>JAVKLA010000042.1:16400478-16416555 GCA_034782735.1 Sagittarius serpentarius | reverse complement strand
GCCGCGCCGCGCCGAGCCGCCGCCGCAGCGCCGCCTCCCGGCGGGTGGGGAGCGTCGTAGGGCCGGTACCAGGTACCGCCGAAGGCGCAGCGGCGGGAGGAGGTGCCTGGCCGCGAGACGTAGCAGAAGCTGCACGAGGACACGGGCGCCGCTGGAGCGGCTGCTCGAGCAGCACTGTAACGGCGCGGCGCCGTTGCCACAGGGCCCAGCCCCTCCCAGGTAACACCCAAACCATACCTTGAGGGAAGCCGGTTTCACAAGGAGTAGAACAGTAACTCACCCCCGCTGTCAGGCTCCTCCGGCTGCGAGGCTGGACTCTTCGCTTACAGCGTCAGGAAGTGGCGGCTTCGTCGCCGAGGTCCCGTAGCACCGGTGGGGGAGAGGCTGCATCCCCCGGGGTCCTGCAAGGCTGCTGGCAGCTCACGTGGAAACTGCACCTCGTGGGGTTACAGGTGGTGGCATACGGCCCCACGTCCCGCTCGGTCACCAGGCACCTCGGAGGTAGTAACATGTTTTTGAGGGCTCTTCAGGATCATTATTACAGCTGTATCGTAACACTCCCTCTTTTGAAGTACTTACACACCAAGGAAGTTTCTTTTACCGTTGAAAATAATTCGAGGTGGCAGCCTAGGCGTTAGAACTGGACTACCTGTTCAACGCATACTTCACTATTTAAGCAAAAGTAAACCCAAACCATTTATAGTGTTGTACTCCTGTGTTCGGTCAGTGACAGATAGGTAGACCGGACTGACTGCTGAATAGCCAGTCCTAGGATAGGCAATAATAATTAGAAAAGAGGAAAGGCTCTCATCAGATTAGAATGGTCACTCCTCCATTCCTGTTTGGTGGAACTACTCAAAGAAAAATAGAAGGTAAAGAACCAGAAAGGATATTGTGGCATGGGCTGAGTCCTCAGCTACTGCGGGCGTTGTATCCCATAACTGAGTTCATAAACTTAACAAAGCTTCATTCTAAAAGATGCCAGATTTTTTTTTCCCTTTCAAGTACATCTTCAGAGTCTTTTGTTTTAAACTGTCATCATCTGTTAAGAAGACTCTAGAAACGGAGCAGACCCTTTTAAAAGTACACACTCGGCAAACTTTGTTGCTGACTAGATATAGCCACCAATAATTCTCTGTAGTTGCAGTTATTTGATAAACACAGAAGCAATTTAAATTTTGTATAATATGGAGAATCCAAAACCAAATTGCTCTCCACTTAAAGTTAGATTGAACTTCGGAAGTCAAACTCAGTTGTTCCATAAAAGTCAGGTTTTAAGTAACAAAAGACAGTGGAGGAAAAGTCAATAATGGCTGTTAATCTTTATTTGAACTCTTGTCTGGTTAAGATATTTAGTAGCTATTTATAATAACAACCTGAACATTTACAATTTGGAAAGTTTATTCTTGGTTACAAATGCAGAGTTCATTATACATATTCACACAATTGTAAAAGCAATCTGTACAGAGAGACCATTTTTAAAAATCTAGTGTTTGCTTTTATTACAGAAAGCGCAAGAAAAAAATATTTTTGGAGGTCTCAAGCTAATGTACTGTCCATTACAGCATTAAACTAGAAATACATGATGCAGTACTAATTAATACCATCTTAACATGTTAAAACAATGGATAAGAAATACTGTTATTAATGCCTTCATTTTTAAAGTAGTTGTTCCCCAAAGAAATGAGTAAATAGATTGCTTTTGATGGCACATACACAATTAAAAATCAGAAAGTTTGTAAATATAGATGTTAAGTACGTTTTCTGTATTTTTATTATCTATATATATTTCTTTTTAAAGGTGATACATTTTACAGAGATTTAATCAGCTTTGTATAAAATACCATGTAAATACATTCAAAACAAAACTAATTTTCACAAGGTGTCCAAACTGCACACACATACGAATAACCCTTTCTCCTCTGAACAGCCTTACTGGAGTGATGCAACCACTCGCTTAAATAAGGGACACTTGCATAACATGGTAGAGGATTAAGCCCTATCAGCATAATTAAAAAAAAAATATGGGCAGATAAAGCACACATTGCATGTATTTTTCTAAACTGTATACAAATAAGTGAGATTTTCATTTAGATTTTAAATACCGGGAGGTATAGTTAGTTTCCCAAATTATGTTGTTTCAGAAATGCTAGCGTATGTGCCAGTTTTAAAATATTTCTATGTCCAAAGTAATTTAATGCAACAGAGCAGGTGGCTTTCGGTTTTGACTGTGGTATTTTGTGCTGAACATTCATCATATTGAATATTTTTGATTATTTTTTAAGATATCAGAAAAAAGAACCCGAAATATATAGTAGTGCAAAAAGTTGCTATGTTATGAAATTGTCTATAAAACTGCACTCCATCTGTGAAACTAACCAGCAAACACAACAGGACTCCCAACTGTCATTCTACCTGATGGCAACATACTACCTCTTCTGCTTAATTTGGAAATTCAGTGGGTAACATGGGTGCTTTTGCTTTGCAAAACCAGGTCCTAATTTTTTTATGTAACTGCAGAAATGCAGGTTTGATAGGCACCCACCTGTACTTAATAACACCATGTAAAATGCACTTCTCAAAGTTAAGCATACAATGCAGTGTTCAACAGCATATAAAAAAGAAGCATGCGGTATTAGTGTCATTTACAGAGACTTGGGACATCACCATTTTAAGTTTCTGTTCATTAACATCTACGTTATATAAGAAACCACACACACAAACAAGTGAGCCGACTATTGCATGAAACCGCACAACTGTGAGGCGACTTCTACCAGAACTTAGTGAACAGGGATTGATTGTTGTCCTAAGACGTAGGAAAACCGCAAATGTTAATAATGTATTTCTTAATCCACTTTGTTGCCAGTAATGCCACTTCTTATGCATTGAAAACTCATGTTTCCCAGCTTTCCTCTCGTTTTTCCCCAGGCTCTCTACAGTAGTATAGAGTCATACAGTCTATTAAAGTCCTCCTTCCATTCATTTCTAAGTGACAGGTTTTCAGCACTTAATTTAGCTGCAGATTACCCAATAGTTAGACACCCCTTTTGTTGTGCCATCTGATGGTACACAAGCATATGGAAAAGTTGCAGTAGTTCACCTGGGGATGTGAAAATACTAGAAGTAATTTTTAGCTTACAAATGTAAATGGTAATCAAGGAAAACAAAGTTTAGGAAATCGATTTTTTTACTCACTGGTTTGCTTCAGTCTGCAATAGAGTCCCCAAAGTGGAGCTGTGAAGTATTTCAAACTCTTACTAGTTACGGTCAGGTTCACTGCAGTGCCAGGGACGCAATTAAAAGGCAGGTGATGCCAGTAAATTACAGTGAGACTAGACTAACTAGAGTGACCAGATGTTTTCTTCCCCTCCTCCTCTTTTTTTTTCTCTTTAAAAATCACTATTGCAAAAGGGTCCAAGAGATACTACATAAATTGCATAATTGCTGTCCTGTAAGGTTGCCAAGGTCAGTATATGCCACAGTGATTGCCTTGGCAAGCTGAAGTGTCTTAGGCCTCTTGAAATCCATCCAAATACTTCACCTCTCAGGTGAAGAATCTTCCTGGTTAAACAACTGGAAGGCTGGCGGTGCTACTAGGCATACCAGCAGATACTTAACAGGTAAAACTTAGGAGCTTCAGATGAAATAAAGCAGTACTGAAGTTTTACTCCACCCTCGGATGGCTACTGAGGACAGTGGTTTGGGGAAGTCTAAATTTTTACATCTTAATCATTTGTTGTTGCTAATATTTTTGCATATCTTAAATACAGATCTGTTGTCTGTAAAGAAAATAATTCAAAACTTCCACGCTCTAAAATTTAAAAATGGAAACTTGACAGGTAACCTACTACAAATAGATTTTATTTGTATAACGCCTTAAATTGTCTGGGCAACAATGGGACTGAAAAAAAACCACCAAAAAAACCCCCAAAAGAAGCGAGAATTTGATGGTATTTCCCAAGAAAGAAATACCAGAATTGGAAAAAAGATTACAGTTTCTATCTATGCGCTCCTGTTTTAAAAAATATCTATTCGAACCATATACTTATGCAAAAGGTGCACCCATCCCTGTGTATGCTGTCAATTAAGGGACAGTGTCACGGCATAAAATTTGCATAAAATTTGTTCTAGCATAAAATTGGTTTCTCTTTATTAAAAAAAAATATCTCCTCTAGAGGGCAGCATTAAATCAGTATTCAATGACCAGGAACCCTAAGCTCTAATGCTGCTTTATAATACATACTAAATTTACAGGCTAACAAGGCACAGTTATATTGACCAAGGATGGTTTTTACCATTATGATAAAGCTGGAAATTTGTGGCATCTTAATATTTTAATTAAGCTATGGATTACAGATGGGTGAGTTCTTCCATTCTGACCCAAGAGTCCACTATATTTGGCTGACTGCAAAAACACGTGCTACGTATAAAAATTCACATATTCATTCTGAGCTGTGGGCTGGTGAGACAGTAAACACTGCAGACTGAAATCTTTGCTGGTGTAATCTAGTTCAGCACTCCTGCAGCCAACACAGTTGTGCTCAGTTACAGCAGCTGAAAGGGGACACTGAGCTTGCATGTGGGGGGAAGAGGAGAAAGTAGCCAAACTAGAACACAGGCTTTCTGGCATGGACATCCTTTCTGGGTAATGGGTTACTATAACAGTCTTAAAACACGAGTAATGACCTGTGTCATTCTCTATGAGTTACTTTTCATCATTGCATAGGATGTCTTGCTTGAACTGCTGAAACCTCACATGTGTTTTGCTGGTTTGCTTAAGGATTTAAAATGCTGAATTTATGAAATTACAGAAGATAAAAGCTCACCTAAATATTTCATCTATTGGTTTCCTAAAAAGAAAACACATCAGAAAGTCTTTTATCATCAGAAGAAACATTCTTATTTTTAAATACACAGGAGAAAGATCCATACGGAAATAAATTCATCGCCATTATATATACAGCAAATGTTAGAAGCAGTGTTTACAAGAAAGGCAACTCTCTCCATGAAAATAAAACAAAGCATGTGGCAGTGACTAAAATCCCAGTGCATTAAGGCTTGGAAACAGTTTCAGTTTGGAGTCAAACCGGGTTTTCTCTGCCACCTGTTTTATAATCCAGAGAAATATTCCTGAACTAACTGGCCAAGCCCACAATTCAGCTGCAAAACTAATTAATCTCGCCTGGCCCCATCAGCACAGGCCAAATCATCAGATTCACACTCTGGCAAGGGGCCTCTCCAGCTACCAGCACACTTTCAGCACTGGAGTTACAGACATGGGGGCTATTTGGCCATGTTCCCTTCCCCCCAAAAAAATCCATTCCCCCCCAGAAGCTTTAGGGAGTGCCCCCCCCCTGCTTACGGTTGGGTGCAGCATGACCCACTCCTGGAGCAGCAGGGGCCAGGACTGCCGCAACCACAGTGAGCAGCAGCTCTCCTGTTAGTCGCGGACTGGCGTTTGCCACGTCTTGTGGCAAGGTAGCCCTGCCTGCAGAGCTTTGTGGCTGAGAAGCTTTTTAGGGGTTTCAAGTGAGTTCTTGTGCCCTTAGGACTCAAGTTTGGGAACTTTGTTCCCAAAATTGATTAGGCTACAGTATGTTAGAGAGAGGATGTTGGTAGTAACTGAAAAGAGAGTCATAAGCTACAATTTTAAATAGAACAAGCCTTAAAGAAAGCTGCTTGTCCTCTGCTCCTGGGCAGCAGGCAGACATGGTTATCTTAACATAATGGAAGTCACCATGCTTTCATGGTCAGTTAAATTAGGCTTAGGAATTTTGTTTTGTAAACTAGAAAACAAAACCAAAACATAAACTTGGCTGGGCTTCAGATTCCCCCAAGATCAGTAACTTAAGTGTGTTATCCAAAATGTCTGTTGATGAATCCATGAAGCTATCATACTAAATATCTTAGCCATTAAGACAAATCGATTGCTCCGTCTCAGACTGACCTACATTTTATAAGCATTAGCAGCCTCCCTGTCAATCATCTTTATTGCTGCTGACATCTAGTGGTAACATTTAGCTGCATTTCTGAATTCCTGTAAAACAATCTTTTTTTTTTCCCCTCTGGTTTGAGAGAATGTAAAAGAGAGAGGTTTCCTGGGGAAAAAAATGCACTACTCTCTGTGAGAGGCTGAGATAATTACTGAGTTTCGAGCGAGACTGCCAGTACTACCTAGAAGTAAAATTTATCTTCGTGAGCTATTTGCAAACTCAAAGCATTCAAAAAGACCCCCATAAACATTTTCATATGGAAGGAAAAAATACTCAACTGATCTGGCACGAAGTTGCTGAGCAAAGCACATCTTTTTTTAACTCTTCCCAATAAGATCATGACTGCTCTGAAACAATTTATCATTTAACAACCTACTCTTCTAAATATGTGTGTGTGGAAAGCACATGGAAGTCTAAACAGATTTCCTCTTAGACTCTGTGCAGTCAATACAAAAATCAACAGTTCCTCTAATACAGTCTGTCGATCTGCACGATACGATCGATAAGGAACACTGAGTTCAGAACATAAAGGCCAAATGCACCGATCTCAGCTGGGGGATCGGGGAGGACTTCAGGTGCCGATCACAACCGCAGCCCCCCGCAGCAGCCTCGCCCAGGGACCTGGGCCTCCCTCTGTTCCCGGGAGCTCCGCTTTCCACAGGTCTCGGCTGCTTTGGCGACAAAAGGGGTTGGTAGAGTAGACGTACCACCAGCAGATCCTTGGAGATCCACTGGTTAGTTCCTCGTAGCTGAAGTGGCAATAGGTGCTGTATGCAGCAGGGTCCGTACCTGCCAGCGTTTCTAATGGAAATGACAGTGGCAGAAGTCCAGAGAAGCTACTGCACACAGGCTGCCGATCTGTACGTGGGCAGTAAGTCAGACGTCCCGAACATACCAGACTTGCTGCAGGTGCCTAGGTGGATCTCCTTTGTACGTGCTGGACTCACCCTATTTGGGATGTAGAATAAACCAACGCAGAGAGGGCATTTGCCTGGGAATTTTCAAAGACGATCACTAAAAGGTTTGGCAGCTGAGGTGGTAGCGCTGATGGGTATGGATACCAGCTGTAGTCCTGTGCTTGGAAGATAATTCCAGCCTTCCTCCTTGACTGGCACGGAAATGCCGTGAGTGGTCAGGCTGTGCCTCGGGGACGGGGAAGAACGACCCCTGTTAAGAGGTTTAGTTGATGCCAAATGAGCTCTCTTCCTCCATTACGAACAAATGTCTTGGGTTCTGTGGCAGCAGAGGCTCTGTGTTGGGAGGGGGACGGCTGCCATGCAGAGCGATTAGAGCAATAGGTAAAGCACTATTCTGGTATTCTGTATCAATGTTTTGCAGGCCTGGCAGTGGTCACAGTTGATGCCTACAAGCACTGGATATTCCACAAGTTGAAGACGGAATACTGACTTGTTTACCTGAAGATAATAGGACTTCGGGGTATTTCCTCAGAGAAAATATAAATTTTAATATAATTTCATAAGCTTTGGAGGTTAGCTTGTCTTGTAGCTTCAGTGATATCAAACTTCTTCAAGTAGGAGCTAGATAGAAAGCTGTTTAGTTTTTGCCAGCGTATGTAAAACAAGACTTTTCTATCTGCATTGTAGATTGTTTGTGGACACTTCCAGATTCTTGTGCTTTCTGCAGTCATTCTGGGGACTGAACTCTCATTGATATCGATAGAGGTTCCATGAACAGGACACGTGCAGGAATTTGAGTGTAGCAGCCCACAGTGTGGTTTGGAGTAGTGAATTGCTTTTAGTTTGGAGATGACTGGGGGAGATGGGAAGAGCAACTGTACATTAAGGGAACAAATACAGATCTTCCCAGTGACATCAATGAGAGATTTGCCTTCAGCCTTCCACAGAAGAAGATTTTTAGCTTTAATTTGGGACAGTAAAGGGGTTTTTCAAAAGCACTAAAAGCCAGCGGGAGCTTGTTCAGCTGCTCCTTATGCCTTTAAAAACCCCTACACCAAAAAGTGATAGCTAACAACATGAAATGGAAGTAAATAAAATGCATTTTCATTGCTGTTTTGAGTTACATAATTCTTGTTTCTTGATTTGTTAGCTGATCTGAATTTACATGGATGTAATCTATATGGTGACCAAGAAAACGGTCAGTAACTGGTAAAGATGCAAACTATAGCCCCAAAGCAAGCAATGTGTAGGTGTAGACCCCAAGCAGTTAACAAAGACAGGTAACAAAGGTTCACTGCCTACAGCTATAAATAAGTCTTTTGTGCCCACATTTGCCAAGCTAGATTGCCTTTGTGGCATTTACCAGCAGGTAACATGCTCCCAGCTGACTAAAAGGATAAGCTCAAGGACACCTAGGACCCAGTCACAGCTAAGAACTCACAGACATCAGTCAAACATCACCCTGCCTGTGTTGGAGCACCGAGCATGTTCCTACTGTTCTTCAGAATATCGGAGCAAGAGCTACCTTAGTGCGAGGTCAGCTTGTACAGGGCAGATGGGCCTTGGACAGTCGCACCCCTCTCTCAAGTCCTCTCCAGCAGTAGCTGCTGTAAGATATGCAGTGGAACAAGGACTTAACAGAGGGTTCGGATCTACTCAGTGCACCAAAAATGGCTCCTTCAGTAGTCTCTAAGATCAAGGCCACAAAGAGCCCCGATATCATCTGGTTTGATATTGTGGTCGGGCTCTTAATTTCACCTAAGACTTCTACACAGAGCCTAGCAACTTGTATTGGGCTGAAGTATTTCCTCCAGAAATGAGCTGTTAAATCAAAAAGGCATTAAAATGATGGGGATTACATCACTGGTCTGGTTAGGATTAACCAGTCTCACCATTAAAAATCCATGGCTTACTTTATTTGATTTTGTGTAGTTTCAGCTTCTACCCACTGGACGGATATTTTTACATCTTTGTTCAGTTTAAGAACTTGTTAATATAAAGTATCTCCTCCCTCTGAAGGAATCCAATTGCCTCTTGATCTTCATTGTAAGCTGAAAAGACTCGGCTGTAAGCCATTTTCTTCCTCCCTGAAATCATCTTTTATGGCTCTTCACTGCACAGTCTCTGTTCTTTCCAGCATCTTTAAAAATGTGAATAGTGGTATAGGTGGCAAATTTTTAATTGGTCTCACTTAATGCCATATGCAGATACCGAAATCATAATCCTCCTTTTATTCATTACCCTGCTCTGCATGGGATGTGCCCAAGATGAGATAATTTAAAGAAAGAGAGCGAAGAAGGGGAGAGAAGGAAGAGGACAGGAAGAGTGTGCAGAGTTACAGAGTTCACAGTTAAAACCACATAAACCAAGAAAAACCAAATGCAAATGAACCCCACAAACCAAGACAATTAAATACTCCAAACTCCCAAGTTTTGGGAAGCCCAACAGCTACATTGCATGCTCTGTTGTTTAAGAAAAGACTTCAGCAGAGCCCTCCCTGTCCTGCAACTCTCTATGCTGAAAGTATTACTCATTTTTTGTGTTTTGAAATTCTGCAGTGGAGGTTTCTTGGGGAATTTGGGTCCCACAGTAATAAAGCGCTTGCACATCTTCAGCCACAGATCCCAGAACAGGACCCAGAGGTGCTTCCTCTTGAGGGAAAAAAAAAAAAGCTTTTCTTCATAGTAGTGGAAATAACCACAGGTAGTCAAGGTTGTTCTGTTCAGCCAAAGAATTGCTATTTCCATCATATCAACAGCAGGTAGCAATGAATGGGGCTTGGCTTTGTTTCCTGCGGAATTTGCAAGTCCTCCTTTTGTTTGACCAGATGGTATACAGCAGCTGCTTTCATTTCTACGGCTGCATCCTTTTTTTCTTCTTTGTTTTCAGCCAGTTTTTTTCACCCTTTTAATGTGCAGGTGCAAGGCAAATAGAGAGTCGAGAGCCAGATTAGGATAGGGATTTCTCCCTCCTTCATGCGATAAGGCACATTAGGCAACACGCTGTCTCAGTACTGTTAGTTCACGCAGCAACATTAGCAGTGAATACTGTTCATTCCGAGCTACTGTCGTTGGTACCTTTACCAAATCCTGATGTTATCATGCATATCTTAGGGGTTTGGGAGCTTTACAATATTTTCAAAGTCCATAGATGACAGAATCCAGTATAAAAAAAGGTCAATATATTACTGTTGAAAGTTTTTTTTCCTTTTTTTATACAAAAATTAAAAAGATCAAAATATATCACATTATTTACATATTGTGCTTCATGCTTAGAGATCACTGAAAAAGAACACACAGACAAATACTTCAATCAAAGAGAAATGCTCCATTCATTACACTTACTAATCTAATTGTTAATATTATAAGGACTGGCGTTCAGATTTCTTTTAATATTAACAGTACATCCAAACAACTTACCACAGAATTAGAAACTTCTGTATGCTAAGGGTGTGCTCACATTCTAACCGAGGGTTTGCAACTAGTTAGTAACACGCTTGCTATTAACTTGAACTGTGTCCACATACCACGTGTTTGAAACGGGGTTAGTAATTCCACTCAGCTTCAGCGTCATACCCTTGTTGGAGAATGAGGTTACAGCATCCTCCTACAAGTCTGGATCAGATCCTCATCTTAAAGGGACACACATCCCTCCTCATTCTCCCGGGCTGCCTTTAGCACTTAAAACCCCTGGCTGTTCTGGGTGCATGACACAGCAGGAATTACCTGACCACCTGCACCCAGATTTACTGATTCGAGCACTGAAGCAGCGTAGTGGTTGTGGATTATAATTGCAATGGTAGAAAAGTCTTTGTTTGGAAATAAATGTTTTGTAACCCTGCAACAAGGTAACCCACTGTAAAAGTCTAAGCTAGAGGGTATGGGCAAAGTCACGCGAGCACATTTTGCAGAATGGTGCAGCCTTTGCGTGAGCGGTTCCTGAACTGCCTGGGCCATAATAAAAGCCTAGCCTGAGCAAGCCTGAAAAAAGGCATTGCTACCAATGATATTAACGAGAATGATTTTTCACGCTTGGCCTGTTTTTGGAGCGGTGTTCTTAGCACCGGTCTACAGCTGTGGGGAACAAGACATGAAGCTAGATGGAATCCTACTCTCCCAAGGCATGACGTTACGTACGCCTGTTGCTTAAAGGATGTGCAGCAGTGCAAACAATCACCATGCAGCAAACAAAATTACTCGGGACCTGATCAAGGATATACAATTATTATTACTGTACCTTATGCCAACATCCTGCTACTGGCAGTCCGTCTGGTCCCTGCAAAATTGAATTTACAGATTTAATGTCTGTTGACAGAGACTTAAGTGTCAGACCCAAAAACCCGAAGCTCAACCTTCACAACAATGAAAGGTTTAGCAACACCTTTAATTACCATGCAAAACCTATTTACTGTTATATGCGCAAAAATAAATACGCAGGCCAATGTAAAATCCATGTGTCACGCACAACACAAAACTGAATACACCCCAGGGTAAAAACAAAAACAAAAAAACCCCCTACACTTTCTTTTTCCTTTGAACAAAAAAGAAAACGTGAAGAGATACAAAAATTTGGAACCACAGTTAGTTAACTTCATAATCTGCTTTGTAAGGTAGTGGTTTTTGCAATCAGACATATACATGGAAAGAATGACGTGGAAATGTGTTTTTTTGTTAGTATGCGCTTTTCAGTTTGGGGGTGGTGATGTAATTTTTTTTTTCCCTGGACGATATCCTAATTGTGTTAACTTTGATCCTGCAAGTACTTAAGTTTCTTTAAGTAATCTTGAGTTGCTGAACTGATTGAAATAGGATGAGTTGTGGACTATGCACAGGGAGTGAAAGTATTTCTGATGGAGATACAAGAAACATACAGAAATCAGAAAGCCAGAAGAGCTTACTTACCAGGAGGAAAACACTGAAAAGGAAGGAGCCCCTTAGAAGAGGAATGGACTATGTGTGACCAACTCTTTCAAGATACTTTAGAAGAAATAGCTGACTTCAGCTGCCTTTTCTGATGCTGGATTTTTTTAAGGCTCTTGGATCTCCGATGGCATGAATTTCTGCATGTAGAGCCGCAGAGAGCTCACATGCACTGACCCTTCCCTCAGAGCCACCTCCACGTTACCTAGGGGTGGGAAGCCTCGAGGATGTGTACGCAGCAGAGAACTGCTAGTGCAAATATAGGTCAAAATGGATTTTTACATTTTTTTACTGTAAATGTCAGTCATCACATTTTTTGTATTCTGTATTGATTTTATATGTAAAATAGCCTATGCCCAATAAAACAGATGCAGTGAAGTAAGGTTACTCTCTCCAGCTACTCTTAGTGTAACAGGTCAAGTTATTTTCACATGCTTTCCTATAACATTAGTTAGGAAACATACACGTTTGTCTGCTGACACCAGTCAATATTTTGGTCCATGACTATCCATAAAAAAAAAAAAAAAAAGCGCAACTTGTACACACTTGCCAGAGTTGTCTGGGGGTGAAGGGTAAAGGGGACAAGGCGCAGAGCAGTTGTTTGACCTAGAAAGATCCTGACCTGCTGTTAAAGCGCATCCTAACACCGACAGTCACGAGGTTGATTTCTGCCCTGGGCTTTTTCTTCCTCCTGTACACTCAAAATACTTATTTTGGCCATCATAAAAATGCACACCTTTCTACCATGTTTTACTCGAGTGATCCAAAAAGAGCTTTGCAACCTGCGTGTAAGGCTCATGCTCATGCTCCTGGACTGAAAGCCATTGCCAAGAACCCAACAAGCCTCCACTGCACGGTGGGGTGGAGAAGAAAGACAACACTCCCAGCCAGCATGCAGCTAACCCTCACATATGTAAGCGGGAAGATGTGCAAGTGCTTTACTAACTAGTCACGTAGTAGTTACATATTGGAGGAATCACCTACTGCAGTTTACAATGCCTTCAATACAGATAGGTCTTGTGTTTTCTACATAGTTAAGATGGGAGATACTTGGTAAATATAACATCTCTGGGGAGTCAATATGAAGAGCTGAAGCAGGCCTGCTGCTAGTAATTGGTTTCTTTGACACATATGAAAATAATTTAACTTTTTGAAAGAGAGACAGCTTACTGCCCTTTTGTTTCTCTGAAGACAACTGCAAATCATGGAACATGCAGCATTTTCTATGGTTAAAAGAATGAAAATAAAACAATGACCTCTTTTAGCTAGTTGTGCAGAGCCCTTCTGGGGAGCAGAGCACGAACCTTCCTGCGTAACCGTTGGCCTTCAACCTGAGCTTTGCAGGACAGAGCTACGTGCTGACACAGCAAATGCCCTTCTAACGCCCAGAGTGCCGGTGACCCCCTCCCTCCACAGAACCGGCCATTCATTTGAGGAAAGCTTTTCAAAACCCAGCTGGGAATCGGACTCAAAGGGCTTCAGTAGCACAGGCACGAGGGGAACCAAACTGGGCCGTAGGTGCTGAGAGAAACCAGAACTAATTTTTAGCGTCTTATCATAAAGGGGTAAGCATCCCTTACATGATCTCCCATTGCTTACACTTCTTATCTAAAGTCATTTTAAGTGGGAGGAAGAAGGCACAACACATTGGCATCCTTCCCCGAATGCCAAAGTGAAACGTCTTGTCCAGCTCTGCTGCCTTGTGTCCTTCTTCTCCCTGGAGGGGTTTGCTCCTCAGGACGGGGCTTGGCCACAGCAGAAACACACACAAGCCATGCAAGAAAGAAAGAGCAGATACTGTACCAAAGGGCAGGGCATGCTCACCCCGTCCAGGCCTGGTAAACCTGGGTCCCTTTTGCTGCCTGCAATGCTACCATCTCCCTGTTTGAAAAAATAACTGCTTGTTGAGAAGGATCAAGCGCACGGGAGTTACTCAAACAGACACCTGTGTTTCAGCGGAGGAGGAGGAGGACGGGTCCAGAACTTCACACCTCCATTTCTGATGACACAGCAAGTCAGCAGAGTGGTTTTATGGTAGGTAATTCACAGACATGTAGAGTCTGTCATCTGGGAACGATCTTTATACACAAACCAGAGATTCACATTTGTAACAGCCCAGTGGAAAAGATGAGGGTTAAATCATCCAGTATGTTGAGGGAGGAAAGGTGATCATCACAAACGAAAAAATTAATTGTAGTTCACATTCAATCTCCAAGCAAAACAAAGCATATCAACTGAAGGAGCTTTTTGCTGGTGGATACATACAACAGCTTTGATTGCCATAGCTGTGCTGGTAGGGCGAGAAAAAGTCACACATTTAGAAAAGAAAGGGGGGTTTTGGAGCATGTCGGAGCAGGTACCTGGCACTAGTAGTTAGGTGCAGCTGAACTAGGGGCCAACAGCGACATTTAAATAGCTTTAGTTCAATAGTTGATACAAATCACTCTTTCATCCTGCAGCCTCAAAAGCATTTCAGGGAAGGGATCTCTGGTTTTTTCGTTTTTATATGAAAAACAGTAAGGAAAAGGAGGTAAATTTTACCAGACCAAGTAACTGCTTATAAACCAGTATAGGGGTTTTGGTTTTGATTTTTCCCCCCCCCGGGCCCTACCAAACGAATGAGAGGTCCTGGAAGCGGACTTGGGAGATCCAGCTTCCTCAGGCTCAGACACCCAGGAGGATTCCTGGAAAGCCTCTCTGTGTACACACTGCCTGGCAGTGGCCCGGGACCTGTCTGAGAAGGGACAGGTCTGAGCCGCGAGCTGCTGTCTCAGACAGAGAAACACTGGGAGGTCTCTTCTCCCAGAGGCACTTCTTGGCAGCCTAGGGAGCTCCAGCTCGTACATCACTTATCTTTGGCAGTACTAAGATGCTATCGCTTCCGACCCGCTTCTCCACACAGGAGACCTAGAGCCGGGCTCATCCCTCGCTTGGTTTGCAGAGATGAAGGGATGGAGCTGACCTTGTTTTCAAATCGATTCCCATCCGCTGCATTGAATTACTCCCTGATTTCAAATGGACTCAAAAGCCAGGCGGGCAGCTTCACCAGGGCACGCTATCTCCCGAAGAGCGTTACTGAAGCCCATTGTTCCTGACTACAATAAGAAGGTCTTAACACAAAGATTCTTTATTTTTACTGCTGTGGCTTGCTCCCATCTGGCCAGTGAGGAGCCCTTACAGCGAGCAGCGAACTTCCAGCAGTGCAGATAAAACAAACCATTAAGAAAAGTGAGAAAACAATAACCATCTGCTCTGATTTACTGCAAAATAAAGAACTACCAAATCCTCCCTCCCTTTCCCTGGCTGCAAAGCTGCCTCTCCTTTTCAGTCCCGGCAACGCGTGCTTAGGCTGAGTGAAATAAAAGACGTACCACGGGACAAGGCTGATCCAGTCCGGGAGGGCCCGGTTCCCCCTTCTGCCCTTTGGCTCCTTTTCTCCCCGGTATTCCTCGCTCACCCTGTCGGCACAACAGGAAAATATCAGGAACGGGAGAGGAAACACCTTGGCTTTAAGTCACACAGCAACTGCGGAGTCCCACACCTCACCCACAGCAGGAACGTTTGCACTACTGTAACCTCAAACTGACTAATTCAATCACTGTGAAAATCTTCAGTTAAAGCTGGGTGTAGATATTTTAATGGAGAATTTTATAACAGAATGACTAAATGACCGGTTTCTGCTAGAAACCAGGTTGGTATCTGACAGTAAGTGGGGACACTGGCTTCCAGCCTCTGCCCTGCACTCAGCTGGGCTCCTGCCTCCAGCTGGGCACCCCTTTATTTAAGGATCCCTGTAACAAAACCTCCGACTTGAATCCATTTTCAAGGTCTATAAACCAAAACTAGCAGTTCTTTGCGACGTGGAGCTGTCAGGCAGCTCCATTTCCCCACAAGGGTTATGCTGGGAGGGGGGGCAGGCTTGCAGAAAGCACTTCCAAGTGACTAGGAATTAACTGCATGTCCTGCCCTACACTGGGACCATGCAAATACTTGTGCCAGAGAAAAGGCCTTACAAGCAGGGCGCTGAGAAACACTGCCAGGCTCGAGAGGGAACCAGCACCCGGGGCAAGCATCGCTGCCTGCCGAAAACAGCGGCCAGTCCTGCCCCCACGAGCATCTCTACAGCCATAACCCACTCACCTTCTCGCCTCTTTCACTTCTCTCTCCTTTCTCTCCTCTGAGACCTGGGAAACCCTATCCCAACAATTTGGGGGGGGGGGGGCGGGGGGGGAAGAGGTTTGTGAGTTT
>JAVKLA010000042.1:16386220-16400450 GCA_034782735.1 Sagittarius serpentarius | reverse complement strand
TTCAACGTAAGCAATCTCCAGCGATCGACCCATCCTCCCACGGTGAAGACTATGACACAGTTTCTTCCTGTGGACTTGGTATGTCAGCAGTTCCTTGGGAAAGCTAGTGCTTCACCATACGCCAGTAACATTACAGCTATTAGAGATTTTCGTTTCAATGAATCCAATACAAACTTTCTCACCTGGAAAGGGAAACCCCCGTGACATCTTTAGCTGAGCAGTTACCGCTGTGCAGTGGAAGTAGTCCGGCAACTGGCCTGAATTAAGCCCTTTTCTACAGACATAATATGCCACCGGCACTGTGGTTAAGGGGGAGTAGTCTATACAGTGTTAGCTACATATTTTTCCAACAGTCTCAAGGAATTTGATGGCCTTTACACGTGTTGTTCGTGTTTCTACATATCACAATTCATGTTTTCTATACTCACATCCAATCCTGGCTCCCCCGGCTTTCCCTGCAGTTGTAAAAATAAAAATTAAGACGTGCCGTATTGAGTTTGGCATTGCAGACAAACTTATATCCAGTTGGTGAAATACGGTAGTGACAGCACGGGCTCGCCCAACAGCCCCTGGGGATCAAGGGGAGCTCCTCGCCACGCGTCAGGATAGTGCCGGCAAGCCCAGCTCTGCAGTTCTGGCTGGACCCACCGCGGCAGGATTTCACAGCCCCAATTTTAGGATTACACCACAACGTCACCGCTCCTTTCCCACACCGATGATTACCTTCTCGCCTTTGGTACCGGGTAAACCAATGAGGCCTGGAGCACCCGGGAGACCCTTAAAGAAAACAGGAACAAGGCATTGGGATAGTTGCTGTCAGGCAGGTTTCTGTTGACGGCCAGAAATGAGATACGGGAAAATGACTCACAGCGGGTCCAGTGTCGCCGTGGTCCCCCTTCTCACCGCTGTCACCTTTTTCTCCTTTTGCCCCATCCAAGCCCTGCATAAATGAAACGGCATCAAACAAGACGACCTGGCAGCTCTGCCCAGGACAGCCACCCCGTGCATCCACCGCCTCCTACCACATCTCTGGGATGCTTATACCCGTGCTGCTGTTAACGTTTTCCTTTTGACCGGCTCATATAAGAAAATAGTTGAAAATACAGGTTTAAGCCCGTGGGTTTGGAAACCCTGACTCGCATGTGCCACCGGCCCTCAGGACTCCGTGCTAGAGGAGGATTTAAGATTGTAAATGCGTTTGGAAGGAAAAATGGCTTGTTTTCTAAAACGCCAACTGCTGAACAGCACAACCAAGGGATGCGTTGTCACAAACCGACAAAAAAAAAAAAAAAATCAGTCTCCAGAGCTGACAGGCCTTTGTGAGCCTGTAAATAAAGCACTGGCAGCCTGGAAACAGTGGGTGACATTTAATTTATTGACTTACTTTAGGCCCCTGGATTCCTGGAGGACCCTGCGGGAAAGACAATGGTGCATTCGAGAACCAGAATTTAAAAAACAAACGCCAAAGTTTGCTTCCCAAACCATTTCTTTCTTAAATTATGGGCTGACAATGGCCAAAGATTTCTTTTCAAGACAGGTGGCAGTTTATTTGGTTCTCCAACGTCAAATCAGGGGGAAGAGGAACTGAAAAGGACCGCTTTGCGTAACGTGCAACAATAAAGCTCTGCAACGTGAGCTTTGAGGAGCGAGTGCTGCAAGAGCTTTGCCGAAGCAAGTGACAGCAAGCTGCGGAGGGCAGCACCCTGCCACCACGGCCCTCCAAGCTCAGGCAGGGCTGGGGACACTTCCCGGGTTACGAATGCCACCCTGGAAAGCTGCCTGGTTTTGAAGCGCGGTCCCTCAAGGTGCATCTTGGACACAGCAGCGGCATCCTGACCTTCCTGATGCCCTTGACAGCTCCTCAGCCTTTTGGAGCATCGTAGGTAGCGAACACCTTAGACACCTGCATCAAAAATGCTCCGCGTGTTCATCACCACCCACGTCCTCTCCCACTGCAGTTGATAGCAAAAAACTACCGACTTGGGCAAATTTATGGGAATACAGGCACCGTTGTGGTGGGGAACAGGTTTTCCCATCTCACAAGGTTTTATCTTTTCCCCATCCCAAGGGACAACTTGGTTATTTGCAAAACGTGCCACAAATGCCGATGTACTCTCCTACATCAAGTGCTTCTATCTCTCCAAGAGCACCCAATGCTGTAAGCTCTTCCCTCATTTTTTTCCTGGATTCACAGCAGCCCACAACGATTAAAGAGAGCAAACCACCCTCGTCCTTAACTAATCACATGCGATAACAAATCTGCAGCAATGCTCATAGAGCCTCTTTCCAGAGTCCTACCATAGGGCCGGGTAATCCGGGGGGTCCGGGCTCGGGTATGATCTGCAGAAGGGAATTAAACGGCACGTTAACGGGGCTGGGCACACAGAGAAGACAGTTCGGGAATGGAAACCTCACACGGCCCAGAATCATGATTTAATGCCCTCTGATTTAATGGCTTTTATCAAAATATCTGCTAATCAAAGAGTTGCTTGGATGATTTATAAATAAATGAATCAAGCACATGAATCAAGCTAGCCTGTGAAATGAGAGGCGTAACCCACACTACTCAGTGTATTTGCCAGTCACAAAATGGACATAATGGAAAATGATGCCATTTTCTGCACAGACTGGAAGAAACCAGACTTTTTGATTAAAAAAAAACAGAAAAAAATTGGACCGTTCATGTCAATTAATAAAAAACTATCAAAACCCCCCAATGCTTTTTTTTTTTTTTTTTTTTTTTTTTTTAAGTAAAAGGCATGAATAAGGAAAAAAGGATGCAGAAATCCTATAAACCTGCAAGGAGCCCAATATGTTTTTAGAACAAAACGTAACTATAATGGCAGCATCCAATACCTCAGCCATCAATGCAAAATCTAAACTTTGCGGTGCTGAGTGTGCAAAGTGTTCTTTCCTAACGAATAAACCCCATTTAGACGCATCTGAACGTTCTTGTAGAAAACAGTTGGGTTTTCATAGCACCGTAGAATGGCTTAGGTTGGAAGGGACCTTAAAGATCATCTAGTCCAACCCGCCTGCCATGGGCCACCCACTAGGTCAGGCTGCCCCGGACCTCATCCAGCCTGGCCTTGAGCACCTCCAGGGACGGGGCATCCACAGCCCCTCTGGGCGACCTGCGCCAGGGCCTCACCGCCCTCTGAGTAAAGTATTTCCTCCCAACGTCTAACCTAAATCTCCCCTCTTTTAGTTTAAAACCATTCCCCCTTGCCCTATCACTATCTGACCGTGTAAAAAGTCGCTCCCCCTCCCGTTTATAGGCTCCCTTTAAGTACTGGAAGGCCGCAGTGAGGTCTCCCCGGAGCCTTCTCTTCTCCGAGCTGAACAACCCCAGTTGCCTCAACCTTTTTGCTCCCCTCCGCTACACTGATGAATAACGAGACCGGCAGCTCCAGCCTGCACGCCCCGATTTCGCCTGACCCGGCGTCGTGGAAGAGGCTTTATTTTGCCAGGATCTTACATGATTATTCTGCAAACACGGTGACCCAGTGTCTCCTTTTTCTCCTTTGTCTCCTTTTGGCCCTTCTGCTCCCTAAAAGATAAAAATATAATGCTGATGTAGTGCATCTTCCAGGAAAGCAAAAACAAGAGAGAAAAATACATTTGTCTTCCTCTAAACTCCAGCCTTGGCCTAAGCAAAGCTCACGTTCATCCCCAGGGGACTCTGAGGAAAGATTTTTCTCCTCTTGCTACCGGCTTAGATCACCTTCTGAATAAGCTGTTACCATCATCGTTAGCAAAGCAAATTCAAAGCTCCCGCATCCTCCAGCTCCGCAGTAAAGCGGTGCGGACAGGCCATTGCTTAAATTAGTAAACTCGGCCATATTGTGAGCGTTTGCAGAATCAATACGTTAAAGAACCAAGCAGCAGACATACAGGGACGGGAGGAAGGACGTACCGGTGGACCTGCTAAGCCCATTTCTCCCGTCTCTCCTTTCTGTCCCGTGATTCCCACGCTGCCCTGGTCGCCCTTCGCTCCTTTGGGACCCTGGAAGTTTACAGACAACAACTTGCTTAGGAGAAAACTGTTACCCCCCCCCCCCCAACAGCCATTTCTGCCTTTTCACCGTTTCTCTCCATATCGCAGCGTGAGCTCACAAGTTTTAACATTAAAACTCACATATGCCAATTCTGCGGGCGCAGCAGAATCTGGCTGGGCCGTAGCAGGGATCGTAGCCAGTTAGGGTTGGGAAGGTTTACGACAAAATTGGAGGCAGGGCTCGTAAAAGGAACCCCTTTAACTCGGCAGACGTGACCACGAGCAGCATCTGCACGCTCACGGCTGAGCGCAGGGCTGTAGGCAAAGGGCAATTAATTCAAGGAGATGCAGCTGAACATTACAGGGCAGAGCTTGCTCCTAGCAGGCTGAGATTTGCTTTTCACAGCGACAGCTCTCACAGACACACAAGTAAACCCCTTTTTAACTCGGCTCCTGCAAGGTCTCACTCAATCCAGCCGTGCCCCACGCACCTTTTCGCCGTCCAGTCCAGGTGGACCTGGCAAGCCCAGCTCTCCCTGAAGCAACACAAAGAAAGGGGAGCCCACGGTAAGTTAAATCAGGAAATGACCTCAGGAAAGCATTTTTGCAAGGAGACGAGTTATTCATGTGTATCGACTGTTGTGGTTATGGGTTTGGCGTTGCCAGGCTCAGGAGCAGCAGCAAGGAGGTTTCAGTGATGTGCCAGTATTACCGGCTCATCTGGATTTTGGCAGCACGGAGACCTCCAGAGGCACCAAAATCCTGCCCCATCACAAGAGACGCTTTTCTGTAGGTTAAATTCTTCTCTTGTAGAAACTACAGCTGACTGTAGGTTCCCGGCTATTGCTTGTGAAGCGGGAGGGCAGAGCAGTCCCGCTCGGACACGGTGCCGGGGCAGTCAGTGGCAGACGGGGCAGGAGGGATGGAGGGTGGCTCGGCACAGCCTTTGGGACTGCAGGCCCCTCTTCACAACCGCTTCTCCCATTTACTTCTGCCTCCTGCCACATGCAACGAGGAAATCTTAGAGGGGCTGCAATTTCACCCGGCAGGTCCAGGACTGGGAGCAGATTCGTTTCTGGGACAGCATCCTCTGGAAGAGGCTGGAGACCAAAGACAGGTCAACAAAACTTTGGCTTTTCTGTGAAAACCTCCTTTTTCAGCCTGAGAAAGCATTTCCTTTACCACACACAGTCTCAAGTCCCACAGCCAGCACTGCCTGCCGCCTTTTGGCTTGGGAAACTTGCTACATGGAGAGCAGCTAATGACCACGTTGCTCTCTAGGAAACACGGTCTGCATGGCAGAGGTTGGGCTCACCTTGGGACCTGGAGCGCCTTGGGGGCCTGGTGGCCCTGGGGGACCTGGCGAACCCTGGAACACAGCAAAGAAAATGGGCACAAGCGTGACTAATACAAATACAGCACGCCGTCCTCATGCTGCTGGGGATGAGCTGGGAGAAGCTCCCAACCATGATCTACAACAGACGCTCGTGTGACCGGCGTTGCCCAAACACCACGATGAGCTCGGCTGACACAAAGTGAGCCGCGGGCCCCGCTGGCACAGGGGATGTTCCTGCAAAAGAAAACCCGGCCGGAGCTAGCCGGGTGTACAGGTGCAGCGGTACGTGTGTTAAGAGGCAAAATACCTTTAGCTGGAGGGGTGGCCCCAGATCTGGTGGCCTCTTTTTGCATTCTCCCCTCTCTGGCCAGCCGGCCTGGGGAGAAGCATCCTGCTGAAAACAGCAACAACTGGCCAGGGAGGTGCAATTAAAGAGGGGAAACAAAGGTGTTTGTGTGAGCTCTGACAGCAGGAAACCTTGCACACTTAAATAGGCTGCTTTTCCTGGACACTGCTGGGTGCGGAGAGCATGAACCGCTCTGAGATGAACAAATATTTTTCAGCTTGCAAATTATCTCAAACAGCAAAACTCATGGTCTCACTCAGCTGAAAAACAAACCAGTATCATATCCTCAAGCACCTTTTTCCATGAGTGCATACTCAAATACTCTTACATTTAATCACACTGGAAGCCGTGTACAGCCACCCCTTTCCAGAACTCTGTCCACGAGACAGGTCAGTGCGCAAACACTGAAAACAGCTAATAAGCAGAAAAACGGCAAAGTTAGCGAGGTTCGGCGACGTGCCCCTCGGCAATCTCTGCATGCAGCACACGGGAGAGAGTCTGGGCCCAGCAGACGAAGTCTCCAGACGTCTGATGGAGCCTCTCCAACCACTGCACTCCACAAACTCCACTCGCAAAGCTGCATGCCGTGCAGACATCTGGCAAACGGTAATTACCATCACTTTGTGTATCCCTGCAGCCTGTTATAAAACAATTAGGATGGTTCTCAAATATGTCTGTAATTAAGTATCTATTCTATTCATCTTCTTTTATCTTAATGAAAATGGCAGGGCGCTGCTTGGTTGGGCACGTTAGGGCTCGGGCACCGTTTCCCTTCCTCCCGCATCCCGACCGCTGCTTGCAGAGAAAACCGCTCCAGAGGATGCGCAGTGAAAACCGTGGCTCCGCACCATGCCGTGGGAATAACACCCCACGGCCAGCAGCGTTTAAGCTGTAATTTGGCTACTCACAGTCGTTGCATCAGGTGTTTATATGTCACGGGCTGTGGCAGGTTGCTTTTACCTGCAGAACATTAACTCGCATCCCAGAGCCGGACCCCACGAGCCTGGTACCCAGCCTGAGTTCATGGCCTTGTGTTTTGCCACCTTTTTTTGCTGGCACAGCCTAAATATCCTCAGCTCCCAGATGTCATAAGCTCTTCCCTCCCAGCCAGCTCTGTGCTGAGACCGAGATCTCGGGAAGGAGAAGTAGGACAGGGACAAACACAATGCCACAACATCACCGTGGCAGAGCTCGGCAGTTTTTCAGTCCTTTCCCATTAACCCGCGGGAACCGACACGGCCTTGGTGCAGGGCTTACCTTGAGCGCATCCAGGATTCGGCCATCGTAGTCGATCACTACGGTGTCGCCCTGTTCCCCTTTCAGGCCGGGGGGACCCTGCAGCCAGGGACAAATCCTATTTAGTTTTTGCAGCACCTGAGAAGCAGGTGGTATGAAAAGCAAAGAGCTGACACCCAGGTGTTTGGGGATTCTCACCTTACAAACACCATCGATTTAATCAGTTCCTAGTCTGACAGCTGTAACCGTCATCCAGCCAAACCTCAGAAGGGCATCAGTTTGTGTAACAGCGAAGCGCACACAAATCCTCACTCGATTACCCCTATTCACAGCACCCCTCTTGCAAGAAAAGGGTCACAGGATGGTCACTTTGATAAGAAAATTGGACTTGGGCTGCATTTCCCAGAGCTATCTCCCACGGCAGCGTTCGGTACCTACATAATGATTTGTTTAAATATGCACCATCTCTATTTTCTAGCACTGAACTGATCCTGAAGCAATTCAACCCCATACTAAGCAGAAAGAGGTGGTGGGGAACAGCTCAGGTCGAGGCAAATACATGACTCCGAACTGAAAAAGCAAAACCCTGAACAACCATACCCGGGGTCCAATGGAGCCAATTCCTCCTTTCTCACCAGGTTCACCCTGAAAATCAAAATCACATTTTTGGTTCAAAGAGACCAAGGAAAATATAGGATATTTATCTTAAAAATACTGTAACTATATAAGATGCCAAGATATGGTTTAGATTAAGAAAAAATATGGAACTGCTTCTCCTAGCAAAAAAATAGATTTGACATCAGAGTGAATATATTTTGCAAAAAATAACGTTGGTGTGAGCTAGTTGACAGTAAGAAAACATCTTATTGCAGAGGGAGCAGAGCGGCCCGCTCGGGGCTGCGCTCCCTGTAACCGCAATGTGCCGTGCTGCTCTCCGGCTCCGCTGTCTGCTCCGAGTGTGCCGAGCTCCGGCTCTTTGTGCTGAAGTTTCACATGGCCCTCTCTTTGCTTTAGGCTGAATTTTGCGTGTGGAAAGTTTCAGCCGACACGTTTAAACCATTTTCAAGGGTGCGTTTAAGGAAAAGGGCCATGCCAAATTTTTCCTTCCCCTTGACCCTTTTTTTTTTCTTTTTTTTTTTTTTTTTGATAGTTGGGAAGTTTAAAAAAGCCTGTAGCACTCTCACAGCAGTGACCTGAACTTCAGTACAGGATTCAAAAAAAATGTACCTTTTGCCATACCCATGGAAATCCATTTGTTGGCCAAATTAAAGCCCTTCAAAAAGGAAAAAATGGTATAAACGCAAAGACTCTCCGTAAGAAAACTCAATTCAGCAGATCCCAGAGGGAACAAACCAGCACTGCTACTATGGTTTTCGGAAAAAAAAAAAAAAATGGCTAAGGGTCATCTGAGCCCATGTTTCTTCATCGTATACAGTTTCTTGCCCAACAAGGAGCCATGACTGTTTGATACAGAAAACACGACTGGGTACAGATCCTACTAAATAAGAAGCAGCTGAGGGGGGAAATAACAGCCCACAAATACTGTCCAGGTCTCATCATCACCACTTAACATATCAAGACTGTCACTGCATTTCTTGGCAGTTCGGAAGGTCAGTAGAACAGAACGGCACGTAAGTGTTCTAGGCTTTGAAGCGATACCGCAGCCATCAATAACATCAGATCAAAATCTGATCAGAGGTTTAGCTCTCCTAGAGAAAAAGAGGCAATTCAATGAAAAAACACACAAGGAGATGATTTTAAAAACTCTTATACTAATAACTGCTTGAATCCAGCTTTCATCACCACAAAAAGGTAAAATATTTAACATCCCCCTGTTTTGTTTCAATTTGGGCATTTTATGAGCTTTTCAGAAGGCAAAGGCCTAAAACACCTACTCAGCTGGAACCCTCTGCCTCAAGAGCGCTGTGCCCAGCTTCCCAGCTGACAGACTTTCATTTACCTTGGGTCCTGGCAAGCCGTCTGTGCCGTTCTCTCCCTTGGGACCCACGCTTCCTTTTTCTCCCTGAAAACACGACAATTTTGATAAATGCTATACGGGTAGGATGGAGAACAGATTTCTTCAGGTTATAAATTTTCTTACTTTATCTTTACTTTTACATACATGAGTGAGCAAAGCTCTGCTTTTAGCCTGAAATACGTCACGTTGCCTAGGTGCACAAGCGAAGTTTTTGAGGTAAAAAATGAAGCTTTCGGGCTTAACAGTTTGGCTGCAGGTGGTATGTTCAACCATAAAGTTAGCCCCAAAACCACAACACCTGGAGAAGACTCCCATGGAGAGCCTGCTGCACCCTGATCTGGGCAGTGCAAACCCACACCCTGAACCCCAGCTCCGGGCCACCCCCAGAGACACTCCCCAATTTACTTCTGCAAGAGGAGCCTCTAAATGGCAATTCTCTGCCAAAGCCAACAAGTTGCGTTTGCAGACAACTTCTGGGCAGAGCTACCCAGGCAGAGGGGTGGGTTATGCTTTTCTTTCTCTCTCTTTTTTTTTTTTTGTTCTTTTTCCATGTCAGGGGAGAAATGTGCTTCTCCGTCTGCCCCAGCTGTGATACTGTACCAAGAACCCAGACAGCAAAAGGTGCTGCCAAGCACATACATTAGATGGATGCAGAGCAGAACATACCTTAGGGCCCATAAGTCCTGGTTCCCCAGGGACCCCATCATCACCCTAATGAAATAAAAGATAAAAGGTGAAACGCAAAGAGCTCTTAGGCATGTATCACTAGGATCCAACATGTCATTTGACCCCATTGAGTGTCACTGACCCCACTGAGACCCACACTGGTTTGCAGGAGGCCAGGGGAAAGCTGCAGCAAGGAACCCAGGAGGCTCCCAGCATGGTCCCCTGCTCCCAGGGAGGTGGAGGGGCATCTCCCAGAATTTGCTTACCCTGGGGAAGGTGCTCTTCCACCTTTAACAGAAATATGATATTTAATCCATTTAGGCTTTTTAGATCCCAAAGACCTCCTGCAAGATGCCACCCGTCTTCATGGACTTCCATCACAAGTCACCCATCTGCCAGGAGGAGATTTTTCTTGTTTCACTTGTCATGCTTCATTGTTCTCCTGGAGTAAAACCACCTCACAGGTGCTGAAGAGGTTAATTTTGCTGGCCAGTTATGAAATTTTTTCAGCCAAATTCTAGCCTGAAAAACACTCATGGCCACGTCTGTTTTGGGGCAAAGCAGTAAGAGGGAAAGGCTGGGCCCTGTCAGCGCTTTGGCTTCAGTTAAGGGCAGTGATTTATCCGCTACTTGATGGCACCACCAGAAGAAAACGTGGCGAGCTTGAACACTTGAGTCTCCTGCAGTCTTCAACGCCCGACCCCAGCAGCACGCCTGTCCTTAAGAGGCTGGGCAATGCCCACGAGACCAAAGTGCTCTGTGGTGATGCCCATCCCAGGAGCCTCAAACCCATCCCGGGGACCCCTGGGCAGAAAACAGCCTCCAGGTGCTTCCCGGTTCAGCTTGAATTACTGGAGCGAAAGGGCTCAAGACCTACTGCTTTGTTTGGCATTTGCTATTTTATTCTTTGTCTGTTGGACAGATGCGATTGCAGCTTCTGGCTTGCTTGTGGTAATGAAAACCAGGCTGAAGGCACAGCCGTGCCCGTGCTTCAGGGTCTCATGTGTGAGAAACCCCGGGGAACACAAGGAAGGGCTTGGTATGGACAGCCACGGCTTCTCCATCAGTCTCTGGCAGTGGTTTTGTTAGTCGAGCACCAAGCAAAGCAAAGCAAAGCAAAGCAAAGCAAAGGAAAAAAAAAAAATTGCCATTTTACCTTTTTCCCTTGGATGCCAGGCTCACCCTTCAACAGCAACAAACACAGAGGAGAAAGAAGTTTAGGGACATAATAGAAAATAAGACCAATTGTATGGATAGTCAAAATTAATTGTGAAATTAAAATACTTGGCTTGTATTGATCATCTTTATCTCCCCACCAGAAATGCAAGAAAGCACATTCTCACAGTACTCCAGCTTCCAGCCCCCCGTGGCTCCCTCCACCCCCATTTGAAGGTTTTAACACAGGCAGCGGGTGTGATATTGAGTAGGTGACACATTCAGACATTTGCAGCTCCAAGTCAATGGCTAATACGATACCTTAGAAATCTTGTATCTGATATATACAGATGAGTGCAAGTCCAGTGCAAAATACATATGTTCAACTCAACCCCCCCTTACACAGCAATATTTCAAGGATTCATATTAGACAGATAAAGTTACTTATTACCCACCTTTGGTCCTGGAGGCCCCCTGGCACCCTGTTGAACGTAAGAGTAGTTGATGTTCTTGTTTGACAGTAAAGTATAACAGGATAAAAACATTTCCAAGAGTACTTGAATTCCCATGAAAAAAAATGACACAGATGCCAACTTCTCATCTTCCCTTACAACTACAGCTGTAAGTTCTCTGTGCTCCCAGTAAATAATAAATACTCTTTCACAGCTTGTATATTTTATGTATAATAAGCACTTTTTATCCAACCTAGACCTTAGTGAATTGGAGTTACAATGCCAGGAGGCTTCAGAGGGGCGCAAGTGAGGATACAGGAGCAGCGCATCCCTCCAGAGGAGCCAAGGGGACAAAGACTGGCCTCTTTTCTCCCCAGGGAACAGGTACCCCTGGACAAACGTCCATTTTAGAGCATCTCTAATTTCCCATGGGGATTTTTGGCCTCCATAAGCAATGACACACAAAACCACTTGCTGCAGCGAGCTGAAGGGTGATGGAAAGCGAGGGGCACACACACACACGGATGCTGCTGGGCAATACTAACCACGAGGCCATCCTCTCCCGGCTCGCCTTTGAAACCCTGCAAAAATAAAGAGACCAGCATTGAAACTATTACCCCTCATTCTCCAAAATGCTCAGCAATAATTAGAATGTTCAGCAGCATTACATTTTAGCCTATTTTTTTAAATTAGATAAATTGCCAGTGATCTGGAGATTTGCAACAGGTCATCCGAAGGCTACAGATCGGGGAAGAGGTCTCCTCCGGGCTCTCTGAGTGACAACCAGCACCTGCAAATACATGCTCCGGGTCCAGCTCTTTGCTCCAAGATGGAAGGCCCCTCCTGCTCCTTTGGCCCCGTGCCCCAAAGCTTCGCTGTATGAGCAGCCATCAGAGCCCAACTGCTGGCCCAGGCTGGGGACCCAGCAGCTGGGGTGGCAGCACTGGGGAAGGGGACACCCTTCACCCTCCTCTCCCTCGCTGGGGCGGGAACTCCCCTGCGTGTGCTCGCTGCGCATCTCCCATCCTTACAGGGGGGCCTGAAGGTCCTCTTGGGCCATCTTTTCCTGTGTCCCCAGGAGGCCCCCGGGCACCTGGGGGTCCTGGTGGACCAGGGGGGCCAGTGGCTCCATCTCGACCTTGATCACCCTGGAAGAAGTTCACACAGACATGGTGAGATGAGGCGGCATTGGCAAGCGGTGGCCGCGAGGTGCCCACGACACATGCACTGCATCCCTGGGCCATCAGCACCCTGGCCTCTGCTGTCCCAGAGGAATTTAATTACAGCTTCCAATTAGGAAGGCTGGAAGTGAGCTCATGGCCGATTCACGCCTTTGGGTCTGGTTCCTTAACCAGGATTTTGCTCAATACCTTCCAACGAGGTTTCATCTCATTAGGCCCTTGCCCAGCAACTATCTGCGTGGAAACCACCAATTTGACAGTACCCAGAAATAACCCAGACCCAACAACATGCTGGCACGGAGCATGCACACACTTCCATAGCTTAGTGCACCACACCAGAAAAACCACACACACACACACAAAAGTAGCGCTTAGTGGTTTCCTTTAAATACAGCCAAGGTCATGTATTAACATCAGCATAGCTCACACCCTGCATTGCAAAGAAAAAAGCAGCAGCTGTTTCTCCGTGTGATTGTGAAGGTTTGGTAGGTGCCCGCTCCAGAGGGGAGCACCCTACGGGGCTTCACCACCCAGTTATCGGCTCCGGACCCCCCGCCGGCTGCCACAGCCCAGCCCCGGGGCTGAGGCCGGGCACATCCATGTGGCTGCACAATGGAAAGCCTCATGGAAAGGCCGTCTCGTAAATCTTTTAGCAACATCTGGAAGGGTTACCACTGAGGCAGTATGAGGACTGTATTTAATATGTGGTCCACCCTCAAATCAGGGACAAGTGTGGGATTTTCAGAAGTCCTTAAGTGACTTAGCAGCACAAATCCCACGGCCTTTCAACAAGATCTGTGCTCCTAAATCACTTGCATAGTTTTTAAAAAAATCCTATTGCAAATGCTGAACACTGCATCCAATTATGTCAAGTCAAGAGTCTCCCACTGAATTTTGCCTAATTAAAACATCACGTTTAGAGTATGAGGATTTAGACAACTCTAGTTTTAACGCATTTTATTTTACAACACCGGCACTCTTCATATGAACATTTATAGGACTTTGCTGCTTGGTCCCCACTTCCCACAAGTGGCCAAATCCTAAAACCCATCACTTTTATGTCTCCGTTGAAAAAACTCCCCCTAAATCCAATGGGGTTGCACTCAAGCGTGCTCCCAACAAGCACTTCTGAACGTAGCCACAGCAGTAACAACGTAAATAGCAATAGTGCACTATCAGCCAGAAAGAAGAAACAAAAGCAACTCAAAGAATCACAGCAAACCAGCGGCAGCAGATCTGACATGTCTACCTTGAGCACTCGCCGGCTAAAGACAAGCTGATCGTTAGCCAGAAATCCATGATTGAGCCGGGGAAAAACCATCTAGCCAGGTGAAGTGGGAGGCAGAGGAGGAAAGAGCAAGAATTTAAGATGAAAGCACAGGAGAAGAACGAGTTTTAAAGGCTGTAACATTACACAACAATTTTTCTTTGATAATTAATGCATGAGGAGGAACGACTGGTGTTCCTCAGGGATCGGTATTGGGACTGGCGCCGTTTAACATCTTTGCTGGTGACACGGCCAGTGGGATTGAGTGCACCCTCAGCAAGTTTGCCGACGACACCAAGCTGTGTGGTGCCGTCAACACGCTGGAGGGAAGGGATGCCATCCAGAGGGACCTTGACAGGCCTGAGAGGTGGGCCCGTGCAAACCTCATGAAAGTTCAACAAGGGCAAGTGCAAGGTCCTGCGCCTGGGTCGGGGCAATCCCAAGCACAAATTCAGGCTGCGCAGAGAATGGACTGAGAGCAGCCCTGAGGAGAGGGACTTGGGGGTGTGTTGGCTGACGAGAAGCTCAACGTGACCCGACAATGTGCCTTTGCAGCCCAGAAAGCCAACCGTATCCTGGGCCGCATCAAAAGCAGCCTGACCAGCAGGTCGAGGGA
>JAVKLA010000042.1:16350399-16385854 GCA_034782735.1 Sagittarius serpentarius | reverse complement strand
CCTGCCCATGGCAGGGGGGTTGGAACGAGATGATCTTTAAGGTCCCTTCCAACCCCAACCATTCTGTGATTCTGTGAAATAACCTAGGTAGCCAACACTGGTTGTTTTAACGTTCTGGATACACTGGAGCTTGGTAAGCAGTAAACAGAGAAAAACAAGTATCTTTTCATTAGTGTACTGCACAATAGGACATTCAAAGCAGCTGGGGTACAGAGGATTCCCCTACTGCAGAGCTTTCTGCAGAATAAAGAGCATTATTCCAGTAAACCCCACAAGGGATATATCCCAGCATTTCTCCCGAGACCAAATATTATATTTTTTTCAGAGGCTAAAATGAATACTGATGTATTCCCCAGCCTGCAAAATGCAGATAAATCTCTCAGATTTATATCATGCAAAACCAATGTATTCAGACAGTGTCAGTAGTCATTGCTATTGTCTTTGAGCCTTTCCACTTATCTACCTAGGGAGAAACAGTAAGACATTTCCTGTCTCAGCTCACCGCTTGCATCTTCCTTTCCCCCATCCATCCCTGCACACATCCGTAGGAGGACCAAAGGGATGGGAGCGAAGCCGCGAGAAGCCCAGTGGGAACACACGGTACATCCTCCATGAGGATTTTGGAAGGTTTCTAAGGAACAAACCTCTTGTCCAAATTGCCCAGGGAGCTTTTAAACCTTTCACACAAATAACAGAGAACCCCAAACCTCAATTTTGGGGTAATTACTGCATAGGCAAGCCCACCCTCCTGCCCAGCCTCCCAGGACAGGCTTAGCAGCAGGCATCCACAGGTACATCGAGCACGCATATTTTAAGAGTCATCTCAGAAAGGGAGGGGAAAAACAAAGCCAGATAGAAAACATTAATCAACCCTGGGAAAAAACCAAAAAACTCCCAAGGATTTTTTGTCAAGCTGTAGAGAGAGGCTTTAGCTCAGCCCTCACTTAAATACAGCCATTTTGGGGAGAAACACTACTGAAATCCTGAGATTTTAAAAACCCAAGGTGATGCCATGTTGAAATTAATGGGGACACAGAGCCCTTGTGCTTGGCCAGGCCCTCTGGATACTACAGAAACCACCAAACAGGCTCTACTGAGAGCAAAGGGGTTTGTGGTAGACCCAAAGGACCTAGTTTTATGGCTTCTTATGTGCATGAAGATACACAAGAGTATTAAGTGGGATTTTCAGAAAAGCCCCAGGAGCCAGACAGGAACTGGAACTTTTTTCTTACCCTTCAGATTGCTGAGCACCATCCAAATAAACACCTTCCAAGCCCAGCCCTATCTGTTTTAATGTGAAAAGACAGTTTGCATTTGCTCCGAGGCCAAACACACCATATCCCACCAAATCCAGCTACCACACATCTAATTTTAAACAGTCGCTGTTACAGATGGGCCCGTGACAGGTGAACAGCCCTGAGGGCGATTAAGCACAGAGACACCATCTCTGGCCCAAGAAACGTCCCGAGCATAGATAACCAGGCTCTAGGAGAGCAGTTAAGTGTGATGGAGTTATATGTTCCTGCTCCTTTTTTACACTCTCCCGATGCATCTGGTCATGGGACAGAGGGCTGACTGGCCATTGGGTCTGACCCTGTGTAGGAATGGAGTCTTGGAGCACAGAAACCTTAAACGCTGGTAATTTCCAGCTTTAGAGTACTCAATTTAGCCATTTCAACATAATGTTCCAAAAAAGTAGAGTAGAATAAAATAAATTAAAATAAAATAAAGAAGTATCCATAGGTGTCTCTGTTGACCGTTGTTGTGAGCTCTGCAGGACGCTTTTTGCACTCAGCTTTTACTGCAACGTAAGCTTGGTAAGCACTTATATTTTTTGCAGAAAGTAAAAGAGAAGAAGCCACTTTTCTATCTGCAGCCTAAACTCCAGCCTGTCACTGTAAAGCCAGTTCAGCCATGCCGGCGTTTAGTCCCACAGCAGCTCCGGATACAGGTGCAGACGTTACTGGTGCCATCTCCATCAGCAGGTGTGCAAAGGTTCATCAAACCCATCGTTTGTCTAAATACCTGAACTGTCAGTAAGAACAAGGTCACCCAAGCTAAGGTAATAAATCCAGAGTGATCAGCCCAGTACCAGCTCAGGGAGTGAGTCTGGCTTTTAAAAACAGTTCTTTTCACAGGTGTAGCAATGTGTTTGATTTTAAGAGAGAGGTACCAGTACAAATATCAGGGCACAGCAGCCCCAGCCTTGGCAGCAGCCTGCTTCGACTCTCTCTTTCCTCCCCGGAGCAGAGGGCATCTGTTCTTGTTTTCTCCCTGTAAATACACTTCCATGCATTTTGTCAGTCTGAGTACGTTTATTCCCCATGCTGATTAGGTGATGCTGCACAGCAGCCTCCCTGATGCCATTTGCAAGCGCTAGCATTCAGTGCCTAAGACAACCCGATGTGAACTCCTTCCTCTGCTCTCCAAAATCACCCTCCAACATCTGCATTATGCTCACACGTGCAATAATCTCTTCTTTGTCCACGCTGGTTTATTAGAGACAGAAAGAGAAGCAGCGCACACATAAACGCATGCAGTAGCTGATCCCTAACTGCCGTCATCTCACTTCCACTGCAGACAGTCCCTCCAAAGCCACCCCAAGCATTATTCTCTTTCAATCCATCATTCCTAATGATACTATTTTTGTGTTCACTGACACACACTATCCCCACTCCACCGCCCATAGACGCGCACATTTACAAGGGAGGCAGCACTGGCTATATTCCTAGTTATTTATCCTCCCGTTGATGCGATGACTTGCTGCGACACATCTTTCAAAATCCGCTAAACAAAGCCACCACTGAAACTTGAGGAAGAAGATAGATCAAATTAAGAAATAAAAAGTAATCTGGGCCAAATGGTATTAAAAAGTTCCATATCCAATCCACAACCCCAAGTGTCTGGAGACATAAAGGAAGCTATTTCCAAAGCCAGGCACCAGTTGTTAGACCTACTTGCGCACGGCTCTGCCAGGCTTGTTTCTTCCCTTTTCCTCCTAAATTGTTTCTGAGCCTTTTTCATACTCTTGTGCAAAAAGACATAAATAAATCTAAAAGTAAAGCAAAATCTAGACAAACGCAGATCAGGAGGAAAAAAGCACGTATTTTTATCAGTAGATTAAAACATAGGACAAGTGTTACCTTGGGAGCTGGCACCCGCCCTTGCGAGTCCAGATGGAGCTCGTCCCCAGAGCATCTCCCGCAGCGCAAACAGGAGCCGGGTTCCTGCGTTATTCGGCAGCACAGACCACAGGGGCTTTGGAGCCTGAGCATCTCCTCTGGCATCGCCCGAGTCGCCAGCCCCAAACTCATCCACAGCCCCGGCCAAGGACTGAAAACTCATACCCATGTGCTGCTGAATCACCTCTTAAAGCCTTTTCCGAGTATGTGGGTGGGCACTTAGACAAAGTTGAGACCTTACTCCGAGCCCCTCCTTAGCCACGCAGCGCATAAACCTATCAGAAAAATTTTAGGGGCTCTCAGAGCCCAAGGGTGACATTTCCAAAGGCACCCAAGGCAGTTGGGAGCTGCTTCAGAAAACGACATCAACTTCAAAAAGTGACTTAACAGCCTCTAGGGGAAAAAAGAAAAATGACTCTGAGGCATCTCTGCCCAGCGTTAACCACTGAGGTCCTGGTTACGTTTCCAGCAACCGCATCCAAACCTACCAGCAGACTCTTGGGTGCCAGCTCCAAATCCAGCCCCTGCATGGGGCCCATACGCCAGCATCCAGGCACATCCCTGCCGCAGGGTTTCCAGCAGGTGCCCATAACCCACAGCCAGCCGCACCGCCTTACCGTGATGGAGCCCACCTCGGAAATATCACGCGCCTCGTGGCGAGCCCTCCTGTCTCATCCCCAACATGGGAGACCTCGTGCTACTGCTGCCATCGCCAGCACCACAGCGGGGACCGTGGGACAGCTGCATCCCCTTTGTGCCCCGTGGGGACTTATCCTGATGCACTGCAGTAGATCTCAAATTCATGCAGCCCTACGAGAGCCATTTCTACAAAGCCCCACTAATTTCTGTATGTTATAGCCAAAACAGGTTTCCCTCATCATACAGTTACTTTATTTTCAAAGGCAGCCTAGATATTGCCTGCATGCCACCACGCTCCCAGGCAGGTAGCTCAGCGAGAGATGAGGAACTTTCCACCCTGCACAACACCGTGCCAGGCCTTTCCTTGGGACACCGGGTCTTACCACCGTGTACCAGTGCTCTAATGCCAACAAAAAGGAGCACAGCTTCAAGAGAAATATGGAGTCTGTCTCTTGACACTGGAAGAGGGAATCAGGGATAGGAAAGCCCAGTAAAAGCAAAACCCTTCAATGAGGTACTTGAAGGTCTTTAACTCTTGTTCCCACATGGTCAAAGTTAGGAAAACCATCACCACCCTCACCACCACAAAGAGCTCCAATGGCAAAATCAAACGTTTCCAGAACCGTTACCGTACCTCGATTTGCAGCGACAAAGCCGCGTGAAGCCTTGTTTTGCGCGGTGACCAAACCCAACCAGATTTTAGAACAAATCAACGTGCTGCGTCACTACTTACCCTTGGGCCGATGTCCCCTGCTTCACCCTGCGCATCAGGCAAAACAGCAAGGGTCAGCTATTAGAGTTCAAATTTCAACCACGAAGGATCGAGCGCAGGGTCAGCTGGACGCGGGAACAGCACACAAGGGAAGTGGGAAGAGTCCTATTGCTTAATGTATTCAAAACCAGGGAGGAGAAGGGCTCGAGACAACACAATAGGGAATGATTCTGCCCTGGCAGGCAATGAAACAGATAATAAATCAGAAATAGCAGAGTGTTTCCAACTCTAAGGCTCCCCTAGCAACTGCTTATGTCCTACACATGCAAAGATGAACATCACTTTCAGTACAGTAATGACCTTCTTTGGCTGCTCTAATTTCGTAGGAGGGTGTCATACAAACCCAGAGTGATGGAGCCCAAAGCCTCGCTCTTGGAGGAAAGCAAGAAGAGAGTTGTATGCCACTCTCCTAACCCCTAATGGGTTACCAGGAATCCTCTAGCATGGATGAGCTTTAAGGCCATACTTATTCCTCCTACATTTTCGCAAATTCTTTCTGCCCTCCCCTTCCTGGGGCTTTTCCAAGAGCAACGTGAGAACCCACTGTCACGGCTCCACGTCCCAGCAAAACCCAGTGTTAATGTCACGCTGGCGTATTGGGGTAACCTGAACTGAAAGAATTACAGCAGAAGGAGGATATACAGCTGCTTCCCCAAAAGCCACGCGTTAATGCAGTCTTTACCTTTTCCCCTTTTGGTCCTGGAGGTCCCTGGAAATACGCAAGAAGGATCCGAGTTAAGAAACAGCAGAATCATCAATGCACTTGACATCAAAACCAAGGAGACCGCACTCATCAATTCACAAACCTTAGCCATGTTCGCTATTATCTTAGGTTACACATACTATTATTTTAAGTTATACACTGCTTCACGTGAGCAGCACGCTACTGAAAAGCACTAGTGAGGTCTTGCCAGGACAGAGGACGGGAGAAGGACCGGGAAGGGCAGACAGCGTGGCAGCCGCTCGCAAACACGTGACTCAAAAGAGATGCAAAAGATTTCTTGAAGTATTAAATCACTTCTAGAAAAACACATGCTCAGCATATCATTACAACAATTATACATCTGTTTGAAATAAACAGGGAGGATGGGCTGCTTTCTTTGGCCTATTTGCTGAAGCCATAAGTCATCTTCCCTCTAAGCAGCTTTCTGTAAGACAGGCAGGCAGAGACACGCTGCAGCCCCAAAGAGAAGCCGCAGAGCCATGCTTTGATGTGCCTGCTCTGCATCCTCCATCCAGCGCAGAAAAATACTGAATCTCGGGGTTCAGCCCAATTCACAATGTTTGCTGAAGCGGGACCTGGCGGGATGCAGTGGGGTAAGGTCAGCAGAGAGGCCGACCGCAGCAGCAGCAGCATCTGCACCCCCACGCAGCATCCTTCCTGCTGTTAATGTGGCTCTAAGCAAGGCTGCTGGCCCCTTGCTGTCATGGAAGAGATCACGAACAGTCTGGTTTGAGTTTGGCCATTTGATAAGTTTGCTTTTTCATTCAGATTTTCCCTGCCTCTCACTTAGAGGTCTCGCTCCCGCCCAGTCCATGCGTACAACTCGCAGCCGTTCGCATCTGCGTGCCTGCCAAGGGCAGTGGGCGCAGGAGCGCGCTGCTGGGGTTTGCGCTGCTCTTCCATCACGGGGTTTTGCTAATTCAAAGCCAAGCCCTGAGCACAGCAGTATGAGCTGGCCTTCGTTTTTTCTTTTCTAATACTTTATTTCTAGTTTTCTTTTCATTCACGTTTGTCATCTTCAAGGGTAGGATAAAAAACAACCACGGCAATGCACAGCTATAACAAAACGCTCCCCAGCTGGCTAAAAATAAGTGTCTGGAGTAACTTCTTGATGGCAAAGACCGAATGACTTCTGCCCACTTTGAAAATCACAGCTGGTTTAGGACCAGAGCTTGGAAAGATTTCCAATGGTGCCCTCTAGTGAACGTGGTGGAAGGGATGGGATTTGGCCACAAAATACTGAGCTGCGACCTCCTGCAGCAACCATCCAAAGGAATCGGAGCTGGCTAGTGTCCAGCTACCCTAAAAATAAAAAAGTCTATGTTTCTGTAAAATAAGGAAGAAAAAACTGGAGCATCTGGCTATCCAAAGGGCTTCCAAGCAAAAAGTCAAGAAAACAGCTCTTAAAATGAAGTCCAGGCTGTTCTACAAAGTATTGCATGGACACGGGGCGCTCTCAAGCACTTCCCACCTGGGCTCCTTTGGAGGCAAATGAACCCAATTTGGGAACAATTGTTTTTATGATACCACTTTGCAGTACCAGGAGCACACAACCAAGATTACTGACTTTACTTCTCCCAAGGTGCTACTGAAGTTTATTTCCCAAATTTGGCCTGCTGCCCACCTGCAAAGTCTCCGCTGGCCGAGCCGGCACAGGACGGGGAGAAGCAGTCGAGATGAGCTGACAGGTAAAGAAAGCTCACCTCTAGCTGTGCTGGCCAGCCCTGGCTCAGAATTTAAACTTGCATGTGTTACAGACCACAGAATATTTTTTCTAAATACAATTTTGTCTCCCAAACAGTTATATATGTAGTAATAAACAAGTAATAGTTGACATTGTGCCTATCTATTACAGAGCAGCGTGAACAAAGACATGTTACATTTGGCACTCGGCGCTACTTACTGGTTTGCCATCCAAACCAAGAGGCCCCTGAAAAGGGAAGGAAAAGACAGCATTATTAAAAAAGAAATAACAATAATTTAAAAAAAAAATCAGTTTACAAACACAGCAATATCAGTCATGCTCTGAAAGAGGCTCTGCTTACGTACAGTACAATCTTTGGCTTATTACTTATATACCTAATCCTTCATCCATGCAATCCAGCAGGAAGATTTCGCAGAAGTACAGTAAGAGGCATCAAACAATTTGCAGAGTATGAAGGAGCGTGAAAGGAAGCGACAGGATTAGTGACAGGGATAAGGCGACACTGCTCTGGCACAGCGCTCGGGACTCCCTGAGGTTTTTCAAGACTAAAAGAACAGCAGTAAAACATGCCTGATTTGGTTAAACTGAGCAGATCCCGAGAGTCATTTACATCAGCCTCGGATCTGAACCTTTTGTTTTGGGAAAAGGACTTGCTGAAACTCTACCGTTTTACCCAAGATAGGGGGATCAGCCACCACTCTCAGTCCATAACAGTAAATCTCATTGATGGGAAGGAGTGTCTTTGCTGCAGAGGAAGTAAGTGTGCATCTGCCCCGCGGGCTGATGCCCGAGTGGTTTGCCCATCTGCAGTGATACAAAGCTGAAAACACGCTTGAATTTACAGGACCAAACACCTGGTCACCCCAGTTCTACTCCAGGTCTCCCCTTTCTAGGGTTGCTGCGGGAGCGCATGGTAAATTGACATGTCAAATGGTTATTTCCCCATCGTTTCTAGCATGCAGCCCTTAATTAGCACGAAGCTACTGAATGTATTGGGCCATAGGAAATCCTGCTTTTGAGAAAGGACGTGTACGGGGAGAGGAAGCACAGATGCTTTAAGGCCCACGGACAAAGCCAAAGCTGCCCCTGCTGTCAGCTGGAGCTGGCACACAGGCACTTGGGGATGAAGAGAAGCAGTTCGAAGCCCAACAGTTTCGGTAAATCCCAGAACAGCATTTCTACCAATCCATGACCTGCCGCCCAACAACTTAAAACCCTTCCTCATTTAAACCCAAAGAAGGCTCAGCCCTGCAAACCGTTCCTGAAGAGACGCGGCACGATGGTTGCGAGTCAGCAAAGCCCTCAGACACCTGATTCGGTCCCAGGTTTCCAACACGCGCTCACGTGCTTCGCTGGGCGAGGATCTGCTCCGGAGGGAGCCGGGGGCTGTGCCTTCGAACGCTGGGCACTGCGTCCCTGCGGCAAAGCCTGACCCAGCGCTGCAGCACGGCTGGCTGCTCCGGCGACCTCAGCGCCGACCCGGCCTGCCTCTCGTCACTGCCTACTGCAAATTCAAGGGCTAATTGCAAAATGGGACCTTGGGATCAGCACCCGCTCCCTCCTACGTCTGCCCAGCACGGCCACACGCGCGTGCTCCTGGCTCCTTTACAGACATGCTGGGCTGAAACATCTTCTCGCATTGCAGCCCTGTAAACCGGGAGGACCTACCGAAGCAAAGGTAGTTGGGACTAGGGTATAGCACAACGATAAAGCACCAGAGTTTTCTGTATTTCTTAGGGAACTGATTAGGGCGAACCTTTTTTAGTTCAGCTTAAATCTGTGACAGTGAAATTGAGGGGGGAAAAAAAAAAAAGAAGAGAAAAGTGTGTAAGAGAAGCCTAAGGGCTGCATTAAAATAGCATCCTTCCAGCCTACAGCTCTGGCCACTGATAAGGGATAAATTAGTCTGGAGCGGCTATGGTGATGGGGCTTGGAACATGAAACAACACAACTCTGTTAGGAAAAAGGCAGCTGAATCCTGAGCAGGGCATCGGTACCTGTGTTGTAAGGACTGGGGGAGCTGTACTAGAGATGTTCAACTGAAAATAACCAAGGATTTCTTTACACATGAGATTTCTGAAGTGATCAAACATAGGTTATATTGTTCACATGACGCGTATTGTTTCTCATAAGGTACTACCAGTACACAACTGCTACGTAGCAGCAACGAAAAATCTAAATGAATGCAGTCACGTCCGTTAATGCAAAGGCTTGCAAGTCACAACCAAACTACTACTACTTCCCCCAACACCCCCCCCATACTTTACCTCACCTCGATTCCTTACGTTATAACACCTGGGAAAGGCATGGGGTCCATGGAGCTTCTTTCCTGAAACTATGATTGTTTGAGGTGATTCACCTGAAGTTCCTGATGCATCTCTCTGACCTCCAGAGAACAGGATGTGGGATCCGAGCAGAGAACTTGCAGCACATTCAACTTCTCAAAGCAGAAGTCCCAGAATTTCTTTTTTTTTTTAAATTTACAATACCAATTCATCAGCTTTTAGCTATTCTTGTATCAATCCACGAAGGGACATCCAGAAGGAAAAACAATGGCCTATTCAAAGGATGTTTGTTTGAGGGAAAGCATTTAGTACTTGAGAGAAACAATATCCATCGGGCTTTCAAAGGGTCTCTCAGACAGCCATGCCAGTGAATGGACAAGATTAACTCAGGCTTTTAAATGTTTTGTTAGTCTCGACTCGAGATTTAATTGACTCTGCTCTACCTGCCCAGCCAAACCTCTGCGTGAGCAAAGGCAAGGTTTCTGAGAGCAGCCAAAGGATTGCATGTGTAAAGTAGGAGAGAGCATCCGAAATCTGGGCTTGCTTACTTGATTGCCTGCAACTTTCAGGAGCACCCCTGTGTTGGGATCGTTACTGTCTTTTATTTAAATTCTGTTTCATATAATTTCAATTAAAGATGAAGCAATCTTTAGTTTATTTGATAACTAAGGAATAGGAAGACAACAAGTAACCCCCTATCCCCCCAGTCAAAAACCACCTCTATAGAAGTTTTCATTTGCGGGGGGGGGGACAAAAAAGGTCACTTCCACTTAAACGACCAGCACAAAGTATAAGAAAAAGGTGAGTTTTCTAGACACCCCATTACAGGGCCCAAGTAAGAGAAAGCATCGCAGTGGCTTCATGCTGTGCTTTTTGCCCAGGGATAAATTTCACTCATGCCTTTGCCCTCTCTCAATTACAAGCCTTTCACTCCAAATCACACGCACAGTGATCGCACTTTACGTAATTAAATGCTCACTGCATCGAGAGGGGATGGATTTTCTGCCTAGGACAAACCTGATGCCTTAAAACAAGGTAGAGAGAAAATTCAATCAACTTCCCCGGAAACACGGTTCTGACCAAAACCATCACTGCACTGGCCAAGCGGCACAAAACCCATCGATCCTGGGTGCTTTGAGGAAGACGACACTGACGTGGTCCCAGCCAACATCGTTCGGTGGATGTCAGAGCCCACTCCTAGCTGATAGACAACTCGGATCTCATTTTCTGACCACGCACCAGCAAGGACTGCCTGCGCTCGGCGCTGGGCCAACACAGACTCTACGAGGCATCTTCCACGTTTGAAGAGAAAAGAGGAAACATTGCGGTCAGTTTGATAAAGAAAATATTTCCGCAACATCTGGCTGGAGCCCCCAGGTTGCCAGGGCGGGAGGAGCTGGGTTAGCGGGGAGAGCTGGTGACACGGGGCAGGGGCGAGCGATAATTGCGATTCTTGCCTCGGTTTTACCCCTTACAAGCAGTAATGCAGGCACGTAGTGTTCCTGCGGGTGTAACGACCCAAACCATGGTGCATCCCCCACTGCCATTGCCTGGGGGAGGACATTATTCGTATAACAACATATATTTTATGGTAGACATTAATGATATGTTATTTAATGATATATATTTAATACAGTGGTGCCGAGAATGCAGACACAGGTCAGATAAGACTTACTATGTCACGCGCTCTTGCTGCACACCCCTTGGTTTGGCCATGCGATATTTCAGCTTCAGAGGAAGGGGCTACATTCAGATATGTTTTAAAACAAATTCCCATTTTTATGTTTTGTTCTGTTTCAAAGTAGGAGCTCAGAATTCTTGCGATATAGCACCAAACTGTCACCTCTCATGGCAAAAAATGAGATTCACCCAACGCTGAGATCAGCTGAAGGCTTGGGAACTGTTTTGAGTTTGCCAAAAAGGGAAGACAGGGAGTTTACAAGCTCTGATTTACATGCAGAAGCTTTTCCAATAAATAACAAGCATTTTCCCCATACGTCCTTTACCCCCGCTCAGAGCAAGCCTAGGTGCCAGCCTGGCTCGCTGGCCCTCTGCCTTCCTCCTCCAGTGCCATTACTGCTGCTGGCAGGGATGTACTTGCTCTAGCAGCGTTACAGGAATTTTAAGGGGGGAAAATATCTAGTGAAAACGAAGCCAGAGATTATTAAGAGGACAATCCTTGTGAGTTGGGAAATCTTCTCTCATAGTTATTTTTAATGTTTCCTGCTCTGCTAAAAATTAGCACAGGGGTCAGAAGGAACCCTGCAGTCAAATTTTAACAAATTCAAAGGGCTGCCTTCAATCTCTGTCTCTGTGGTTTCAAAAAATGGTAAAATCTTACACTGGAGAAGGAGGAAAGTGTCAGAACAAAAGAGCACAACAATATTTTAGTATCCCGGCGAAGGGCCCTGGGTCATTAGGCAGCGTGGTTTGCAGGGCAGCCAGGGAGCGGGACCACCCTTTCCTATAGGCTACGCTGTAAATCTTTGCAAGGACGGCGTCTCCTGGCGATGCAGTTCCTCAGCACATTTTTGCATGAGAAGAAAGCTCTGGCAAAAGCTCTGCCCAAGCATGCCCTGCCAGACCCGTCACAAGGAAAGTGGAGAAAGGCAGCCAGGTTGCTGTGGCTCCTCCGAGCTTCACAGCTGAAGCAAAAGGAGAGAAGACGGACTGAGAAATGAAATGTGAGTCCTCTAAATAGCAGCTGAGAACCACCGGCGCTAACTGCAAACGCATCAAGTACAAGAGACGTGCTCTGGCATGTCACCTCGTCCTCATGCCCAGTTATTGCTACCCCCCCTCCTCCCTCCCTGAAGTCCTCAGGGCAGAAGGACAAGAAGCCTTTATAAAAAAATCAAGTTTCTACTCCATCCAATACCACCTCTGCTACAGGAATCATTTGCCCCTCCAAATAACAGCACTTAAATATCTGTGAAGAGACAGAAATTGGTCATACAAGGAATTATCCTGCCCACACACCGACTGCAATGGCTGTGGGCCCAGACAAGTCCTTGGTGGGAAGTTCCTCCTGCATCTGCCCTGACCTCTGGGGTCCCTGGCGAGAGACCCTGAAATCATGTCAGCCTGTGGCACAACACAGCATTGGAAACGTTCCTACCAGAAGCTGTCGTATTTAAGCATTAAGATCATGAAAATCACGATAGCTTCGTGTTCAGCTATCTAGAGCGTGGATAGTCTCACTGGAATGGGATGGGATTGCTGCACAGGGGAACAGCACTTAAAAATAAAGAAAAACAAAATTTCAGCATGAACATGATTATTAACAATCCTTTGCTAATAGTTTCCTCTGTTTCGTTATTTGAAAAAAGCTACTTCAGTATTGTCCCACACAAAATGCCCCTTTGGTCCATAACTGCATGCAAACCCCAAACCTCCTTTTTCATTACTAGGTGATAGTTTTTTCTTCATTTTTAAAAAAAATCAAATAGCTTCTACAGTTCTTTACAAGCACAAAACAGCAACATTGATGAGGCATGATTATTTTTTAATGTTTGTAAGACTAACTGTTTTAACTTTGAAAATAATTTACACTTGTCACGCCACGCACCAGTGTATTTGCTTTAAAAACAGAAGCAAAGAATCATTGAAAAGAGGGGAACTTCACTAGCTCAGCTGCCCCGCAAGGGATACAGATCTTTTAAACATATTTTCTGGGTAAATCAATAAAAGATCTTTTTTTCTTATTTTCAAAAATCTCTAAAAAGAGCAAAGCTCTAAAGCGAGTCCTGATAAATACCCAGTTGCCAGATTTAACAAGGAAACCATTTACACATGGCATTCCCCGAGGTCCCAGTTTCGCATGAGTTAAGCTTTAAATACATCCAACTTTAGTAATTTAGCTAATAGCTTTTTGCAAACACAAGCACCTCCTGCAGGGCAGGTGTCCCCCCCCCCGGCCATGGTGGCAGGTTGCTGGGGGCAGGGGGCTGCTCCAACCTCCCCAGGGCTACTGCTGCCCCCCAAATCGGCTTTGATGGCACCTGCATCCTAACCGAGGCTGTCAGCCCACAGCTTTCTGCACGCAAGTATCCGCTGATTTATAGTCTTCTCCAAGAAGGCGGCAAGATGTCATAGAAGTCAAAGATAAGCCAGACATGGGTATTTATTTAGCCATTAAGTTGTACTCCTAGATCAAAAACTACTTTAAATGTCGGGCTTCACTAGCCCATGTATCACGAGAGCAGCAGGTAAGAGAAATTACTATTACCAGTGGCAGCTCCCATTTGGGACAGCTCTGGATTTAAAGCACAGCAGGAGGCACTGGTGTAACAGAAGACGTCGTGCAGCCTCGTCATTCACCTTCCCTCGACAGACCAAACCCTACTTGTGGTGTAGCACAGGAAGCAAAGAGGACTCAAACTCAGGCATGGCCACTTCGGCATATTAACCCATGCCTGGGGACAGCTGGGTGGACACATTTTTGGGGGAAAATTCACTGCCACTAAAGTTTTTGAGATTTTAATGGGAAACCATCTTCTGGTTTGGCTCTCTCCCTCCTCTATTCCATTTGCTGTGGCTGTCCTGTACGGCCTCAGAGCCAGGCTCTCCCTGTTTGGCTAAAACACCTCTATTTCATTTTACAGGGGAGGGCAATTAGGAGTTCCCCAAAACCTATCTCCTTGCAAACCACAGCCCTGCCTGTAACATCTGACCCCAGTCTTTTGGGGGGGGGGGGATCCTCATGGGGCTGCTCTGGGCAGTGCGCTGTGCTGAGCCCCTCCTGGCTGGGGCAGCTCTCGCCCCTCTAACTAAATTTCTTTCCAAAAAGGCCACCTGAATGCAGCCCAGGCATTGCCCACAGCATCTGGTGGGGCTCAGCATCACCAAACCCCCAAAGACTCCTCTGAAACGTTTCTTTGGGGGGAACTGCATCCCACCGTCCGGACTGACAGCAACAAATCCCCCAACAGAGGTGTCAGGCAAATGATGCAGAGCAGCCGCCTGATAAGAGCCAAGTGTGTGTTAACAAACCCACCAACCAAACCCCACAAGTCGCCGCTCTAGTCCAAAAAAAAAAGAAAAAAAGAAAAAAAAAAAAATCTGTCCTCAGACTGCTGGGCGGCCTCTACCCATTCTTTGACGGAAACGGAGCAGAAAGGAGCAGTAATTTGCTAAAAACTTCACCCATAATGCAAACCAGACGGCAGAGCTCTGCAAGAGAGCAGCCACCTCGGAGGCTGGGCTGGTCCACACCGGGCATCCAGTGGCCACGCACAGCCAGCCTCTGCAACGAGAGCCCAGCTCCCTTCCACAAGGCAACAAACACTTGCAAGGGTTTCTGAAATCCTTGGGAAACAAACAAACAAACAAACAAAAAAAACCCAGGAAAAAAAAAAACCAAACCCTATATCTTGAGAATGTTTTTGGGGCAGCACCAGGCCCTGCCCCGCTGTTCAGCCCCTCCTTTGCATCACCAGCCTGAGCTCACCGGAGCTCTTCAGTTCCCAGCCCTGTTCCCAGAGATGCCAACCACGTCCCTCAGGGCTTCACTGTGGAGATAAGGCACCTTTTCTCCTTTTCCTTAAACACAAGGTATACCTCCTTCCATCTGTTCGCAGAGCTCCCTCCTTGTTTTACTGGATGTCTTCTCAAAGATGCTCAAGAAAAACCACCTGGAAGCAAATCTAGCACCAACTGGTCCAAAGGGGCAGAAAGCAAGTGCTGGGCTGGATCTGCATGGGACGCCGCTTGGGTTTGCGAGCAAGGTTACTCAGATAAAAGGCAAAGAAATGCCACAACAGAGCCGGTTCGTTTGCTCCTCCTGATGCAAAGGGAAAGGAAGGAGTCACCGCAGCTGTCTGCCTCGACTCCTGGGCCAGCAGCGCTCTGCAAGGAGCACCCCAGCATGTCAGATCAGCTTATCTGCTGCTCAGCATCGTTTCAGAAGCAAGGGCTCACTCATCTGTGCATCACATTGCATCAGTTTTCTTCCAAAACAACAAAGTGCTTTTATGGAAGAGAGTCCCCTGACTTCCCCCAAATTTCTGAGGCTTAAATGAGTTCCATGTGTTCTGTGCAACTGCTTGTTTCAAGCGTTTGGTGCTCAAGTGGGTTTTGGATATATTTTTTTTTTAATGTCCAGCTACAAGAGAGGAGATGGCCTCGGTGGTGGGAATGCGATTTTGAAGTCAGTAAGCAATTGTTTTGGGAGAATATTGACATTTCAAGCAAACACTTCAGCCACTTACTGCCATTATATTCTTCCCCCACCAGTGCCCCCCCTGGTTGACAGCTGCTGTTTGGATTACCTCTCTTTTGTGGTTTAATGAGAAAACTTCTTCATTTTTCTCAGTTTTCCTCTGCCTACTAGCCAAGCCTCGGTACCACACAGCTGTGCCCAAATGCTCTGGAAACAGAGACGCAGATCCACCAGCTGCACTCGCAGCTGAAGCAGAAAACCAGAGGAAAAGCAGCACGAGAAGCCAGAAACCAAATCCCTGCTTCAACCAGGCACTGGGTGGTGAAGGACCTTTTCCACCGTCCTTCCTTGCAGCCACCCTCATCACTAAGCCTCCCCCTGCACGAGCCAGCTCGGGATAAGGTGGCCAGCTGGGTCCAAGTCATCACCTGAAAAGCTGCGCGTGCCCCGTATCAGAAACCTGTGTAATTTGGGCAGAAAAGTTCTCCTTGCCATCGTCGTCGACCACCTTCACCAGGCCCTCGCCTCTCCCTGGCCAGAGGAAGCACAGAAGATAAACAAATGCATCTGCAATTCCTCTGCTGGGTGAGATATAAGACAACTCTATTTTCCCTGTGGAAGAATTACCTCTAAATCAAAAGAAAAATAAACTGCTGCCGCGAAGAGCTGGTCTTTACAAAATCATTGTTGTCTCCACATCAGAGAGACAGTAAACGGATGTAGCAGGAAAATACGCTGGATCTGCTTTCCTTGCTTAAAGAGGTTTTCCCCTCTAGGCAAATAATTACGTGAATTGGCCACAAAACTGATATTAAAATGAAATGAAAAAGACTAGAGCTACAAAGTTTGCCTTGTAAAATGAATATTTGTTACTTCTGTCTTTTGGGCTCTTACTGGGAGAAGTATGCGTGCAAATGACTTCATTCACAGGAGACGCTCCTTGAAGTCTGAATATTTATGAGTAAAGATACTCACAAGAACAAACACAGGACCGAACCCTAAATTACAGTTATGACCTGGATGAACCTAGCTAAGGAAACCAAATAGCCAGCTTACCAACAGAAGCCTTCATTTTGGGGATGGATACCAATCACATGACATAGTATTTGAAAATACTAGTCTAGTGATGCTAGATACTAAATACGAGGTTTTTAAATTCTGTGCATGCACAACCAACCAGAACACCCAAGCAATGTACAGACCCTCCGGGACCGCGCATGAGCTACCACCCAGGGTCTGGAAAGCATCCACCTACTGTGAAAAAACAGGAAAAATCTGAGATCCACATGCTCTTCCCTACACCCTATGAGATCTGGCCACATAGCGTGGTCTCCCATATCTTACACGGGATTTTCTGGCAGCCCTCCTAAAGAGTTAAACCACTGCCTGTTGCTCTGGTTTGGGCACGGAGCAATCTTGAGCGATGCATGGCTCCTTCTGTGACTCTCCCAGGCTGCACCCTGGGCGTACCCAAGCAGGACTTGGAGAAAATTGCATAGATGGAGACAACTCATCAAGTCATCAGGCAGTCCAATTCCAAGTTACTTCTACAGTTCTCCTGTAAAAGCAGTTTATTATTAACGTCACATCTGTTTTTCTGGTGTTGCCATTTCCAAAATGCCGGGCTAAGCGCATGTTTTAGAGTTTTCTGGTAAACTCTAAGGGACAACAACGGGATGGAGGAACTGCCACCAGGAATGGACTTGGGCATGTGTTCCTCATTTCCCACACATCAGCCTGTCTGTATTCATAATACATTTATGGGTCACACACAAACAGCTTGCACAGACTTTCCCTTGCTACGTTATCTACACTAATTGAAATTCTTAATTGCTGAAAACCCCAAACTCCATTGGTTATGGCCAAGGTCTTGAGCTGCCACCAAAGCCCCTGTCACACTACTCCATTGCACTGGGGTCGCACAAGTCAAGGAACCAACTTCCCTTCTGCTTGTGCTCCTCTAACCCCTCTCCCAGACATCAGCTCAGAAAAAACATTTGGCTTCACTTTATGTCTTGAAAATTAATTAAAACCAGAATTTATCATCCTTAAAGGTTGATTTCCAGCTACAGGCATTACAGTTGACTTCAGTGGATAACTTTGGATTTATAACACTGTAGCCAAAGGAAGATATTAGCTCACTGCGCAGGGCTCCCAAAATAAAGTATCTGAAGATGCTGAGCTGCTTAGCTCCAACAGCTCCTTAGCGTGAGGTGGACTTTAAATACACGAGAATGGCCTGTACAAGAATATTTCAAGTTTGAGCAATTATTCCCCGAAAAGTGCACCAGCATTGAGTGACGTCTGTGTTGTGTCTCGTTTACCACAAGTCCATTATTTGATTATATTGGTGTAGTTACCTGTCATTCGAAAAGCATGCTACTACTCAGTATTGAATTATTTTGGGTAACAAGCTGCATTCTTCTAAGCATGCAGATCTTGAAGCCCTTTTCTCTGTCTTCCTAAAGAGTTCCCACCATTAACAGAGACAGGCAGGACGATGCCTGGGCTCTTTCAGGCAACACGAGTGACTTACAAAATTCAGAAAGCAAACATTATACACTAGAGAAACAAAATGAATAACACTGCTCAACTAAAAATAGATGCCGATATTCTAAGGAAAACGTATAACATAGGAGACAACTCTGTTTCATATCATACTTCTTTTCTGCAAAGCCTCTTCCCTGCTCTGCTTTTTATTAATGAAGACATGCACATGAAGTAATTCCCCTCATTAATCAGCTTCATTCTTTTGGTTTCTTCCCACTTGAAGTGACAACCCTCCATTCGGGATGTCACGTAGTGGCATAGCAGAGACCAATTTTAGGGAGGGACAAGTAGCAGAGGCAGATGAAACTCTCGAGAAACAGAGACTTTGGCTTCAAATGGCCTCTCCAGTAGGCGGGAAGAGGGAAGGGAACAGGTTTTGATGAACCACCAAGGCAGCGTCTCATTGGAAAAGAGAAATATCATGTAGGAGGACAGCTGAGTAGTTTGAAGGCAAGTATAAAACCATCCCTGTGTGGGGCAGGGGAAGGGACAGGGGCAAGGCTGCTAAAAGCATCACCCAACCATTGCTTCTCCCCTCCATATGTTTTTTTGACTCCATTAAACAGCTACGTAACGGGAAGATCTGCCTGCACTGAAAGGTCAGCAGCAAAGCCTACTTGCAGTGCAGCTCTTCCATCTGCTCCTCATTTTCTCTTTTTTCCTCCTGCCCAGATGCGGCTGCCCGCCCTGCTAACGTAAGCAGCTGAGAGCCCCCCTGCATCAGCCCTCTGCACAGCCAATCCCTCTGCTCCCCTCCCGGCTTTATGAGGGCAAATGCCCCCCGACACGCTGACGCACTGACAGCACATCAAGTCGAGGGGAACCACTCCGCAGTGCGGATGCTCCTTGCCTCAGAAAGCATGGCTCGGGACAAGTCCCAGGGGATCCCGGTCCCAGCGCCTGGTTCTGCCCAACAAGAAACACATTTCCATCATCCCGGCGGCCGCACATCTGCTTTTCCTCTGCTCCAGCGCACCCTTGTGCGAACCCGAGCTCAAACTTCAGGGCTGTGCTTCCGTTTGGGGATGGGCCGGGTGGTCTTTTGGCAAAGGTGTCCCCTAGTTTTTCCTCATCAATCTGATCTAAAGGCTGCTGTCATCTCTTCAGAAAAGCTGGCGATGGGAAGCACCAGAGCAAAACAATGCGGTTAAACCAGCAGTGGCTGGTGGCCCTCCTGCAGCAATGCCCTCCACGGCAGCAGGGAGACCTCAGCAGGCGCTTGGACCTGTGCAAAGCCCGGAGAGAGGGGACAACCGGGGCTCCACCACCATATCCACAGCCACTGGGCAGGCCCCCGAGCAGGGGGCTGCAGACACAGAGATACCACCAGGCAGGGCTAACCAAAGGTAGATTGGGTTGCTCAGGACATTGGCTAGAAAACTATCATTTTCTCTCGTGAACTGCTCATTTTACAGCATTTTTTTATCCCTGTTTTTGCCTTGGAGACCACTGCATCTCTAATAAATCAATGGTGCCCTGTAATCAATCTGTAATTACCAATCATTCTGGGATTCCTGTATAAAGGAATCATTTATCCTGTAGTTTTCAGGCACCGACGCTGCTGGTTCACCCCAGGACGCCATCCACTATACACCTATTGTGTTACTCCAGCCCACCACCACCAGCACAAAGAGCCAAGGGAGCATCATGGTGTCCTGCAAGAAGAACCACGTAGATGTCAGACGAGAAAAGCGACCTGCCTGCCGGTTCTCCTCCACCTTTGGGCTAAAGCGCTCTGCTTCCCCCAGAAGTTCCCTTGGGTAATTTTCTCCAAAAAGGACTTCCAAGATTAGCGTTTTGGCATTGAAAAGAGTAGAAGCCTCCCTGCTCCCTGGTGCCTTCGTTTGCCTTCTTGCAAGCTCAGGAGGTGCAAGGCAGACTCTCAGACTAAGTGGATTTGCACCCCAAAACCCAGGAGCTTATGATGACCACACGACCACCATTACTGTGGGCAAATTACATGGCCAAGAGGGTTTTTTGGACGCTAAACAGATCATCTGCCTTTCTCTGCTCGCAGCTCTCCAGAGAGCACACACACGCACATCCCACAGAACCCGAGTGATATTCAATACGACGGCTCTTAAATTGGCTCCGAGAGACCCTTCTGCCCCCCAAGAGCCGGTTCTCTCTGCAGCTAAAGTGAGACACACAGTGAGTCGTGGGCTTCTGCCTTGTTCGCCAGTCACCAGGGTCTGGGCGAGCCCACGAGAGCCGCCTCTGCCCGACCCAGGCTGAATGCAATTTCCACTGGGCGTAACAGGATTACCTGCAGGGGAGATTTTTGGTTGCAACTTCGTTATTTGTTAAATGCGGTTACAAATCCGGCAGTGCAAGTTTCACCCTTCTGACATCAGCTTTCCTCACCTGCTAGAAAACCCCCAAAATGGATTAGATTATTGGCCTAGGGGTCAAAAAAGTTTTAAAAGCCTCCCCAGCACTGCAATTAAAAAAGAAACAGAAAATCTCAGAAAAGACAATCTTCAGGCGACCTCTGAAGCAGCTGATACAGCAAAGACACGTGTATGGCAGCATGAGCTCACGCCTCACCACGGGTATCAAAAAAAGCTCTTTTTCCCTTAACTTGCCCCGATAACAAAAGTACATGTTAAACTAATTATCTGCACCGTCTTTGTCCTTCTGTCAAATTCGGCTCAAATGGGCCAAGATCTAAAGTTACTGGGGAAAGAGGAGAGAAGACAGACCCACGCAGCCCTTAGCCCATAGGAACCTACACCGAAATTCAGGCTGAGGTATATGCTGCGATCCATGTTCAATGGGATGTCAAACCCGAGTCAAACAAGACCAGAAAAGCAACAAAACCCAACATGCTTCATCGCTGCTATGGTAATGTTAGTAGGATATGCCACAGGCCTAAAAATAGAAACTAAACCCTCTCCAGGATTTAAAAAATAATAATGAACCTATAGAACTTCATAAAGAAGAGACTGTTTCTGCTGTGAAGTTTTATTGTAGGGCACAAAGCCCTCCCCTTAAGATGTTAACTACCAAAAATATTGAAAGCATCTTACAAAAGCTGTTTTCTCTTTGGGCCCTGTCTCCAGAGCTCTGGTTCACTTCATCCCTTTAAAGCTTCCATTGCTTGCAGCTCAGTTATATACCAGCAGCTCATGAATGAACTCAAAGCACTGCTAGCCAAGGGATGCACGTGTTACCACACCTCTCTCTGACACCAAACACCACTTAATATCCACTTGCTACTTCTGCATTTGCACCACATCCACCTCCTGAAACAGCACGGAGTTTGTTTAATCACCCTGAAGGGAACTAAATAATTACATTGATTTGACTGCACAACTGGATGTAATAAAGCCTGTCCATATGCTTCTGCCGAATAAGACTCTCAAGCCTGCTTTATGTTTAGTTTCCTCCTTCTTCAGGTATACATATTGCTTTGGAAATGCAATTATCATCACCTCCTTATTAGATAAAGCTCATTAGCATAGCCACAGCCATAGGGATGCAGTAATTCAGTGTTTGCTGGGTTTGGCTCAGCCAGTTTTGCAAAGTCAGGAATAAGACCAGCCGCACCGCCTGCCTGAACTGCGGATCCCGCGGAGGGGAGGAGAGAAGAGGAAAAACCTTTCAGCGACCCAGTTTTCCCAGTGCAGATGTGGTGGCAGAGCTGGAGGTCGCTGCCGGGCCCCGACACCATCCAGAAGAGCCAGAGCAGCACCAAAATCCCTCGCCAGGAGCTGGGACGGGCACGGTGCCGGGGCTGCCCACCCGGACACGCGGGGGCTGATGCTCCGTCCTAGGGAAAAGTCACTATTTCCTCCCCATGTTTCTGGTTTTCAGAGCTCTGCAAGTAAACCACACGCACAAGCTTTGCCAGAATAGGAGTGACACAGAGAAGGAGGGGGCAAACCTGCCACAGGCACTGCTAATCCAGAGGTGGTTCACCACATCCCGCAAGGGCGGAAAGCCACCCTAAAACCGCCACTAAACAGCCCAGTTAGAGCCAAGCCTCCCATCTTAACCCCTAATCAATCAACCTCTTAATTTCCAGCAAACCCCTCGTGTGTTTGTATAAGAACCCCCTTGCTCCTGCCCCTCTGCCGGGGTCGGGCACCCCGGGGGCACCCCAGCCCCTTCCAGGTGGGTGCCGCCGGGGGGAGACAGACCACCGCGCTCCTTCCCTTGGAAGTCAGCAGCCCCCGTTTACTCGTAGGCTTCCCCCCACCGTTCCCTCTTACTATGCTTAAATTTATTGAAAGTGGCGGAGCCCCAAATGCAACAGCAGCGCAGATTCGTTCTGCAGAATTAACCCCATCTCACACCTCCCCCCTTCCGCGGCCGGTGCTGCTGGGGAAAGGCTGCTGTCATCCCCAGGGAGGCTCACAGGGGTCCAGGGGAAATGAAAGCTGAAAACAGCTCTCCGTTTCCCTTCCAATCCTCCTCCCTTGAGCTCCCAAGTTCATCACGCACAGAAAACTCGATAGATGTTTCAGTGGTTTACGGGCATTCAGGAGGAACGGGGCCAGGGCATGAGGTGGCAGGGACAAGGAGTGAGTTTTCCTAACAGTCCTTCGGGGATAAAAAAGAAGAAAAAGAAAAAAAAAAAAGAAAAAAAAAAGAAAAAAAAAGAAAAAAAGGCCATCAACCACAGGAAGGAGAAGGCTAAGTACTTTTCTTTACCTTACAAATGGAACAGCAAGGCAAATAGCCAAGAAGCCCCTTCCAGAGGACCAGGCAGTGCAGGACCCGCTGCACCCATTCAAAAAGCAGAAGCAGAGCTGGAAATGTGCTGTGAACATGGAGGACCTATGCAGTGATTTTTTTTTTTTTTTCTCTTTTTTTTACCAGCCCATTACACTGAGTGCATGCACGGGAGCCGCTCCCTGACGAGCCATTGAGCCCCTCAGAGCCGGAGCACCGCGGCCGTCCAAGTGCATTAATGGGGACTAGGGGGGCCAGCCGGGAGGCTGCGGTTTGGGATCTGGCCGGAACAAGGTCTCCCTCTTCCCGCAGAAAGTGGCTCAGGGCCTTTAACAGCCCCAAGTTGCCAGCTTTATTTCTCCCCCAGAAGACACCTCCCTCTAACACAGACATTTCAGTGGTGCCCATGGGCATGGGAAGGGCACTGACTCCCGAATTACTCCTCCTCCTCCTCCTCCCAGCCTCTGCAAAATCTCTACTTGCCGACAGGCTTGGCAGGACACCGCTGCCCCCAGGGAAAAATGTTTTGGAGATGGGTGACTGAGGACCTCTCTCAACACCTGAAGCTCTTTCACCAGTGTCCCCAAATTTGGCCACCTACAGCTGTGAGCGGGAGAAACCCCAAAGCCTTCACTAACTTTGCAGTCCAGTGAACTCTTAGGCAAGCGTGTGAAATAATACCGTGGAAAGGGCTCAAGTGTTTCACCCCTATGAACATTAATGGAGAATATTGCACAAGCTCCTGAGTTTTAGGGCTGAATCCCTCAAAAGCGATCGCTGGTGAAAAGGGAGGGAAGAAGGGCGGGGCGGGGAGAAGAGAGATCAAGACAGGCAAAGAAAATCGAGTGTCATGGAAAAGATGGAGAGGACCATGGAGTGCAGATTAGAAGAGAATAAAAATAAAAGGAATAGCAGAGTTACCGGGTAACCATCGCGTCCTGACTGCCCCTGTGGTGGGGGAACAAGTGAGATAACAAGTCAGTCAATGCACCTGTAGCAGCATGACAACACACAGCAGCAGGCAGGAGATGGGGCCATCAGCTCCCCAGCCGGCCCCGGGACTAAACTCTCTCCAGAGAAACCTCTCGGGCCCATTTTCCTATCAGAAAGGTCACACCTACAACATCTTTTCCCCAGATTTTGATCTCGTGCTTCCCTTTAGCTACTTACCGAGGCTTTTGCCAACTCACACCCCTCCCAGCTGCCTGTGCTCAGTCCCTGCCGCCCCTGAAGCCACGGGCGTGCATGGTGCACGCTCGATCCTGGCCGTAATCCTGCCCTGGGACGTGGGTACCGAGAGGTACGGGGACACCCGGGTGCTGGGGAGGCTGCGGTGCTGCCGAGCCAGCGGCTGGGACGGCCCGTCTGCCCAGGAGCAATTGTTGAGCTTCAGACTCCTGTTCCAGCACTTAATTCAATGAAGGTTTCCCCTCTCTCAGATCCATTAATTTCCTCACAGGATGCAGCTCTCCCAGCTCACCTCTAAGCTTTGCTTTAGTTTGCAATGAAGCAGAAAGAAAAGCTGATGCTATGGGGAAAGACCTTACTTCAGTCGCCAGCAACACCTGCAAGATCAGCGGCATAAACCACAACCCATTCAGAATATTTCACCTTTTCTGCTCTCCTCGGGGGGGTCCCCAAAGGCATTTACAGCTCCAGCTGCCGTTAAACTTGCCGTGAGCAACAGCAGAGGAGCCTGCTGCAAGCCAGGCGTAAGGCAGATTCCCGGGAAGGAGCTGTTAAGTATTAGCTGGTACACAAGTAGGCAGGAAAGCATGTCTCTGGTACAGCAATGTCATCTGCTGCCATAAACATAGGTTATGTCAGCATGCTGCGGATATACAGTTGGATTCATACATTTCTTATGGCATGAAACAGCTCTGGCAGCCCCCTTCGTACCGCGTACGGTGGTTCTCCCGTCTTGCTAAGTGCCCCTGCAGCTTTTAATGCCTCCTGCAGCACTACTGCTTCATCCAGAAACAACACTGACTTCAACAACCACCTATTTAACAAATTACAGTCGTGGGATAAAGCGTACAGTGAGATTTTTATGGAGACGTATGGCACTGGAGCACACGCAGATAAATAGGAAACACTTGTAACTCCCAGCCCTTGCTCGCTGGTGAGTTCCCCAGCCAGCATGCTAATACATAAAGTGTTTGTTAATATCTGGGACTGTAAATGTTTAATTACAGTCTGTGGTAAGTCTATCCTTCAATTGTAGAAATTTCCTACCCAGCATGTGATTTTAATACCCTCCAAAACAGAGGTTTTATAGCACATCTGAGCAGAATACCCCTTACTCACAGACAGGACGATAAATCACCCAACAGCCACAAATCCTGTACCACAAATTCTAATAATTTCATATACACAACTAGCTTATGACAGCCAAAAAGTAAAATACCAGAACAACTGCTACTAGGGAACAACAGAATTGAGGATACAGTTTTAGCAGAGTGCGATGCTGTACATGTAAGATGTAATCGATTCCTTATGACCAAAATCAAGAAACAGAAGAAACTAATAGAGTTAAATACAGTACTGTTGAAATAAAATAATATTGTGGTTCTGTGGGTTCTAGGACTTTTATTATATATTACGTTTAAAGAAGTCTCTGGCAAATGCTGCTTATGCTACAAATGCAGGGTTAGTTTTTTTTTTTTAAATGAACTAAACCAGGAGTTGTCTTTTAAAGAAGGGCAAGGGGGAAAAAAAAAAAAAAAAAAGCCTTGTTTGTGTTAATTCTCCCTTGTACTCCGTTTGCAATTCAACAGTGCCGTGGGAACCAGGAAATGAAACCGACTAGAGACAAAGAAAAATTAATAGTGCGCCATATGTTGCCTATGTCAAATCGCATACAATAAAAGTGAACAGACAGCACACGTGAGGAAGCGTAACCCAGCCGGCTGCGTGTGGGCTGATAACAGCCTCCGAGCAGGAGCAGAGCTGAAATGGTTAAATAAATCCATTTCAAATAAGCCAAAGTACTTTAATGAAGAGGAAAACATCCCTTAAAAGATGCATCTATGGAGTTTTAAATAGGCAGTATCCTCTTCATTGGTAACCCGCCATTGAGCGAGAATTTTTTTTTTTTAACAATTAAGCCAAAGTTGCACGAATTGCAGAAAGGAAAAGAAAAAAAAAACCAAAATAAAAATCACCAGGCAGAAGCTCTGCAGGGACCGACTCTAGCACCCAAAAAGGCTCCCTAGCCACACAAGGCTGCGCTTAGCCTGAGCAGATGCTCTCCGTGACCTCGGGATCTTGCCCGGTGACGTGACCGCGATGCAGGTTTTGGTGAAGCAGGCGAACAGCCGCGCTGCCGGGCAGCGGCGCCGAGCTCTGGGCCAGGCAGGCGGCACTCACCTCCCAACAGAGCTCCCGCAGTCAACGCCCAAGTCACTAATATTTCAAAAAAACCACAGAGTCATTTTTGTCGTGTGGGTTGGAGAGGCTGCGTTGTGGTTTTTAATTACAGAATATTTACAGGAAAATGCATTTATCGATAGGCTACATTTCTGAACACAAACTAACAAGAAAAATTCATTTGTTTGCATTTCTCGAGCCAGAGTCTGGGATTTATTGGAAATGCTGGGCACAACTTTTAGAGCAAATTCATTCAGATCTCCTGTAAGTGTCGTCAAGTCAAAGCTGTTAAGTCTTAAATTTTCCCGATTTGCTCCTTCAAAACCTGGCCAAATAATAATTTGGCTGAAAGACCTCTGAAGTCTTTACATTAAAAAATGAACTTGAAATAGAAGCAAAAATCCAAAGGGCTGAAAGCCATTAACTAAACCCACAGGCAGCGCTGCCGATGCCAGGAGAGCCAAGCCACGGCGCTGTGACAGCCCCAACGCTTCACGTGCATTTCCTTGCCACCTTTTGGCTTTTACACAGATTTACAGAACCGGAAATTAATTAGCCCAGGAATAGTCGGCAAATTTATTTTTCCTGAACCAATCCCTTTTCAGCCCATGCTGATGCTCTATAGGAAGAGAACCACGCGAAGACGCGTCTCTGTTAGTGCAACGATGGAGAAGGAAACACGTGGCTGCAAACAGCCTGTGCCTCTCTCCTCCTCCTCCTCTTCGTTTCGGGGAAGAAAGGTAGAAAACCAGAAGCACCTAATGCCCATAATTTCTCTTTTAACAATCCCTCAGCAACTTGGAGGGCACAAACGAAACGCTGTTTTCTCACTCCAAAACCAGCAGGAGAACATCAGATTTGGACGTGGTGGTGGCACAGCCAAAGGCACGTCTCAACATTTGGAAGGAGGAGTTGACACGTTTTCAACTATTACCCCTTCAAACAACAAATTCCCCATAAATTTTCTGCTTGCATTGGTAGGAATGCTCGTTATTCTCCCCAACACTTCAAAGAGAGAAGCAAGCAAGCAAGCTATGGCTTTTCCCTCTAGCCCCTCCTGTGAGACTACCAAACCCGTATTAAATGATGGAAACACCACAGATAAGAAAAGCAAGACAAAGTTTTAGAACTAAAAAACCCCACTAAAACGTTAAAATATTAGTACAGCACTCTTTCTGCTAAATGGAAGCGGACTAAAGAACTCTTTAAAGGGAAAACTCTTCTTTACTGAATATTTTCTGGGTCTAAAATTACTGGAAGCCCCTCAGGGCAGCAAGTTAAACATTTTAAAAAACTTTTTTCCCCCTATCTATTTGTCTACAATTGTGAAAAAAAAAAAAAAAATACAGCAGCATCTGGTACCAATTTTGCTTCCAGACACACCTCTACCAAAATATGTGCTTTTGCAACAACACCGAACGGCAGGGGAGGGGGGAAGGGGAAACCTTAACTTTGTTGATCCGACAGTAGAATCCAGGATACTTACGGCAGGTCCTGGAAAACAAAAGAAAAACAAAGAAAAAAAAAGTTACTTAATTACAAAGAAGCATAATCTGATAAAACAGCACATAGCAGGAACCGAAATCAGAACGATTCAGTACTTTTCAGTTCACTTCCAATGTGATGACTTTACTTCACACCATCCTCATCCTCCCTTTATGGGACCATCTCACCCTTGCTGCTGGCACGGCAGTGCTTCCAGGGGGTGTAAACCCACTCCTTTGCCATCTTTTCCCCAGTGTGACTCTGTTCCGTCTCCCCCCACAAGACCTCGGGCATGTCACAAGGCATCGCCCGCATTCAGGGCTTGGAGCGTCACGTGCAACCACAGAGCAGCGCCAGCAAAAAGCAGACAGACACAGCTGGAATTTTATAAGCAAAAAGTACATTTTCACCATGAAGCTTATTTTTCTTCAGGTTATACAAGAGGAGCTGCAGATACACTTGCAAAAGCCAAAGGAGCAGTGCAGTGCCAGGGGCACCTGGCAAGGATGTTGCTACAGCTGCCACAGATCCCAAACGTCACTGTAAATTTGGTCCCCATCCCTCCTCGACCTCAAAACACGTCGCACAACCCTGCGGCCCTGCGTCACCTCCACGTGGCCCCTGCTCGAGGGCTTTGCTGTGCTCGGAGGCAGCCGGTGGGCTGACGCACGGTGCCTTAGATCCACGGGCAAACCCCATCGCATCTACACTAGGCTTTGGGTACCAGTGCCACAGTCCGAGGCTGTGATCAATAGCAGGAGGAAAAAAAAACCCACCCCACCCTATGTTCCCCTGCGGCGCTGGGGTCTTTGCCGCTTGCCACACCGATTCCTGGAGCTTTCCCACCGCTCGCCCAGGCTGGTGCTACGTGGAGGTGAACGCGGAGCCCCTAATCTAATGCAATCCACATTTCGCTCCTGTTCGCGAGACAGCCTATAGCGCTCTGTCTGGGGCTTCTTCATGCTCCATCTCCTGCCTGATCAAACCCAGAAACTAATTGCAACTAAAAAAAAAAGAAAAAAAGGGGGAAAAATTAGAATGGAAGAAAAAAAAAAAAAGGTCAGCTTGGTTTATCTTATATTATTTAAGAATATAAACCAAGAAGCATATTTCAAGCTAATGCCTTTTCAAGGTTTTTAAAATTTGTTTAAAAATTAAAATATTGAAATGTTGAATAACAAAACCCCAAGAAAAGCCTAAGAACGAGGACTGAAAACAAGTAACAACAAGCAGTGCCTGCTGCCAAGAATTAGCCCGTTAACTTGCGTTTGTCAGCTTAACGTGGTCAGCTCCGCACACAACCACGGCCAAGCACCCGGCCGGCGTGGAAGGGAGGAGACAAATCTCCCTCCATGTCCAGAAGCTGACTTTCTTTAGTGCTAAAATTCACACAGGCTCTTAAGCTCACTTTCCTTGGTTTAATTTCTTATGAATACAGAAGTCGATGGCTCTATGCCAATTTATTAACTGAGAATCATAAACCTGATTTATTAACTCACTTATGCCAAGCTACCCACAAAAGCCCTTTTGTAGAAAAGTCAAAACTAAGTCTCAAATAAGGAGCGGTCAGGAAATTGTTTTAATATGGGATTTCAATCATGTACCAATTATAATCTCCTTGGAATTCGTTGCCTTTTCCTTTTCTCAGCTACTGTTTTCCCCCAACATGTGCAGGCAAGTGCTCTTTTAAAATGCTTTCCTCTCAAATACAGGAATCAAACCTGGATGGCGGCGGGGGGGGGGGGGGGTGTCTGTGTCTGTATGTGCAACATGGGATGCTCTCCATCCGCATCAGTGGAGTTGCTCTAATCTTCAGCTGCGCTGTTGGCTAAATGAGGCTAGATAAATCTTCATTAAGGCATAAAGTTAAACCTATTGTATTGATCTTTTCTCCTCCTAAGAACAAGATAACTCGCTGAACGTGTTTTGTAAAAGCCTAGCCACAAGACACTTGTTTCCTATGGAAGAAAGTCAAATATTTTGCAAGCCAATAATAAATAAAGAAGTTAATCGTGTACCCAGGGGGTGCCCCCCACCCGGCCCTCTCCTTGATGCGGGCACGTTGCACAAGAGACACACTCTTTTCAGAGACATTTGCCAGAATTTACTGCTCATAATTTTGACTAGTGAGAATCAGTATGAAAGCTCAAAAGGAAGAATGAAACCACTTAGAAATTCTTGGTATAATGAATAAAAGTTGGAAACAGCCTTTGTATATTTAAAACTCTGTAACATAAACTTGGGGGCTTATTTCAGAAGGAAGAGGAGAAAGACAAAATAACCTGCAAATGCACAGGGTTTGGTCTACGATCGCTTTGCTCCGAACAAGGGAAACATGCTGTGCTTTTCCGTGATCTACAGCATATGTCACTGCTATACTGCCGGGAGTGAACACCTACTCCCTGAGTCTGCAATGGCACGGAGGTATTTGGAAACACTAAGAGATTCCTTAAGACCACGAACAATTGGGCTAACGGGAGGTGAAAATAGAAACTCATTCAAAATAAATGACCCAGATTTCCTGATTCACTAACACTAATGTTATTTTGTATAACCAGAGACCTAGGAGGTCAAAGTGGCATCATCCCCAGCAGTACACAAACATATGGGAAATGACAGGTCACAGTCATTTATTTCCAGGTATTTTTTGCAGCTTGGGAATTCTGGGACAAGCTATCATTCCTGTTTAATCCGTAAATCATTTATCATGCAAGCTTTCCTGCCATGACAGGAGCGAGCACTGCCAGGTGGGGGAAACAAAAACCAGTCAGACTTTTCCAACAGTTCAGGAAAACTCAGAGGGGACTCGGCTTCTGCCTTTAATGGCTAAAGGACCCATCCCCAAGGTAGCACACACACCTCTGTGACCATCTGAAGACGTAAAAAAATGATAATTTAAAAACCATAAAGATACATAAATATCTATATAAAAACATCTGTATGTGTACTTACACACAGACACACAATATGTATATACGTACAGAGTTGTTAATCCAGGATACTGTAAGGGGAGTAACTAAGTCATAGGCAACAAGGAAGGAGGACAACTGCTACAGTCGTAAGAAGTCACAGAGGTCGACTCTACATCAGTCTGAAAAAGAGTATTTGCCGTTCCTTGCTGACATCAATAATTCCCACCTGTGCCGCAGCGCTGGTGCGCACAGGGAATACGCTCTCCTAGCAGAGGGTCTCGTTACTGAGAGCAAACGTGGGACAGATTGGATTTTTCCTAAAGTTCAGCAGAAGCCAAAGCAGTCCTCGGGTACAAGGGTATATGCAGGCAATTGATCGTGAGAAAAACAAGGAGCAATGAAAATCCCCAGACAAGTACAAAGTTCTGCATGATTCACGCACGTGCACGCAGGCACACACGTGCTTACTGAATAACAACAACTGTATATTTACACTTGTCCACACAATCACATGGCCAAGGGGTTTGAAAGGGTCTTAATGTGTAAAATACGGGGTTTAAGTACGTGTAGGCCTAGGAGAGAAATAACATTTCCCTACATAGAAATTCCTTCGTTTTTGTTTCTTAAAAAGAACTTCAGATTCTTCCCTGTTCCAAATCAGGATATTTCTGTAAACAGGATTGTTGTAAAAACCCAAACCAAACAAAAAAACAAAACCAAAAAACCCAAATAAACTTTGAATCAAAACTTTGTTAGAAGTTCAAATTAAAGAAACAGTTGTAGCTTAATGTAAATTTGGAAACCAAAAGTCACGGGGAGTGGGGCAGAAGACTTTTATCCTATTTCAACAATTTCAAAACATTTCCCCTACAAGTGTTCTTGAAATGGAAAAATTTTGTAAACAAAACTTTTACTGCCAGAAAGAACAATTTTGCCAAGTCAACATTTTCCAACGAAATAACACTTCATCAAAAAATACCCTTCCAGGCCTACCTGTAAGGGCAATTTTCTGCCTAAAATGGCCAACGTTTATTCCCTTCTGCTGAAGCTGTGGACAGTTGATGCAAACCAGCGCTACCCAATGCTGCAGCCATCAGCTTTGGGCATTTGCAGCCAGAACCAGCTCTTGCTTTATGTGAGGAGAGCAGAGACATACTCAGGAGACTTCCTAGACTTAATATTTCAGGTGTATTTTCTCTTGGTTTTTTTCTTGAGCGATTTATGAGGTTCAGATCAGTTATTGGATCAATCTTCAAGCCAGGGGAAGGAAGCAGCATGCCGTTATGAGAGACACGAGCATCATCTCCCACCATCTAGTCGTGCAGAGACTTTGAACAAACACTTTAACTAAATTCCCAAATCCTGGATCCAATTCATCCATCCTTTAGGAACACCCCAGTATAGATCAACCTTTAAAAGACATAAACACAAAGCCCCGGGAGGGCTGCGTGGCCATACCCCATCCCACTCACACAGCACCAGCTGGCAGCAAGAAGGAAAGAAAAACCTCCCAGCTCTCCTGCTAAAATCCATGTTATTTCACAAACGCTCGCTGGAACATTTGAACTGTGTCCTCACTGGGACATATCATGTTAAAAAAATAAGCTAACATGACATTAAACATGATTTTGCCTTTGGCATGGAAAGGGAACTGTATCTGAGACGTGCAGGCTGGCTGTCAGGACCAGCCACAACAGCTAGTGCTGCAAAACCTTCCTTCCACCTCACGCTCCAAGAAGGCTGCAGATCCCACGTGAGGTGGTATTAAACCCCGTTTTTCTTTTTATACGCCGTTTCCATGGGTGGGGGCACATGGGTCTTCAAGGCTGTGCTTGCTTTCCAGCTGCACCAGAAACCGCTGATGCCCGCGTCGGGGAACGAGGATGATGGGACCCGTGTGTTGGCCCTGGCAGGCTGGGATGGACCTTGGGACACACTGGACCAGACTGGGCAGCTGAAGGGCCAGATCAGGAGCGACGCCTCCCCAAGGAGTCTGCTGGCGTGGATTTCCTGGCCTCGTGGTAGCAACAACAAAACACATTGGTTTTTAGAAGTAACCTCTTCGACACCGGTAGCACTCAGGGGACTGTCACAACAGCCACTCCATCCCTGTGACCCGCCCGAGGACAGGCGTGCTGGTCCCCTGCCGCAGCCACGATTCCCGCGGGGCCAGGTGACAGCAAGAATAAATAAAATGGGTCGGATGGAGCCATTTGACTCAGTTACCCCCTGGTCGTTTGAGCTGGGCTGACAGCAGCAGAAATGCTGCTCCCCCAGGTACCCGGTCCTTCATGTTTGAGGTCAGGGAAGAGATGGCAGCGGGGATGACCGTGCCACCACGGGAAAGCTCGAGCCGCCAGCGGAGATGGGAAGCACAAGGAAAGGCTGGGGTTTAGCACAGCCCCCACCCCCGCCCGCAGGCTCCTTGGCGGGGAGCTTTTGGCGTTTATGCTTCTCTACAACAAAATAAACTAAGCCAAGCCCAGAGGCAGGGCCCCGGCAGGACCCAGTGCCTGCTGTCGGCAGCTCCCCGGGGCAGGGGGAAATCGGGAGGCAGCAACAGTGTTTCACCCCCACATTTTGGTAAGTGCTTTTTGAAGCACGTGCAGCAGGCTTGCCCCACTTCCAAATGGTCTAAATAGTTTTGGTTGTTTTTTTTTTTTTTCCCCTAGAAATGGTTTAAAATGAATCTCTTATGGTATGGCGTCTTTCTACGGTAGCAAGTGGTTGTCTCGGTATGCTTTCAGGATGATGAATTCTTATTTTAGGGAAACAGAGCTGTTATATAATTTGGGGGAAAAAAAAAAAAATTAGTCTGAATCCATCACAGCAAAAGAAAAAAGTAAAATTCAGTCTTGGTTTAAATCAACAGGAAGGTGTGATTGAAAAGGGCCAGAATGATCTCTTAAAAGTTTTTCTGCTTGTTTTTAAGAGATATATGTTGAAAGTTTCAATATGAATCAGAAAAAGTTTTTCAACATGACCATTTCAACAATTGCCAGAAAAAAAAACGCTCCCCTTGGCAGGGCTGAGAGCAGCGCTGAGCCTTCTGGCTCTACAGCAGCATTTGTCTGGAGGCTGTAAAGCTATAACCACGCAGCGCCCCTGGGGATGGACACTATCATGCAACGCAAACAAAGTTTTATTCACATTTATCAGCTGTAGCAAAAGAACAAGGACCTGGTTTATGTGTGGTCAGGCTCTCCAACAAATATAGAAATATATATTCAAGCTATCTATGAAAACAAACATCTGGCAGCTCAGCCAAAACCAATATACAGAGGGACGTCTGCTCTCTGCGTTTCTATCTGCAGTGCAGCGGAGGAATCCGCGGGGGCTGCGTTGCATTAGATTTAACTGGTGTGCCCCATCGAGTGGGTCTGTGTGTGCGTTTTTGTGCACGTGGCTGCCTGCTGCACCCTCCTTGATTTTCCTCCGCAATTGCAGAAAAGTTCAAAAAAGATCATAAGTTGTTATTAAGGATTCTTGGTTTTTTTTTTCTTTTATAATGCTTGCTTCCCTGCTGGTCCTGCATCTTCCACTTCATCAGAGGGATGCTCAAGTGGCACTTGCAGACATGCCGCAACACGAGGGCAAATGTCACTTCTGAGAAGAGCTCTTGTGTGAAGCAGGGAGAAGGCAGCGAAGGGCAAGGGCACGCTCAAGCTCAGCTCTACCTCCCAAATTTTTGTAGGGACTAGAGAGACATCTTGGACAACGTTTACATAAATGCCTGCACATAAAAACTAAATTCATTAGCTGACCTCACCGGCTGCCCTTGCCTGAATGCTGTACTCCACTTTGCTCCTTAAAGCCCTTAGTGATATTTAAAAAAACAACAAACAAGAAAAAGAATCAAAGCTACTTGGTGGCTATTCCTACAGCCCAACTGCTAGGAAAATGGGGTTTAATGAAGCTGGCTGGGATCCATCACCACCCCCAAGAGTGCAGTACCCATCCCCTGGCCATGAGTAATCCCTGATGCTTCAGGAACAAAAATATCTCTGAAAACGCAAAATGCACGGTGAAACACCATCAATGGAAGAGCGAAGGGAAACGCCTGCCTGCCCTCCATGGAGATCGGTTCATGGTCTGCAGCACAAAAACCCTGATTTCCTTCCCCCAGAGTTAAAAAAATTGTTTAAACTATCAGGGATCAGAAAGTTACGCCGCCCTTTTTGAAAACCCAGCCGTGTATTGTCTATAGCAACAGGCAGCAGCGAACAGCCTCCTTGCTAAATAAAAATCTACCTGGTCTCTATTCATTCCCTCAACTTTCAAGAACCTAAGAGCTGAGGAGCGTAAAATTTCATCTGCTGCTTTCCGACATGCAGAGGCGGTTGCAAACTCCACGTGGCTTTCTAGGTGTGTTCCTGACTGTTTTCCTTAGAAAGAGCAATGCCAACCGCATCTCTTCCATCTCCAACAGCACTTCAGACCTAACAGCAGAATGTAAACAGCACTTCTCCCCAGCTGAAACGGGATCCGTGCTTTCCCATTTCACAAGACAAGGGGAAAAAAAAAACAAAACCAACCAACCCACCAGATACCAAAATGACAGAGGCATATAATTAAAGTAAACAGTGAGCTTAAACAAAAATTCCCAGCGAGGCCAGTCTGCGGTTTCACCCAAGTCCGAGGGCACGCTGAATGCTGCGGGGATGTCCCCGAGGCTGGTGGCTGAGGTTTGGTTACCCCTGCCTCTGAAATGCAGACACTGTCCATCACGCACGTGGCACCAGCAGGCAATGTACGGACACGTCCACATGCAGGGAACAAGCCAGGGCACACCTCCCATCTAGCACGGCTGTGGGGCTTCCGAATTTTTGTGCTAATTCAGCCCCACTTCACTGTTGGATGGGATAATAATGGGTCTGAATGCTACAAGGGACAAATGGAAGGACGGATAAAATACGCAACACCAGTGGGTGTTTTGAGGGTTGGTTTTTTTTTGGGGGGGGGGGGCGGGGGGGGTTTTTTGTTGGTGTGGGTTTT
>JAVKLA010000042.1:16286580-16350299 GCA_034782735.1 Sagittarius serpentarius | reverse complement strand
TGTTGTTGTGGGTTTTGTGGGGTTTGGTTTTGGTGGTGGTTTTTTTTTGTTTGTTTGTTTTTTTTTTAGGGTTTTGATTTATTTTTTGTTTTGTATAAAATCTTTGTATCCAGCACACAGGGATGCAGGAAGCCCCCGTTCTGCAGCCCGTTAGATGACGATGACCAGCATCATTATTGAAAGGTCCCCATCCAGCCCAATGACACTTGCAGGGTGCCCAGCGACGTCGCTGGGGAAGGGCGATGCTTACCGGGTTCTCCGCGCCGGCCGGGCTTCCCCCGCCTCCCCGGAGGGCCTGCGGAAAGCAGAGAGCAGAGGGTTAGCGACGCCCCGCGGGCAGCAAGTTTGGGAGGGGACCCGCCACACGACCTTCTCTTCGGATCCAGACAGCCTTGTGCCTTCCCCCCTTTTCCAACTACCAAAAAAAAAAAAAAAAAATAGTAGGCTGCACATCTTTAATACCACTTTTTTCATAAAATATATCATTTTGGTGAAAAAGCTGAGGCCAGGCTCCTAGGCAAGCTGGGAAGCAGGTTCTGAAGTTATTGGTGTTGCCCACGTAGTAGAGGGAACCAGGTCTTAAACGCTCCAAAATTCTGGAAGAAGCTCTGCAGAGCGGCTGGCAGTCCTGCACAGCTCATGCATGCTGCAAATGGCTGCTGCAGTCTTGCAAATCACAATATTTAAAGTATTAAAAATGAGGAACAGAAACCTTTTGCTACTGTTATCCGAGTCAGAAAAAGTTTTTTGCAGGCTACTAACACAGCCCAGATCTGATCATACACTCATAATTTCAGACCCAGGTTTCAGATATAAAACTTGCTTGTATTCTTACCCTTCTGGGTAACAACGGCTAAGTGATCGATAAAATACCGCAAATGGCAAAATACCCTTAACTCAAGAAAACAGGCACTGAAAACAATACACGCAGATGCAGGACGCTGCTCCAGCACACACAGAGCATCCAGCGCTCCGACAAAGCCGTAAGGCCGTGTCCTCCGCGCTGTTTAGCTGAGGTGTTACAGCCTCTCGGCGGGAGCAGGGCTTCCCGGCCCGGGAGCTGGCAGCGTCCGTGCTCCCGCAACACGCGCGTCGCCCGATGGGAACAAAAAGCCACTTTTCGTAGCCTTCTGCAGCAGGTCAGCCGGCTCCAGAGGAGCGTTTGCTGGGTGACAGCAATATTAACAACAAAAAGCAAGAGCTCACTCTCTATCTGTGAAACTACACCGCTCCCTCTCCTTTCTGCTGCTTTTAATTTTTTTTAGCTTTAAAGGGAAAAGGATGATAAACAAAGATCATTAAATTATTTCTGCGCTCCTATCAAAGTTCCCCCTGCTGCATAAACATTTCTGTACCCAAATGTGTAACTGCGCCTCCAGCCACGGCCTGGAGTTCTTCTCTTTAAAGTTAGGATAAACTGTACAGCGGTCCCTCTCGCCAGCCCCCCCGCCCTCGCAGGCAGGCGACGGCGGGAGCTCCAAGCCCCACACGCTCCTCCGCTATGGGGATGGCAGCTATGGGGGTCACCTCCCACGGGCTTGGTAGAAAACAGCTGTCTGAGCTCCCTAAGCAACTTGCTTGCAATTTTCTTTGAGGGAGGGGGGGGCAAAAAAAAAAAAAAAAAAAAGAGGGCATATTTTCAGCCTCCTTAATTCTCAAAACCACATTACACCCAGGAGGAGCGTTTACTCCCTCCAGCCTGAAGTCAAGCTGCTCCAGAGGGGAACCACAACTCTGATGAAGCACTTTTTCCAACCTCGGAGACCAGACGTGAGCGAGCAATTAAAGCTAATCTACCTGTACCACCCTCTTGGCTAATTGTGGTGGTCCGAGCCCGGGGCAGAGCCTGAGCCTCAGCAGGCCGCAGCCTCCCCGTACGCCCACCGCTCCCCCCGGCGTGCGGGGGGCTGCTTTAAACACCGGCCTTGCTTAATCTTTCGGCGTCTTTTGCTAGACTCCTCCTGGATGCGCTTAATCTAGGGCGACTCGGTAACCATTTTACTTTTCCTCTTCTGCTAGCAGTGACGAGAAAGCGCAGCGTTTCTTAGGGAGGAGGAAATGTCCTAATGAAGGTGTAGGAGAGGGAGGCCAAGTTTTTAAACAAGCGACTCATGAGTTGGTAGTGATGCTTTTAGGCAGTTTAGAGGAGGGCTGACACTGAAGGGCAAATGCACGGAGCTCCTACATAAAAGCTCAGGTTGGAGACTTTCAACTGAGAACACGAGAAACCTGCAAGAAGCCAAAGATTCTGTTTAAAAAGAAATTTAACACTGATTTTTGTATATTTTTAAAATTTACGGGATTTCTTAATACTTCATGCCGAAAGTGAAAAATTGACTGTTGCCTACGCTGGAACAGGCTCCCCAGAGAGGTGGTAGAAGCCCCATCCCTGGAAACATTCAAGGTCAGGTTGGAGGGGGCTGTGAGCAACCTGATCTAGCTGAAGATGTCCCTGCTCATTGCAGGGGGGGTGGACTAGATGACCTTTAAAGGTCCCTTCCAACCCAAACCATTCTATGATTCTGTGGTCCTGCAATTCTTTCCCTACAGCCTTCAAGGAAATCCGTGAGATAGGTGCAGCACATGGAATTACAAGTAAGGCATGCCTGTGGAAACCATTAGATACACCAAAGTTGAGAGAGGAAAAAAAACCCAAAAAAAAAACCCCACCCCGTTCTCATCTTTTTTACTTGCCTTTTTTATATTCAAGCAATTTGGTACAAAAAAAAAAAAAAAAAAAAAAAAAAAGTAGTATTTTAGAAACAACATTTAGAATCCTGCTGCCAATCAATAGCTGAATGTGGAAACACCTCTGAGGAGAGAAAATTTTGGTGGGGATTAAAAGGAAGAACCTCACACCCCGTATCCACTTTGGGCAAGACATGCAAGTCGCAGTCCTGTGATGCAGACGTGGGTGAGCGGAAGGACAGAGACCTCCCGGCCCTCTGCAGCGAGAGGACAGCATGCAGGAGTAACCCAGGAGTCGTTAACACTGTCTGCAGCCTCGCCCTGCGCAGATGTGATTAAGTCCACGGTCTGCACGACTGGAAATTACTATTTTAGCAATTTCTAGCCTATGCTTGGGGGGGTGTGTGTGTGTCAACTTTGGATACTGCTAAAAGAGCTGGGCACAAAGTGAATCCATATTACACCTCTCATTGCCAACCCCTTTAAGAGACTACAAAGGAAATTAGAGGAGTCCTGAGAATTTGTTTGAAGATAAACGTTGACTGTAAACTGTTACCTAATGACTCCATCTCCTAAGACCTTGCAGTTTGATGCTTGTTCAATATAATTAAGATTTATGTTGCATTAATGTCAGTCGGGTAATAGCTGAGCCTTTTCTTCTAACCATGCAAGCTCCGCTGTATCAGCTCTGGGAGTTCCTTATTTACACTGCTATGAAAGACAGTTTCGGAGCAGAGAATGAATACAAAGCATAAACCAGTCTATTTTTAAACAACTTGTCACATTCAAGCTAAACAGCCTTAATCCAGGGCATAATATGCCATTTCTGACAACATCGTAAGCTTTCCAGTAAGATGACAGATTTAGTAAACCAAAGACAAAGGAAGAGAATGAAATAAATTGCTGTTTGGAAACAATATGAGGACGAGCTGATGGGTGCATCTAAAGAATAGCTACTCAGAAACAAGGTAAAAAGTTCACATTAAATAGACTCAATTGACTTAGCTGTTCTGCTGGGGAGCAGCCACTTATGTCATCTACTGTAGGCGAGTAAATGAAATATTAAAAATCAGCATCACTTTATATTTCACACAAAATACTGTCAAAAGCCAAAGCCACGTACTTGTCCACAGTGCAGTGAACTATCCTTATTTGAACTGATTTACCCATTGCAGATCGGAAAACTGCAAATCAGGCTGCTCAACGAACACTGTAATCCATCAATACCAGGGAAACTGGTCTATGGCACTACCTGTGCTTAACGTCCTTTTAGCCCTTGTAATGAAATCAGATCTGGTATTTGACCCACGTCCCCAGGCTTGGGAGGCTATATCGCTGCCTCCTGTCCCTTCAGCTTGATAGGCACAGTGCTACCTGCCTTACTGTCGGGCATAAGGTAAATCAATGTGCATCAAGGATAAAGCGAGTTTAAAATGCCAGCAAGAAAAAGAGCCTGATAGCACAGCCTAGCAAAACCTCACTGAAGATAGCTGATGCTTTTTAAACGTTAAGCCAGCGAAGCACATTTTTACTCAGGAACTTGTGACACCAGGCTTGCGCTGTCTTTTCACTTACACTTCTAACACACCACGCTTTTCCCCTGAGAACATATGCACAGACATATTAACCATAAATCTGTGCCCATCTCTTTCTTCGAGCCATGTGCTGCTGAGGCTCTCGGGGACTTTTTTTGGGGTACATTGATACAAAGAAGTAAGTAGTTGGGAACAGCATTCAAGTGAAAACCTTGGCCAAGTGAAAAGAAGACCTATCTTACTGGATATTTTTAAATCAGAGGATTTTTTTTTTTTTTTTCCCTTGAAAGCATGACAAAGTGAGCTGATCATGAGGTAACCTCTTAATCTTAAATGTTGAGCTTACTTTGAGAGCCTTATTTTCTAGATGAACTCACATCTAACTCATCACGCTCTGACGTGGGATTAAGTTTTACACCTTTTTGGAGGGTCTACCTGCTCACGTGCTTGCGCTTAATTTTTTTTTTTTTTTTGTGAACTTGAATGGTTTAGATTTTGTTTCCCCTTTTTCCCCTTCTGGCATTTTTCAAGTTGCCTTCAATATATCAGTGTTTTTTCAGTAAAAAATGAGTCAACCAGAAGAATAGCTTGAACAAATTGGTTGGTTCAGCCACTCTCAGGGAAGTGCTTTTTCTTTTTTTCTTTTTTTTTTCCCTCATCTGGCTTCACTTAGAAGCAAGGAGAACTTTGCGGCAGCGTACCGCAGGGTCTGGTATCGAGCATGAGGAAACCGCGGCCCTGGTCTAGCTGGCTGTTCCCGCACAAAGGCCAATTTACTTTCTTGTTCCCTGGGGAAAAGGTTTATGGTTCATGGGCAGAAGTCAGATTCTGGGATGCTTGCTCAGCTGATACTCATCAGGTATTCAAGTCAGGCTGCAGGCTCCGAGACCAGAGATCTAAGATTAAACAGTTTTGGGTCACAACACTTTGCGTGAACCTTTTTGGCTGTGGATTCCAGCGGACCCAAAGATTCAAAGCAAATACCAGATGCAGATTGGAAACATGCAGCACATACAGTCTACAGCAGTTTTCCAAATAAAACAAAAAAAATAATATCTAGCTTAGTTTCAAATTTGGCCCAAGTGCCCCAAAACCTCTACGTTAGTAGAAAAACCACCCAGAAAGCAACCTCTGGTTCTTAGCTGAGGAAAGCTCCTTGCAGTTCAATATGTGATCCAGTCGCTTTCAAGATACAGAAAAAGCAACAAATTGTTTTCCTTCTTATACCTCCATGCAGCCTTTCTGAGCGAGGAGGCACGCAAGCATCCTCCTCCCAACACGTCAGGGAAGAAAACTCTTGCTCCGGGAACCAAACTGGAATATTGCTATTATTGGAATAATGAGGGGGCAGTATTTAAGGTATGTTTTGGCTAAAGCACCTCAGGACCTCAACGCTAAAGGTTTACAGCCTCAAACCCTCCTTTACCTACAGCTGAGCTAAAATGAAGGATTCCCAGTGAGAGGATGGGATGGGGGGCACAGTCTTAAACCCTCCCAACAAGATGGGGCAAAGCAAGTCCAAGTCCCACATCTAACAGTCACCAGCACCAATGAAACCCACACGCGAGATATATTAGCTTGAGATGACACAACCGCTCAAGACCAGAGGCAAGTTTGGGGTGTTTAAGTGTTTCTTAATTGTAGCCAATGGAGGCCCCTCTTCCCAGGCTGGATGCTTGTTGCAAAAGAGAAAAAAATATTCAAGCTCATTCAAAGAGTAAAATAATATATACACACATACTGAAACCACTCAAAGCGCTGATTGTGCTCCATTTAAAACAACTGAGATAGTGCTGCTTGCTCAGTACTCTGGATTTGCCCCCCCCACCCCCTAAATAATTTTTTTCTTTTTTTTCCCCCACACCCAGAGACAGTTTCTTCAAACAGTCAAGTGCATACAGCTCTTTTGTTTAGCCACCAGGGCATGAAGATAAACTGAATTTGAGATATAAATTAAGAAGTGACTGGAATAAAGCCACAATTGCACTTACATCAAACATGGGATTTTTTCCCCTCGTTATGGCTGGTCTTACTCAGGCCGTTTCCCAGATAATACGCTGGCACAGCTGCAGCACAGTGCAGGGCAGGAGCAGATGTATGCAGTATACTCCCCCCCTGTATTTTTAAAACAAGAGGATGCATATTTTGGCAGCTGCAGGGGCGGCTATATGCAAGGTAGAAAGGTTTTCATGGCAGATTTCAGTTTCCCACATCTGCACCGAGGCAGCTGCATCAGTATGAGTCCTGGACAGAGACGGTAACTTTGAAAATCTTTCAGAAAGTAAGGATCTATGCAAAGACACACACACGCATTTGGTTTTGTGTTTCTTTATGAAACCAGTGATCATCTCTGTGCACCGTACCCATACACTCCTACACACTTAAAACACCTAGAAAGGTTAAAAAAAAACCAACCCATAAGCAAGTCACAGGCTCTTCTTTTCAGATATTTACTGGTTAGGCAAAGTCAGGCACAGTTTTAACAAATGGAATCTGGAAAATGAACAGAGACTCCTTTTTCTGCTACAGGTATAAGCTAGGAAACCATGATATGATAGAGCTGGGGAACAGAAGCGACACCAAACTCACGCTGAAGTCTTCTGGTAGCATTTGACTGAAATTCATCACCCTTTAGCATCTTCAGCACTAGGTAACTTGAAGCATCACTGCCCGGAACAGACGAGCAAACAGGTACCCTCGAGGTCTGCTTTCTCAGGAAGCATTTATAAATTAGGCTCTTTCCAGCTCAAATAATTGCTAACACAAAGCCACCTCCGGTAAGAAGCAAGAAGTCACTAGTGACCAAGTTGCGTGGAGTTATTCAGCAGATGGAGATAAGCATTGCTCTACTCGAGTCAATAAATTTGCCCCTATGAAACATCAGCCTGTTCACACAGGGAGCACATGCACATATTGGGAGGGCCTCTACAGCATGAAATAGTTGTGTATTTCTTGGAAAAAAAAAAAAGACAATTACCTCATTTCTGCAAGAACTGCAAGTCACATTTATAAGGTAAGCAAGATAATGAAGCACTTACTGCTTTCTTTGGTTTTCAGTTACAATCTCACATTTAAACAACTTTGACATGTTGGATTACTAAATCTTTCGTGAAACATTCAGATCTGACACAAAGTACTTGGGTTTTGATGAATGGCATTTTTGGAGCACGGAAGTACTCAAAGTTAATGCTTATTATCAACAATCAGCATTAGCCATTCCAGAGCCAGGATCCCACAGCAAAAAAATATTCTTTGTTGTTTTCAATATTCAATATGCAAAAATTGCAAGAGAAGAGAAAACAGCAAGTCAGGACTTTGAGAGCCGCTGAATAATGTGGTTTCTCATATATCCAGATGCCAGTAACTATAGAGAAGCGTATACGTTAGAGACTTTAAGCAAAGAATCACATACTTTGTATTTAGATGTTATTCTTACACAAATGCATTTGTGGACATAGTCTATTGTTAATGCCCATTTTGGCAGGCTTTTCCACCCTCATTGTTCCTCAGCTTCCTAAAAAGCAGAGCACAAGCTGCCACGTGCTAACCATAAAGCCTCTGAGAGGTGGGGCCAAGCCCACCCTAAGAACAAGCCCACAACCATCACACTAATATCACCAACAGATTTCACTTCCATGTTACAAATCAAGTTAAACACAAAATCCAAAGTTTTTCTGTTTCAAAACTCATCCAACATTGCACTATTACATGTCACAATTTCAGCATCTTTAAAAAAAAAAAAGCTGTTAAATTCTTCCTCCTGTGGTCTTCAAAAGAAACATTTTTCTCCTGTTTAATCCTCTCTCCCCCTGCAAGTTTTCTGCATGCAGAAGGCATTTCCTCAACCTCTTCAAGAGCTACCTTGTTTTCTACACTTTGCCCCACAGACAACATCTTTTTATAAAGAGAGAAGATCAGGAGCAGCCTGCAGAACAAATACAAAGCCAGCTTCTGGGGCTGTTTCTATTTCCATTATCTGCACTAACCCTTGACCAGGGCTCCACGATGCCATACGCTTCAAAAGACAGAGCAAAAGCACACCTTAGTAAAACAAAACCCACACAGCAAAATCCCTTCCACGCGGGATATATACAGGGAGAAAATGCCACAGCTAGGGATATTCTCTTCTACACGATGGTACCAGCAAGCTACCACCAGCACACGCACATCCCAGCAGATGCTGCAAATCGAGGGAAACCAGAGAATACAACATCAGGGATTTAAGTTTTGCTCCGAACCAACTACAGCAGCCATTTGGAGTTTGTGTACTCCTAGGCGAGTTCAGCATAAGCAAACGACGACAACGGATTTTGAAAACCTAATGGTATCATATTGGCTTAGCTTCCAAAAAGGCTGCAGTCTCCAGTAATCCGACCGGGCGATAAGCAACCAGCTAGCATTGATGAAGCCTTGTAAAATGTAAGCAGAGGCTGTACAAAACAAAAAAATTAACCTTGTCATTTTATTACGGTGACAGCAGTGTCACACACATAAGTGTCTGTAAACTACGAATATTAACAAGGTTGGCTGTTTCAAAGTAATTTTACCACACTCTCTTCAACAGAGGCAAGCGACAGAAGATGGACCCAGGTGATCCTCCTCCCAAACACTCAAAACAAAATTGATGTGTGAATTCATACTGCCCTGAATGATCCAACAAAAAGTCCATCTAAGAAAGCAGACCATCTGCAAGCAGCTGCTTGCTGACACATGATAAAAAAAAAAAAAAAAAAGAAGAGAAAATAAAGTCCCCTCTTGCATACAGAGTGACCCTTCTCTTGGCATAGCTGTTGAAGGGGCTCCTCGAGCCGAGATGGAGCATACAGCTTCAGGACACCGCATCTCACCCACCACTCGGCACCACGTGGGATCTAGAAGCATGAACATGTGCAGTTGTGTCTGAAGCCAGGCAACTACGGCTGATGGTTTCAGGAGAGGATTTTGCAAGAGGAACTACATCGCAGCACGGACTAGTACATTAGATGATTACTGACTGAGTGTTACTCAATTTACTGTTTGCGCCGGTCATAACACACAGAAGATAAACGATCTTTTTGACAATGTAATTTAAAGGAGACATGATTCAGCCATCAGGAACTCCACTCTCCCAGTAAACGTGTCAGTGGAACAAGGCTAGAAGAGGTACTCTGAGCAGCGCTGTTAAAATACCACTCAGCACACAGGAAAGGGCTATTATTAACATTACTGTGACCTTGCAGAGATCGGGATTTGTCCGAGGACAGTGGCAGAGACAAAATGATGCTGTTCGCTGCCAGGAAAATATCTCCTAACTGGCCGTGGGTGGGATGGAAGAGCAACCAGAAGAAACAAAGGCAACAGCACCGTGTGAACTGAGTGGATGATTTAGCACATTCAGGAGACAGACCAGGTGCCTTCAGGAATTTTTCCCATTTTCTTTGCACACAAATTTTTATGCTGTGCTCATCACATCAATGCACCTAAACTCTTTAAATCTGTAGTTATTTTTTTTAGGTAGAAAAAAGCTCAGTAACAACAAACTTCTAAATATAATACATATGTACTGCAAACATCCTCATTTTTGGTTTCTACTAAAATAAACGATTTTTAGAACAAGCATAGAAATCCTCCGTTTTGCCCTGTGAGGCTGGGGTCTCTCTGAGATTTCTCTAGGCACCAGCTAAGGCAGTCACCACCACGGGACAGGACATGACATGACATTTTTTGGCTAATGGGTTTTTCTCCTCGCTTCTGCTAATACGTTCGCAATAAATCTTACAGGAGCTTAAGCTTTAACTGTACACTTCCAGCACAATTCATATTCTTTGGAAATCATAACCTTTTGTGAAAGGACAAGTGCATAACCGTGTGTTTGAGAGACACAGCCTGTACCAACAGGGTTGTAGGAAATATTCTGCCTTTTCCATAGCTAGGGAAGTTCCCTTCTTGGTACTTTGAGCTTTTTTTCCTAAAGCAGGAAAATAAGCGGTCTAAATTTAAACACCACTAGGCCATAATGTCTTGTAGTTATTTTAAACATTCCCCTCCATCCTCCCAATAACGTACAAGTGTGGTTGTGTGGAGGAACAACCAGACAACTGAAAAATCAGCTGCCCCATGTATACTAGCTTCTGGTTATTGCCTGTATTTAGGAGCATCCAAAGTCCTTAGAAACCTTTACTTAAGTCCTTCGGAGGTATGTGCCTTATCCCAAATGAAGCTTTTCCCTGAGGACTGAGGAAGCTTCGATGCCATGGCTAATGCTCCACCAAGGCTCAGCTCTGGATGGGGGTCTCCAGTTTGGGCTGTGGTGGTCTTTCAGGCAGCCCTTGGGAAGAGGTTTCACACGGCGGCAGGGAGATCCAGGGCAAGGCTGGAAAGCAGCTGGTGAAGAACCCAGCAAAAGAAGTAGGAGAATGAGAAGGAGAATAGAAGATCTAAGGAAAAAAGAACAAAGTAAATCGAAAGCAAATTACACTAATGACAAAAAAACCCCCAGCCTTCAGGTATATTAAAATATCCCCATGCATCGTGCTGGACTAGCCTTGCAAGGAGATTTTTTCCTGCTTGAGGTACATCCTGGAGGACTGGAGATGAGAAGTGGAGTCTCAACCTCGTGGAGGCTTCCCACATCAGGGTTGAGATTATAATGGAAAAAAATGTCAAATAAAGTGATTTCACTCCCAGATCAGCAGAAACAATGTACTTTGTTCTCACAAATTGGGACCAGGTAGGTTGGCACAAGGTCTTTGGCAAAGAAAGAATTTAGCCTCAAATTTGAGACCAGAGCAATAGCATTAGATCACTTACTCAGACTTAAGTTGTGAGCAGCTGTTTGGATTTATTTCACACAAAAGCTTATACTGTAAAAGGAATTCCTGGCCCATATTCAAATGCTATATTTGCTCATAAGCAGTGTTTCTCATTTTAGTCCTGATAATGCAATGAAATCAGTGATGAAAAATTTTTACAGAAGAGATGGGGGCGGGGGGGAAGTATTTCTTTTTTAAAGGCTTCAGGTTTGTTGCCTGTTGAAATGCAGTATTTATACCTTAAGTTTTCACCATGCTGAAGATTTAATCACCAAGCTTCTCCTTATTTTAACTGAGCATATAATTAAAGGTACAATTGTCTTCTCTCCATGACGACGCTGGGCAAACACCAGATTTACTGTGTGTAAACAGTTTGCTTTCCCACTTTTCTGCGATCCTTCCAACAAAGGAATATATGAACTTTTATGGAAAATAGTTTCCATTATATAGACAGAATCAGCATGTGCTACAGTCATATTCACTCCATAGAAAGAATATGGTGTTTCCTGTAGCAAGTGTGAATGATCGAAACAGTATAATCCTTTTTACTGTCGTGTATCTGACCTACATCGCACAGCTTCCAGCAGAAACACGCTGAGGCAGTCGCAGTTAAAATTGCTAGCTGAGGTCTAAATGGCCACACTTAAGAGCTCTGATAAATAAAAGCAATTAATGACTGACTTAAGAGCAGCATTTGTGTCTCCGTTTAAAGAATTAGGCTTCCAGCCATAATGCTAATCTGAATCCAATTAACAAGCAGGAGCGCGACAGCTAACGCAAAGGCATTGATAAAAAAAATAAATTAAAAAAAACAAACAAAAAACCAAAGAGCACCAGCACTTTCAGGCTGGACACAGGCAACAATCGCACAAACCTTTGGGCAACCCCATGAAATATAAAAGACCACCCCAGAGATTAAAACTGCCATCAGAAGGCAAGACAACTCAAATCTAAGATACCTGGCCACAGGGACACGAAATCTCCCTTTGATCATGTGTCCAGCCCTAGGTGACGAGGCTGCAGAGATCAGAGTCGGGGTGAAGGAGAGCTCGCTCCAGGCTGGGAACAGGGATGCTAAGTATACAGTTAGCAATGAGACCAAGTACAAAACAGCTGTAGAAAGACCGCGGAGTGGTGGTGGGGAAATGTATATCGGTATGCGTAAAAACATAGTTGAGATACCAGAAAGCATGCTGACATTTCTTTGGCACATGCCATGCCTCAGAGGGGGTTGGCACGAGGCGGGGAACAGGCGCAATTAATGCAACAGCATGAGCCAACACTCACAAAAGTTGCAAACGCAAACTCTGTTACAGCCTCTTCCCACCATGTTTTGGGCCTGCTCTGGCCCAGAATTCAGTGGCAACGGTTATTTTTATTCAAGTGCAAAGAGGCGATGATATACTGCTCACGCATCTGGGGAATGTTTCGGTAACAACACCATTTTAGACCAAAGCCTTCTCCCAGGCCAACGTGTTGCACCACGGTGCTTCCAAGCACCAAGCAGACAGCTTTCCAAGATGCAAGGTATATTGGGGAGCTCTGCAAGCGCGCTTTAAAGTAATGAATTACCAAAATTACCACCATGATTTGTTTAACCATGTTCATTTGCTTACCCTATGCATCTTATTTGATGAATAGTTTTATCTGGCTGCTTCAGGATCACTAGTCTTGCAAACAGCTCAAAAAGCCATAATGAAGTGACTGACATTGCTCAGCTGCTTCTTCCAGATGCTTAATTCATCACCAAACAGCCAAATGCATCTTTCACAGGTACTTAGACCATTTTCAGCTCCAAAGTTTCAGTTGTCTATAAAGCAACAGGTCTATAAATCTTTTACCATGACAGCTAAACACATTCTTTCCCCATTTTAGAGTATTGATAGGATAGAAACACAGCAGTGTGGGAGATGCACTGTATTTTATTTTCTTTTTTAATAGCAAAAAGCATCTCAGATCAAACAGGAAATTTATATTATTTCTCACAATCCCGAAGGTGCAACATTCTACCTCCAAACACTTGAGTTCCTATCATCTGTCTGTTTTAGAGATCAGCTAAACAAATGCTGGATTGCCAGTGTAACTTACCAAACGATATCCAGGAAAGGTTCAAAGGTTTAGCAGAGATGAGGTATTGTTGTTCTTTAAACATTGAGATGAGATGAAAAGAAAGAGGCAATTATTCCAAGCAAAGCTATCCAATATGTTACTAAGTTTGGATACTACCATCAGTTTCCACTTGTATTTTGAAGTGTCCAGGTTTGAGAAAAATGGTGCAAAATATGGTGAAAGCAGGAAACCAGGCCAGAGAAATGCAAAAGGGAAACACAAAAAGCATCCGACTTTCTTTTGGTTTGGTGTTACGGACGAGTGCAGTGGTGGGACGGCGCGGGCATGGGAGAGACAGCGCATCCTTTTTGCCACAGTAAGGGGACAAAAGATTTGCAAAACAGAATCAACACGTAAGATTTCGCTTCCCAAATATGTCGGTTTGAGGCTCGATTGAACCATTGTATCATTTTATGAACCATTTTGTCCGTAGACCACCATTTTCCCAGCCATATGCTCCAGGTACTGCATGAAGACTTTCGCTAACTCTCCAAGTCTACCTTATTCTTGAAAGACAGTAAAAAAAAAAGGCAGGTCTCTCCCCAAAGCAGGGCAGTGGGGTTGACCTTCATCTTTCATTGATTAATATACGATGCCTATTGCCACATCTTGCCAAGTTTTTAACTAAAATCAGACCTGGATTTAAGACACAACACAATAAGCCGAATCCTGCTTTCAATTTTGCTTTCTGGATTCCAGGACACACTTTTAAACTATTGATATACTGGATGTAATTTCACCTGAGGATCTAAGAGTACTTCAAGTAGAAACCTTGAGAGTCCTGGATGAATACAGATATATTGCTGCTTAATTCTGAAATGGAGATAAATTAAGTCTTTGGAAGGGCAGTTAACTACGTATGAAAGTGTAACAGATGGAAATTAAAAATGAAAGCAGGAAAAAAAAAAAAAAAAAAAAAAAGAAATCTCTATTCTGGTTTCCCTGTCTGGGCCACCACCCTCCAAACTGTGATCCACAAAGCCACAATGAACACCTGTGAGCTGGTCTGGGTTTCATCAGCTGAATTCACAACGTCTTCAGGTAAGTTCATCTGTACCCTGGAAAGGTCCTGCATACTGGTAGTGGTCTGCAGGATCATAACCTTTTCAATCCACTGCTTCAACCAGTATTTTTCTCCCCACAGATGAAAGTTTTCCAGCATATCTGGCTCATTCCTTCAAGAACTGGGTTAGTGTAATTTGATTATTAATCAATATTCATAATCAGCCTTTCAGCATTTGCTGCATCCACAATCCAGTTTGTGTTACAGAATGGGACTTTGAGGGATTTAGTGAGTACTGAGCCATGAAGCCCAGCCTGAAAGCAAAACCAAATCCTAACATTTTCACTCATTGCAGATTTTAGAAAACATTTAAAGAATCCCCGCACTAAGAGCAGAAATACCTATAGAGCCAACAGGGTTTTATAGAAACTAAATATGGGTCTGCAGAACTAAACTAAGAACTTACACAAAATAACAAACAATGGTATCCCCCCCCCCCCCCCCCCCAATTTTTCAACAGCCTCAGAATTCAGTAAAGATCAGTTCTGGGTTTGGATTTTCCAGATAATTAGAAAACCCACAAAGCCAGAGTAAATCCCCAAACTATATTGTGCTTTGCAACCACATCGTCTGCACATTATCTTAGCACTAGACTTCAGCCAGCTCCGTACGTGGCTGTGCATCCCCTGCAAAACCTACCGCTGCCGGCTGCCCGCGTCTTGGAGCAACGCTGCCATGCAGCAGAGAGCCGGTATTTCACACCGTCCGGTTCTCTGCCATTGAAAAAAAGACCCTAAATTAATCCCGATACAGAGCAATGACACTTACTGAACCGGGGAGCAGAAAATCTTGTCCCCAGGGGGCTGCCGCTGCCTGCTGGGGAGCCCCATGTCCCTGGGAAGCATCTCCTCCCGCAGAGGAACCTCATAGGAGTCTCTGGTCACGCGTGTACATCACTGCCACACGCTCGCAAGTGGTTGTACAGACCCGTAACCAGGAAGACTGCTGCAGCCACGGCTAAAACTTGTCCTAAACCAGACTTTTGGCTGGGAGGGAGACCTTCCCTTACCCAGAGGCAGAGAGGTGCAATAACCCACATCACCCAGGGTGAAAGAAAGCTCTGAAGAATGACATCTGGTTTCTGCACAACTTGGCTGTCAAACCTCTCTCTTGCTGATGTTTCTGTTTCTTATCTTTTCGCTTGCGTTTGGAGCTAAAACAAGTTCCAGCTGAGCGAAGGAGCCAGCTGCTGTGGGGCTCAGCGCCCCCACACCCCGGGTCCCAGGCAGGGAAACCCACCATGGCACCTTCCCCATGGCCAGTCTGGTGCCAGGCACCATCCCCCGGCATCGCTTCACCTCTGTTTTCCTCAAAAATGACCCATAGTCTTCCTCTTGGAGATAAAAAACCAAAAATAATCTCACTATCAGTCACAACTCTGTCTCTTCTCTCCTTTTCACAGCTCTCTCTAAACCCCTCCTGCTGCTGACAAAGGCCATTTTCCACCTTCATTTTCTCCTGGCGCTGTTGAATTTTATGTGTTTACATTTGCTGCAATACCATAAAGTAGAGTAAATTTTGGAAAGACTCTGCCTGAATCCATATAATAATAAATCAGATTCTCCAAGAAACTATGTGTCACTTGTATAAAATTGGAAAGTCTAAAAAAACAAAAAAAAACCCACCACCCAAATTAGCACAGCTGCTCCCGCCCTCCCTCCAGCAACTCCTCAGCCACCTAGGAAAGCTGCTATTGCTCTGATTGACAGGGGGACATTCACAGCCCAACACAAGCCAGCTGACTGACAAGGCCCTTTCTTTTTGTGTCTGATTTTACTTGGTAAACCATTTAAAATATGTCAAACAAATACTGCAGTTCAATAGTTCCCTGTGAAACTTCTGCCAACTCCATTCCCTCTGGAGAAGGCAATTACCTTATTTACAGGGGTTGGGGAAACAAATGCTGAATTTCTTTTCCATAATCATTTCTTAGTCGTTCGCATATTGAAAAAATGACTTTGGTAAAACAAATAAGATCCAGCCCTTGCTCGTATTGCTGCAAGAAAGAAAAATTAATTTTGCAAAAGCAGGGCACCGCAGGGCCAGCCCAGCTCGCGAGCCAGCTCTCACAGTGCCTGTGCCCACTTGCCCTGGATCCGAATGGGAAAATGGAGAAAGCATTTAGGAAAAAGTACCTTTACAATGCAAAAAAAAGTCCCAGATTACAGATATTCAGCATGGTTTGCCTCTAAGCATTTATTGTGCTATTACTGTTACAGCAACCAGGAGACTTTTATATGTTTTGCAAAGCACACGCATACAAGACTCCTGTTTCAAAGACACTGCTGTTCGATATACATACACGCCAACAAAAATGAGTTTGAATAGGAAACGGATGGGATAAAGAAAAGGATAAACAAGAACTGGGGGGTATGACCATAAATTTCCTCTGGTCACTTAAGTGCAGCGGCAGTGACTCATGTGGGTTTTATTGTACCATTCCAGAACCATGGAGGAGAATTCACTCCAACCGTGTAGATGCCACCTTTTTTTTTTTCAGTTCTCCTATCACGAAGCAGCACCATTTGAAATTTCAGATGTATGAGTTTTGCCTGAAAAAGTATAGTTTGATGCTTACGGGAAAGGTGATTCTCTGCCTTTTAAGTTGTTTTTTTTTTTTTTAAACTACAGCAGGAAATTGCAAGAAACTAAAGTAAATGGGACATTTGACAATTACTAGAAAATATTTACACTAATGTAACTATAACTGCCCAAAGCAAACAAACAGTTGCCAGAAACACAACTTAAGTTGATGCAATGAGAAATAAACACAAGAATAATAGATGGGTTCAGCCCAAAGCCTTGGTGCACTTATGTCAAGCATTCCCATCTCCTCCAGCACCGCTCCTGCATCACCGCCTCCCTGGTCCGGCCCGACGGGCTCCACCTCGGACATGGCTCAGGACATATGTCAGCACCTTCATTTAAGCCACCGAAAACCTCAAAAGTCTAAAGCATTTGCTCGTTCTTCTGCCGGTTAGAGGAAGTGGCGACAGAGCCGAGGAGAGAGAGAAGCAGCTCACGGGGACACGGTAGGAGGTTTGCTCCCCAGGACAACACGATGGAAGTTAGAAGTATTTCCAACTCCACACAACTCTCAATTCAGAGCAACTACAAACCCAGTGCCGCTTTGCCGTTTCCAGAAAGACCAGCAAAACCCGAGGGGTTACTTTACACCCAACAAACCTGAAGCTGTTTTAATGGATGTGCCAACCCGAGAAATGGCTGAGAAACACTGTGTTCTTGAAGTGCTGCTGCACCGTGGGCAGCGGCTCCTGCCCAGCAGTTAAAGAGAGCAATTAACACCCGCGCTGAGCTAGGGCAGGCCAGCGCCGTCTCTGGTTTTCAGTCATGTTGACCACAGTAGGCAAAAGCCAAATTTGTAGCTATGCATCCAAAAATTGCAGTTTGCAATTTGGAGCCTGGGTGATTGCACCCCGCATTTAGGTTTAAACCCTGTTATTGGCACGTACAGCAGCACGGCAATGAGGGCATGAGCACCGAGCCACCGCTCTGGATCCATCCCATACGCCGGCACCGAGCCTCCTGGCACAGTCCGTCCTGCAAACTGGAGAAACCCAGACACGAGGCCAAGGCCGGCTTTGTTTTGCTTGTGGTAGTTTCATACCACAAATGTTTAATTTTACTTTTTTTTTTTTTGCCTGCTGTCTCATTCTGGAAGCTGTGCAGAAGCAGTTACGTCTCAGATACGCGCTTTGCAAAACAGAGGCATTGCCACCTTGTTCAGTGAAAAAGCAGAGCCCTTTCAGCAAGTCACTGGGATGCTATCACCATGTGCGCAGAGCAAGAGCTGGCAGAAGAAATTAATTCAGCACATAAGGAACAAAGGATATGGGAATTGCCAAGAGAAATATTAACTTTTCTCATATGTAAGCCCGTTTGACATTGTTGTAACCATGTTAATTTGCATACAATGCACATATTGCACAAAACCAGGCGAACTCATGACAAAGCGGATAATTTCACAAAGCAAACAACATCAGGGCACAAAAGTCAGTTTTTCATGGTCGGACTTCAGGTATTTGAGTCCCCCCCAAAGAAAACAAAACAGGATCAAACAAGCCCAGAGCGCTTTTGCCTTCCCACCTAACCCCGGGCAGAAACCTGCGCTGAGCACAGACAGCAGCTTTGCCATTTATCCCCGCTCCACAGGCTCAAAGCACCTGAAAAATACCACAGCCCATTTGGACATGCCTAAGATGAAAGACGCTTGACATATTTTCATTTGTATCCTCATTCAAAAGCAGTCCCAGGCTCTGCTGTGCCGCGCTAATCCCCGGTTCAGCCATCCCCAACCTCTGCCGATTACCCCAACCCTGACCCGCCAAGCAGCAAGATTTAATCCTCCCCTGAAACACTTCCAAGCCAGATTCGAGCTGCCAAGAAAGAGTCCACATTCCTCAATTTCTATCACCCTTGGCTATATGTTTTGTTGGCTGAATTATCCTAATAGAAATATGTAAGTATTCAAATGTGAGTGCATGCATATCCCCCACCTCCAGAGAGAAACCTGCTTTGCCCTACAGCCGTCACCCCAGGGAGCCACTTTCCTCACTGTGCGTCAGAGATTTGCAGATGAATCCCACCAAACCAGCTCTTTTTAACCCGACTGGAAGCACAGACCAGCCAAAACAGTTTTCCTGCATAAAAACAAAGACCTGTTTCTAGACATGGTCCACCACTTCCCCACAGGTCACTCGAAGTTTGCTCTACGTTTTTCTAGAAGGGAGGGAAGGTTTTTTCCAGCCCAGCTGGACTTTGGCACACTGAACGTCCCAGTTCATGCCCAGAAAAAACTTTTTGGTAGCTCAAGGACAAATGGGTCCTCTTTTTGACCAAACCTTGGGACTCCTCTGTCCCTGCTCCTTCATACTCCTTGGACAAAGATGCTGAAGGACAAAAGCCCAGCTCTTCACCAAGAAATGCACAGAAACCCTCCGTGCCACCTAACAAGGATGATTTCCAAGAAAAAGTCACGTACAAACAACATCTGCAAAACTACTGTAGGACTTAGACTTCCACAGCATCCTAAACAGCTGTCTGCAGCAGAAGAAACAAATATTTTTCTTGTTTTATGTCTAGCAACACATTTTATCCAAGAGATCTACAGTGGCGCCTCATGGGAAGGAAGAGTGGTGTTGGGGGAGATGGAGAGAGCTGGGACCATGTCCTGCTCAAAAAAGCAGGGAGCCTTCTGTGTCCCAAATTGTGCATTTGGGCCTAAATAAAAGTTAGCTTTTTAAAGGCAGAGAAAGCTAGTTATTAATTTAAAAAAAAAAAAAAAAAAAGAGAGACCAGTGATCATCACACAGATTTGAAGTAACTGGGGAGTACTGGGGCTGCCTAGTAAAGAAAGATGCCCTTTCCAAATACTGGCCTTCATATTTCACTCCCTCCGAAAGAAAATAACTGTTTTTTTCTTAAACACCCAAACCCTCCATATAAGGATCCCAGCTTCACTAGCTCGAGGGAGCACAGGTCGCTGCAGCTGCGGGGTTGCTCAGCACAACGGGAATTTCTTCACGTCCCTGACAAGGGGTTCATACCAAACTGGCAGCATCTCCACTCGCCATTAAAATGAAATGTGCTCCTTCCTTTCTTGTGCCACACGCAACCTCCCCCACTAAGCTTCGAATTGTTTTTTAATCTAGTTATTAAATGAAGTGTCTTTTTTATCTTAGAAAAGAAGTTTTATTTGTTTATTTGTTTATGATTTCTTTTAGAGCCAATGTAAGAGGTCAAATAAATTCCAGATGACATCCAGACTGTTTTGTATTTGAATTTTTATAGTCTTCTCTTTTGAAATTAATTGAAAGGAAGACAGTATCATGGGGAAACGTAAAGATCTTTAAACCCCTGAAGGAAGTGGCATTAGTTTCAGCTTTCACTCACAACAGCAGCACTGTCATGGCAGGATCTGTGCTACAAGATACAAACTCCTGTTGCTTAGCTGAGTGAGCATCTTAAGTATGAGATTTAATATTGGTTTTTATCTTCATTTTTTAACATGCCTAAATAGTACCTGCTGGCTCTTACAGTGCCACAGACTGGAAATCAGATGGTAACAGGAATTGTAAACATCACATCCAAAGGTATTTCCAGTTTAGCAATTGTGGACACGAGGCTGAGAACCGCAACATGGACAAGCTGCAACATGCAAACGGCAGTCACAAAGAGCACACATTTTACCGCTTAGCCTTAAGGCTCGCAATTCTTAATTTCTGAAATCCAAGTCAGTCAATGGAAGCACTGCATACATTTTAACCAAGGCTAAATTTCCTGACATTAAACACAGTCCTAATTAACCAGTGCAACTGCCCAGAAGAGGCAATAACGTTGCATCCTGAAGCCAGTCAAGTTTCAGCCCGTGACTTGTTATCCTTAGCCTAAACCATTTGGCAATACAGGAGCATGGAGGGAAACACTCTCCCCACTGGATCTCCTTGACCAAAAAGCTCTTTGCTCAGCGGCCGACTGACCATTAAGATTGCACCACGCATTTTAATGCCACCAAGGGGAAGCTGAGGGCTGAATCCCAGAGGCTTGGAAATAAAATATTAATTAAAAAAACAACAACAACAAAAAAAAAACCCAAACTTTGCCTACTCTGTTGCTCTGTCTGTAAGCAGACTACAAAGGTTTTTCCTTGCTCAGAACTGCTGGTTTCCCAGCATTCACAAATTTTGGCTTCAGCTGTAGCTACATCAAAGGCAATAGATACGGCTCAGAGAGAAAACAAAATTGGAAAGAAAAAAAGATGCTGGCATTTCAGCAAAACACTGGTCACTTAGTGGGATCTCCTTGGGATCTCCGAATTAATTTCAGATTGCTTGAAATTCATCTCCTTGCATCTCTTTGATGCATTCCATTATCTGCTGTGAATCTCTCCACATGACAGTTCTGTCTCCACAATCCCTGAAAATTCAAAAAACAAATCAAACCGCCTTTTCCTAGTCATGCAAATCATAAGCCCAATAAAACAAAAGCTTGTAAATTCAAGTTAAGCAGAGTCATCATAAAATTGACACTAGCTCAAGCTGTGTATCAGAGATTCAAGGTGAACTCCTTCCAGTGCAAGGATGCAGACAGGTATTGGGAACATGGAAATGAGAGGGTGCCAGCAAGGCTTTGGCAGAGCAGCACCTCCCTGCCCCGCTGGACTGTACACAAGGCTCAGTTTCACCTTTGTTGTGTAAATGGGGGCTTTTTACCTAAATGGGGCTTGGGCACACACCTGGTTTTGTGCCAGTCTTACTGCACTCTTTATTAAAGGGAAATCTGAACTGAATTTCCTTTCCAGTTCCTATTTGGCTTTTCATCTCTTAAGAGCAACGAGTGCAACAGCGCCAGCACAAGCTTCAGATTCGCCTTTTTGTAAAGCATCTGCATGAACACACAGGTAAAAGTACACATTTTGGCTAATGCCTCCTTTGCAATTTCTCTCTTGACCCTGCTGAAGTTTCAGCCTAATTGCATCCATGCCCATATCTTAAACCAGGGACAGAACCACGGAGCTAAGCTGGTACCCTCCAAGTCTTTAATAGCCCCAAGCTATTAAAGCCAACAGTACAAGATCCAGGATGAGTCTTCGGATCACCCCAGTCGTGTATTTACTGTCTACTCATGAGTCCAGCAACCTCAGATACTCCCTCCTGGGTTGTACAAATGACACAGCCAAACCCTCTCCCCTGGGCTTTGGGTGTTCTGGTTCCACCCAGCTGGGTGGGAGAAGAGACCATACCCTGGGGCATATGGTCCAGGAAAGGGAGCGGAGAATTACTAGGAGCTATCGTGAACACAATTTGAGGATGTAGCTCTTACAGAAAGTTTGCCAAATTCCTTCACAATTGCATGCAGCAGGTAGGAAAGCTGATGGAGTCAAATATCTGCAAAGATTAATTTCCTGCTCTGTGGCAGAGACGGCGCTGACTGGCCAGGTTTAGCGAAACAATGAGCACGTCAACTAGATCGTAAATTGGTTTAAATGCTAGAAAAATTATCTGTTGGCTGGCAGGGCTTAATGCACAACAAGCTGTCTGGTGTGGACACAAATTAATCATGCTCAAAAACGGATAGAGCACTCAAAGCTTCGTGGCATGTCTGCGTACACGCAGCCATAAGGAAATATTGAGATTTCATCAAACTGGATGAATAGCCTGGAGCACAAGGCATCATTCTTGAGCATTTCCCTGCTGAGCATTTTAAATAGGTAAATGGTATTTTCATTGCTATTATGATGAAAGCCATTAACTTTGGCTTGCAGTTCCTAAGGAGAAGACTGATGGCGGGGAAATCAAGAAGCCATTGCACATAAGTTCAAATGATACAAGATTATGTGACAAAGCCTGAACTGCCAGTATTCTTCTTAACTTATATTTTATGCCTGTTAAACCAGCAATAACCAGTCAATTCCCCGTTTGACTTGGAAGTACCATTTCAACTCCTTTTACATGTTGTGACAACTCCCTCTTCCAGTGCTAGACCGTCCCAGCCACGATTCTTGCCTCAGAGTTACCTCAGATAATTCACAAAGCCCATATTACTGCATTACTCGTTGCACTGTGGCATTTTTAATCTGCCTCTGAACATACTGTAGATGCAGACATTAAATTGTTGTTTAATCACTGCCACTACAGAACTTCTTTTATTGTTAGCCACTTGTATTTGACTACAGTAAAAAGCATTAACTGTGCCAAATGACTATTTTACTTTAAAAAGAAATATTTATAAATAACTTAGTCTCAATTTTCAAAGGTTAAATCCAGCATTTAATACTGAATTCTTGGAATTTCCATAGAGCTTTTCATGGGAAGCAATCAAAGAACATTTATACAATATTGTTATTCATATTTTACAGACAGGGAACACAACTCCTCGGCATTTAAAATGTTTACCCCATAATAGCAGTTACAGCCAGGAATAACGTCAAGTTTTCTGGTTTCCAGTTCAAAAGACAACACTCATTCGGGGTACCAGCTGGAGCACTTGTACTGCTGTGTTCGCCCAGGTACATGCTCTATTGCTGCCTGACTTTAAGAATCACTTACCTATTTCCTACCAATTAAATTCTAGATACAAAAAAAATCTTGAAAGCAAGCAAATGACTCCTTTGTGTTCAATTTTTTGCAACTATCTTTGCTTTTTATACTCTAATCTGATTGCTGAAAACTAAGGGCAATATTTTGTGGAAAAAAAGGCATGTAGTCTTTTTATATTTCATTCTGGTCTATGTGAAATAACTCCATATCATTCTGCTGATTTGCCAGTGTCATGACGCTGCTTCTGAAATTCAGAGCATCTATAAATGGCCGAAGTTGTTTTAGGTTGCACTTCTGCCATAGGAAACCGAGACTGGACAAGCATCGCCTTGTCCAAAGTATCAAGACCCAGGTACCGGATACAAAGTGGGGATGTTTTCCAGTGAAATTTTTAAATTAAAAAGTAAATAGCCAAGAATTCAACACAACCATCTAAGTTTTCCAATTGAAAACAGTATTAAAGTTGAAAATGTTCTGAATTTTGTAAAATTGTTTTCCCTCTTTTCTTTCAAAACAGAAAGTGTCCGAGGCAGAGAATATTTTTACACTGGCACCCAGCTCTAGTGACTTCACTATGTGGACACAAAAGATCCCAGCAAACAACAATATTCCAGGTGTCCCAGAGATACGAGGCACAAGTAACCACGGTTGAAAGTCCTGCCAGCAGAGATCCAGCCAGGTCCTTGCACTTGGCAACGCGTCACGTCAGACGGCACAGGTCTCTTCCCATCACCATGGGTCTTCCCTCCTCCAGCAAACCTAAGTTACTTTACTGAACCACTTCCCAGGTCCATTGAGCACTGCTAGAAAAATCAGCCCTCAGACAGAAAATGGAATTTTCTGTATCCCATCGTACTGTACTGATTATGAAGGAAATTCGTCCTTTTCAACCAAAAAATCAGAGCAGCTCATGGGCTGTTTAGAGCATTTTCGTAAGATGACCACATTGAATCGATTTCTAGCATTAAGGCCCCAAATGCTTGAGCAGCAACATGCTTCCACATTTTTTCCTCCTTAGTAACGAAGATGAACAGTGACAAACATCCATTTTGCATGAGGTGCACATTAAAAAAAAGAATTTATCTGGAGTTAATCGAAACTTGTCTTCATACCAATGTGAAGCGATGCCTTGAGAACAGGACTCTACTATCAACATTTTTCTTTTTACCTTCAACTGATTATAGTTTGCTTTTTAAACACTAGCTTCAAGCCATATGTGTCTCCACATCAGCTTATCTGCTGCTTTCAACTTCTATCAGCCCCTGTTTTTACTCAAACAGGAAAGAATACAGAATGTTCTAGTTAAAGTCTATTTTTGAATATAATAAAGCTATGCAAGCCTATTTCCATTTTCTGGTGTCTCCAACAAACAGACCATCCGAGTTCATTAGGACGACAGTTTCTTGGCAATCAAGGCATTTTTCATTGTGTCTATAGGAACTTATGTCTTTAATCCTTTGGCTCGCTTACAGAACCCCATGCTTAGCAGCAAACAAAAAGGACCCGCATTCTGTCATCAGGTCCACACCTTGGGCATCTTATTTTCACCTGTGTTGCTGGGGTTGGTAGGGCAAGGGAAGAAGTCAAGCAAGGGAAGATCTAAAAGTCAGCCTAAGCAGGTCTTCAGCCTCACCTTCCCCTGCACTTTTCAGCTATTGACCTAACCAGGGTTGTTCCCCACCCCGCATCCCTTCTTTTTTTGGTATTTGGGAGTAAGTAACACATATGCTTTCAAATTCACCCCTTCTTTAATCATCCATCTTGGAATCTATTTCAGAAAATGAAGCTGTAATCCTGCTACTAAACGATAAGGAAAACTTTCTGGAGCCATCTCAGACAATTTAGCCCATGAGCTGCTCTCTGTAATTGTACAACTGCACGTTTTGATGCTATTGTGCAGCCCTGCCTATGCTGTAGGTTTATCTTGGTGTAGTTTGGGAAAGGCTCAGTGCAAAACCAGCCACGACCGATGCTGAGCAGATGGCAGCCACGACTTGCGGCGTGGCTGGGTTACTCAGTGACACGGGCAACGGAGTACAAAATGGGGTCCAGCTCTTGCCTGAAGCTTGGAGGCATGAGAGTAGGGCAAATGACAACTGCTTAATATTATATAGTAATAAAAATGCTTACATTAACCGTAGTAAGAGATATTAATGCATACACGTGCTCACCATACAACCAAACCTTGTTGAAGGGAGCACTCCCCTCCCAGCACCCAAGCTGGGCAGGAGCCGAAGCACCGACTGGCTCCTGGCTGGGCACCGAGGCAGCTCAGAGGCTCACGCCGCCTCCGGCACCCTCACTGGAGACTTCCCACTCAACGGGATTTCGTAATCACTGCCCCTCTGCTGTTCCTGGGGTTTTATGCCTAAGTTAACCTATACTTTAAAATCAAATACTCTTGATCCCTCAACCCTTCTGAAGCACAGCCCATCCTTGCCTTCCCTTCCTGGCCAGCAGCAGAGCTACCCCCCCCCCCAAGCAAAACTCACCAGTCCAGCCCACCCTGCTCGCCTCGCTGGAGACCGCTGCAGTGGAGTCACCTCTTTATTATAGTTTTGAGCCAATTAATTCATTTCCAGCCACGAAGGGTACAAAATACAATAAATGCGTTTAACTTCTGGTTTCATTCAGTACCCTTCAAGAGCCACCAAGTCGGTATCGCCAGCCCTGAGGACAGACCTGAAGAGCACAGGTCAGGCGACTCTGATGCTGTTTTGCTGTGGCCGCTGGCTCAGCCCCATTACTCCTTACCACCAAGTAAGTATTAAACCAGTAGGATGCGTTGCCTCTGGAAACGCATTTAAGCGGAACACCCAACTTCAGCATGGGATCTACGTAGCTTCTCAACCTAACCTCCAGAGTGCAAACTCTTCTTATATACGTGGGAATTCCTCCTTTCAGAAGAAAGGACAAAAATAATGGATAGAATACTGAAAACTCATCCTGCTTTCAACACCAGTGCCCAGTCCCATCTGAATGGGGAACACTGTACACAGGAAAACCTGGTCTTAATGTCAGCTGTCAACCACCACTCTCTGACACATCAAGCCAGGAATGAACTAATCCAACACAGAACAGCAGCAACAAAACAAGGTCTTGCTACACGTTTGCTCAACAGAACATAAGCCAGCAGCGACTTCAAAGTAAAACCGTCCTTGCACAACACAGGCAGAGCCCAACCAACGTCATGATGACTCAGAAAATCCCGAGTGACACCATCTGAGTACTCTGAGGCTGCCCAGGCTGGGATCAGGGAGGCTGGAAAGCCCTGTCCAGGACCTGGCGCCAGGCACGCATCGTGCGGGATGGGCACACCAAGGCTGGCAGCACCAGGGGCTGACAACGAAAATAAAGAGAGAGGATTTTGTGCGTATCCCCATCAATATGGAGCAGAGCAGTCAGTGCTTTTTTTCATCAGCTGGTATGAATTCATCTCTAATTTATAATTTCATAAGCCAGGGGATCTCTGGGAAAAAACTATTCTTAAACAGATTTTTTTCAGTATAAATACGTTACCTGGTGCTCCTTGCTAGAATGCATATCAGCACAGAGCCAGGCAGCAGAAATCTCTTAAGATTTCTTGGAAGAAAGCCTTTATATTCACAAGTAACATCTCACATTAAGCAAAATATACTCATAAAACTGGTCTTTGCAAAGGAGATCTGCTGAGAGAGATACGTCCTGCTCTCCCAAACCAGTAAGCATGGGCACAGGCAAGGAACCCTTTTCAGATGAGGTCTGAGCACATCAGTTTTAGTCCTATGGCCATAAGACAACAGAAAGGGGATTCAACTTTCTTCCCTCAAGCTGGGAGGGAAGCATCCCTTTCAAAATGTTATTGAAATAATAAAACATTTCAATAACCATACAGCTGCAGAGCAGCAGTGCTAGAAGTACACACCGTGTTAAAGACCTTGGTAGATTTTTATGAGTCCGCTAGAAAACAGAACCCCAAATCCTCTGCAATTCCAAGACATGCAGACACACACACAAAGCCCCTCCCCCAGCAACAGCTGGCTTAAAAAGCAGAAAATCATACTGGTGGAAAACCTCCAGTCAATACCACCAGCACAGCCGAACACCCTTTGGCACTGATGTGCAACTAATGTACGGCAACCGGGATCAGCCAACAGGGATGTCCGCGGCCACCTTCAGTGTGAGAGAGGGGCACAAAATTTCAAAATCTCTCAGCTCCAGGTGCATAGGGGTGGCTTTTTTTTTTTTTTTTTTTGTAGGTGCATCCTAAGAGAAACAGCCACAGCTCTGAGCATCGGGACGCCTGGTGCTGTAGGAACCCAGAATGAAGAGACACTCTGCCCCAAAAGCCTTACAGCTCCTTGTTTCATATATGACCCGTGCAAAGGGCAGGCGGGAAGCAGCCCTTCCTCCTCTATTTTAAAGACACACAAACCCAAATTCTCATTAGGACCAAGTGAGAGTGGATTATTTATGCAGGAAACTGCCAGCGCCTTGGGACTCCTGTTGTGGGGAAGAGCTTTTCCAGCAGCTCTGCTTGGCCGTGATTGTCTGATGCAGTTACTGCAGCAGGTCCCAACATCTGCTGTGCCTCCCCCCTGGGGAGCCTGCCCAGGAAGCGAGGAGCTGCAGAAGCCGCCACGTTCATCTACCAACTCGAAGATTTTTAAACAAAAGAGAAAGCACTCTCACCCTAGGGATGAGCTGCAGCAGGGAGGTTTCCTCTTCCCTGGTGTCAGAGGTGGGTGAAAGCAGGGTAGGTAACATTAACTCAATTGCCACAATTTCTCAAATCATTACAGCTGCATATTGGCAAAATAAGAGCTGAACCACTCCTGGGTGGAGCAGGAGGGCTGCCAGGGCCAAGCACTTAGCTTTTGCACCCTACCTATGCAGAGAATTCCCTCCCCATATACATGGTCAGTCAGAGAAACTCTGCCTGTAACTTCATTCCATAAGGGAGCGAAGAGAAACTGAGCAGACTGGAGGAAAAAAAAAGAGTTTACAGGCCAGGACCAGGAGCTGATGAAGCTGTTCTCATCACTTACAGCCTAGATTCTAGAATTCTCCTTTTTTGCAAGTGCATGGAGATGCCCCGATGGAGAAGGAGGTTGGGGAGCGGGCTGGGGAATTGCTGGTACCTCTTGAACAAGGACACCCACCTCACCCCCCCGTTTGATCTGGAAATCGTCAGGCTTTACAGTTGCCACATGTATGCTAGAAAAGCAACAGGAGGCCGTGTCTCCATTTGCACTACAAGCGTGTCCTTCAGTGCTGGTTTCATAGGAAAAGGTCTGATACCTCCTCCACCATCTCTTGTATTGATCCCGCACAGCCGAGGTGCAGGCAGGAGCGCTGCAGAGACCTGGCGTGCTGGGGAGGAAATGAGAGAAAACCAGAAAAAACATTGGGCTTTTCTTTAAAAGAAAAGAGAAGGTTACATACACAAACACGCCACACACGCACACATTTTGTTGCAAGAAGTTATATACTTGATTCCAGTCAGAGTTACAACAGTTTAGCCCCCAGGGTTAAGATTTCCTTATAACCGGTTTAACCTGGGGTTTCAGCCCATTAGGCGCCCAGTAATTACTACAGAGGCACAACACTGCCTAGATGATGAGCAGAGTCCCACCACATACTAAAATTCTCACGGTTATGGGTAGCGCGTGTCTGTTGCAGAGACACTTGCACACAGAAGTGGTACCCACACACCTGCATACATACAGCTTTACACATCGTGACTAGAAGGAAAAAAAAAAAAAAGTAGTTACAGCTTAAGTAGATATGCCAGTTCCCGTCTTTTTCTACAGTCATCCCTGCCATAGAACCCCGTGAGCAATAAATGAGCCCCAGCATCTCCTTTAGGCAGAGCAGGACAGCGCAGGCTGATGCGTGACCCGAAGGCACAGATGACGAGCAGGACCACAGCACACTTTTGGGACTTGGGAGTCCTACCTCCAAGCTCCAAGAAACCCCAAGGGACTCAGATTCCCCCTTTGGAGCCACGTGCAGGATGACCAGGGCTGTAATAATTGAGAACTTTCAATAAGCGCTTCAGCCACCACTCCCAAGATGAAACCGAATCACAGCAAATTCATTTCCTGGCACAATTTTGTGGGAGAATAATAGCATTTCCTTTCCAGTTTTATTGAAAAGTAAGTTCAAATTCAATAGCAACAAATAAACTAAAAACATTCATGGCTCTGGAGGAACCTGCATCTCCTCTTCCTTTATTAACCTTGAAGCTGTTTGTCTGCTTTGGCAGTGATATATGTATTTATAAAAACCAAGCAAAAAAACTCCAACGAAACTCAGTGATTTATGGTCCCAATAAAGGTTCCAGTTAGGTTCTGCAAAACCTTTGCAGAAACATGTAAAAAAAAAAAAAAAAAAAAAAAGGCACGACAATGAAGTGGGAAAACTTTTCTAATGTCCCATTTTTCTCTTAGCTAAGCAAACATTTCTGCTGAAAGAGTTTACTGAAACATTAGATGTTCTCTTGCAAAATAAAAGCAAACTACATAGAAGTCCATATTTTTAAGGGTCTTATGTGCCTCCTCCATTCAGCAATCAGGTGTTGGAAACCTGAACAAATTACTTTGCAAATTGAAAAGCTAGGGACACAAGTTGTTTTTACTTCTCATGCCCCATGGGAAGCAGAAAAGGGCAAAACAGATACTTTCTGCTAATTTTGTGGCAGATTTCCTCATCTTGGCAAAAAAATAGTTAATATCGCAACAATCCAGACCCCTCTGGTGCAGATTGTATTCTATTATACACATATAAACTTAAATAAAATGCCTCTCAAACTGCAGAAAAATTCCTTATTTGTTTCAACTGATCAGAATACCAGCACACTCTCCAGATCTCAGTGTCTGCAGCACTTTAAAGAATGCTTAAAACCTTTGGAAAATCTAGAGATGAATCTCATTAGGAAATTAGGTACCTTATTTTATATCCCATTTTCAAGTTGATTTCTCTTTCCTGAGATTCCTTCCGGTTCCTACTCTGTCTCCATTATTAAAAACCCACTAATGAACTGCAGTTTATGTGAAATTATTGTTTCAGGTGCTTTTTTTAGCAATCCATTAAACACAACATTAAATGCAATTTTAGAGTTACTTCTTTAAGTAGTCAACATAATTTTCTTTTCCATCCCAATCTTCTCCTATTTTGCATGTCAATCATCTATGTCTAATTCTTTTCAGATGGAACATAAAAATTTAAACTGTTTTAGTGTAATGACTGTAAGCAAACAGAGCACCGTTCTGATTTTTATTAGCTGACATTATAATTTATAACGGAGAGATAGAGTTCGCCCCCCTACACGCACATACAAACAAGTGTATGGTTTGAAGGAGGTGCCACTTTTACAACGTGCAGAACAAACGAATGATGCAAAGCAACAGGCTCTTTTGGCACCCAAAGGTGTCTCTGCTTGGACCCAAAAGCTTTTGAAACCTGAGGGACACCCACTTCTACCCCAAGCAGCTCACCCCTTCCTGCTTTTGGGGCTGAGGTTGTGGGTGCAGGCAGGCAGGCAGAGCCACCCATCTTTGCACCATGTTTCAAGGGCTACGTTGTTCCACCACGCACCTTCCCCACGCCACCGACTCACCCGGCACGAAACTATACCCCGTGCTGCTCACCCCAGTGTATGTGTCCCACCGCAATGCCCAGCGCAGGCATCGCCTCCTCGTAGTAGGAACAAGCATTTTTCATCCCTGGCGTCTAAGCAGACTTCAAGGTAAATGGCCAAATACATCCCACCTCTAAGCCAACAAGCGCTTCTGCAGAGGCAGCCTTGACCATCACCGCTATCTTTCAAAGGCCTGCTTGCTTTGCGGTTAAGACTTTGATAACCAGCTTCAAAGAATTTAGAGCCTGGACCAACAACAAGCATCTGTGGCCATGTTATCCAAAATCCTATTTAAAACAAAACAAAACCAAACCAAACCACCAGAACACACAAGCTGCCATTTCTGAAGTCTTGATCCGGCTTCTCGGGACGTATCCCAGGAGTATTTCACTGCCCGTGAGCTTGGGCGATCCTGCACCTCATGAGCTTTTCCAAGAGGGCTGGAGAAGTCATCAGCGAAGGAAAAGCTTACTGTCACGAAAGCACCAAAATAGCTCGCTGACTTTACCAGCAATATGGAAAAACTTCACTAAATTTTTTTCTTTTAAACCCCTTTACTCATCACTGGCTACCTTCAGGTGAAGGTATTTCTAATTTTCTCCCACTTCAGAAGACATTGTTTCTGATTTCCTACATCAGCCTTCATGCCAGCAACTTTGGAAATAAAAGAAACAGACCCTGTGCGTGTATATATATATATAGCATCTGGGGAGCAACATCTTGGACAAAGTCATTGAAATAACAGGAACAAGTCTCCATTTTTATAGTCTTTGAAGACGTTTAGGCACTAAAAGCAATCCAGCTGCCAAGAAATAAAGTAATTCTTATCTGGAAGAGATGATCCTTTGCATTTGACTTGCCCAGGAAACCACTCTCGTGGTATCCAACCCACTTTGCGGAACATCCCTGCGCTGCAGAGATAAAGAGTAAAACATAAAAAAAAGTTGGAAAATTTATTTCTGTTTTTAAAAATGGAAATAAAACACTTCAATAAGAGCTTATGACAAGAAAAATTCTCATTCCAGTAATGCTGCATAAAGTTGCAGCCCTTCATCACTGCAGGTTTCTCCGCTGCATCGACCGTGCTTTATTCCCAGCACCACCCTCTGCTGCAGACGGCGATACAACAGCCCTTACAGCACAAGTAGAAAAAGTGTGTTGTTGAAACGGCCATCAGCAAAACTGCAAATAAGTTATATTAAGCAATACAATGGAACATTTCTTTCCTCTGTCAAGTTAATGGCAGAGTTTGGGGGCAAGGTTTCTGATTGAGAAGGGTTAGACATTCACACCATGGTGGCTGATCGGGAAGCGAATGTAAGCAGCAGAAGCAGCACTTTAACTGATACCTGATAAAACCTTGCAAGGAACCCCTCCATTCACTGTTTTTAGATAACGCCAACCCCAAGAGAGACCCGCCTCTGGAAGTCTACCCTCTAGCTCGAGCACACTCAGCACAAGCTGGCCTTCAGAAAGGCGCCCCGTGTCGCTGCCACCCCAGCTGCTTCTCCCCTTGCAGCCAGAAACAGACGTAAAAGCCAAGAAGTCACCTTGAGGGAACGAAGGCGAGGAGCAGAGCCACCGGTGGGGATACAATCCCATACTGCCGCCACGGCCGATCACTTTCAAAAGCAAACTTTGAGTGTTTTTTTTTTTTTGTTTGGGGTGTTTTTTTTTTTTTTTTATTGGAACATTCCAGCAGGGAAGGAGGCTGCCACGAGAGCTGGGGCTGGCTTGCCGCCAGCCACATCAGCTGTAATCAGATTATACAGTAGTGGCTTCAGAAAGCAGAAGCATGTTTATTATCAAGCCACTAACCATACTGACATTAATTTGGTTGAAGCTAAGCTAAAACAGCCTTTCAGAATCATTTTCTGATTCAGATCACATTTACTTAGTCGATGTAAGTATTTTTTGCAAATTAAGCTTAGAAAATGATGGTGGTTACAGCCTATTTTTCATTTGTGATTATACAAGTCAGTGCCTTTCTGAAAAAGTTTCCACTTAATTAAGTTCTACTCTATTAAATTACTACTTAAAAAAATATCAGAGGGAATACTGTCCCTCAATGAGGGACACAGCACAGAGTGCCAATTTAAATATGGGCTTGACATCTCTAAAGCAGAGGGGTTTTTTTTGGTTTTTGTCAAGGGTTAGTATGTCCAGTCCTTACTTGCAGGCAGAAGCTGAACAATACACAGAACATTTTTGGCTACCATCTCCTTCGGCTACACCTATGGAGGAAAAGCTCCTAAGACACCTCACAATCACTGCAATAAAGAAAGATGCAAGCGTAGTGATGCAAGAGTGGGTCCAAACCCACTTTTGATGAAAGACTATCAGCCTCATCCCAAATAATGCCATTTTGTTCGGCTGGCAGATTTGTGCCATGCAGGTAAACAGGTGCACGGTAACTGGGATTCTCCAGACTCTCAGGGGCGAGGAGCTTGGCACGGGCCAGGTTACTTCACAATAAGGAGCATAAACACATCCCGAGTCCCCTCCGGAGCAGCGTGTATGGCCCACAAATGTTGTCTTTGGACTCAAGCCTGGAGGGTCATTTCCCTCCTGTCTTCATAATTGATATGAAAAGCCAGTGGAAGGGAAGGAAAAAGCAGAATTTAAAATACAGGGAGTCCAAACCCCTTCAACTAGCACACCTCCAAGTGATCCCACCACATAAAATTTGCCCTGATCCAGCTCCGCTTATCTCCAGCCTTCAGCAAGACAGTGCAATGCCACAGGGCTTGGTCCCATTTCCCCCTCCATGGTATCTTGATTTTTTTTTCTTTCTTTTTAAAGAGATTTTTTTAGTGGCTATCTTGAGTACAATAAGTAATGTGCAAGCGATACACGGGATGACGCATCTCCTGCGAGCAGAAGGTGGGGAAAACCCACAGGTGCAGCCAGGAATAGCTGCACTAAATTTCTGGCCAGAGGAATTTTCTTTAGCCCAATTAAAGAGTCCCCTGCAACCTTACAGTTTATGCATTTATTTTCTATTCTAAGTCAACACAGATGTAAAAAGACGCAAGTTGCTTTTCAGCAGCAAACCAATGACTTTCCTACTGTTTGTTAGCAGCCTGCAAAGTGCACTGTGATGGAGAGCAGTGCTACAGGGAGCCCGTTATCGGCTATAACATTTCCAGGCTACCCTGACTCCACAGATCCCCTTTCTCAAGTTCACGCACAGAGTGAGGTTTAAAAAAAAAAAAAAAAAAAAAAAAAAAAAGCAGCACACGTTGAACAAGAACATCTACAACTCACATGACACTCATACGTTCCCCTTGCACCCAGGTGGTTTCTGAGGAGTAGCTGCCATGTTTGCTTACAAATACCGCGAGCCAGACACACACAGCTGGCAGTCACCCAGCCTGGCATTGGTGTTTCCCACCAAAGATTCTGCTTTTAAGATCCGACACCAAAATCGAGTGAATGGCACTTGCAGGGAGATCTGAATATGATGCTTTTGTCCATCTTCTACAAAAATTCTTGCGTTTAATTTCAGAAAACTGATCTATATATCAGAAAGACTATACATTCTTTAGGGTACTGCATAAGAAGAGGCTGTTTGGGTATGGATTTATCCATTTAACATGCAGTTACACGAAACCATTCCCTTTATAAGGCTATCTGTCCAGCTCTTGCAGGCTTTGCAATTCCCAGTTTAATAGCAGTTGAGAGCAAACTGCAATGATGAACCTTGTGGACTAACACAGCTACGATGGCATTCCTGGACAGAAACTAGAATACAATATTGCAATAGAAAACTACAAGCCACAATGAAAAAAAAGCTCATTTGCATGTATCAGGTGCCAGTTAAGGAAAAATCCAAGCTGAGGTTTATAACAACTAGAAGGGAGGTCCCAGCACTAGCAAGGGAGGAAGAGGACTGCTCACCAGCTGCCAACCGATTGCCACTTCACACCCAAACAGCCTCACCAGTTACAGCCCCATCACCCCTCCCAGCTCTCCCAGTATTTGGCGAGCAGATGCGCACCAGTGCTGCGCTCTGGCTGCGAGCGGGGTGGTAGAAACCGCAGGCGCTACATCCAGCCGAATCTCACCGAGCGCCTGAAGGCTCGCTCGGGGCACCGCCGGGTCCCGAGCTGGTCTGCACAAGTCCCACAGCAAAGCGGGAGGCAGGAAAGCTCAGTGCCTTGCGGGGCAGCACTTCTTCCTCCTCTGAAAATTACACATGAATATAAGAAGGGCAGCCAGTCCAGACTGGTCCATATTAAAAAAGACAAAAAAACCCAACCCTCAAACCCTGAAAAAGCCACCCCTTCATCCTTTTGAAGGACAAAAGTAAATCACCTGCTAGGGACCACACTTGTCTCCAGAGCAATTCCTCAGGAGCATCAGTCACAGGCTACAGGTGCAGCAGCAACCCATGTCCGCCTGGATAATTTGGTCTGTGCTGGAAGAGCGGCTCCATTTCTGAAGCACACTTCTAGATGGGCACTTCTCTCTGTGCCCATTAAGATGGGAACTGAAGTGGAATAAATATTTACTGACCGAAGTTTATTACAAGCTTAGAAAAACCCACTGGATTTTTCAACCTGCAGAACCAAAGCCCTTGTGAAAACAGGAAAGCAAAGTCTTTCTGCTTCTCTTGGTTCAGAGAAAGTCACACTGATTTCCTGCAAACTGAAAACAGACTGAAAAATAGGTAACAATACAGCTAGTAACAAAATAGGTTAGACACTAAACCAAAACCCCAGGTTCATACAATTCCATCTGCAAGATCTACGGTAAAATTCCCTTGCTCATTACCGAAAATGGGAATGATACAGCCAGAGGTGTGGGCAGGCAGGTGCTGGACTTGCCCGCTACATCCTTTTTGCTGTGCATGACATCTGGTCATCTGGCAAGAAAATACCAGGGATTATTTAGTTTTAATTCTGACTGATGGAACGGCGAGGGCTCGACATGCTGCTGCAAAGGAGAGTGAAGGTCCCCCCTGCAGCTTGATGCCGGGAAACTTCAAACTGCAAAGATCCTTTTCCGAAGGAGAAGTGAATAATCTGCTGTCGCGAAGGGGGCTGGGGGTGGGGGAAGAACAACAAATCAGGAGGGAAAAATGTACCGAAATATTTACACAGCTGGTTTTTCAGGACAGAGCTTTTAAGAGCGGCTGTTTTTCAGCCACATAGTTAAAAAAAGTCTTACTCCATAAGCAGCATTTCCACCGCTGTGACAGAAATCAGCTCAGTAAAACCACTGCATGGGCCATATATGACTTTCCTTTGCTGGTCCCATTTCAAACCCAGGTGTAGCGTCTTCAGAAGGAGGAGATGACACGATCATCAATGTAATGTTTGTAGACACTTTCAAGAAAGAACACGTTTCCAGGTTGCTTCAAATTCTTTTTGCGCATCCCCCACAAGAAGCCAAGCAAATTTCAAAAAAATTATTCTTTTTAAGAGTATCAGTAGGATTTGCTAAGTGTGAAGGTACTAAAAACAATTCATAACTACTGAGTTATTCAAATGCAAGATAACACGGAAAACACAAAGGGCTAAAGTAATAAACTTACACCTGATTTTACTTTTGTTCCCTGCAAATTGATGTCAGCACAATCACTGCCTTAGGGACATGGAAATACACCACCACTATGGCATTTTCACCAGCACCCGAACACGGCGAACACACACCCACTTCGTTTCAAAGGAGAGCCTTTTGGATCCACAACAGCTTTCTCGCACTTCTCGCACACATTTTTTAAATTGCCATCAGGAAATACAATAAAACTAGAACAATTAAGCCCCAGAGAGAAGCCTGGCTTGATGTTGCCTTCTGAAGGTGGCTTTTAGCCGTAACATTTATTCCTACTTTTTTTCCTTAACCACTGGGAGCCAGAGAGGAGCAGGACAGCCGAGGTCCAGCCCTTGGCCAAGGGACCAGAGGAGCCTGCCATGCTTAGCCTAGAAAAACAAAGACAGATGGGACAGATTGCCATCTATAAACTCAACAAAAGGGAGATACGCCCAGTTTTGTTTTCAAAAAGCTGTTTAAACTATAGGACAGTACTGGCATAAGAATAATATACTGACTGTGAATAAACTGATGTTAAAAATTAGGAGTTTTGCAACCGACAGAAGATATGGAATAGTTTTTGGACAGATGAATACAGACAAAAAAAGGGGTTTTAAGACAGAGCTTCACTGATTTAAAACTAGGATTAAACAAAAGTGATTACTTGCTGGGAAGTGCTCTCAGGAGATTGATCATCCCTGTGCTGTTTCCACCTTCCTGGAGCATCTCTGCATGATACAGAGGGAGCTGAATCAAGAAGTTCCCTGCAGGGAGCCTGTTGGGACAAACTTGATAGTCCACAGTCACCGGAGCGGAGCTGCTATAAAACCCCTGACTCCTCTTGGTAATTATACTTCACATGTGTTACTGTTTCAGCACAGGAACTGGCTGTCTGATCAATGACGGCTTTTGCTGCGTATCTCATTTAAATGTTAGTTGACATCAGCTATTCGAGCGCTCTCCAAACCTACTTGCATCAGCCTGCTGAAGGCAACCAGAATACATCAACACATAGCTACTGCACCAGGAGGAGGATGCTGATGGCTTGTCTTCACGGCACGAGATGGGTAAAGCAGGAGCTGTATGGAAGAGATCCTACCCAGCGTGTATTTGCTCACTATAGAGATCTCTCTCTACAGGAGCTTCTCGTTCTCTCTCCTACAGATCAAGCCAAAGAGGGCTTTTTGTACCTACAGCCCTTTCCGTTTAGTTCACACATCCATGAAGAGTTTCTGAAAGGTCAGTGCTCTTTCTGCTTTATAATTTAATGTCAGAGATGCATATCAAACTAGAAGACTAGTCATCATTTGAAAGGGGTGCTTACAATAATACGTGACTGATTTTTCCAAGATATTACAGTTGCACATCTTGAAAACAAGCCACAAGGGGAAGGAAATGAAGTGTAATACAGAAGGATTACTCAGGCATTCCATATTATAGGTTTCATCACTGAACTGATTTGGCATTTTATAAAATACTGTATTTTAAATAAACTTGCTAAAGATAAAACCAGCAATCTCTTCCAATATCTTCACCGTATTTCATTACCTCACTGGTTTGGGGTAACAGCATGGGAAATACTCTGCTTTTAAAGCAAATTTTCTTCTCCCTAGGCCTCTCAGCATACGTTCAGGCTTGGATCACAAACACAATATAAATCGGTTGAAAAAAGTCACAGACATTTTAAAATAACATGAAACATTAACGTATTTGTTTTTTTAAACACGCGTTATCACTTGGAGCTGAAGTACCTGACAGTAGCAATTTAAACAATGTAAAAAGGAACAGATATTTTTATTTTATGCATGTCCACTAACTCATTAGTATAAGATGAATAGATTTTTAATGTGTGGTGTAACGGGATCATTTATTAGTTTTTCGAACCCTGTTGAAAAGTTTATCAAAGCAGCTATGGAAAGTTCAGGTTCTTGTAAATGGAAGGAACGGTACTCAGAAGTTTAAGATAACGTATCAATGCTTTAATAAGCCTTCCCCCTAAAATATTGATTAGGCCAGACAATTATTTCTGTCACAGTTTAAAACTTTCACATTGCTACATAAACGATGCAGTGCCAAGAGCAGAATGGAAAGTCATTTTTGTTTTATTCATTTGAAAATATTAAAGTTAGCTTCCACAGACCAAACCCAGGAAGTAAAACAATTGTCTAAGTTGTCCTAAATTCAGCTTAAAAATCAGTATGCTACCTAAGAGAGGAAGAAAACTCTGGGTTTAAGCTTGACTTATATTGGCCTGTGTTTCCTTGCCATACACAGGGGAGAAGTCACCACCATCATCCTCTCAGAGCCACAGGCTTTACTCCAGCAAATACTTTATTAAGCCAGCAAGGGCAGACATATGCTGGGAAAACTGGGGCTTTAATGAAAAATTTGTAGAACTGGATCTGTCTCAAGTTGGAAGCTTTTGGTGGGGAAAGACAGCATTTGTGAGCAAGAATTACTGCTTAAGTCACTTCATGGTCTCAGAAAGATTATTAAAATACAGAATGAAAAGTTTATCTTCTGGACATGTGCAAGTTTTAACACACTAAATACACAGCTGAAAATAAAGAACTGTCCACAGATAGATTTCAGTGGTACAAGGCAAATCCTACTGTTGGGTTGGTTATATCAATATATAGATTTCCTTTTGCCCCAAGTTGAGGTGTGTGCGGGGGAGACAGAGGGTAAGATCTTTTGTTCAACAATGTTAACATTAGGGCTTTTGCCACTCCTAAAACTGATACAGCCCATTTTCTCTGAAACTGGGTAACAGCTCTGTAAGCAGCTCAGCTGAGAGCCAGAGGGAAGAGGAGGCTGGTCCAACCATCGCCACAGCCGCCCCCAATGGGGGATGCAGACAACCCCCCCTCTACACCAATGCACATGGGCAAAAACCAGCAAGGAGATCAGGCTCAGTCACCTTGTAGAAGTCAACAGAGCTATGCTGATTTACACCAGCACAGGATCCAGACCTTATCTGGAGAGAAGTGCTAATCACCACAACTTGCCCACGGTTATTTTTACATTGTGCAAAATAGAGAGGAAAGGATGAAAACCAAAATCATCTCTCAAGGACAAAATGCAGCTGGAAGAACATGCACGATACCGATGCTAATGCATGGAAACATCTGGCCAAGATGGGAAGGAGACTGAAGTTTTCTCCCTCCACATGAACGGGAACACATTGAAACCTGACAACAGCTCTCTCCTATGGAAATACCACGGCTCTCGTCATTCAGGCAGTCAGGCTTGAAACCCTAACATCAACATCAGAGGGGGGAAAAATGACTCCACTACTTCTGCTTTCCATTGAAATAAAACAGTTTGACACAAAAGGCAAGCGCATGCATTTGTTTTCCTCGGTGTGTTTCCAATCATGGCAGTGTGTTTAAGTAGTCAGGCTGCATCCAAGCCTTAAAGCTTAACCGCGCAGAGAGGGCAGATGACATACTGATGGCAAAAGTGGCTGTGTAAATCATCTCCAAATGACAGTGTCATACACGGAGAGCTGCTTAATTTGGAATGTGCCAAAGGGTGCTTTTCCTCATCTGGCATCATCTATACATCAACCAACGATTCCTTTGGGGATTGTAATTCTTGCCATAGACAAATGTACAACAGATGCTTAAAAAAAAAAAAAATAAATAGTATCTCCGTAGAGGTAGCACAGCAGCCACTCCTGAAGTCAAAAGCAAATTTGCAAACAGCCCACAAGCCCCTCTCAGTCATCTGGCTACCAACCTCCAGCATCACCCAGCAGTGACTGGGCAAGGGGGCAAGGAAAGAGGGAGACCAGCACTGAGAAGCCAGTCTGCTTATTTCCGTATTTACACATATCCATGTGCTCAGTCCTTTGAGGACATGCGTACCTTCGTTTAAACCACCTCAGTCTCCCCTAACCATGCAGGAAACCTCCTCCATATGCAAAAAACCCCAGAGGGAACAGTAATTTTGAGGGAGAGTAGTTCCGTATTTTTCATTTTTCTGGTTTTCTTCAGAGAAATTATGCACTTATTTTGTCAACCAGGAGGAGGACTTTCCTGTCTCTTACAGATACAATTTAATTTATTGGATAGAGACATGAGAAGCAGAGAATTTTTCCAGAGCAAGATGTGAGGTACAGACACTGGCAAGGGAAGGCAGTGTCCAAACCCACCAGCCCCACAGAGCAGTTACCTGGCCGGTTGGAGTCTGGGGCCAAGCCTGTACCTTATCCAGGCACAGCTGTGCTGGACACTGACCTCAGGGAAGATCAAGCACAGCTGCAGCAGCAATGGTGAAAGAGGGAGAGTGACGGCAGAAGACATCAGGCTGCGCAGGGAGAAGGGACGTCATTACTGTCCCTGAATCCTACCCCCAGCACGTTCAACCCACAGACCCTCAGGTGCCAAACTGAGCTTCTGATCTCAAAGGAGCCAGAAGAGCTACGATGATAGCTGATCGCCTCAGGGACCACCTAAGCGGCAAGCTGCATTGCAAGAAAATACTTTTTTTTGAACCGTTTGAAAGTAGAAATTAATGTCAGCAGATTTGCAGACCAAAAGAAGAATTCTCTAATCCAGTATGCTCTGTGTCAACAGACAGTTGTGAGAAGCTGAAGAAGCCTTAGGGGTACAAGACACAGACTCGCACGACGCGCTCAGGAGTTAGTCACCTATTGAGTTTCAGAGGGAACTTTGCTACAGCTGTTTCAAGATCTTCAGGAGTGCCCTACAGAACATCTTGGTCCTCAACCACAATGCACCACAAAGTTTCAGGTCTTCTAAAAGGCCAAGACTTGCTGTTAGAGTTGATGTTTTTCAGCACTTCAAAGCTTGAACTGAGATTCGCTGCCCACTCAGAAGCCTGCTATCTTTGGCAACCCCCAAAATTGAAGAAACATCAGAGTTTGGTTATTTTTGCTGCTGGCTTTCCAATCTAACATTAACAGCCAGTGTCCACAAACTACATCCTGAAGCTCTTACTCAACCCCATGGAAAGTTTGCTGGAAGAAGGAATGAGTAAAGGTTACAACATTTTTGTCTTATTATTATTAGGGAACACACAACAGCTGTACATCCAAACTTGATATTTTTACAAGCCTAAGACCAATCACACTTTTCTAAACCTTGGCATGTCTTTAGCTCGCTGTGCAGAAGTTCCGGGGGCATGAGTCAGCTTACAAACCCGTAAAAATCTTATTACGGCTAATGATGACCCTTTTGTTTACACTGTATGTAAAATTCTAACTGCTTCTGATACTCACTGCAGGAGATCTACCATCAATCTTGAAATTATTTCTATCACACCAACATGACTTAAAATGGCCCATTTAGGATAGAATAGAACGCACACTATACACAAAAGGTTTTTCCTTATTCGCCAAAAAATGGATCTCTCGTACAGCTACTCAAACACTGCATGCTTTAGAGTTGTTCTTAAATTTAGAAAGTTCAAGAAACCACACAGTACAACTAAGTTCCAGTTTAAAGAAAGCAACGTGTGGCAGATCCTCTCTCAGACTGCATGGCAACCGACCAGCTTCAGCCCGCACAGGGACCCGATTGTCTGATCTTACACAGACCTGAGCAGGACTGCAATAGTCTCCGGACAGACTCACGCAGAGGACAGAAAGCAAACATTTAGGTAATCGGTGTTACAGCAATCCCACTGCCCTTTGAAGGAGAAGGCCAGCGAAGTGACCCTACTTCTCTGGGCCGCTGCTGGTGGTCGAAGGACCGCTGCTGATGGACCCCACGGAGCAAGGTCCCATCAACCCAGCGCAACGCGGGGAAGACGACAGTCAGTTTTCCCTCTCACGTGAACGCATTGCTGCTCTTTGATGCGTTTCGCTGGCTGCCCCCAGAGAGCTGCCAGACACTTAACCAAGAATCACATCAGGGTCTGTTTGCCCTATAAAGAAAGTATTTGCTGGTCCAAATTGGGCTGCAGGGAAGCAAAAAACACCAACTAAGGAGGCTACTGGCAATGGGGCTTATATTCCTCCCCCTTCCAGGAACGGGCACAACTTTTTTTTTTTAAAACTAATCCCAAACCTGCTTGCACAGGTCTTGAAGGAAAAACCATCCTCCTGCAAGCATGGTCTAGCTTGAATCTGAATGACTCTCGGGGAGTCTGCCAACATGACAGTTCTTGGAAAGCCGCACAAGCGCAGTCCAAAGTGAGATTTCTAAAAGGAATTCCATCAGATTTACATACTGCTCATAAAACAAGCCCAGCAGCTGGCAAATGCAGGAAACTTTCAAGGCTAGCCCAGTTCCTCCCATCCCATTCTTTCCCCCCACTGACAGCTTATTTCAAGTTGCTTTTTCACACTTCCTAAGTACAGGTTCCACGGGAAAGGCAGGTGTGGGTGCTTTCCCTACAGCTGCCCAAACCGGTGCAAAATAAGCACACGCGCTTGCATAGCGCTGCTCATGCTCGCAAGCCATGCCGTGGCATCCCAGCTATTGAAATCACAGTATCAGCAAGCATCTAAGCGGGGGCAGAAAGGACAAAGACAATCTATCCTCGCAAAAATGTTAGTCTAAAATAAGCATCCTCAATAAGCGATCCTGTCGTCTGTACAGCTATAAATACCAGTTGCGCTAAGTCAAGCCCTTAAACAACAGGCCTGGTTTTATTAGTCCTAACACCCACGATTTTCTCCGTAAGAACTAGTTTTGTTTTCTTCACTGCCAGGCTGGGAATTCAAATAGCTGCTGCTGTTTGGATGATAATAAAACAGGGAATACCTTCCTTGCAGCAACAGTGGCTGGACTGTCCTCAGCCCGGAAAGCACAAGGCAAAGCTGGTGAAAGATGCAGGGTGAAATACCTATTTCTGGTCTTTGATGCAAGCCAGGGGTCTGTGATATTGATACATTCAAGGGGAGGCTCCCCCCAGACCTCTTCCCAGCTGCCCTCCAGGACCATCGCAGAAGCCAACAGAGAAACCACTACCTACTCGCTGCCCTTCCTTCTCTCCTCCCAGTCTTCTGTTCCCAACAGCACAGCCTATGCACATACACCAGGGTAAGCGTTGAGCTAAGAAACAAATATAAAAGATTTAATTACAAATAAAGAATGAAATACTCCAATGAGACATGACAATAAACAAAATAAACAAATCTAACATTATCTCTGCATGAAACAATAAAGACTTGCAAGGTATCGCCAGGGGTTGCAAAAACTCAAGTAAGAATAAGATCCTGAAAAGCAGTATTTCTCTTCCCAAAACATTTTTATAAGGAGGAGAAAAACCCCAAACAACAAAGATGACCCTATGAGTATTAAACTTTTGGCACTGTACCATGAACTTCTAAGCCATGGATTTCTCTAAAGGGTTTCTTAGTGCATCTTAGCAATTCATAGAGGAAGTGACCCTCTGGCACGAACACCCAGTTGTCTGTGCTTTGAAGTTGGGGAGGCTTCTTAAAAATGTCTCTATGACACTTACTCTGATGTCCTGCCTCTGAACACCAGCTTTTGACCTTTCATCCCTAGAAAAACTTTCTGACTCCCCAGCCTGTCTTACAAGAGACTATTTTCTGTGCATTCACAGCAATATTGCAATTCCTAAGGCTTCGAAAGGGGAAGGGAAACACTAATCCACCAGCCTTTTACCACTCTTCCAGTGTTACACATTGATTGTGGCTAATACCCAGTTGTTTTTAAAATTGAAATGGGCTGTGTAGGTCAGACTCTAAATATCCGAGTGCCCTGATTGGGAATAAATCACTGTAGAATTACCTTTTCCTTTGGTTTTCAACTGTCAGTTTTGAAGTCTTTTGGTCCAAAAAGAAAATACATTTGTAAGGTTCAAACAACACCATAAAGACAAACTGCCTTTACAAGACCTTGCACTTAACGTAATTACTAACCCTTGCTTGTTCCTTTACTTTGGGACCAGCAAAATTCAAGAGTTTCAATTGTTTCTACATAAAAGCAAAAGAGGAACTTGGTCTTGTAACTACACTAACATCCAATTACTACCCAAGTAACCCAAACATTCATCATTATCCAAAGGTAACAACCCTAACAAGAGCAGGCTCATGAGCAAACTGGTGCTGCTTGCAAGGTACCAGGAGACACACAGGAAAAGAAGTTTCTGTAATATTAGTAGTATTTGAACCTCTGCTAAGCACACAGCAGGAGAAAAATAAAAGCCTCCCTTCCAAGAAGTGACGAAAGTAGTGGATGATTCAATAAGTAGAATGGTAGGTCATGTAATGCAAGATTTAACACGCTCTCCCTCTTCTGCCAGACTGTCACGATTACTTGAAGACTCATTTCCCGCAGAGGTTGTCTTGCCCTAGGTTAGGATTAAGAACAGATTGTGAATGTCTACTTCAGTGTATTCTGTTTTAGGCTTTAAGGGCACAGGTTGCTCAAAAGCAGGGAAAACTCACTTGCAACATTAGTAAGCAATTGCAGCTATGGGCAAGTGGTGAATTTAAGCGCTAATTACCACTTGTAACACAAGTTAGGATCTTCACACACACCTTTGTGGAACTGGAAGCCTCACAATGGAGCATTTATGTGATTTTTTTTTTTTTTTTTTTTAATCCTCAGACAACATTGGATTCTGAGATATATTATAATCCACACTGATCTGCATGATCACACAGCAAGACCCAAACATGACTCTTCGAATTTCCAGCTCCATGCCCCAGCCACAGGAGCTTGCCATTGCCCCCAGCCCACTGCACTGCCACACACTCCCCAAATCCATTTCTGAAGGAATGGGAGGTTGGCTAACTGCTGTTAAGAGGAAACACTGGAAATTCCCTGTGGGTCATGTCAATGAGAGACATCACGTCTAAAAAGCCTGTCAGAGTGTACAAGTGTGGGAATGACCTGCCTGATTTCCCAGCCAGACCATAAATGAACTTCTCTCTCAAGTCACAGGAGTTCAGAAGCGGCAAGTTACTGGCAGCAAACCCTTATTATCAGGGGATCCAGCGCAGTCCTTTCTTCTCAGAAACTCCTATTGCCTCCTGCTACTGAGTTTAAAAAGGGAAAACTTTCCAAGCCTAAGGAAACAGCACATTAGAGTGAAGAATCCTATAAAAGAACAATAATTTGCAGTTTCCAACATCTCTGCTCACTTTAAAAAGGCACTGAAGTGATCGGAAGAGTCAGCTAGAAAAGTAATCTTAAGAGAGAAATTTATTTGCTGTCAGCACAGTACTTCCACATTGCGATAAACTTCTGCCATGCAGACGGAAAGTCACTCCCTTTCTCACAGTGACTAATACTTAAAAAAAAAAAAAAAAAAAAAAATCAATACAGGCATCCCTTGGGCATTCTCCTTTTAGAGGCTGCTCTAGCACAGTCAAGAAGTTGCACGAGCCATGCTGCCCAGACCCCCGTGGCCTCAGGGCACCCACTGTTGGAGGTCCAGTTTCACTCCATCTGATTTTTCGAGTCTAGATGCTTTTCAAAACTCGGGTCTCATTTCACACGCTGTGCCGCTTAGCACATAGCGGCCATTGCACTTTTAATAACCTGGGGTTAGGGAACGTGTGTGTATTTCGGTAGTACTGATGATTTGCACCTTCAGGAACTGTTTGCAAAAATTAAAGATTAACTTTTTTTTTCTTTTTAACCAGTGAACACCTTCCCTTTTCCCTCTAACACAAGTTTTGGTTGCTCTTTGTTAAGTAGTATTATCTTCCTCTTCAGTATTTAACACTAAATAATTGGTTGTATGGCTTTAAACCTTATTACAAAGCAAAAACCATTCTGCATTTCTCCCAGAGACACCATTAAAACTTTTAAGAGGGACTAGACACACCGTGGTGGAGCACAGATATTTGAAACACAGGAAAGAAGAACACACAACAGCCCAGGGTTTCATGGCAGAGACTTAAATATGGAATTTATTAATGTGTTTGTGTAGCAGATGCAATACCCCAGTGTCACTTTCAAAGAAGGCAGAGTTTAGTTCTTGAAAAGGGTGTATATTAAGAGCAGTATTAAAACTCAGTTTTAAAAAACAAGCTATTTTTTCATTTTAGAGTTCAAACCACAGCTAAGGGGAGCTGCTAAGCTTTATTTCCCTCACTAGCAAAACTACAGTGGCTCAAAGCAGAGTGAAAATCCCCCCCGCAGTACTCGTGAGCTGCAGGGCTATGGATTTACTGCTTCGGAGAGCTAATTCCTACAGCTGCTTCCCAACACTCCAGCTCCTCATTTCCGCTACACCGAAAACACCTGGCTGAGAAAGGACAACGCTGGGAGACCTGCTTGTAGATGTCAGTCTGGATTTACTCTGCTCAGCCGGAGCAGAAGCTGCTCAGCATTTCACATTAAAAAGAGAGACATACTGCTGAAGCTCTGATTTTGCTCCGACCAAAACCCAAACCAAAAACTTTTTTGGTTTAATCTGCAAGACAGGAAGATAATTTTTATTTTTCCTTTTGGGACATGCCTACAAATCCTTGTGGCTGGCCAGGAATTGGTGTTAAGACCCACGTGAAAGGTCTCACTGGGCCAATATGCATAGCCACTAACCGGCGCACCCAACACAACAAGCCGCAGCAGGGAGCACACAGCTTACATCAAGCCCTTTCCTCCCTCCTCCTTTCCAAGGCAGCACTACATATCTAGGACATGGCTCCCATGCTTTGAACAGCCAACTTTTTACAACACCGTCCCCAACAACAGGGCAAACACCCCCATGAAAACAGCAAGTTCATGTAAACCAAGAAAAATTCCCAGCCTGGAGTCCCCGTCTCATCCCTCCCCCAGCACCACCTTCTCTTGCGGGATAAATGACTCCATGTTTGTATTAGGCAAGATTAACTTATTTAGATTTGGCTGTGCAGCTGTCATAAATCAAAATGAAAGAAAAATATCTTAAGCATAATCTCTGTTTATCTAACCGTTTCTGCCCATGTCTCTAATTTCTTCTTAGCTCTATGCTGGAGCCCTCAGGGTTTCCCATCGGCTGTGGCCCGTCCGTCTGCCAGCCACAGCCCCATCCGACCGCACTGCCCACAGAGGGAATACCACAGCCCACGAGTGACTTTATTGAAGGGGTCTGAGTGAGCACGCTTGTCATCAGTCTCCTCGGACATCTGAAGAGTCATTGCGGCTGCCTTTCATTGCAAGTTAGCACATCAGTGCTAATGGGAATCTGCCCCGGTGTACCAGACGATAACACACAATGGTTCTTGTATGCACCCAGTGCATTTTATCAAACGACCTAACCTAATCCTCATGAAAACATTGGCTGATGAAGTATATTGGCGTCTACAAGATTTCTGTGGGCTGTTAAGCTGTTTTGTTCTGCATAGTTGTGCTTCCCATAGCATGCAAGCGGTGCCAGCGCTGGCTCTCCATGGCGGCGTGGGCAGACAGAGCAGTTATTATGCGCTTTGCGAGGGCTTGTGTCAAGCCCTGGAGCTCAGGGCATGCTGGCGGGGGGGCTCCTAACGTAAAAGAGGATGGAGAGGTGCTGCCCAACTTTTGCAAGTATGTCACAACAATCTTAAATTTATCTGGAAAACACACTCAACGTGGGCTTAATGTTTTATCCAAATGTTGCAAATCTCATGGTGAGACTCTCCGAACGCTTTGGTGCCAGCATGGTGCCAAACCCAAATCTAGAACAAGTCATAAACCCCTCATTAAATCACATTGTAAAAGATCCCTATAAAACCCACAAACACCTGCTGTGATTCACATTCTCACACCAAGTCCAGCAGTGAATCTCAGATACATATGGGCTACTTGCACCTCCAAGACAATTTTAACATTCCCTGGAGCAGAGTTTCTGGACCCCAAACTCACTGAAAGCATATTACACTGTTGTAATATTTATTATGGACATGATTATATTCCTACATCAACTGCTCTAGGCAAAATCCAAAGTTTCTTCAGAGGAAAAAAAGCTCAAACAAATTCTGCCAGTTCCCTCATCTCAATAATTTATAGCACGCTTTGACTCTTTAGTGTTACAACATTTTGGATTCAAAGGTAGATAAAAGCTCTAAACAAGCTGTCCAGTCCATCACAGACCTGTTCTGCATCTCTTGAGTCATAAAACTGTCATCCAGAGGCGGGTGGGAAAGAAGAAATTTACTTTTTTTACAATACAGAATTTACTTTAGGTGATTTCAGGTGAATTACACCAAGCAAGCCCACAGCTGGGACCTTTTCCACACACATCTACCCTCCTTGCCTTTGGGGAGGCGACATGCTGTCGTAACTTGGCCAGCGCTTTCAGGCTGAATCCAAGCCAAACTGGAGCTGTTATTGTCGGGCTTCTGAGCCTGGAGGAAATTCTAACAAATAACACCATTTCCAACTTGCTAGAGGTAAAATGCCTGACTTCTCTACCTTGGCTTCGCCACTTACCTAGAACCAGGAGGGCTGAGGATGAAGCAATTTCCCTTTCTATAAAGACACTTTGTCCAAAGGTCCTTCCCCTGCTTTTGGGGAGGCCATGTATTGGAGTTGGACCAGAGCCACGAATGACAGCCATGCATTTCAGTAATTATCCTGAGGCTCTGAAATAATTTCTGCACTTTATAGATGTGCATAGAAGGAGACAAAGTGACAACAATTTGTCAAGCTTCGTTCACACTGTGCTTGAGGTGGAAACCAAACCCAAGTGGCTCTCATGCAGCGCCTCTAGTCCACAGCACCCTTCCTCTCTCTGTTAGGTAGCACAGCTCTGCTAGCATTTGTGCTTCTATTTATTACCGGCTAACAGTGGAACACCAGCAGCAAAAAATAAACCTATGGGTTACTCCTATGCACAAAAGAGGAAGAGCAGGAGAGATGTGGAGAGCCCACAAAAACCGAGATCAGAGCTGGACTGTTCACTGAAGGAAAGAGTTCACCGTCTCCTTTTCCATCCCAAGCTGCACACATCCCACTTGAAGAAAATTACATCCATCCTGCAGGCTTCTCCCCTAAGGTAATAGGTGTATAATTGTCAGTTAACCACGCTTTGAAATCTTTGGGTTTTGGCAACGGAGTCTGGTCCTCCACACTGTGTACAAGTAAGCACAATAAGAACCAGACCCATCCTGGGTGGTATGGAGACAGTAAGCTCATCAGGAATCGTGTACTATACCATATGAGACATTGTTTTATTTGATGCCAAAGAGGAAAAGGGGGTGGGAGGAAGGAGGATGCGTAGTGCATTTTCTCCCTCCTCTCTCTGCCCAGGCACGATCCATTTTTGTAAACTCACAGTGGAGCCTGTTTCCATCCAAAGGGCACTCGTGCAGCTCCTAGACATATGTTATACATCTCAAAAAAGCATCATCAGAAACAACTTACAGTAAATGCAACAGCCTGTTCTCCTGAAATTTCTATTAGGAACATTATTGAAAGGGTTAAAAGTAATCGGTAGGGATCTTGCAAGATGCTCTACAGTGCATATTTAAAAAGGAAATCCATAAAAATATGTACAAAACCAGTGTTATAAAGTTATGTCCACACTGAAGAACTAAATCACCAGAGCCAAAAAGTAGCGAGCAATTTTGTTCCCAGCATCCTTCTACTGTAACATGTTTTATGACTGTTTGACTGACGTGAAATTGAATAACACATCATTAATAGGATTTTTGTTCCGTTTCTACTCAGATGTTTTTCCCATTTCAAATCTCTCCTTATAAATCTCAGATTAGATTTTATACAAGGGGATTTATCAGTGTTTAAAAAAAAATATGAACATAGCTGATGCTTGAACTGATACACTGTAAGAAGTGCACCAGGATGGATATGTTTTTATCACCAACAGGGTGCAAGTCAATGCATTGTAGCCCTATGCTCTGCTTATTGCCGGGTAAGGCCAGTGCCACCATTCCTAGCAGCTTCTTCAAAGGGGGTCAGAGAAGCAGTAACTCCACAAGGAAAATGTGAATAAAAAGTTCCATATATTAGACAAAATGTTGCAGAGTAACGAGGCTGCAAGCAAGGAAGAAAGTTCTCATTTTTGCTACGCTCCCACCAGAAACCAGGGTGGCAATGGGTCACTTCAGTTCTTCTGCAACCACAATACTACCTTCATGCGGGGGGTGGGGTGGGAAGGGGAATAAAAAATATGATGATGTAGCTAAAGGAAACCTGAAAAGGGCCTCATAGTCAATCGACCAGAGGCAGCATAAACACAAAGACTACAGCTATGATCTAGTGCATGCTGCTACCTGACCCCTAGGAAAATGGGAAAGATAAAGTTTAGGTTGGCAGCCAGGAGAAACGTCCCATCAGGAAGACATATGAGCTCACGGCGTAAGCTCCCACGGGGAGAAGTAGAAAAGCAGTTTCTTGCTACTTTTAAAATCACCTAAATGGCTTTGTGGGTGAGCACAATCCTGCAGAGGAGAAGCCAGAAGTGAGGCAGGATTAGGGGGATCAAGGAGACGTATCTTGTTTCAGTTCTACTATACCCCACCAGCAGGTTTGCTAACGCTGTGGCAGGACCAAGACCCAACTTTCTGAAACCTCTCAAGCTGAGGTATCCCCCAGCAGGAAATGTGCCTCCCCTGTGCAGCCCAGCACCGTGCAGGGATGCTGGATGGAGCCTGTCCCTACACGGGGTCTGCGAGAGAGGCGGCGGGGAAGACGCAGAATTAAGGAACAGCAATAGGCACTACGCATTTTACCTCCAGGTGATTGGTAGGGGGCCAGCACATGTTGGAAACAACTGTATTTTTTTTACTATTCAACAGGGATCTAAGTACGTGTTAATGAGCCACTGGCCCCAAGCCCACTGCCAGGGAGGAGCTGTCGATCAGTACGGCCAGCTCTCCCAGTGGTGGTGTGCGCCGTAGAAGCCAGGCACTGGGGAAAAGCCAGTTTTATAATTGCAGAAAAGAACTTTGGGACAAGAGGAAAAAAAAAAAAAAAAGCCCCTATGCTGAGCATGCCAAAAGCTGCAGTTTGATCAGAACAAGGAACCCAGCCAACGAAGCCCCTTCCCTCAGACTTTTGTTGGCAAATTAGTGCAGATGTATAAAACGTGCTGGCTTTGAGTCAGGATGAGGGTTGGTGGCATGGTGGCAGGGAAAGGTGCCTGTGAGCAGGCACCCTGTCAAAATCAAGGCTGCAGCTCAAGCTGGAGCACACACCAACCCGTCACTGTCTCACCTGAGACCAGCACCATTTCCAAGCCAGCCTCATGAGACTGGCAAACATATCCTGATTTCTTAGCACTAACAGGACGCAATGACGACACAGACATGCCATTGACTAAATATCAGAAATTCCCCCAAAACCCAGCAGCATTAGGAAGGCAGTGGGGGATGACACCTGGACCACATCTGACCTGTGCTAATTTTTTCACTTGGAGCCTGTGCCACCAGTCACTCCAACATGAAGCCATGATGGGGCACAGCAGGAGCCCCACAAGGAGAAGATCAGCCACCCCAGCACCAAGCATCGAGGTGGCTTGTGAGTGCTGATGCCAGTGGCTTGGCCATAACTCATCTCCACCACACACATGCCACCAGTGAGAAGAGCTGGGGAGGACTACTGTAGTAAAACATCAACACCTCAATGTTACATTAGCATAGGTGTGACTGCAAAAGGACTACGTGGACATTGAGGGAGAAGAGACATCAACACTTCAACCCTACAACTCATCTTTGCGGTTCCCTTCCCTCAGCAAACCTCCCCCAACCCAAACCCATCCTAACTGCAAACAAATGAAAAACCAACTTGGACTCTCAAATGACTAATTTTAGTTTTGGATTTGTTCCTCTTTTTATTCCCTCCCCTGTGAAGAAAAAAAAAAAAAAAAAAAAAAAACAATAACGCTGTAAGGTATAATGAAAGCAGCATGTGAATGCAATAAACCAACTGCAGAGCAACCTAAACACCCATGTGCAGCTGATCTGACTTACGTAAGGTTGGGGGAGATTCACAGCACAGCTTGGCTCCGGCTCTGTCACGCAGCAGCACCCACAGCCCGCACCAGAGACGGGCAACATCGCTGCACCCACAAGACCCCAAACTGCCAGGTGCTACAGAAAAGCACAACAACAGTAATGCTTGTATTTTTTTCCCTCCCCACTACCCCTCACTCCATTTCTGGACTTTGCTTCTGAGATGAGCTTCCCAACCCTGACAGCACCCTTTGGTGAGCCCAGAGCCCCAGTCCAGCTGGAGGGCAGATTCACAGCTTTCCTTGGCAAAACTCCTTTTCCCCGTGAGGTCTGACAGAGACCAGACACCTCTGCTTGCCATGCCACACTAAAGCAAAGGTATTTGCATGTTTTGGGTCTTTGGGTCATTTTCCAGAGCCGCAGCAAGAAAGCTGGCAGCACCGTGGCACAGCCTCCTGCCCCGGGAGTTGGAGAGGCTCAACTAGGCAGCAGTGTGTCTGCGCTTTCAGGCAACACGGGAGCATTTCCAAAAAGGAAAACCACAAAAAGAATGCCTCGTAACACAGGACACCCCAGTGCAAACAATAAGCTTTTAGCAATTAAAAAAACCAAGCAGCTCTCAAATTGCCCATGCACGAGTCAGGTCTGTGTTCAGCTGGTATTTCTGAGATAAAGTTGCCTTAGGTACAGCAGGTAAAGAACAGTTCATCCCTTGGCTCTTTGGGCTTCACAGTCCAGGCAATGTTTCACATACCACGTGAAACATGAACACACTGTGCTTTAAGGAGATCAAATTTAGTAATTATAAATGCAATACTGCAGCAACGTGGAGATTCAGCTGGCTTCATCTCTCCGCATTTCCAAACAATATGGGAATTATTGGCTTATTAAGGTGAAGGACATCTGTGTATTTTAATAAAGTTAATACAGCTCTAGCAATGACTACCAGGACCACAACCTAGAAGGGCTTGTGATCATTTTGTAACTAAAATAGCCATCGATTCACCACGTGGCCCAGGACAGATTGCTGTGGGCTTCCCTGGGCCTTTCTCAACCCAGCTGAAAATCTAGGGAAAAGCAAGCTGAAAACCAGATGCTACTTCTCAGCTGATCTCTGCTGGATAAATCAAATACAAGCACCTCAGTCACATCGGCACAGCTGAGCACCATCCCAGCACTAAGCACTTACATCCACGAGCAGGACTGGACAAAGAGTCCACCCCAACAAGCCCCCTCTTCTCTTACAGCTCGCTCTACCTTTCATATGCCCCCCCTTGCCCTTTGTTCACAGCAGCAGGTTTTAGGTTTTCAGGTAGTTTTCGTCTAGAAAAGGACCAGCTGGCCGCGTAGTCTCGGTTACTCCATGCAGCAAGAGGGTTGCTGCAATTACCTGAGCGGGCAACACGAGAAGCATTTCCTTGGGCGGCAGCACCAATGGTACCTGATCAGGACCTGACCCAGACTCAGAAGAGCCATTTCCACACGTTATTTTCAGTAACCGAGTCAGTTGCCAGCCCATTTCGCCGTACAGAGCGTCAGACACTACTTATGCTGGCATTGCTGCTGCAAGAAGCATTGGTCGGACGACAGCTTGAAATAACTCCCCTACTTCAGTAGGGTAACCAAGAGCAGACCTTGGCTCCCGCTTCTTCCAGCTCCTTTGTAGCTCTGGATCCTAAAATAGAGCTAGGGATATGTTTCGAAGTTCTGAGGTTTTCGTTGTTGTTTTTTAAACTCCAGTCTCGGAGTCTATTTGCAAAGCCACAGACCAAATACAAGCCATTCCGCAGTCATGATACTTTGTGGTAAGATTAAAAAAAGAGTTTGGAAGGACCTCTTGGTAAACTACGCACATAATATTTCAAAGCCACGTATAACTTCATTATGTAGTAAATCAAAATGACTTCAGCGTTTAAGCAGCACAATATTCTGTGGAAGAGGTTTTCTTTTTTTAAACCTTTGTCATATTACAGACTTTACAGCCATCCCAAACATGAAACATGGGCTGCAATCACGCAAGCGGATCCGCAGACCCGGTATGTGCACAGAGCATCGCCAGCTGCAGTGAGGCTCACGAGGACAGCAGGGTTTCCTCACATGACGGAGCACGCGGAGCTGGGGCTGTGGCCAGCACTTCCCTGCGTGCACCTGCACGCCACCTTTCTTGGATGTTTTGCACTAAACAAGCAGCAAAAAGGCTAGTTTCCAGAAAGGTGTTCATTACAACATCCATGGGTTGTTTTTTTATATGGATGCAACTCATCTGCACACGCATACACAGATAAATTGCATCCATTATACATACAAAAAAAGTCACATACGTGTATGCAAGAGAAACACTTTGCAGTGATATCCCGTCAGCTTTGCAATATACTGTATAAGGCAGATCTACTCGGGGTGGGGGGTGGTAGTGAATTGAAAACCTTTTCAACTGACTTTTGGCTGACAAGAATAGTAACTCAATTATTCGTCCATGCATTCAAAGCTACTGACTGTACTCCTTCTTCCCCTTCCAGGCAAGCGAGGAGAAGAAAATCGCCTCCACCAGGCCCCAGTGATGGAGAGCTCGAAGCCTGGGTGATCACCCACCAGGAGCTCTTCCTGGTGAGCCCCAAAAGCCCACTACAGGGCTCCTTCCCTTCCACAGCATCCTGCTCCTCACACCCCACTAACATTTGCAGGATTAGACCTTGAGCAACCAGAGGGATAAAAAGGAGGTGCTAAACCTCCAGGCATCCATCCCTGTCCCTCAGGATACCCCACGGGTGCTGAGCAGCCAAGGCTGCTGGCCCAGCTTCCCTCCTCTTGCTGGACAGCCAGGAGCAGCGCATTCCCAGTGTGGCTTTGTGCCCATGAGTTACATGGCCAAAGAAGAGACAAATGCTGTATTTACACCAACCAGCCTTTCCTGGTGATTAATTCTTCAACCATACCATTTCTTCTTTAAATCAGAGTATTTTATCAGACATTCAAGTCACAAAAATCAACATTCAGTGCCCCCCAGCAATCTTCCAACACTAGCACATGCACTATCACTGTCTTCCTTAAAGGTAGTTGTGTCAAGGACTTCTGCCGCATCCTTTTCCACCAGCCCACGCAAGCACTATCTGGCTCACACAGGTGCCTGGGCACTGTTTAGCAGAGCTCGACACACACAGTGAGATTAGCGTGCTAAAACAGGCGTAGTTTAAGATAAAAAATGGCCTTTGTATCCTGCCTTACTGGGTCATTTCAAACCTGACCTTGGTCTGCTAGGACTTCTTAGAAACAGGACATTCAAAACTAATTCAGAATTATTCCTTGGCTGGTTGCCAAAGACACCACCACCAAGGTCCATTCATTCATTGGCACAGTTTCTAGCAAGACCCTTGTAATTCCCCAGACTGTACATTCTCTAGGGATGAACAGGAAAAAAAAAGTAGTAAACTCATGCTTTTTTTCCCCCGAAAATGTCCTCCTTGGAAAACTGTTGTGCTTGGAGCTATGCCACTCAAATTCAGAGAGGAGAATCTGTTTATTTGCACATCAAGTACATCTTATTGTTTCTGGACGTCAGTATGTAAATTGTCAAGTACAAGTTTATTTTTTCACTAGCTTAAGTTTTTCTCTGCTCTACAATTACCATAATCCAAGAAATGGCGTGTGTTTCAAAGAGCTCCATTTTAGCATGCTACATTCACATTTGATCAACAAATCTCCTACTGTTATTTAGGATCCTATTTTTCAGTTGACTCAGAACAAACCTCTCCTTGGCTCCAAGAGGTATTTGACATCTCTTAAAATAAAGTCTTTATGGGGAAAAAAACAATGATTAATGACTACTAGTCTTTCTATACCGATCAAAACACAGACACATGTGCACATATTTTGTCAATGGCTCCACTCCAGTGCTCAGATTAATCAATTCCTGCACAGTTAAAAAAATGTCTCAACAGGGCACAGTTATCAGCTTAAAACAACATACATGAAGAGAAACTCAGTAAAACCAGAACTCCAAAGAGATGGAAGAAAAGAAAACTACCACGACGGGTCTGAAATGAGGAGCAGGCACTCGACAGAAGCAGCTCCTTCAGCTGACAGAGACATTAGTGTCGGCAACAGCCCCGGCTCCGCAAAACTCAGCTGCAGCCAGGGATGCTGCACAGGGCATCCTCAGGAGAGAGGCGGGCAGCAACCGGGGAGACAGAGATGAGACTACATTGGCAGCACGTGCCAAGAAGCCATCAGAAAGGGGCAGTAAATGGAAAACCTTGGGGTAAAGAAGAAAGTTCAGAAGAGCCTGATCCATGGGGCCAAAGAGCCGACCGCGCCCCAGGAGGCCTGGGTTTACTCACTGCTGCCCTTCAGTAACAACTTGCTCAAAGTTACATGCCGTAGCCTTCAGTAAGTTCTTTCTGTGCCTGTGCCTCTTAGAAGTGTTTTTCATTTGTTTAAGTACTCATTAAATACCCAGGACAAGGTGTACTTTCCTATAGTTTAGGTTAGTATCTCAGGCTGTGCAGTTCTTAATTAAATGCTGCTGGTAACGATGAAAGGATACAGCCATAAGGGATGGAGTTAATTTAGTCCTCAGATGTCCTATTAGCTGCTTTCAGTAATCACACAAAAGCTCGAGGCTGTGCATGTAACTGAGGAAGACCCAGCTATCCCTGGACAGGGCGCAAGTTTCTTTCAAGCTGTCATGTTTTACTATAAAACCAGTAAATAATTCATTTTGAAAGTAATCACAACAAAGGACTCCATGTCCTTCTAATACTGCAAAGATGTGGGTCTCGTGTTCTCGCAGAAAGAAAACTAAACAACTCAAACACAATACCAGGTTTCAGTGCAGAAAATAGATAAAAACAGTAAAAGCGCACAGCCTGGATTGACAGCTGTTTATCATTTAAGGCCCACACGGTATTCTGCTTTCCTGCCCATGAAACCAGACACTACCAGCTGGACTCGGCACTGAGGAAAGTCAAGAAGTCGTAGATGCAGTTCAATGCGAGTCTGTTGGGATTTGTACTGGCCTACACGGGACAGGATAGTGGGGTATCTATTGCAGAATCAAAACCTGCTTTTCGACAACAAAAACTCCACATTAACAGCAGTGAATTAGACACCCTACAATACTAAGGCTGGTGGGGAATCTGCTGTTGCATTTCATTGAAGGCTTTAGACTTGTCTGCAGCAGCGATCCATCAGATAAAACGCAACACTGCTTTTTTGTGGTCTTCACCTTCATAACCGTAACGCTTTGTGGAAGACTGCCCTGACACTTGCCTTCAAAAAAAACAATTATTAGGGGCATCTGCATACAAAAATATTTTCAGAGGATCCCTTTTGGTAGCAGCACTCCCATTCCACAGAACAGACACGGCAATACAGTTAAGAAAGGTTTGCTTTCTGTAAGTTTAAAACTTTAAGTGATAGAAATCATTGCACACTTTGGAATAACTAATATCCCCGAGTCTCAGGAACACCAGGACTTGAGGCTAAAGTACTCTTTTTATAAGCAAAGTACTTAATGCCGAGTCAATTTTGTATATTATAAATTTGTTATGAAGTGTAACTACTATGCAGTATAAGGAAGACCTGAAGCTGTAAGGGAAGAAAACAGCGGTTTTTTTGCAATCAAAACCAGAGAGTAACTTACTTTCCAGAGCTTTTCCTGTATAGTCCCCATGACCAGAGGCAAGACTTAATAGGCTACGTGCATGAAAGGTAACTATATCCAACTTCAGATCTGCATGTAACAGGTTCTCACTTTAAGAGTAAGTTTGTCACCATCTGAAGCAAAATGAGGACAATTTCTTGACTATTTTAGACCACGGTCTAACATCATTTGTTAAGAAAGCTGTTGCAGAGGTAGAATTTCCCACAAAACCCTAAGCCCAAGTGCTAGGACTCAAGACTACATGCATGAGTTTGTGATGTTTTCTGGAACTTATGTCATACATTAGGATTTGGCAGTACTGTTACTTCCTTCTCATTCTCTGTTGTTCATTAAAACATGTTGGGAACAGGGCTTAGGTTGTTCATGTCTCGACTGCATAATTCTTTGCTTTAAATGCTTATCAGAAGGTGGGAAGTCAAAGGGAATTAAAGCAAAGAAAAACTCCAGTGATGAGAACAAAATCATGTTTGGGGAAAACCATCCATAAAGAAATAAGCCAGCAGATGTGTCAGGTGTGCTGAAGACAGAAGGCCAGACTGCTCCTCTCAGCCTCTGAGCACGTCTGCTCATTAGGGGAATAGAGGCACGATAAAGAGAGGCAAAGCAGCAGATCTGGTGCCAATTCTTCGGGAGTTTCTGTCGACAACATCTGTGCTCACGTCAAGCGCTCAGATGATATCAAGATAAACTGGGCTCTCCCGCAAACGGCAGTTTGTAAAATCTAGAAAGGAAATCTGGAACAGGGCTGAGAATTAGTATTAGAGCTACTTTAAATCACCTCAGCTACAGAGCAAACACTGTGCGGCCTTTGCCCGTTCCCGTGCCACCACGGTACTGTAGGCAGCTCAGCATTGCACCCAAGGCTGCAAGCACCGGCATCAAGATGGAGCTGCGTTGTATTTCCATCCTCAGGTACCCATTGACGGTAGCTCCAGACTGACCTGTACCGTACTTGTCTCTTCCTTGAAGCTCAAAGCCATCGTGCCACGGTTACTGCTTTTATTTCTTTATAACCACTCAAGGCTGCAACTGTCTCTCCAGCCCCTGGTGCCTGCAACACCCACCTCCAAGCCTTTTCCACAAGGTCGATGTGTCAGGGCAATTCTCAGGTACAGTTGCAATAGTTCAAACAGACTGTATCACCCTCAGCCAGCCGAACGCGCATCACTCCCATGTAAAACCGGTACAAATTCAGCTCTGTTTATTTACAGACTTTGTACCAATGTGGTACGAATCAGCAAGGGGAAGGGGCACGCACCCGTAATTGCTCTGGGAATAGACTGGTTTGCTTACTCCAAAGGAAAGCAGAGAATTTATATAATGCAATAGGTCAGTTGTGCTGTACTACACCCCTGGGGAAAAAATTCTTCTCTATCAAGCAGTAACAAAAATAAATAGATCATTCTGTCCACCAGTCACTTAAAAGTGCTACAGCCCATCTGTACATGAAAGCAGATTTTAAGAGTTACCCATAATAAATTAAACTCCAGCTCCTCATTTAATAAGTTATAGTCCCTATACCACAACAATGGGAAGTGAGACTACAAGAATGCACTATAAACCTAGAAAGACTTTTATCAAATCCTAAATTATAAGGAATATCTGCAAACTGTATCTCTCTACATCATTAAAGTAAGCATTTGCTACTTTAATCTCTTCCTATCAAAGCATGCCATCCATCAAAACTATTTCTCTGCTTAGAAAATGCAAGCAGTATCAATTTGATTATTTAAATTAGGGGTACTAGAAAAAACATCCACACTGAAGTAAAAAAATAGCCTGAGACTACTTATCCAAAATGCTTGTTACATTTTACAGCACTGGACAGAGATTCAAATATTCAAGCCAACCCTGACTAACAAAGAGTCTGCTTAAAATTTATGCATATATTTCAACTTGTCCATAAGAGAATTCATTGGTGAATGTCACTAGAAAAACATTTATTAGAATAGGTTTCTTTTATTGATGAAAGATGAGTAGAAACACACTAAGGGAATTACTGTGTAGCCACACAGAGCCCTACGTTGTTCCTTCTGGAGGTAACTTCTGGAAGCACAAATGAAACTCTTCACTGCTCTGAGCTTCAGAAGTAACCCAAATTAAAAAAAAAACAAAACAAACCACAAACAAAAAAACCCCAGCCCTGCTGCTTGCATCTTTACCATCAAAGCCCAAATACAGCTCCTGCACTTCGCTGTTGATGCCTCGCAGCTTCTGAAAGCCTGCTACATTTTAAGGAAAGCAGATGAAGCCCAAGAGACAGGGCTTGGGAGCACGCAAACAAATTCCAGATAATCCGCAGGAAAGGAGATACACGGTTTCAACGTAGACCCCCTTGAGAAGGAAACAAGAGGAAGGCCTCTTTCAACACCACTCACCGAATCACACGCTGCTCCGTTTACCATCGCAGTGGCCTGGCAACAAAAGGTTTCAGGAGAAAAAAAAAAACCAAAGCCAACCTCAGAAACACAGCAGTTTTTAAGGCAGTTTCTTCCTGGGGTTGGAAGGGGAGATGCAGACAGGCTCTGCTGAAAGATGCCTGGAGTCCCATCGCACGTTTCTGGTTTGGACTCCCGGAGACTTTGCATCACGGAAGACTTTACCTAAACCAGATGAAAAGAGCAGAGAACTCGCCATCAACTCTTCTTATCGTTTCCCTCTAACAAAAGCCATCACACCACCACTGGCTGAGGAAGTCACAGGCACAGTGTGAAGTCTGGTGGGCTCTTAGGCTAATAAACTTCTGCTCAAGTAGCAAGTAGGCAGAGAAGTTTCTCTCTCCATTTAACTTTGCCTTCACTTCAAAAAACAAAACAAGTGCTCCCATCATGCCTTTTTTTATCTCCCTGCAAGTCTCACCTAGCGAAGTGCTCCAAGACAGCTCTTACTTTCTCAAGATTGGCAAGTCCTCATACGTCAAGGTTGTCACTGCTCAGGAAACGACCACCTCCTTTTCACCTGTGTTTGGTCTCATATTGGGCAGCATGAAGAACAAACATTTCTCCTTAGAAAACATCCCCCCCAAAAGAGGCTTGTATTTCATACAAAAGGGTTGGTGGTTTTTCACCCCTGCAGGGAACCCTCGGTGGAGAGGAGATGCTCCTGGGAGGCAGCCAGGGTCAGTGCTGCATCTCCCCTCCCCAGAGCAGACCTCAATTACTCATAATAAAAGTGAGTTATAAAACTGAGGTGCCCATACTAGCATTTAAAAAAACTGGTAACTCACAAAGCTGCAGGACAGACTTTAGTATCTCTCTCTGACAGCATTCAAATGGCGTACCTGCTTTCAGACTCATTCATTTTTACGTGGTCACGTTGAAAATATGCTGCCTCTGTTCTCAGAACTGGAGATGCTCAGAAGCAACCACAGGGACTTACAGCCCAGGGAAACACATCCAAGCAGAAGGCAAAAAAGTTACTGCGTGGGGAACAACTCACCAAGACTCTGGACCCTGCGGGAATCTCCCTACATCTCCACCCTTACAGTAACAGCCACTTAGCAATCAACAAAACTTTCAGTGTGAGTCAGTCAAGCCCATGGAGCAACATATGATGGAAGGCTTACAGGAACAATTAACTTATCTTGTTGGTTATAATATTTTCCAGTTTCAAGATAAGAGCAGAGAAAGAGGGCTGGACATGACACTCCATCCCGAAGGGGAAACTAAGGCAGAGAGTTCTATCCAGCTAAAGCATGAACTCATAAATCTGTAGGCAGGAACCCAGGAATTCTCAATGATGTTTATTATTCTCTGAATACTTTCTAATAAATTCCCTCTTTACTACAAAGCCTGCCTGATCCAACTGTACATATTTACTCAGTATTCTCTCGAGTGGCTTACAGACTGGTTAAAAAAAAAAAATCCCATAGTGCTTTTTCAAGAAAAGCTGGATTCCCTGGTTGGATGCAATGGCAAATTTCTTTTCATTGCACTCCAGATGGTCCTGATCCTGAAACCCACATCTACCAGACAGACTTATGGGTTTGTGGAGGGTCCATCCACCCAGCCAAACCACGACGCAGTTGAGGGGCTGTTCGGCAGAGGAAAATCCCAAAATCTTGGAGCAGAGATTGCCAAACAGAAGGACGGGGAAAAAAAAAAAAATCTTTGCATAATCTCAAAAGAAAAAAGCACCAGCAAAACACATGTTCTCAGACCCATCAGTACTAGAGCAAGCATCTTGTCTCATAAGCCAGCAGTGCTCTTCCCCTCCAGTATGTATTTCGTTATTATCTTCACACAGCAGGACTTATTCTTTTACTCCCTCAAATACATCTGCTGAGCAGCAAATTACAGAAACAGACCTGAATACATAAAGTTTGTCAGAGGCACTTGGCTTACAGGGACATCATTTTAACCTGCAAAGCCATAACTAAGCTTATGTGTAAGAAATAACTTTTGCCCTTACACAGCTGCAGTTTGCAAAGGCGTTTTGAGCTCCCTGGGCTGACAGAAAGCTTGCCGCTGTGGGAACCCCCCCCCAGGAGGTCCCAGCCCCTGCAAGGCTGACCTGCCGCGGAGGAGCAGGGTGAGGGAAATGTGTGGTGGGAGACATCTAACTCTGCAGCGCAATGGTGGGGTGGGAGACGCATGTAAGGGGATACTGTCAAAAGCCAAGGATAATTGCCATTAAAACCCAAACAGGAATATAAACATGAAAACAAACAGTTTTAAATTGCCTTTTTTCCCCCTGCCCCTCCTTAAAATACCTTTTTGATCCCCCCGCCGATAACACACTCCAGCAGTTATACCTGGAATGATTAAAATAAATAATCTCCTCCCTGAGAACTCCAAAAATATTTTGGTACCATTCACAAAACCATCACCAGTTTGTCCATCACATTAACAGCATTTGTGTTACATTTCATTGCCAGTAGGACAAGATAGCCCAAAATAACCCCAACAACTGCTAACTAGTGCCCACTGGGCTTATCTTTAGCAATGCCTATCAATGGAAAGATATTTGGGGGACTTTCATAGATTTTGGAAAATTCTGCAGAAATGCTCAACGCCCCGTTTTCCAGCAAAGCTTTGCTCTTGTTGGCCAGGGGGTCGGTTGGTGCTCAGGAATGGGTGCAATGGGGAAGCAGAGGAGCATCGCAGGGCATGGGCTGTCCGCCCACCCCACAGCACTGCTGACAGATGCCAGAAAAAAACCCAAAACAAAACCACACACAACCAAAAACAAAAGACCAAAACACGCAAACCAAAAAAAAAAAAAAAACCAAAACCCACACATCTCAGTTCAACTACACTCCTGGAAAAGCAAGACCATGTGTTGTTCACCTCGGGGTGAAGAAGAGAGGAAGCCTCAACTATTTAAGAGACTCAAAAATTTGGATGACAATCCTCAGTGCCACATATGGCAGCAGGGGTTACTTCATTCAAGCTAAAACAACATGTTAGTAGCTTCCCCCCCCCACCCCCCCGCAACACTACTTAATGGATGAATCAAGGAGAGCAACCCTGAAGGGCAAACTTCTCTTAACCCTGCAAAAGGCATGTGAACTAAGTAGTACACCACTTCTGGGATGCATTCAGCATGTCCTGGCCTCGGGCCCAGGAACATAAATCTACTCCTTACACCGGATTGAGTTCACTTCAGTCTTTCCGTTGGATGCAGTCCAAAGCCCTGTCCATCCCAATGGCAGCGTCTCCGCACCCCTCCGTCCACCCTCACGTTTTTCAAAAGTCCGGTCAGCTACAGCTTCTCGATTGCACCAGAGGAAAGCCCAGGCCTCGGAGCTCCTCAGGCCCAGTTAGTAACTGATGAGGCATTGCCGCCATCAGTTCAGGGAACCTGAACTGCTCTCACACACGGGGACTTT
>JAVKLA010000042.1:16219997-16281901 GCA_034782735.1 Sagittarius serpentarius | reverse complement strand
GGGGGGAACTGCATTTGCACTCTTCCCTGGCTAAAAGCACAAATCATGCCAACCAGAACAGCCGGGGGCCTCTCCTTGCTCTTGGACAGGTACTTGAAAACATGCAAGAACTGCGTATTTAACCGTTCCTTGCTGTCCTATAAATTTCATTATCCTTTTCACCCTCCTCTGCGCGCTTTGGCGGTCCTCTGTCTCCTCTTGGAGAAGGGAGGAGACACACATACTGTTTCAAGATGTAGGTGAGGCCTAGATTTCCCTTGTCTGTCCCAGTAATTACTCAGCCCTCTCCCACATGCATGACTATTTATCTGCACCACATTTTGTCTGTCATTTTATCGCCTGGCACTCAAGCGGCTGTTGGGAAATGACAACACGGACACACCACATGTAGCTTGTCATTAGAAAACAACCCCCAAAACCCCACATAGTGGAGCAAAACCCCAACCCAACCACACCCAAGTTCTTCACAACACGTGTTCAGCTTTGACCTTAAGGAAAGCTCCCTGGAGGGCTTGTAACAGATGTGTCCCGCGGGCCTGTCCTGCTTTCATAGAAACCGCTTAGTCAAACATCCCACCGCACCTTTCAAGCTACTATGACAGCTATATCTTAAGAAGTTTGAGTGAGGCTGGTTAGAAAGAGACAAAGGAGGGACAAAGATGGATCGGAAGCATGCATTTCAGAGAGATACTTTTAAAAAAGCACAAATAAAAGAGATTATTATTTGGGAGCACTGTTAAAAGTTGTCTCTACAAACATAAGTTACCTCCTGGATGCATAAACATCATAAGAATTTGTACCTGGTTCTGGCCAGATCACTTCTGCATCTATCAAAAAATGTGCATTTATATATGTTAAAAAACTGAGAAAATTCCAGCTGAAGAACACAAGAAATAATTAGAGAGCAGTGATTTTACAATATGATAAACCAAGTTCATCGCACATCTCACTTTCTTCAAAGTCCACAACTGGATTACGCCCAACCAATACGTTGTCCAAGAAGTTCGAGTCTCTTTGCCCTCGTTATTTCCAAGAAAAGCACACTCATCTTTCACCCATACCACACAATTTCTCCACTTTACACCACAGGATTACAGTGGTTTACACCAAACAGGGATCTCTAACCTCCACTTTTCACAGTTTATCATCACAAGAACCGAAAGCAGCTTGCTTTCTACGCGAGTCCACAGACCTCGCCTCTCAATGTGCATGTGAAAGCGCACTTCAGAGCAACAATATTCCTGCTACGAAACCTAACACATGAACATTTGCAGAAGACTTTAAACCATATAGCTGAATCATGTTCCCAGTTGAAAAGAGAGTCCTAAGAAAATAGCACACATCTCAAAGCCTTTCTACTTTTTTTCCTTTTAAAAAACAATATCCACAGACTCCCCAGCCTTCAGATAACGTAACAGTACCCCGATGTCCTGGTGATAACTCATCACCGAGACACAAGTCTGAGAGCTTCCCCACAACAACATCCCAGTGTGCTTCTTCGATACTGCCATGAAGAGCACAGCTCCAAGGGAGGGACTGTCAGACGGAGGTTTACAACACTATTTGACCCCAAGTCTCCAAGTCATATCATCATTTTCTCTTTTATGGAGACAATCTAGGATGTTAGTATGTACCAAAACCTCCCTAATTACTGTGGTTTCCCTTTGGATAATAATCAGGAAAATATATGAGTCCATGAAATCTAAATGGTAAACAACACGCAAGAGAAAAAAAATTGGGAAAAAGCACTAATATCCTTGCTCTTATTTGTGTATGTGAGAGCCTCCCTCTGGGACTAGAGCCTGGTAAAATTCCATCTTTACACTGCTTATGAAATTCAAGTATAGAGAGAACATATGATGGTAGAGATTCCTTTAAAGATTTTATTGCTTTGAGTTCAGGTCTGGTAGAATTATGAAGGTCTTCCCAAGCAAGAGCAATAACGGCTTTACAGCATCCTGGATAGTCAGCATGTTTGTTTTTATCTTCTTTCTAGTCTTGTTCTTCTGCTTCTCCCCCTTTGAAGTTCGCTACAGAATAGAAATGTTTTGATGTTTGATGGCCCTAGTCAAATAAGATTTCTGCTGCACATCGGTAACAAAATTCATTAACCCTTTTAGAAGGGGGGACTGGACATAAACCTAAGGATAACTACTAGACCGGAGTCATCCATGACCCTATCTGGTCTGCAGGGGAAAACAGCTGCTACTGACAACCTGCACCAAAATAAAATTTGTTTGGACTACAGAAAGGAAATCTGCCAATACAGCTGCAGGAGCAGAATTATCCTGTCTTTGCAGAACCAGCCACTTTTCCTGTGCAAACAAGCATGGCCATCAAAGGCAGCCAACAGCTGAACATTAATTTTCACCCTATACAAAACACACAACACAAGAGATTTGGAGCCCCCAAATAATACGTGACCACCTGTTTCTTGGGCAGACGCATCTCGCATGGCACTCATACCAGTGCACTCACGTTGGGGATACCATTTCTTTGCCATGCGCACCAGCCATAAATCAAAGCGAGCGTCTTTTAGCGTTGTTAGCACCCAGCATTGCAGTTACATCTGCAAACTGCAAAAAAGTTGCGGTGCTAGCAGCACACAATTCCCTTGCACGCTTAAAGAAAAAAAAAAAAAAAAAAAAAAGGATTAAACCAAGTAGCATTACCTAATGGGCAAGTGTCAAGCCCAGAGCTTGAATTCCTCTTGCTTTTGATCTGCTGCTAGTATGTAAAGACCTCCCAGGTTATGAAGCTGTCACATCAAGAGAAGAGGCTGGAGAATGACAGCTGCAAGCCTCATGCTGCCCAAACCCAGCCCAGAGCCCAAGAGCCAGACTTTGCTTATTTTTATTGCTACATTCAATTTTTTTCTCCTGTGTTTATTCTCCCAACTCCTCCTCTCCACGCATGTGTAATTGACCCCTCCATTGACTCTTAGCTACTCTGGAAAACTCCTACCCAGACCACGAATGACACAGATCATATTACAAACACTTAGAATATCTTCTAAAGTAAAGAACAGTCCCGACTACTTGTTTCGTTCTTAAAAAGTCATTCTGATGTTCAGCACTAGGAGATCAATTAGTGACAAGGAAGTATCACTGGACTCAGAGAAGACAAACTGTTTCCTCTCTGACCCTTCAGGAATGACTGCTCACTCCTCAACTATGAATGTCCTCAGGAGAGAGCAGCTTCGGGGCAGGGAGGTCTACAAGGTCTGCTCTGATATCGCAGAGCAGCAAGGAAAGCCATTGCTCGGTTGGGCCAATGCCTTTCTCTCCAGCTAAACACCTGGCTCCATGTTAACCACCCCCAAAACCCAGCAACAAAGAGGGAGGAGAAAAATAACAGATCTGCTTTGGTGTTTTTTTCCAGTACAAAACAATGTTTTCAGAGAAGAAAAGCAATTCAACAGCTTTGGGAAGCAAGCATGCCAGTGCCATCCATAAGGGAAATTCATTCCTCTCTTTAGAAACTAAGGAGCTTATAGTCCTGCCAGGCAAATTTTACCCTTATTAGCAGCACTTGTATTTTTTGGCATTACTGTATTGTCCGACCCCAGTCGTGCACAAGAACCATGGCAAGGACAGCATAAACACAGTGCAAAGGTAATCCCTTACCCAAAAAAGCCCTCAATTCCTAAGGTAACATCCCAACCAAACCAAGACAGGAGCACAACCCCCCCTAATGATCAACATAGTACCAATGTCCCAGCTTTTTTTATTTTTTAAAATCTTGATAGCTACAGATAGATTTATGAGTGAGAATGAGGATGGGAATGACGACATGGCTTTGCAGATGCCTACATGCAGCCCCTCCCAAGCATGAAGGTGCTTGTTTGAAAAAATGCGAGAATTGAGCAACAGAAGAACTGGCACCAGCTCTCTGTTATTTTTGAAGAAGATCATTTGTTTTTCTACAAAGTTGCAACACTAACTGAGGTAATGCAGAATGCGTGTTGGCCCGGAGATGATTTTACAACTCTGTATCTGAAAACTGAGCATATATTTCTTTCTAAAGACAAACAGAAATAAACTTCTGCAAATGCTGACAATCAGTTATAACCTAACAAGAGGTTATAAAAAAGCCGTGTCCGTATTAAAAGGCTCCACATTCACTGCTTTGGCAAGTAAACGAGCAAGAGCTGGACGTCACTCAGTCTGGCAAAGCAAGTGGCTCCCTAACATCAAAAATAGGCAGCAAGAGACCAGGGCACCTCATCTCCCAGAAAACACGGCTCATGATGGTAACTGGTGCAAGCTGCTGATGTCTAACACAGTTCACAGGCTGCACAGCCAGCGCACAGGGTATCAGTCAAGCTCCCAATGTGCAACAAGCCACATGATTAAAGGGATAAACCACTATAAACCCATGTTAAGTCTGCCCTGCCACTTAAGGCACAAGCATACTCTTCTAGCAGTCAAGGACAGAGAGGCACCAGCACAATGGGAGGTCCCACGCCAGGCTCCCGGCACCAAATGCCAAGGCCATGCCGGGACAGTGACCCCAAGGGGACCCCGGGCTTTTGGCAGGGATGGCTACAGTACCTCTGCCGCCTCCTGCCCCAAAGGCACGTGACGGGGACAACCGTCAGGCAGCAGCTCCTGCAACAGGACATTTCCAACCGCAGCAGGAGGAAAGGAGGAGCCGAGAATACCTCAGAGAGGGTCCAAACCCAAACACCAGCTAACGGGGCAGAAAGCAGTAAGAGAAGTGTGAAGTGAGCTGAGGAAGTACAGGAAGAAATGAAGCCATCATAAGCATCCTCTGTTTGGTGGTTTGTTTTTTTTTTTTTATGAACTATAGATATCACCATACAGATGGAAGAGGACACCTTTCCTACTTCTTTTAAGGCCACGGAGTAGTTCACACACGTAATCTACTTTAAAAAGCATGCAGCACGAGGCCACAGCAGAGCTTATCTTCAGGAATATTGGAGGAATATCTGCAATTTTTAACCTCCCCTTTAGAACTTTATAATAAAAAAAATCCCATACAATTACAGTTGTATCTACATAAACTTAGGAGGTCAAAAAGTTGCATCTCATTAAGAGAGTGCTATATAAGGCAGAAATACATCTTATGCTTCCAAAAAGCCAATGGGAGTTGGTCTGCTTATGGCTTGGAAAGTCTTCCTCCAAGATAAAGGAATGTCCAATTTGACAGAATGGCCAAAACTGTTCTTATTAATTCTTAAGCTAATGGTTTACAAATGTGTGCTTATTAGCAATGCCCCAAAAGCACATTACACATATGCAGGGCGTTTGGTATTTTTTTTTGTTTGTTTGGTTTTTTTTTTTCTGGTAAGGCACAATACAAAAATCATAACAGAAGGAGAAGGAAGGGAACAAACTTCTTGTAAAATAAAGAAGCCTAAGAGGTTTCAGGCAAAAAATATGTGGAATTAAGTAAAGCAATTCAAGCCAGGAGAGAGACCTGCACAGTAGATATCCAATCTATTACTCATAAAGGAGTACTAAACAAAATTCTAATTAAAAAGCCCAAGAATTTACTTCCCTATTATTTAAACTCATGAGGAGACAATGCAAAAAAGGAAAGAAATCTTGCTTTCCAAATGTTTTTTCTGGTAGTTCACTGGAGTTCTCAAGATCATCAAGCATATGGTACCAAAGCTTCGTTACCACTCAGGGAAAAACATCTTCGTAAGGTAAAACACTCCCGGCTTCAATCTGTCAGCACCCACCACGAACCATGACTTGGGTGCAAAATAAACAAACAATTACTATTTGCAATTACTTATACTAAAAAAGCAAAAGCACTGAACACCATTCCTCAGTGCTTTTTCTTAAACTTGCACCCCTGCAAGGTAAGGATGGCTGAGCAGCCCCAGCTACCTCCTGGGAGCAAAACAGCTGCAGCACATCAGCAAGGTCATCTCCGGCCACGCCAGAAGCTCATCACTTCTGGGTCCACCCTTAAACTGAACATGCACAGATGCCAAATAGCCAAACAACAGCCAGTCATCTAAAAAGACACAGGCGTTTAACTTGGGAAGGCTTTTTTGGGCATGCATGGGGAGGACGAACACCTAGAAGACGTGGCTGCAAATAATACGTGCAGGAGAGGAGGATGCAGACGGGCTCTTGGATAGGGCTGGCCAGGAGCAGGGGCTGCTAAAATCGGCCATTCCTGTTCTTCAGTTCCCCATTCCCAACCATGCACCCTGGCCCCAGGCACTGCCCATCTTTCCTGTTTCCCTTGTGCACAACCTCATTTAACCTGGACAGGAGATCACCCACTGGCACAGCACAGTGTCTAAATAAGGCTTAGCTTAAACTAAGGCTCAGACTGAGGAAAGCCTTTTCCATTTCCCTTCAGTCACGCCCTGATGAACTGGGAATCCTTTTGAGAAGCTGCTCAGAAGCCCTTTCTAATGATGCTGTGAGCTGTGTTGCTCAACTACGGAAAATTTATATGGAAAGTTTTGTGAAAGTCTTTAAAAATATCCTCTCATACACTGAATCACACCAGGAAACTACAAAAGGACGCTTGTAGTTGGAGACTCAAATTCTGGACAGCATCTTGCAGTTTTTGATGACAGCTGATGGGCAAACTAATTAAGACAGCAACACAGACACAGCTCCAAAGGTAATCCCTGTAGACTTTTGAAGAGCAATGCACTGTATTTCCTGCAGCATCCACGCTGCTCCTACCCAAAATACAACACTGCACTCCGACTACAGCATCCAGCTCAACACAAAGTTATATTCCCCTTTTGGAAGGGCCACAGGTTTATTTTTTGGCTTGGCTATCAACACAACCAAACTAGAAACCCTTCTAAGTATATGCAAATTCTTCGGCTTTTGTGCACGCGCCTGGAGAGTCACCGGAGGCTTTCGGCAGGCTGGTCCTTAGCACTCCCCAGGCACCCCCGACCTTCCAGCCCCTTCATTTCCTGCCCTGACTTCAGAGACAGCTGGCTTGAGAAAGCCGTAGGACGGGGTGGGTGTGGGGGGGGGAAGATTCCCAAAGCTGTGCTTTCCCTGGGAACCCCCAGTGTGTGGCTCAGGCTCCCCAGGAAGCAGCTTCATGAAGGGGCAGCGGGGGAGAAAAAGAAAATCGAGTGCTGAGGGTCTTTGAGCTGATGTCTGTTATTTCTTTCACAAAACTGAACAGAGAAACAACAAAATCCCCAGAGGCAGCATCAGCTGGGGGCTGGCAGAGAGCAAGCAGCTCACTTCCCCCTCAAAGGAAGGCCACGCGCTAACGAAGGAGTTGTAGCACTATGCAAAGCCCTCACCCCACTCCCTCTTCCCCATCAAAAAAGGGTATGGGATGGCTGGGCAAATTGTTTTTTCCCCTCCTGTTCATTAGGAGACCACTCAAATACCTTCCGTTCCAGCTAACGTGTACCACTGCAAGTGAAAATCCCATAAACACAAGAGCCAGTTTTACAGAGCAGGACTCCCGTGGACAGGAAAAGGCACAAGCACGCTACGGTTAAGAAATGAAAACACAACATCCCTATTATCTCCGGTATTTGCGGTGCTACAAGGCATCCTGGCTAGCTCGGCCGCAGTTCTTTAAACTCTGTAGAAGCATGCTATAAAAAGTTTTCCTAATGTTTTTTCCACGAGCACAAAGCATGGGGAAAGTCATCCCATCTGATGCCACGCCACCGCCGATGCCTTGTCGGCTCAGCATTAGCAGCACCAGGGAGCCAACTCGACGACGTTACCACTAGCAAGAAGCTGTGCAGTCCCAGTCAAATGCTAACAGTGTTTTAGTTTTATCAACGTCAGGAATCGCTATTGTTTTTCAAAATCTTATGCTAGAATGGGCATTTCCTCCCCAAAAAAGCAGTTCCTGGAAGCTGGGCAATGCATAAAAAAAAAAAATCCCACTTTCCACCAGAGAAGATTCCTGTGCCTGCAGGGGAAAAGGAGGACCTGAATGCAACAGGGGACTGAATAACTCGAAAACATTTCAAAGATACACTTGAACTGTGGTGAAAGGCCACGATTTTAAGATTTTGCAATTATCAATTCCATTGTTAAAAATCAGAGTCCTTCTTTGACAAGCTAAAATTCAATTACAAGTATACAAATACTCATCTAATGCATAACAAATACTAATTCTGCCCTGCAACCCTTATGCATCATGTCCCAGCCAAAAGCAAGCTGAACCAGAAGGACCAGTAAGAGCTGGTGCAGGAGAAATGAACCCCCAGCCCATACCTGTGCTGGTGGGTGCCCAGGAAAGCTGGGCAGCGAGGGGGGACACACCTCAACCATAGCTTTCTGTGTCTACGTCATTCAAATTTCTCTTGCAGGTCTATCTGCTTGAAGAAAAAAAGGAAAGAAAAAAAAAAAAAAAAGACAGCCCTCCAGGGAGCTGGCAATTTCTAATGAATCTGAAAAATCAAGTAAAACGAACACTATGACCCTGCTAGCACTAAAAGCCTACAGACCCCCAGAAGATGGAATTTATATACAGCAACACAAGAAGCAAAAAATACAGGAACAAGCGTAGCGGGAAGCATTGATACACAGCACAGTATTTTCTTCCTATAATTTGAAGCAATAAAGTAGTCATTGTGACAAAGCTAAATTCTCCAGGGCTTTTCCTGATGCTCCTTTTTCTTCTAGAAAAAAAAAAAGTACAAGAACCAAACGAAACAGCATGAAGAAATGGCTGCTCAGAGCAGGGTCCAAGAGAGGCAAAGTTCAAGGGTCGCTGCAATGCCATTTGTGCACTTTGGAAGCGAAAGCTCCTGGTCCTCTCCAAAATTAGAGTAGATGGTTGTTCAGCAAACCTCCGGGGCCTGGGCGAGAGGCTGGTTTTGGAGGGGCCACGTCACACGAGCGCTTGGCTAGATGCCACCGTGGCGGAAGCAGCTTTGCAGCTCCTCAGGCTGTGGGATTCGGGGCACTGGGCTGAACAGAGCCAGCAATGCAGGGGAGGGGAACGGCCGTGACCGTCACTCTCTGGGCGCTGGCGGGAAGGGGTACAGTTTGGGACCACAGGGGAATACCAGGGAAAAGGTGGGAAAGTGTCACAGGAGAGCAGAAAGGGAGGTCCTGATCAAGTTCTTCCAGTTAAATAGGAGTCACTAAGAACATACCACTTATTTCATCATTTCCCTGCCTTCTATTCAGCTGAAGAATTGGATATTTTTTCTTTTCCTTTAAGTCTTTTCTTCAGGAAGAGGCATACAGAGTGCATTTCCCTAGCACTGCAGCACCACAAAATGCAGGATATTGTCAGTGCATCACTTCACCCAGCGCTGCCACCGAACAATGGAGCAAAACCACGGGGGCAACGAGATTAAGCTTAACAATTCCCTTTGGGAGCTGGAGCCTGAACGTCCAACTTCATATACATGCCCTAAACCACCAGCGTCCTCCAGACTGAGAGCTACAAAGAGCTTCCTTTGCAGCAGAGCATTCGTGTACACTGCACAGATCAAACCATTTTTTATGTAGGCCACATCAAAATTATAACACAGAATTTTCCGTCTTTTAACCCAAAACACAGGCGAGGACAGGAAATGCCATACATCCTCCAAACTCACCCTGGTTTAGGAAGAGACAGGAATCTTGACTTGAAGGCAAAAGGAAAAACAGTTTTGCCATCCCTGGCATAGAGATTAAAACCGAGACAAGAACCGCTTGTGCTGTTTCTCTGCCCCGTGGCACCCGACCTGCCCTGAACCCCCCGCGCAGAGGGCTGGCTTGTCCGACGCCTGGCGAGCCTTCAAAGGAGGGCAGAGCCCGAGGAAGGAGGAGCCGGTGATCGCAGGGCTGCACTCTTCAGCGCAGAGAGGCCTGGGGAGCGGAGGGATGGCTTCCTCCAGCACGATGGGGAGGAAGGAGAGCTGCGGTATGGAAAGGGACCACAACGGAGAAGGACGGCAAAGAGCCCTGGGGGACAACAGCACAGTGCTACACGCAGGGACGGTGCCACCCTCGGGGACACCGAGCCTCTTCCAGCTGCGGAGACGGACCCCTCACACAACTGCAGCCTCCCAACCCACTCCAGAGACACATCAGCCGACGCATGGGTGCACTAAGCCCCATAAGCTTCTGTGCCACCATTTTATTCTAGACAAGACAAGATACTCCTTTCATTTAAAGCTTGTAACTTCCCCTTACTACAGCTTGGAATTGATGAGTTTAGGAAGAAAAAGCAGAGGGGTTATGTTCAGTGGGCAAAACAAAGGTAAAGCTCCAACCTGCTCAAGTTTCTAGCACCAAAGACAAAAAAAAAAAAAAAAAAAAGTAAAATATCCTTACAACTCCTGGCATTAAGGTTTAGGGTTTTGTTTGTTTGTTTTGTAATAAAGTGTTAATTATTTGAATTGCTCGAAACAGTTGCGGGGTGTCGCACAAGCCCCAGGCTGCTAACCAGCTACTATGTATGTTGTAGTCAGCTTAATAACCAGCAACCAGCCAAGAAACATTTCATGTCATCAGCATCAGCAAGGCAAAGAGGCACTTGCAGTTCTGACACTCTGTGGGACTTCATCGTGTCTAATCCTTCCCAAATTAACCACTTGTTTTTACTCTGTAATTGATTTTGTGATTAGCCCTTTAAGACAACAAGGGTCAACAAGGAAGAGTTTGCGAATCCACCAGAGCTGGTAACACCGAGTGAGATCTTTACCTTGCCTGTGGCTTGTCTGAGTTTTACCGAGTTTGCTGCCACTTGCCTGTCTGCACCACTGACACATCCAGAGAAATTCATGCCACCCCACTGCTGTGCAGTGGCTTTTTAAGACACCCTACTGTAAACACAATTGCTGTGCAGAATCATTCCTTGCTGTGTTTTGAGAACAACACAGCCTACCTCTTTGTGTAACTTCAAGCCCAGGCTATGCATGAGGTCATCAGTAGTCAGTCAAACACAACCTGTTTCTTCCAAAGTCCAAAACACGGTTTCTTCTCAGACTACAGCTGAGCAGTTACGGAGAAAAAAAATGACACCGTGGGTCCAGTTGGCACTCTTGCTCCGGGAATGTCTGTGGGCAGCAAACACAATCCTTCCAAATTGCATTGCAGTTAAAAGCAAACACAACAATGAGGCAGTTCCCAAGCCGGCGATGCAATCTGTGCCGGGAGGCGCCTCGCTCAGACACGGCCCCACCAGCGACCAGCCGCGGTGAGCCTGATGCTGTTTCGCAACGAGCTGCCCGGGCTCACACCACCAACGCTCCCATCCGAGAGCTGCTCCCTCTGAATCCCAAGCGGTGACTTGCATCTCTGGTCATCCTTTCCGGAGCAACGCACTCTTTTCCGTGATGGCAAGGGCATGAAGAAGCCGCTCATGTCTTTAATCTCTTTCTCTCACCACAATACTAGATAGTCAAGATTTTTGCATTTTTGAAAATTTGACCACTTTCCATGCCAACATGCCAACGCCTGAAATAAAGCAAGCAGAAACCTAAACAAGAGACTGAGACACAGGGCTGCTTTGTCAGCCAGCGAGACCACGAAAAGCCTCTACAGACCACTGCAGCAAAGATTCGAGAAAAAAGCAAAGCAACAACAACAAAATCATTAGTAGTCACTTACAAAAGGTTCAGAGAACTTTACACAAAAGAAAAACTCAACCCAAAGTCAGCTCCTAATGACAGAAATTCCTATAAAGAAAAGTTCTTTGTGCAAAAAGCAGAGAAGAAAGATTCCTGTGTCACTAAACCTCTTTCTCCAGCTTTTCACCAGTCAGAAAACACCTCATTAACAGTTAATGTCTGCATAATGGTTGTATTTTACCATCACCTGATTTTTTTTTTTTGAGCTTACCCAGCCTTGTCGGTAGACATTGCAACTTTGGCCACAGCACTGACTATATAACCTGTCAATATTCCCACCTTTCAAATATAGTTCAAGACCATTTAAGCCCCCACCCTCAATTAACAGCCACTTATGAAGGCTGAAGTTACCATTTATGATCAAGTATGTTTCAAATCCCTGTAAAACATCTTATATTTAAAAAATAGATAACACAGATGCAGTTTATCTGTCAATAAACAAGTAATACAGCCTTTCCCATTTGAACTGCTCTGCTTTCTCCAAGGGTAGATTGAACTTGCATTGAAGAACATGAAATAAAGTTTGTTGATTTGATGCTTTCTCTTCTCATTTTAAATCTTCATCCCTTGCCGCACTCCTCTCCCGCAGGCACTGTGACATTCACCGGCCTTGACGGGTTGTTATGTCACCACAGCTTCTCACTTTTCACTCATGAAATTCAAAAGCAGCTGGTGACACGAGCTGGGACACTTGTCCACTCCCTCAGTTCAGTATAAGCTGCTTCTCCAACATGTCCCCTCAAGAAAGTATTGTTTAAGATAGAGGACCAAACAGATTAATAGAGAAAGTGAGAAAATTTGAACCCACGTGCCTCTGGCATAGATGAAACCAAAAGGAAAGGACAGAGGTGCTTTCCAGCACATTTTGTTTCTGGCCAAACTTTTGCAGTTATTTGGGTCTGTACAGGACCTGCACACGGGAAAGGGAAGAATCAAGCAGAGCTTTGACACCTGGTGTAAGACATCAGCACCTGCAGTCAGTCTTTCCCAAAGACCAGGTATATTGCTCTACTCAGTGCCTAAATACACATGAAAAATGGCAAAGCAGCTTCTGGGCAGCCATGCAAGGAAGAAGCCTGGTTACATTAGCTCTCACGCTCAATCCACCAGGCTCCAGCAGTCTGAGTTTGCCAGATAAGCTCTGAGCAAGAATGTGAAGCCTGGGTGCTGCTCCAAACCCAAATCTGAAATCTCCGCTGCTGGCCCACCACTCTTTGACTAGCACAGTCCGTGATGGATGAGTTGCCACTGCTTGGAGTCTTACAGAGGAGATTAGATACCTCTCTAAAATGAGACATTTTAATCTGGTTTCTGGAAGAAATCCTGCACTGGGGGGTATCAAACACAGACTTAACAACCCTAATAATTCTTTCTGGCCTTAAAAAAAAAAATCTAATCTGTAATCTGGGGGTGTGAGGCATCTGTTGTCCAGAGTTGAGATTACAACTCTGTTGCTCCTCTGCAATCACATAAACGTACGTAAAATCTCACAAGACTTATCTCTAAGGAAAAAGGAGACGATAAACATGAAATGTTTACTAACTACTGACTTGCTGATCAACTGATGGCCATTGCCAACTACAGCGCACCTTCTTCCAAAATCCAGACAAACCTTGACTAAGCAGTCATCACACATCTGCATCACTCACCCAAGTGCCTTGGGTGGCTTCAAAGGGACCAAGAGCTCCAGCCCTGAGCGCCCACTGCGGGGTCAGGGAATCCTTACATCCCCCTCTTCTCTGCACAACCTGGGGCAACGCACATCCTTACCTAATATCCCAAGGACACGTTGACCTTTATTTGACGATGACATCACCTTTTCAGAAATCAGATATTATTCCCTATTATCCTTCCCTAAAAGAGGAGCTGTGCAAGATTGCAGCCCACACCAGCTTTATTTAGTGAAGAATGACTAATGCCCGATAAAGACAGATTAAAAGTCAAGTAGTCACATTAATGCTTGGACTAGTATTTCCCTAAAGTCACCACTGCACCAACACAAATGGTGCAACTGGATCATAAAGTTCCTCTTGGAGCCAACCAAACCCGGCAAAGCCTGCATGACGTCGCAGAGCCTCTCCCCTTCTGGGAGCCCTTTGAGGGCTAAATCTGCACATCCAATTACTTATTTGATATGAAACATTTAACTGCAGATTGACACTTTGATGCAAACTGCTGTCACAACAGTGTTGTAAAGTGGATGGCGTCACAAAATAAAAGCTTCACTTTGAGTTAATGTTTCATTAAAATATCTTGAAGTGCTCAGTCTTAATTAAAAAAGCCAACACTTTTCATTATACCCATTTCCAAATTACAACACCCTCCCCCCACTCCCCCCTAATTTACCATTTTCTGTAGATCTGGCGTTATAAACATTTTACGCTGTCATATAAACCTCAAAGACATCATCTATAGTCTGGTAACTCTGTTTCCTAGGGGGGCATGACATATGACACTTTTGGTACCTTCACCTCTACACCGAATGAGTTTCTGTACTGTTTTCCCCAATCATCTCGTCCACACAGTCACACCCACGTCCAGCAACCTTGACCAGTTATCAGAAACGTGCCCGTCGCATTGCGGGGAGGCACTGGGCCCCAGACGCACCACCTCACGCTTCCCTCAACCCCTGTTGAACAGGTAAAAGGCTTTGAGATGCTGAAACTCACTTGCCCTGTTATTTCAGCATAACTCTGATTTTGAGCTAACAAAGTGCGACCTTATTACTGAAGGTTTAATTACGTTAGTGCTTTTACAGCCTTAGATAGCGTATTTATCTATCCAGATTTAAAAGGCTTAACACTACATGGAGGAGGAAGAAAGGCAGAAGACAACATCAAAGGGACTGTAAGGGCTTCGTTTCACATTTGTTACCAGGAGGGCTAATACCAAGCGTGCAAACAGCACCAAAGAAATTCACCGTGGAGACAAGGTGCCGCACAAGGTGTCGCGGCACAACCACTGCCGCCGTTCCCCTCTTTCTGGGGGAAATCCCTCTTTCACAGCAGGCAACGGGTGCTTTGGGGCTCAGCGGCGTGACCAGAGGAGCCAAAGTCTGCTGGGAACACCCAGTGGGGCAGGATACAGGCACCAGAGACCGCATCCCTCTATTCACCAAGGTGTTGAAATAGCTTAAAAACACTCCTCGGGGCTTCCCGCTTATCCTGATAAGCATGGATAGTGTGGCTTGCAAACATGCTAAGGGCCTGAAACCCCTGTTGTGTTCAGCCAAGCTCTGAGGTTCAGTATCTTTGGGATAAGGAAAAAAGCCACCAAAGACATTATGTATTTTAAAGCAGGCCTTGCATGTATCACGCACATTGTGTTCAGACCAAACCCTGTCCTCCAGCGTGCACAATCATCTCTTCTAGAGAACATGAGCATTTACAAACAGTCAGTCTTTTAAAGATGGGCCTTTGATCTTGTTCCCAGTTATTTATTGAGATTCACCCCAGAGAGCAGTAAAATGTATGAACTAGTGGGAGAAGGCAGATTTTACATTTTACCAAGTTTAACAGAGCAGAGAAAGCCATATGCGTTTTAAACATGACAATTTGCGCCGGGTCCGTTAAAATACAATCAAACATTTTTGAGCAGAAAGAGTCCAAAGCATTTCTAGCTGGTTGGGATAGCTCTGCATACTTCACAGCCCCTCTGCTCTTCTCCACTCACCTCCAACCCAAAGCAATATTAAATGCAAAGGGAAAACATAGAGACGTATTATACATAAGCCCAAGATGCTTAAAATCTGCTCCAGTAACACAATTACACGTGCGCTGCTTTTGCAGGACCAGAGACCCAAGCAGGGTATTACCTCTTCATTTACATTCAACCTTAATCTAACATGTCATGCAAATGGCACAGAAGGGAAAACGAAACCAAAAAACGTCCTAGCCCCTCTCTTACCCCTGAACTACCAGACCATCTGCAGTTTCAAAGAAATCCTAGCAAGCACAGCTCAACATCTGCACCCCATTAAGATCTAATTTGAAACAATTGCTATTTGCTATCTCTCTTGTTTTTCCTGGACAGAGCAGCTTTGATGTCCCCCAGTGGACAAAAATACGTAAGAAATAGGCATTGAAAATATCAACTGGAAAGCAGGAATTCGTTCACATGAACAACAGGTATCAGTGTTCAGCAAACAGAAACCAGAGCCCCAAGCGCTCACACCTCCCCCGGACACAACTACTGTACGGGGCAGGCAGATGTTGCCTTGCTTCTTCGTAACTATCATGTCAGGAGTAACTACAGCTCACTCGAAGGGCATGGCTTCTTCCAGCCTGGAAGCGGGAGAAGAGGATTCCCCGTTATCCCCGGGACAGCATTATCATAACTTTTTGCAAAACTTTGCGACAACTGCAGATTTGACTTGATACGAGCAAGGAACGGCAAACCAAAATATGGACCCAGCTGATTCACCTCTTGCAGATACAACCTGCATTTTTTCTTTTCATTCCTCATACCTCAAAACTCTGACTTTGGATCTCTGGTGAGGACCCACCATCTTTTCTGAATGTATGTTTTACATAAGTTGCTCACTGACATTTTAAAGGAAGGGCAATTAAATCAAAATGAATTTCAAGTTCAATACAGTAGATGCCTGGTATTTTAATCAGCAGGGCAATAGCTTTCTACTTCAACCTACAAGAGAATATGAACGTGTTATGAAAAACCATCCATCAGCTTCCAAATAATCCATGTAGTCAAAAAGCTGACATTCTCCCCATGTGTTTAATCCTACTATGTGACTCATACATTTATTTTTATCCTTATAATGAAATTATTATTACTGGAAAACTTCTCTTTGCTAAGTCAGTCTCTGTAGGTGCCACACATGAGTTGAAAGCTTATGAAGTCAAAGAGGGCCTTTGGTTTTCGAGCTAAGTCAGCTGGTGACCAAATGGCACACGTACTCTTTAAACGCAGATTTCATAAAACAAAGCAGTTGCTTGCCTCTGCAAAACTTTGCCCAAGCACAGGCTTCCTTAGATAAGCCAGAGGTGGCTGAAAGTCTATTTAGCATGTGGGAATTCTCCAGTTTGTTTTCATCGGAATATGAGTAAGAAAGCCTGATCCTTATACAAACGTGGTAGGAAAAAAAAAAAAAAACCAAACAAAAAACAACTAATCAGAAAAGCTCCAAGGCTCTGATGACCCAGAACAGAGCTGCAAGGAAGCACCAGCCTCCCTCCAGCCAGAAACACAGGGTGATAGTGCAGCAGTGCCCCAGGATACAACCCAATTTGTGTTCAGCTCTGATCACGTGCATCCCAAAGCCCCACCTGCCCACCAGCACAGTCACTTCTCCACATTTTCACATTGGAAAAACTGTTGCAGATGAAGGGCTGGATGGGGAAATACCAATACACACCTGGGGAGACCAGCATCCCGCAACGCGGCTGCCCTCCATAGACTGTAGCAGAGCCACCCTCCCCTACGCAGGCACCGGTGGGAAGGCGTGAGGTCCACCAAGCCATAGCACAGCCCAGTAGCCAAGTGTTTAGATCTGGCAGCACTGGGGGGGGGGGGGAAACCACCCACTTCATCCCTGCTGCTCCCCCCTCCAAAAGACGTCGTTACACTGACTCCCCCAGCAGCATCGGAAAAAGAAACAACCCTCTTGTTTTGCAGGCAAATCAATAAAGACAAGAGAAGACACTTTGCTAGCACAACAGAGAGGGGGGCAAGTGGGCATCCAGCACAGGGGTCCCCCGAAAAGGGCTGAGGTCTTTGACTCTGTGTAGCAGCTCCTGTAGCCTCAACCGACACGACATCCTTCAGTGGTAATGGAGATGGGGGAAGTGGGATGTGTCCTGTGCTTGCCCTAGCTGGGTTTGGCAGAGACCCAACAATTTAAAGAGCAGAGGAAAAGGAACTTAAGGAGATAAGCTTTACAAGTAATTGGGAGATCTTCCACCAATTTGACAGGCAGGGGACCAGGTCACAAGCAGATGTGACTTGCCAGTATTTTTCTAGCATCCTGTCACCCTCGTCGCGCAGAGAGGCCAGTTGCCCAGAATTTTAGGCTAATGTACACAAACTCAAGGATAAAAACCGGCAGTAACAGCACTTTGAATTAAACCCATCCCATTCAGATTAATTCTGTTGTAAGTTGCACGTTGCACTGGCAAACATGTTTTCCCAAATCACAGGTTATAAATATTTACAATTTCTGCAGGAACAAAACACGAACAAAAAAAAACCCCACGTATGGCTCATCGGGAACAGCGCTGAGTGCCAGGCACAAGAGCTTGGGCTTGCAGTTGTGTAAGTTTCCCCCCCCCCCGTGGATCTTTCAACACATTTTGTTTAACCTACAGCTGCTGTTGCGGGAGGGGTTTAATCCGGTACTGCCCCTGGAAGGCTCTCTGCTGCTCACTCCCAACTCCAGCCCCATCCAGCCCTGCGCTGGCCCACTGCCGGCGTGACTGAAGTGTGAAGCAGAATAGAGACAAAGTAGAGATTAGTGGGGACAAACAGAGAGAACGAGGTTGGGTTGAATCCCTAAAAGTTTGTGAAAACAAAGGGGAGGAGTTGGTAGAGGGACAAGAGACGGCGCAGGGTGGAAGAAGCTCTTTTGGTGGCAACATGAGCAGATCTGGTTCGCATCGTCTGGGAAAATGCGTGTTATGGAGAGGTCTCATGTCTAAATGGATCTAAGCACAGGATTTCTCCAAGGGTAGCCCTCTCTCCCTGCCACGGGACCTAGGCAAAGATCAATGCAAAGATCGCCGACAGCAAGCACATCGCCAGGGACAGAGGGACGCTGCGCCTTTTGGTGGCAGTTCGTCGTTCATCGATTTGTTGCAGTGTGAATCCAGACTGGAGGCTCTCTCTTGCACTCACAGCTGAAGCGCCTTCATGCGCGACACCGTACATCTGTGCACATGCGAATGCATGTGTAAACACATCTGCAGAAAAATAAATAGACGAAACTCAAATCTGGCAGACGCCTCAGCATTGGGTCTCCTTGGAAGGCTGCTTTCACACCAACATCTGAGCGGGACGTTCCACCTTGTCTTTCCTCCCCGTAAGGACCCGGAACATGCACTGGTCTAGGAGAAGCCTCCAGGAGTGCTTTAAAATGCGGCATTTTTGACCTGCAGCCCAGATGAGGACAGATACCCCATAATACAATCACCATCACTGGCGCGTGCCTAGAAGCAGGCAGCTCAGCCCCGCCTGAGCCCTGTGCTGCCAGGGCTACGCCTGCCCAAAGCCGGGAAGCCAGTGTTTGCCGAGGCGTCTGGTACATCCCCCAGCTTCAACAATCATTAAGCAAAGACTAACAGTAGATGCTCTCCCTGCCTCAAAGTTCCATGGTGAAAAGGCCTGCAAAATTAATCAATGAGAGCTACAAACTTCCAGGAAAGCCCGAGTGTTTCATGTGGTATTTCAGAGCAGGGACATATTCAGTTTACATAAATAAAGCTGACAAGTGACTGGACAGACTTCTGAAATCCCCCTGTAAACTAAATGAGGCAACTCAGCTTAGAATATCTCATAATTAAAAGCACTAGCAAACCTAGTCTCACGCATAGCTATAAAAAAAATCCTGAAGACCCAGCAGCTGCCAAGGAAAAGACAATAAATAGTAAACACCCACACCTTAATCCTCCTTGCTCAGCTGCTTAGCATCTGCTCATCTTTTCTCCACTCCTTTTAGGAAAGATATTCAAGGGCAAGAATGAATCATTTTAGGACTCCTGTTACTTGGAGATATTTTTCCAATCACACTAAGTGCACAAGGGAAACTTTTCCCAACCCCATTTTGCTCTCCCAAGGCACGGGAACTGCAAACTTCTCCCCCATGTCTCCCTGCTGCTCAGGGCACCGAGCTGCACCGAAGCCCAAGAGCACCTGCAAAAGGGGCTGACAACGTCTTGGGCTGACCCAGCTACTCACCACAGTCAAGTATAAGGAAAAGGGGGAGTCCATGCCCTCCTTTTTGAGCTGCACTCAGCTGTCACATCAGCCTGCACAAACATGAAACCATGTCCCCAGCACGGGTGGTAGGTGCTCACAGAGGGCCAGAGGGAGTTTAAAATGCAAACTCCATTACAGCGATATTTACTCTTTTTATTAAAATACTTAGAAGTTCTTCACTTATTTAAATAACACTTCTCATTTCTTCTGTAGAAAGTGGAAGTGAGACACTGGGACAGCTTCCCCTGCAAGACTGGTAGCCCCACACTTCTCCCAGCCCACTGATAGAGTGCAGCGTCTCATTTCCAAATTCACTATCTTCAATGGTTCCAATTATCATATTTTAAACAACAGCAAAGCCACTGTGCATGACACTATCATTAGGAATCTATCAAATGCAAGAGGAGCTTCCACACAGAGACCAGGCAGCACGAAGCCAAGTTTTTTATCAGGAATGCATTTCCAAGGTCCTGGAAATACAGACATTTTCCTGACGTTTATGAACCCTCCATGCTCCAAGAGAGTTCTTGTAGTTCAAGGTTTAGAGTGAGAACTACTCTTTTCAGAAATGTCTTAAGTTATGCCCTCTGGGAACATTGTGTGCCACCAGATTTATCTTTTAATTTCTTGGATAGTTTACTCTAAATCACAAAGTCTGCTCGCAGCTGTCCTGAACCGTGCAGCCTATCTCTGGGGAAGCCGAGTGCCATACGAGGGCAGCGACACCAGGGCCACCAACTGCCTCCTGTTACCCACCTACACTCAGTTAAAAATAATAATAGCAAAAGAAATCTAAACGTCTCTTCAGCCATCTGACTTGTCCTCAGGCTGAAACGGGACGCCAGCAACAAGCATCATCTTCCTCCAAGGAAAGCTGACCTTTCAGCTTGTGGCTGAAGCAGATGCGAGCTGTAAACAACTGCAATTTATTCTTCCCCCGTAGCCATTTGTTCTCCTCTCTCCACCTCACGCTGCTCTCCAGAGTTCAGCCGCTCTCCCGGTCAACGTGCACTAATAGTCACTTTTTGTTGTTTGTGGCAGAGGAATCCCTTTGCTTGAAACTACGTCTACTACTGCAGCACAGAGTTGTATCTTTGCTCAAAACATCGTCCTGCACAGAGATACCAAACAGCGTCTTTGAAACCCACACTATTTTTTTGCTTTATCTTCTTTAAAAAAAGAAAAAGAATACTGTGTAATCACCCCTCCCCCAATGTCTTCCTTCTCTTCAAGGATTTCCTTGCTACAGCCCCACATCACCTGGAAGTCTGCTCATCCCCGATACCTTTGTCAGCAATTTGATGACGTGCCAGAGGAGTTTCCAGCACCAGAGACACAGCGGCTCTACTGGCTTGACACTTATTTGCTAACCTGAATCCAAAACCACTCCAGCTCTTTCCTTCAGCATTACAGCTGGTAGAGCTGCGTTTCCAATAAGCCTCACACCTTTCACTTCACACTTTACAGGACATGTTATTGCACTGCTCTGACAGAACAGAAACAGCACTTTATGGCCACCCACAGCACTGATCGTTCAACATTACGTTGACTGTTCAACACCAAAAACATTAAGGTAGTGAAAAAAAAAAAAAATCACTTAGGACTCGGGATATTCAGCCACTCAAGTTAAGAGCTGGCCATACAAGCAGCAGCATGGCCACAGGTGTGATGAGTATGTCTGAGAGGCAAGGTCGCTGCGGGACTGAAGCGCTTGTGTTCAAAAGCACATCTGCCTTTCATAAGCATATCTGCTAGAGTAATGAAAAGATACTGCCTCTTCCCTGCAAAACATAAACCTGCATAACACGTTACTAGTATATGATGAACAAGCCTGTATCTCGTGAATCACACAGAGCCCACATTGCTCCTCATGAGCACGGGGCAAGAAATTCTCCACTCAATGAAGCCTGTGCAAGCACAGCACTAATTACTGTGGAAGTAATTTGTTATTAAAAAGCTCTGATCAGTACTGTCAGGGCAGTAGCTGGACTCTCAACATCATGGTCTCTAAGCCCAGACCTATAGGGTTTTAGCCACACAGTTTTATCTTTCCTGGCAGAGTCACTTTGGTGAGGGTGAGTGAGCCAAACTCAGCCCAGCAGCTCAGGATGGGTTTGGCATCTGCTGTTTTCTTCAGCAGACTTCGGCTGTCATGAATGCAGTAACTCGGCCGTCTTGGTAATGACAAACACAAAGTGCAATGCATCTAAGCTGACCGAGCTGGCTGGCTGGCTGGCGACCCCTCAAGGACCCTCTTGGGAACTTGAGCTCTTCCGGTCACTCAAAGTGATTTTACAACTCTGAATCCGAGTAAAGAAATGTAAATGCAGCCAGAGCCCACTGCTTATGGCTCCCAAACAACTCAGAGCCTCTGGCGACCAATGTCGTTGCCCACTTCTTCGAATTCAGCACGTATTACGCCAAAATATTTCTCATGGCAAGCATCCAGCTAAGTGAGTAAGAAAACTGTTTTATGGTCCCGATTAGAGCACAAGTCTCCACCGCCAGTGATGAGCTGGACATCACCCGCCTTTTAAGTTCTGCCAAATCACAGGGTTTCAGCCTGCCACGGAAGTCTGATTCAGCCCCGACTGCCACGAGGCAAAGGAGTTGGGGTGCAATGCCATTTTTTGGCTGGTTTGGAAAGTGCTTGCAATCAAATAGAACAACGCTGGCGCATTTGAACATCAAAAGCGCTACTGCAGAGACAACCAGCAACAAAGCTAGTATCTACGTCAAACTGTACACCACTCTTGTGATCAACAAATTGAATGGTACGAGCCTCAGCTTGTCTTTAATTTTCTTTTTTATAAATTAGGTTGATTAAGACCAGAAGGAAACAGTGACTAATCCCCAAAATAGAAGAAAAAGTTGGGTCAAAGTGACATTGGCAGAAAAAAAAACACACACCCAAAAAGATAGAGGGACACCGTGATTTCAGCTCAGTAGCCCTTGCGCTTATCAAACTGTAAAGCACCGTTTCATATTTGGACAAGAACACGATTGTCAACTTCAAAACTTTTTGCTTCCTTAACCTATTAAAACTTAAGTTCCTCAACAAGAGGATTTTCTATATGAAAACACAGCAGCAATGCAGGGATAACAGCATCTGAACCCATATACTTTTAAATTGCCTTTTAAACCAACAGGGCAGGAGATATGAATCCAAACAGACCTTAAGGTACTAAACTCAATCCAGTATTAATTCATGAACTAGAACACAATAAACTTTTCTATATTTGGCGTTTTTCAAGTTAGGGATGTGCTTCCTCTCTTTCTCAGTATGTAAAATGAGAGCCCAGCCCCAGGTTTTTATTGCAATCCTCCATCTGCCTCCGAAGGCATCACGGAAACTTCACTGATGGTGCCAGTTCAGAGACGACAGGTGAACGCAGTCACCGGCTCAGCATCCGCTTCTTCCATGTTCACTCTGAGCTATCAGTAGCGTAGTTGTGGTCTTTTTACTGCCAAAAACGAGTTAAAAGACTGAGAGAACAAGCTTTGCACGTGGCTTTGTCCTCATAACCTGCAACTACTCTTGTTTAAGAAGGAAACTTTTTCTACTTTTGTTTGCCTACGTGTTTACGGTCAGCTCTCACAACCATAGATAAAACCACACATTTAAAAGAGACCAATATGGGCAGTCTGTTCAGGAGCACAAGTACCTTAAATGCCATGATTTCATGCCTTTACTGATCAGAGTAATTTTGCAAGATTTTTCACTGTTTCCATGAAAATAGTGTAGTTGCACATCTTCCTAGCTTTGGTTACTTGCGTCCCTCCCAGTTTCAGGCTCAAAAACTGATCATATACTCAATAGCCAAATGCACATATCGAAGCCAGCCGCAAGGGACTCTGTACTTAATCAAATATTAGTACATTTTCTGTGTTAACAGTGAAGTATTTGGTGCAGCCAGTTCCTCCTTTCCGATGTCTCCATTTCCAACAGAGCACAAAAATAGCAACATTTTAAAGTATATGAGTCCAAGCGATGCATGTGAATGTAATTGCCGGGGCATTTTATGTGCTGCAAGGCTATATTGCAAGATGATTGATTTCTTATGGCTGAAACTGTCATGTCCAGGCAACATTAAGCTTTGAGTCATGGTATTTAATCTGCAATGTGTCACAAGATCTAGATTAAAGAGGGCAATTGCATATTCTTTTCCAACCCTCGAAAAACTCAACAAAAAAAAAAAAAAAATACACCAATGGCAACAAATTAGAGGACCTGTGCGTTTCCTTCCCTTTCTTGGCTACAAAATACCACTAAACACGTAACTCATTCTGTTTGGAAAGTCAGAGGAGATGAAATGCATAAGTCACTATGGGAGTTTATTACTCAAAAGCAACAAGGGGAGGATAACATTTTCCTCTCAGACCCCCACAGAAGTTTGGGGCTGTGATATGCAGCTCCGGCTCCATGCCCCAGACTCCCAGGGAGAGCAAAATATCACAACCAAAATCAGCTGCACAGGTTCGAAATACCGAGCTATCTTCCTAGCCATCAGATAAGCTCCCCAGTGAAAGCACTGCCCAGTACAGCACAGGAAAAGAGTTTCTACCCCATCCTAAACCAGGGATTAGAGTCACCAGAGCTATGTTTTATGGTATGTTTCCCAGACCAGCTTTGGTTCACAGCACACTTGGTAACATAATATCAGGGTTTACTTTAGGGAACAGCTACTTTCCTCAGATTTCCAAGCTGAAAGACCGGGTTAACACGTCATTGACTTGTACAAGGTCTAAACCAAAAAAACTGGAAAAAAATACAGAAACTAAAACCAGCAACAAGTCAGAACTGGGACACACACTGCCAACACGGGCACTGGGCTGATGTACAGCGGGAGGAGCGACTGGCAAGAGAATTGCCTAATTGGCATTACCCAACCCAGGGAAACCCTTTCCTAGAGGGAATCAATGGCTTTTGATGCCAAGCAAGATGCCTCCTGTTTCTCAGTCCTCTCCAGAAATGCAGACCCTGAGGTCAACTCAGCAGGCATGGGCTCAGCAACGTCTCAGAGATGCCTCTTCAAAAGGCAAATAGATCCACATCGCCCAATGCAGCATCCATCCTCCACTGCATTCTGCATCTCTGCCAGTCCCCATCACAGCCAGAGAACGGGCTTAATTAAAATACCCTGATTTCACTTAAATAGAGCATATACCAGTTTTCTTCTCAGGTTACCAATTTAAAGCATGAGACCAAAACGCCTCATAAAAACTCTGCAAAGTCTAGAAGTGTCAAATGCTATAAGGAGCTAGGGAAAGCAATTATCCATCAGTTTATTTAAACTTGTTCACCGAAAATATTTAAGCAGGAATTTCATGCAGAGATAAGCCACTCAGTAAGGCAAGAGGTTATGGTAAAGATACAAGCTATTACATGTGTACTGGCATAGGTTACAGCAGAGCGCATTAGGACTGGATGGCATTTCCAATTTAATCCCCTTTTTCAGTTGCAAATAGCTTTATTAAAGAAATTTTGCAAAGGACTAAAGTTTTCCATGCGTCGTCTGAGCCCGAAGGCAGCTTTTCTTGTAAAACTTTAAGCAATGTTAAGTTGGAATTATGAGCGCTAGAAAATAAGAAAACACAAACCAGGTTTTAGACAACCCATTGGTTGAAGGAGGTAAAAAACTCAAAAACTCATGGGAAAATTTATTCACAATTATTTTTACTTAAAAAGCAGAATATTTCTGAACATACGGGCATCAGCGTTTCCAACCCAGAGAGAGGAAACCTCTGGGCTAGATAGTCCACACATAATGAAATACGATCCCTTCCTCAAAGGCCTGACAATGTAAGGGCTAAGTCCACAGACTCAAATAGGCCAGAAAAAACACAAAATAATTCAGCACCAGCCCATATTTTAAAATATAGAGACAGAGAAAAGAAAACTTTAAGAGAATTAATGCATACTGCGTCAAGTAAGGACAAAGTTAAAATTCTTATTAAAAAAAAAAAAAAAAGAAAGGCAGTATCACAGCAAACTCAACAAAGCATTCAGGAAAGAAACTAATGTTTCAAGATAACAACACTTAATTCCCCCCCAAATTTTACCTAATTAATATTTTGTAATTTCCTTCTGAAACAGCAAGCAGGAGCCTGCTCTCCCCCCACAGCTCCCCTTTCCCCTCCAGCCAGCTCCCTTCAGGAAAACTGTGAGAAAAATGTGATGGGAAAAAAGTTTCTAAGGAAAAAAGTTTCTAAGGAAAGCAGAGCAATGCTTTCACATGCATTTCTCTCCAGTTATTCCTCTTCTCCCAACATTACAATGTAATTTCCTCTCCAAGGTATTCTTTATCGCTGGAGATTAAAGGCACATTCTGCGGCTGTTTGATTTGGCCTGCACTCAGATAAACAAGTAAACTGCAGGAACGCAGAAGTCGACAATCAAGATCAGTTGAGTTGACGGCAACCAGATAAAAAGCAGCAGGTCAGGGTCTGGTTTACTTCATTTTCTTACACATCCTCTTACCCTGCTACAGACAGGGCTCTGGGAAGAACTATTGCTCACTTACAGAAAAGTACCTTTTTTTTTTTTTCTAAAGAAAATAATTTTTTTAAAAAAAGAATCACAGCTGAAGTCAGCATTCAACAGCCCCATCTTTTAGAGCTTACTTTTTGCTGGAAATAAAAAAAAAGGAAAAGGAGGCTTTCCACCAAGAAGTTCACATCACAAGAAGTGATGATTTTTCTAAAGAAAAGGCGCAGTAGTGTATTTGCTGTCTTTCCTGCCCTGAAATGACAGAAGGTGCAGTGGGAAAGATTTCAGAGAGCCAACACTGGCAATGGGTGATCTGCTATATTTCTGTGGATATATATACACACATTAAAAACCTGTATGTTAAAGCACTCACAATTTCTTAATTTAAATGAAAGCCACCACTCCTGCATGCAGAAGCAATTGTGGAGCAAGCCCCGCCATGCTGCACTGGGCTCAACCTTGACTCCTTATCCGAGCCCTCACCTCCCCAAAACAGCCAGCTCTGTACAAGCTCAGCCTCCACAGTGCAGGTTTTTCTGGAAAAAAAGATACCCAAACCCACCCACCATCACCACCCCCCTTCCCAGGCCTCAAGTCTCTTGTGCAAGGGCTGACCCTGATGCACTGTGCATCTATGTCCCGTGCCACCACCTCTCCATCGCACCCACGGTCACCTGGCTTAACCTCCACTACCTGCTATGTTACACTAAACCAGACATCCTTACGTGTTACAAGTTGAATTTCAAGAAGTGTAAAAAAACCCCAACCAAGCCACCACCACCACCACCCTCCCTCCCCCCCCCAAAAAACCCCAACTCCAACCCTACAACAAAGAGCTGGGGCAGCCAAGAACAGCAACACTTGTTCTGCATTGGGTAAGTTTTCGCCCTTTTACCCCAAAAAGGGCCAAGGTGACGCACAGATTGTTTCAACCCAGTTATTTACCACAAAACCAAGCCACTAAAAGCTCAAAGCTTTGCAAATTTGATCAGCTCTAGAGGATTAAACTTCCTGCATCTCCAAAGACAAGTATGGCAAGCTGCCCATTCCTGGAAAAGTTTGCCAAAAGGTATTTCAGGGCCATTTCCTAAATTAACTCATTCATAGTTTTATTATTTCTTTTGTGTTTTGGGATTTGGGGGTTTGGTTTTTTGTTTGTTTTTAATTAACCATTTGAGAAAGGGAAGCTAGCAAAAGCCCTTAATTTTAGGCTAAAAAAAAAGTACACAACAAATGAAGTTCCTATAGCAAGAAGTTAAAAAGAGGCATTCATGGTGTACTGTGCTGGGAGCTGTACTGATGGTTAGAGATGATGTTCAGCTCAGCAGAGCCGAGGAAACACATAGTATCATTCATAAAAGAGAACAGATTCCAGCTGAGCAAGCAAAACCTATACATTTGCACTTATAAATAGTTTAACTGAGGTAGGAATAAGCATAGAAAGGGAAGGGAAAAGAGTTCTTAAAAGGATAAGAAACCAGAAAACTTCCTGATTGCTAGTGGATTTATTCAGAGCCTGTTGCCTGGTTGGAGAGTATCACAAGCAGAAAGAAGCTGAGCTCTAATAAATAAAGGTCTTGCTTTTATTACTGGGGTATTTGCGTGGAAGGCTGGGCCAAGGGTAACAGCAGAGCAGTTCGGAAGCAAGTCTTTTTGAGACCAGAAGGAGCTTATAGTTTTCCCTGCTGTACCATGAAACGTTTGTGTTGAGCACAGGGCTGAGCTCTCAGCTCACGGCAGATCTTAACACGCTCCAAAAGGGAAGCTTTGCAGCAAACTGCCCGCCAGCATTTTAGAGACGCCATTGCACAGAGCAGCTCCTGTGGTCTGCTCATGTGCTGCTGATAGATATAACAAACTGAGGGGATTTGGTGTTGAAATACACTCAAGAACAACAAAGCAACTCCTTCAGCCTGACCACAAAAATTAAGACATCTAGTAAATGTGTCTTTAGGTCACTTTAAACACACTGATGCTTTCAGTATTGGTGTGGGATGCAATCAACTCAAATCCCACTGGTCTTCCCACCATTCACCCACGAGCGTACATTAGGAGGAAACACAAGGCCAGGGACCAGCAGCTTGCAGGCTCTTGCTGCTGGTCATGCCATGGGGCAGGGTCTTCACTTTGCCCTCTGTAACTCATGGGATTTGTCCCCTTCCCTGCACTGAAACAAATCCTCATGACTTCTGGCACAGCAACGCTTCCCCATCTCACTTGGGACTGTTATTGTGATAAGCAACCTCTCAACCATCCACCTTTGGCACAAATGACTTGCAAGCACGTTGAAAACCATGCTTAATATGTTACATCAGCATCAAGGCTGCAAGGAAGGAAGGCAAGATGGCATCAAGTCACATAACCATTAATGGCTCAGTGGAAGTTGGTCTCAAATATATTGGCAGAAAATCCCATTGCTACTAATGGCCAAGCTGCTGACAAAGCCAGTAAAAACCTACAGGAACTCAGCCATATGGCCCATAGGCATCTGGAGAAAAGAGACAGCAAACTCATTTCAGAGCAAGGAGGAGAGACAAGGTGGACAGTTACAACAGCTGTAGGAAAGCCAGCAGCCACGGACTGAGGTCAGAGGAGCAATATTCTTCATCTGGCCCAGGGGAAGAACGCAAACCAAGAAAAAACGTGGTCAGGATAACCTGAGGTCTGAGCAACTGCACTGTGCACGAGCCACTGTCAACTTGGCTGAGGCTTACAAAGTCAGTCGCCTAAAACGTCTCCCTTCTCTCATTCCCTCCGAAACATATCCTACCTGATGTGCTGGCTGGCATACGAGGAAGGGGAGAAGCCAGGCTCCGCACTGCTCGGGGAGTGTGGGTGTGTGCGTGCGTGTGCAACGGAGAGCCTCACGCCCGAAAAGCTCTGCTAGATGGCAAAGTGCCCTGCTGGAACATGCCCACGCGGTTGGGATTAAGGAGACACCTGCAGAGAGCAGCAGCAGCATGGCCAGAGGCCCTCAGGGCGTGGAGCAGAGCTCCACAGGGACATCACAGCCACCAAGCCAAAGCCCCGCTTCCCACTGGCTCGATGCACAGGGAAGGGAGAAAGGAAAGCAAATCCCCGTGGTCAGAGACCTGGGGGCACCTGCCCTGCTGCATTTCACCTTGGGGAACAAGGGAGAGGCAGGCGAGCCATGACGAGTCAGAGGAGAGCCAGAAAGCTTCACGAGAGCCACGGCAATTCACGGAGCCGTTCCCAAGGAGAAAGAAGATGAGCGCGGAGCTAGAGGCACAGGCTGAAGAAGAAACCGCTCGTGTGGAAGGAACAGAATCAAGCCAGAAAGAATTTAAGAGAAAAGATAGTTATAGAAGCATATAGGTGGGTCATAATTCACTTTTTAAAATAGCTTCCATGGATGGTATCTTGAGCTCAAGTCAGGGAATGGCAAGTCGCTGGTTTTTAACACCTCCGTTAGCGTGTCCAAATGGTTGTACCGGAAACCCAGAGCTGCACAATATACAAGGCTTGTCCGTGAGCACTGGCTCTCCACTAAATCTGAACATGCATTATTTTGGCAAAAGAGCATATTTCATTTCACAAGTTTAAAAAAAAAAAAATAAATCACTTCTTTTGAAACCAGAACATAATAAAGTGAACAAGAAATACACAAGCAGCATGATGCTCATTTATTTCTTATATAGCCCAGAAGGAATGCAATTTAAAATGTGAACTTTGGCAATTCATCACACGGTCTTTCAGACTTCAGAATTTTCAAAGAAGAAACTAAAATGAGCAAGATGTTCAACGTTGAGAAATGCCTACCACAAACACCAGAACTATCAGACATAAGGATATTTGCCTTAAATGCACTAAGTTCAACTCATCTCTGGCGCAACTCTCCTGACTTTGAGACAAGCGAGTCTAGCATGCTGTTCTGAACACATCCATGAAATACTATTTATATCATGACATCTAAAAATTCAGCATAATTATACGGAAGAGGTTTTTAATTAAAATATTTATAGACTGCAGGTGACAGAGCCATTTAAACTTGTTGGGCAGATCATAGCTATGCAAGACTTGCACAAGAGTTAATGTGAGCGCTCCTGTTTGTCACTACTCTGTCGAGTAACACTGAGGATGCATGCTAAATTTCTAAACATACGACTTATTTCTGAACCCAATTTGTTTACGCAGCAATTTGATGTATAGAAATAGAGCTTTTCAGATCAGTGTTCTTCACCTGGGTCAACCCTGATCGTCCTGGAGAAGGTGTCCCCCGGACCAGGAGGGCATCAGGAGCATCCCAAGCCGGAGTTCCTCCGGGCAGGATGAAACACGACAAACCATTGCACAAATTTGTTTTTACTTTACCGCTGACGGAGGAACAGTGGCTTTTCCACAGGATACGCTGAAGTAACCAGCAAGCCCATTCACTGCTTACAGTTAAAATTAATAGCCGACCTTGCCCTTCTTTATCTAGGCAGCAATTATTTCCTAATACAGGCAGCAAAGTCATGCCAGTTTTGCCCTCTGGGCCTCACGAAGCACACAGCCTAATTCACATTATCCGGGAGCAGCCAAGCCAAAAATTTTTTAGAAGCAGAGATATTCTTATATCTGCTCTCATTAAGCAATTTCCTGCGGTATTTACGGAGTGGCTACAGCCTGCCAGCACGCCTGCCAGCCGTACGCCTCCCAGCCTCTAAGTTTTTCAAGGTGTCTTTTTATTTTTTTTTTTTTTAATTTTAATGAGTTTTTTTAGGGACTAACAATGATGCCCAAACAGCTGAGAAGTCTGGCCAAGAAAGCACAACCCGACTCTGTCGCCAAAGTTGTTTCTGCCACTGGCTCTGCAGGAGTCTAATGCCATGTTACCCTCATCTGCCCCACCAGGAAAAAAAAAATTAATACAGATTTTTTTACTCTTAAAGTAACCTGCTAGAAAACAATGAGAATTAGTGTCAGACTTATGTCAAGCAAGAAAACTCCCGTTCCTCCTGTGATTTGCCAAGCATCCCAATCCCAGCTAAGCTTTCAGGACTCCTGAAAGTCACCAGCCTAATTTATTTCACACCTTATCCATCACTTCTCCACATCTCTTTGAATACAGCTATATCCTTGCTTGTTTGCTGGGGGTGGCAATATCTGACTCCAATATCACCTTCTGGGGAAAAAAAAAAAAAAAAGTCAGAACTGACTCGAAACCTTCATGTTTCACAAGTCTTCTGACATTTTGGGTTCTTATGTTCAAAATTAGCAAATTATTTTGCTATTGTAAGGCATAGACACGTGTCTCTAGTGAGGACTAAATTTCTCATGCAACCAAACAAAGCAGCTGAGAGGGTTAATTAAACATTACAACACTCAAAAATAAATCAATGCATGCTTGGGAGTTTATTTATTTTACAACTTAAAAAAAAAAAAAAAGATAGATTACAAGGGAGGAAACAAACAGAAATCCCAAGCTAAGCACAAGTTGGACTGAATTAAATTTAAGTCAGCCTGGACTTAGTTGGTGACAACTTCTGCAAGGGGACTGAATTCATAAATGCCTCATGAAAATGGTAAAATTTGAGCCGAGCTTGCAAGATAGCTCCACAGTGGACTGTTTTTCACCACTACAAATGATAATTTTCTCTCATTTCATCTATTTTCTCTCTCTTCTAGACACCAACATCATCACTGTAGCTGCTATGGTTACATACTCCACTTTGTTTTGCTGCCAGGAGCGGTACAGAGGACACTCTGCAGATAAGGGCTTATTTTTATATCTTAAGAGAAAAAAGCAAAAGCATGTTCTCCACACTAAGAGGTTTTAAAGACGGGATTTGAACTGCTCTGGAAGCATTTATATAATTGAATTTTAATTTGCTTCATTTAGACTTGCGGTCTCTTGTGCACTGTCCAGTGCACAAATCAGGCATTTTGTACAATTCAATTACAAATATACTCAGGAACCTTTTAATCTCATGTTAGGTTTCATAATTGATTCCTGCTGTCAGCGTCGAGTCTCAGTGTTTGGAGAGTTCTCTCAAGTCATGTGCAAAGTCCAATGGTGACTTATTTCAGATGTTTATAGGCAAAAAAGGTACAATTAAGTGTAACGCATAGGTTAAGCCAGATTTTAGGGACTAGATCATAATTACAAGAGCGCGCATAAATCCGTCCATGTGTGTAGGGTGGGAATATTCAATGGAGCAGCAGCAATTTGTACTTGTGACTCTTTCCTCCCTACTTCTTTTAAGCTCCGGGTTTTCCTTGGAAAGGATATATACACACACACTATTGAACTATAAGGCAAAATGTAGAGTGTAATCAGTTTGCACCTGGAAACACATCCTCTCCTACTAGAAAATGGAATATTTGTATTTTTAGAAGCTGGAAAAAATCCACAGTAGTACATCTGTTAAGCAAACATCTTAAAACTCTTGCCTAAAGTAATGGAAAATGTCATGCTTTACTGATAGAGTAGTGTAGGCAACAAGCTCCTTTAAAAACTAAAACCAGGTGTTACCACTCTGGATTTTAGCAAGAACAAACCCTGCACACATCAGTTTACAAAAATCTGAGTGAATCACAAGAGTCTTTTTCCACAGAATCACCATTTCTCCTGTTCTTTGGTCCGCCCAGGCAGCATGGGAGAGCTCACTTCCCACAGAAGCCCACTCCCTTTCAAAACTATCTGATGATCAGAGATTGTGTTAATCAACATGTATTTATACAATTAAAATAGCTTCAGCTACCAAAAGTACGGCCAGCATTTTGAATTACCTGCCAGCTTTTCCATGGCATTTACCGACGTGTTGGCTTTTGCAGAAATTTTACCTTCTTAAAAAAAGACATCTGATTTTTCTGTAAGTAATAACATATCCTACGCACAATACCAAAACGTGGAACTAGCTTAGCAGTACACCAAAGCTTCACAGGACTATTCTCCTGTTCTTCAGGCAGGTATCACAGATTTAGCAGCGCAGATCCGACTCTGCCAGCAATTATACCCACAACAATTCACGGGTCTTGAAGGAGTCATGTTGGATTTACTTTTCTGTAAATCACAGCAGTATTGCATTAAAGCCAAACCACAGCAGCCTCTGGGGTCAATGTCCTGTCCCACCTCTGCCAGCGTGCTCCAGCCCATCCACATCACCTACCATCTTTGCAACAAGCTGAATACCTTGAGATGTACGTCCCTCTTCTCTGCTTATTCCCTCATCCTAATCGCTTGCAAAAAATGCATACTTTCAGATAATAAATTTCATAAGATGTAGAAAGGAGTTACCATTATACACTGCCCTACACAAGTTACACAAGGCGCCACTTTCTCCGTGCAAGCAGACCAGCAAACCGAGACGGATGCTATGAGGAAAAGAGGCAGATACACAGAACATTTGGCTTGACAAAGGCAGAGACTTGTATACAGCAAGTATCCACGTCAAAGCCAAAATTTAGTAGACTGGCTGGTGCTCCATTTCCCACTTGTTTTGATGGTTCATGCGTGCAGTTTGATGAAGCAGCATCCAGTTTTTCCCTGAAGGCTCTTTTAAAAATAAGCCAGTGAGAAGAAAACCTCCAAACAGCTACCTAAAGTGAACCTCCAGAGGCATGACAAGCATCAGACTAAGGTTTTCCCCTATAGGCTGGGGTGGGACGAAGGGAAAAAAAAAAAAAATAAAGCTTTCCACCTTCCACAGCGTGTGTTGTGTGTTTAAAAAAAAAAAAAAAAGTAGTCTATGTTTTCAACACATGATATTCATAATCAGACCACATCAAACAGTTATAAATGCTCCTTCAGCCTAAACACATTTAAACAATGCTTTTCACAAGAGAATTAAACTGCTGTGGCTTATCACAATATAAAAAATAGTAGCTCGGTGGGGTCCGCAGAGCTGCAACAGTTTGTGATATGCAAAAGGCAAAAAAAAAAAAAAAAAAAAAAAGCAAAGCCCCTCTAGCACGGAGGGCTGCGTAGCCAGACATGTGCAAGCGCAAGTGTGAGCCTAATGGGTGTCCTTGTATTCTCCTGCTGGCATCTGAGGATGTCCAAACACAGATGATGGATTTTACAATGCAGACTGTTAAATGTCACATCCTTCGACAGCAAGGCTTAGCCTTACAAACTAGTATCATGACCCAGGGTGGCATGGAGTGGGGCTGGCTAGAGGAGGACACTATATCCCCTGTGGATTTATTGGTTTGCATTACTCAATAGCACCATGCGGGCAGTGGACTGAGAGCAGCACTATCCCCCTCTGCCAGGGCTGGCATGGCTGCAGATGCGGGGCTGGACCCAGCTTCGGGCGCCCCAAATCAAGGGGGATGTTGATCAAAACCCTTCTGCACAGGAGGCTGGACAAGAGCCCTCCAGCAACCCCTTCCCACCAACATTTCTGCAATTCAAGGTTCTCGTAGGAAGAAACAATAGCAGCTCAAAAAGTTTAGACAAAGATTTTTCCCGGGTTACAAACTATTTTGCAGTCTTTTCTTAACACAGTAATTTAATGCGCCTCAAAGGCGCCTGCCCTTTAGCAAGCGTGCAGCCTATGCCCTTGCAAAGGGACAGGCCTGCTCAGAGATTTTATTGCCATAAAGCGTTTGTTCACTTTTGAAGTGTTTTTGCCACTCTATTACAGCTACAAGCGTTTTAACCAAACTAATAAAAGGACATTTAACAGCACTTTTGGGATGCCCATCGCTCCGCCCAAGTGAGATACTCCGGCTGGTACAACTGTTACTACAATACATCAGTTCACACTGCTGTATGTAATCTCATTCAGGATTGCCTCGTGTTTCTGGTTTTGCAGACCTTGTTCTATGCATTGGCCTTACCAAGCCAGAATATGATGATTTCTATGCCTGTATCTCTTGCTTAAAAAGCTGGACCAAATGTGTTGTTCATGTCACCAAGGCTTTAAGAATTTCTCTTATCCCTCAGTTTTAGTAAAGTGCCTGAAGAGCAGCTACATAAAGGCTTACCTGGGGGTCTTGACTCAGTTTCACAGTTACAGATCTCAAGAGGAAAAAAAAAAAAAAAAGTGATCGAGCTTCCAGTCCCCTAAGATCACCCCAAGGTCTGGAAGCCAAGCTAGGTCCTTCCCACAGTAAGGGAAAACCCTGCTAACGGTGCATGCACCCAAAAAGAACAACAACAACAAAATCCATCTTCTTCCTTCTTTGCCAAATTGACGCCACAGCATTAGGAGAAATAAAAACCCTACCAAGAGGATTTGAACTACACAGCTGCTAAAAAGGAAGGTGCCATTCTCACGCCGCACCTTCACCACCGCCCTGAATTTCAGTATTTATGAAATGTTTACACAGCCTTTAAAACTTGCTAAGCAAAAGCTAGGGTAATATTATACATTTAGGCAGTGAAACTCAGAAGGGAAATGCTATATTAAAAAAAAAAAAAAAAAGCACAGAGTGTGCCAAACAATGCGCAAAACTAGATGCAACAGTTATCCTGGCAGCACCTCCCAGGGGAAGGAGGGAGGAAGGGACCCAGCGCCAGGGCAGCCACCCGCTCCCATCAGCTCTTAAACATAATTCCAGTGTGAACCAAAACGTACGCATCCAGGGCAAACAGAAGTGAGGCATCCACGCGTGCCTTTGACAGATTTCATTTTCCTCCTCCTGCAGTTTATTGTGAAAATAAATTTTTTAAGTACTTCCTATATTGCTGCATCACACAATCAAACACCTACAATGTCACAAACATTTAATTACTCCCACTTTTTTTTTTTTTTTTTAAGCCTGCCTCAGTAACAGTCCCATGCATTACAAGCCCTCAGGCCACTGTTTCCAGGGTGTGTACAACAATGGTCCTTAATTGAGGTTTGAGTGCTACATATAACACCACATGTGCAAGGCTGCTACAAAAGAAAGAAAAAAATAACAATGCATACCTTGCCTCTCTCCCAGAACACCCACCCACAGTCTGCATGAAAATTCCAGAGCTTGAAGATGATTCACTTCGATTACTTATCACACCAAAGACTTTAGTTACAATTAAAACAACTCTACTGTCTTTTTCTTCAGGTTCAGAAATATCCTGGTGAGCTTTGAGCGTATCTGCATTTCTACGTTCATACACAGCAGCCCAGTCCACCAAGCTGAGACCAAAAAGTTTGCAGAGAAGTCATCTCGTGGGACTTATTTGGATTTTCCCTTTCCTCCTTCCCTCCACCCCAGGTGAGATTTAAGTGCCTCACGGGTGATGCTGGGATATCACCTGTGCTTTCTAACTTCACAAAGACCATGGCCAGCGCTACTGAGCGCTCCCACGTTAACATATCAAACAGCCAAGAAAAAAAAAAAAAAAAAAAAAAAGGCGCATCTGGAAAGTTTCTCTGAAAGTGAATCCTGCACAGGCACGGATGCTGTCTGCAAATGGGATCCAGTTGGTATCGTACTGTAAGTGTTCAGCATTCACCATAAAAGTGGGTCATTCCAGAGGAAAGGGACCTGTGATTTCATCCATGTTTTACAGTTGATCTGGATGTTTTCTTAGCAGGAAAAAAGGACTGATCAGGAAACATCTCTCCCTGCTAAGGATTCTGAATGCTTTTTGTTCAACAACATTATAGAGATGGAAGAAAAAGAGTTAAGCTGCAAACAAAGATTTAACTCAAATCTTTACATTATTCAAAGGAACATATTAAGAATTACCTGAAACAGCAAGTAAATTTTGGAAGCAAGTTAAAACAAAGCCTAGCAATTGATTCCGAAAAATTGTGATGAAATTTGAAACGTTCATTTCTTCTCTGGTTTGAGACAGAACTCCATGGGGGACAGATAAAAGTCGCTGCAGCCCGCCAGCAACTCACATTACCTGCTGTTTGAGCGCAACGTATCGAGAGACCTCACTCGTGAATGAAGACCTCAGTGTGGCATCTGCTGCTTGCAAGCAAAATGAAGACTCCCAGAGCGCTTTGTCTTACTCCAGGCCCTAAAACACAAGGTATTCACCCACCAAGTGGGAATAGTGGGAGAATTCCGAGATGCCTATTCGTTGATTAACCATGTTCAAACATGTTTTTGCAAGGCAGGTTAACCCAACTCGAGCATCACATTTCTATATTTCTGTTGTAGATGACGATGATACCAGATTCCAGAGCAGCCAAACTGGCATCACTTCTCAGGGCATCAAAAAAACCCCTGAAGAATAACCACATAAATCAAAGCCAAATACTTTTGACAAGGGATGGATTTTTAGGTTTTAATCTGATCTTTCCATTCACATGGATGCCTGCTAATTGCACTGCCAGAAACGCTATAAACGTGTTAATGAGCAGACAGCCAATTACATGAAGTAATACGTTAGAAATAAAGTCTTCCCGTTTTCTAAATTAACAGTTCTTAAAACGAACCACAGAGATAACCTCTGGTCAGTTGTTTTTTCCTGCAGTTGCTCTATGAAAATGAAGTTTTGTATCATCTTAGTTTTCCCACGTATAACTCAATTAGCATGAAAACCTGTATGAAAACCACATCCTGATGTTTGTTTGCTGCAGGCCTCCAAAATCACTCGTGTAGATCCCAAGCTGCTCTGGCAGCAGAGCTGTCATTTATTTCATAAGCGCATGGCATTCTGGCACACCACAGGTTAGGGTTTTTCAAGACATCTGATTTACCTCAAGGGGACCCTGAAGAGTCAGCCTAGCATGAAAACACATACACATTTCCTAAAGGTCATTCAAAAGTAACATCTGCTATTGATTCGATCTGAAAAGTCGTAACTGATCACTATAAACAGTTACTTAAACAATCTTCTCTTTACTAAAAATTACTCAAAAGGACTAGTCCCTTCTCATGTATGAAATAACTTTATTACTCATCTCTTGATTGCAGAAATATAGGGAGAAAAAGGACTCGGGCTGGAGAATTGTACCAGTCCCCTCAATACAGTCATGACAACGTCCCTCAAGCAGAACCATCTCTTAGCACTTGCAAGATTTCAGTTCAGGTGGCAAAGCTCAAGGCACACAAAAGCGCAACGGTGAGCCTTCCCCTGCCCCCTTTTTCAACTCGCTCTTCATAGGACAACCATTTGCCTTTCTCCCAAGATTTCCTTTAGGACCGCGGCCACGGTCACTCGAGGCCAGCCACGCTCCCTTGCAGCACACAGACCTGGTAAACACCGGGTTTCTCGCGTTCCCTCTGCGGAACAACCCGTGCCCACGTAGCACCGACCCGAGGCTGCGAGGCCCCAACGCACCGTACCAACGCCTCCTCCCCGAGGGGCCGGGCGGAGCTCAGGGGTTGACAGCAGAAAGCTGGGTGTATAGCTAAGTCGCCCCGATTGCCTCGACATTAAAAAGGAGAGCAGACAGCGGTGTTCAGAGGGAGCCCCTGCGGGAGCTGCTGCTCCGAGGGGGACGAGGGATTTTGTTGAAGGCTAGGTAAGTCGCTTGCTTTGCAAATATGCAACGACTGACCGTTGCGGGAAGGAAGGAACATTGGCCACAGTGAAACCTTCGCAGTGATCAAAGGCACTTGGGTGCATCTAGAACAACCCCACCTGCTTTGCCCCTGAACATGTGAAACCTCCTAACGTGACTTTAGGAGCAAGGTGTTAACATCTTAACGGCAGTTCTGCTGGGTTACGTCCATCTGACTCTCAAGTCCGAAGCAGCATTGCGCATTGCCACCCGTCCCGCGAACGTCGCAGGACAGACAGATGCAGGTCTGACCTGGTGGTGCACTTCTCGTGCAGCCCCAACCTCATCGCCCCTTCCGACAAGAAATTCAGGGCCGTGTTTTGTCCCAATGGATAAAGGACCTGCATTATCACCCATTTCGCTTCCCAGTTAGCAAATTCTCTCTCTAGTACTGCACTTACTAAAGAGGCGAAACAGGGGGTTGGGGAAATAAGAGCTGTGTTAATGTAAACAGGGATGTTTTCAGGCTGAAACTATTCAGGCCATTTAGAGTTTTCCAAACAACCCCAAACCTTTTTCCAAGTGATTTTCCTCATGGTTAAGCAACAGAAACACAGATTAATTAAAGCATTCATTTAACTCGGGTCAGAATTAGTTGAAGGCCTTTTGGTGCTCAGAGGAAAAAGAAAACTGGAAACCATTCTAAACAGAGAGGATTATTCACTCGCTGGATTTCTCACTACCTGTTGCTTCCTGGGGATAACTGCTTATAAACAGTCTTAATTTGAGATTTTACATGTCTCCATGCGTTTCTGCAACAGTCCTCACAAGTCAGACAACTGCTTTTTCCTTCAGCCTTCGTGGTTCAGGAGATTATTTATATGCACAGAGATCCTAACTGAGCAAACTCCTCCCGGCTGTAGACCTTGCTGTGCCCCCCCCACAGCCCAGCATGGGGACAGCCCACCCATGGCCAGGGACTTTATTATGCAGATATTCAAGAACATTTGATTTTACCCCCCCAATTACAAATACCAATACACATAATTTCATAAAAACACAGTCCAGTCTCAAACATTCAGGACTATTTCATAACAGCACATAGTACACCTGGATGCCCGCCCACCACGTTCACAGGTTATTACGTCTCTTCTCCAATACTACGCATGCTTTGAAAAAAAGAGGGCAGTAAGGAAGCAAGACCTTCTTGCCGAGTTTATGCCACTATTGAAATACACTTTTTATGCACCTATCCAGCAGTCGATCCTCTCCCATTATTGAAAACAGCCTGCCTCAAGCATCACTCTAGAGAGAAAAGCATGTATTCTTTATTTTTTGATGTGGCTGTGCACATACATAGGCACACACACACGTGTGCGTTATACACACACCACTCAAAGGCAATCCTATGTAAGAGGTTGTGAGAAGAAGTCACTACGTTTTAAAGGAGTGAAATCAGTCAACGCTAAGGAGTGCTGTAACAGAGAAGGTATTTACAGCAGAAATGCTTACAGTGTCCATAAGCATCAGAGTGAAAACTCAGTCTGGCACAATTCTTTATGGTTAAGTGCACAATAAACAATCGGTTTTGAACATTTTAGGCATGTGAAAACACATTAATATGTCTGCCTGAAGGATTCCAGGGACAGCCATAAACATTGTGGACATGATAAACTCAGTTAGTTCAGTAAACAAACAAGGCACTTATATATTCACTTAGGAAATACTCAGTGGCACGTTATCAGGTTTTGAGTCATACATCCTACATTAGCAAACAGAAAGACATTTTTGCACGTAAAGATAGATACTTCTCCTCTTCAAACCCACAGCTACCTGGAATTCCTCTGCAGCAAATCCCATCCTCTTGGGACAATTTCTTAATTATGCCTATGAAGCGGAGACAGCCCAAAGCCAGCTCTGACCACAGGCTCACACACCAGTAAGCTGAACTTCACAGGAACATGTGCTTAAATTGTTATTTCCAATCCCTGCTCCCAGTGGGGATCTTGCCTTTGGCTTTTCATAGCAAGCGTCAGCTGCCCGTCAGGCTGCTAGGGCTTCTGGCTGTAGGTAATCAACCACTGCTGCTGTGCGCACAGCTCCTCGTTAGCCAGGACATTATTAAACTCCACAAAACTTGCTGCATTGGGGAAAAGACCCCATCGTGCTCAACTGTGCTATTTTGTGTGGCTTTGTCCAAGGGTCACACCTGAGGCACTGCTGCCAAGTGGAAGATGCAGCACAATCGCTATGGCTTCTTTCAATAGCCACAATACAAACCGTGTTAGCACAAAGCTTTGATAAGTACACCCTCCACCTAATTCTGTCAAGTTTTCATTCACGTCAGTGATTTTTTTTTTTTTTTTTTTTTTTTAAAACAACACTGCCAATGCATTTTACAGCAGAGCCTCTTCTCTGGAGGCCAGAGCAGGAGCTGCACGAGAGGCTTCTTATGCTGGTGGTATAGGAGGTTGGGCATCCCGGCTCCAGAGAAACAAAATCTGTGTGATTGAAGCCAAAGTACACACTCTCCAAGCCACTCTCCAAGTCAGTGCCAATATAAAAATCTCTTTTTTTGCACAACCCAGAACAGAATTTTATTAGGTCTAAACTACCTGTGTGAAATCCAGCCACCATCCCACCAGGAAGCAGAATTTAATCCTCTCTTCCCAGCAAGCGGAACAGTTGGTGTTTTCCTTGGCAGTCAGGTCCGTTTCAGAAACACGTATTAGGAAAACCACAGCTGGATCGAGGTGAAGAGGTGCATTTTCAGAGCAGATCCTATTTGGTATACGTAGCAAGGACCAAGTTCATTTCACCAACACAGAAAACCTAGGCAATCTTCCAGCTTTCGAGAAATTAAAGGCTTGATACAACAGCAATTCTAGATGTAGTCACCCAGAAAACGTCATGTTGATGCGTAAGTGGCCTTGGAAATTCAGACCTGGGGAGGCAAATGTTCTCCTGCTCCTGAAACATGGGTCCCCCGATCCAGTCACCACCACACACTGATGTCCTGTGCATCTTAGGTTCCGAAATCCTGATTTACCAGAGGATGACTAGCCAAGTTAGTTAATTCTAACTACATTTCTGCACAGGGGGGAAAAGAAAAGCGTGCATTTTTCCAGCTGAAGTCAACATTAAGTTCGGTTCAAACCATTTCCAGCACCTCACCCCATTTGAGGTGTTGCTTCGCCAGGACATTTCGGTCCCTTCCCGCAGCCACATGTCTCAGCCTGGGGGAAAGGGGAGGGTGTGAAATTGTGCCCCATGGGGAAAATGCATCAGAGCTGGCAAAGAAATCATTCCTTCCATGGAAAAATAAACCCACTCAATCCCATGTAGGCAGACGTTAAGCTATACATGTTTCACAGCAAGAGAGAAAGGGGTTTGTATACGCACAGCCAGAGCCCAATGCCACCCAGGGCAGTTTCTGAGCTTTTTTTTTTTTTGTCCTTGCTCAAGGCATACACTAAAATATAATAACAATTAAAAAAAAGAGAGCAGAAAGATTTTTACTCCCTGGGTTAGTCACTGGCTACTAAAATGCATGTTTGTCTCAGTTCAGGGCATGGAAAGTTTCTGATTTTAAAAGGAATTAATCTGTTTACCACAGACTGTATTAATTAGGGTTTATTGCAGAACTGTATTCTGTGCTAGAAAAACACCATCACATATTTATCAAATTTTAACCATGATTATTGTGTTTTATTGTTTCATAAACTTTGAAAATGTCATGTCATTATCTATTTCATCTCAGACTTTCCTTTCCATCTAGAAACCATTACATATGCTCTGAGGATAAGCCAACCCAGCTGCACATGTATGTACTACAAGATTCTGTTTGCAATGAAAATTATCTGCAATTGATTCTCATAGAGACCAATCTTCACAGGCATTCTGTGAAGCCAGAGCTAAATAACAAACAGCGTTTGTAAAAAACCCATACGTTTTCCTGCAGGCAAAAAAAAAAAAAAAAAACAGGGTGGGGGGAAACACAATTAGTGCACTAACAGCAGGTCCAAGCTAATGGAAATCTGAGACATCAGCAAAGCGCCAGAGATGCCTCACTGTGATTTCAGATGTTGAACTCTGTGGAAGAGCGCACCAATCCACAAAAAAAAGTAATAATTTTTTTTTTATAATATTCAGCTGGCACTGAAGGAAAACTGCACGGTATAAAGCAGAGAGAGACAAGCCAAATAGCATTGTCAGTGCTTCTGCCTCCCTAAATAGCGATGCTGGTCCAAGTGTCCTCAAAGGGGATATGATGAGCTCCCATACGCTAGAATGGCAGCGCAGAACCGTCATGAGCAGGCTAGCCCTGCCAGTGGAGGTCTGCAAACTCAGTTTTGTCCCTGTTCTCTCTCCCCTGCTACCGCGGCACTGAACTCCCAGCAACGTTTCTTTGCTTCAGGACTTGAGCCCTCATGAGCTCCAGACCCTCTCTCCTATGGCGGTAGCCATGCCATGCACCAGTCCTCCCTCTGGGGAGGGAGGAAATTCCCACATGGGAATTTAATTTACAGCCTCTCTATGGTCCTCTGTACTCACCCATCCCTCTTCTGTGTATTTAATTCATTCATCAGTTCCAACTCTGTGCTATAAGGGGAAGACGTCTGGGTGGGGTTTGAATCCTGACTGAATTTTCTGAGTTTACCAGCCCAATTACAAGGGCTCCATGTTGTCCATCTTTCCTTACTGGTTTTCCAGCCCCCACCAGGACAGGGGAAGATACTCGGACAACAAAGGTTCTGCCTGTGGATGCCTACAGTTCCCCCAGGAGCTGTCGAACCAATCTGACACTGTGCTCAAAAGGCATCGCGCCACAGGCAGTCTCGCAGAGCGCAAAAGACTTGCTTTGCTTAGCCTGATAGAAGCATCCCACCACGAGACGGGGAAGGCCGTCACCACACTTCTTTAATCGTAACTGAGCCGAGATTGACAGGCACTTTGGGAACCGAGGCGGGCTCCGAAGCAGGGGATGCCTTCCGTGCCAGCACCCAGGCGTCGCGAGGGGCGCGAAGCAGCCCGGCTCTGCCCGGCCCTGCGCGAGCGGAGGAAGGGCGGGAGACGCTGGTTGCAGGTGCTGGGCTGACCAAGCTGCCTCCCTCCGTCACCGCGGCCCTCGCCTGCTCTGCGCACCAAGTTATTGACCGCTGACCTCAAAGCGGTTACAAATGAGCAAACGCCTGGCTGCCGCGCAGGGTGTGAGCAGGGGGCTTCCCCTCTGTCCCACCAGGGTCAGGAGCCACCGTCTCATAAAGCCTTCGATGCCAAAAGCATCCACCACAGAAAGCGGTAAAACCAACCCATGAATTGCATTAAAACTCCATTTTCGTCTCCGAAAGCAGAGGCCTCTACCAAGGGAGAGCCCCATCATGCACACACAGAGCCAGGAGGTTGCTTCTTGGGACGAAACAGCCACACGAGCTCCCTCCACCTTCCCAAACCCGCTCCAGACCCAGGGAAGATAGCTCCGGGGCTGGGCTGGCTCCTCTCAAGGAGCTTGTCCATCAGAGCAGACGGACTCAAAAGAATCCCCAAACCCTGCATCATTGATTTTATGCATATTCTGTAGATTTTATGCGTATTTCCTATCTTTCCTGGCAGCAGAGTGGATACAAAAGGAATCAAGTCCAGTATTACTTGCTAAACAGATGGAAAAAGTCTCTGTCCCCTGCAAGAAAGTACCACCGAATAAAATTCAAAGCAGCAGTGCTAAAACTGTAACATCTAGGCCAGTTTTGAGCACCAATGACTGATCTCTGCCTCTCTCTGACCTTACAAAAACCAAACAAATGTCAAAAGCTTCCTATTTCTTCAGCACCAAATAGACTACTTTATGTTAAAGAAAAAGTGCCTCCATCACATCTCCTCCACACTATCGCTTGCAACACTTTCATCCTGCTTTTTACAAAGCCTGGAGACTTCAATTTTAACTGATAAATTCTGAAACAATAGGGTTTACAAGTGCAAGAAACACTTTTTTTCCCCCCCCCTTTTAAACTTCTCTATTCGAAACAGTTTGCTGGGATTTCTGCCAGGATCTGGTGGAAAGTTTTCACATCTGGGCTCTACAATTAAAATGTCAAAGTCAGAGATTATTTAGTGTATTAAGAGGAAATCTAAAGAAAAGCCACACATTTTTAGGAGTCATATTCTTTGCTGAATTATGCCAAGATGATCTCCTCATTCAGCGTGAGCCAGTATTTCATATACTGACAATTACAACTATTTCAAGGATCTAGCCAGTTTTTAAACCCTTTTTGCTACTTCGCCCTCTTCCCACCCCAGATTTCTTCCTTCTGCCCCACCAGCAGCAATGCCTTAAGCATCCCTCAGCACGACGTGCACCAGCACCAAACGTGCCACAAGCGCGCACCGGTTACTCTGCTGGGTTAGCAATTAGGATTCAGTAGGTGAATATCTGCAGAAAGTCTGGTTTGTGAGGGTCTGACATCAGATGGCAAAACGCATCTGTTATTCAGACACACTTCGATCACCAAGACTGTGATTCTTGAACTCTCAGTAACAATTTCAGATCTGAGTTACTGCCGCGAAAAGAAACAAGTTGAAGCTGTTCAGTCCAGCAGGTTCCCATTCACCTTTTGCAGATTCGCACTGGAGTCTGCAGACTCGCAGTAGGATGCTTACAGTAGACTAACAGCATCGGAATAACGCACTCAAAGCCAAAGAAAGCGAAGACTCACAAGTGTTGGATTTTTTGGGGGGGGAGGGGGGGGTGTTGTTTTGTTTTTTAATAAACCACAGGGACACCTTAGATCCCAGCAGGCTCACAGTTTTCACAAGCTCTTCTCTGCTGGCGTGAGCTGCGACACCAGGAGCAATGCTGCTCCCGCTTCTCTGATGTGACTCAGCAACCTGCAAGTCCAGAAGAACCCCGAAAGCAAGAACAAGCCAGGTTCCTACAGGATCATTTGCTCATTTGGGTTGTCTGTTTGTATGTAGCAGGGGTAGGGGAGTGATGAATTCAAGCTTAATAAAAGTTTCCTTATGCCAGTGTTTGAAATAACACTCCAACATTTTCAAATAGAATTTTTACCCAGTAATTTGGGGGGGGGGGGAGTGAAAAAAAAAAAAAATTACACACACCCCAGTTTCTACCAAAATGCAAACAATTTATTTCCTCCTGAAAGTCCCTCCTGCAAAGCAGGAGGTATAGACCAGCGCTGTCCACGCAGCTGTACAGGGATGCAGCAAATACTTAGTGGAGCCCTCCAGCCCCCCATGAGAGCAACCAGCACTAGCCAGCACCACCGCATTTTCCTAAAGAGGATTCACAGCCTTCCTTGTCCTTGTCATGTAGGCACCACACCCCGAGCCCCCCAGCACACATTGCTGTGATCAAAATAAAACCAAATAATTTAAAAAATATACTCATTTCCCATTGATGGGACTATTCAATCCTGTATCTCATTTTCCCCAGTACTTTGCCTCAGGCTGCGCAAATAACCACGAGTTTCATTAAGCCTGAGCGAAGCCCGGATTTGGACAGCAGCACCCTTACCGAGAACTAGAACTAATGGCTTTGCGATTTGATAATGTGAACCAGAGTAAGGAGGAAATTATTTTGGCAGGAGAGAGCAGAACTGGAACTGAAAGGTCAATCTATTTAAGGAGCGGTATCACAACATTACAGAATATACAGTTAAACCGCCTGCAGGAAATGTGATCTTCTTCTGGGTGATCTGTTCAACAAGAGACATTGCAACAATTGGAAAAATCAATGCATACACAAGCCTCATAAAAATCTCTACGTCCTAATAAAAACCTTTCAATCCTAATAAAGAATAAATAAATCTGTTAACAATAACCAGAACCAATACTGACCAACAAAAGTTAGAAAGAGGACTGACTGCAGCCCAAGGATTTAAAAGTTACATTCTCATTACGAGCTACCTTAAAATCACAACTGACTTGTTGCATACGGCGGGGAGACCTGGGATTAACTCGGCAGCGTAAGGTAAGGCAGGGGCTCAGCGAGCACAGGCTGCACTGAAGGCTGTTGGAGGCGGACAGGCTTGCCGACTAAATCAATGTCCTTAAGCAACTTGCTGCAAAAATACATATTCCTGTCTAGTTTAATCACCATGGTTCCCTCCTGCTCTTTTGAGAGGTGGTTCAAGAAAGCGCAGCAGGTACAGCGGAACATTCAGCAAGAGAAGATGAGATGGGAGAGAGGCTAAAGCTGTGGAGCAGGTTCCCTTTCACGCCCTGGTAGTTTGTCTGCAAAGTCTGAGTTACAAGCTACATCAGTCATCTTTCCCCTCCAGAGTCATGTCTTGCCCAATGTGAAAGACATTTATGCTGGAGACTTGTCTCCTTTTGTTTTTAATTATTTATATGCAAATCCATTTTGGGAGGGTGGGAAGACCACGAAGGAAATGACATGTCAAGATACATAAACTGGTAAGGAAGACAAGGGAACCAAAGAGGGCTCCTCCAACCAAAAACATCCGCAAACAAACAACTTCAGCTTGCTATTCACAATTTAAGATGTATTATTTATAGATGAGAGCTGAAGAGTCGCATGTGAACAGAAATTAGAGACTTAAATGATAACACATTAGCAATGTTCATACATCTAGGCTGATCCCTAAAAAAAGATGCAGATAGCGGGACATGTTCACCTCCAATATATTTTTACCTAGATGAGCTGGAAGATGCAAATTTTGGCTGCAGCTCTCCAGCCGATTAGAGCTGCATGCCATGCTTGGCACTGGAAGGCCTCAACTCAGCCCCATTTTGTACCACTTATGGCTCTAACCAGCAAATCAGTTTATGCTGCTTAAAAAAAAAAAAAAAAAAAGGAACATCCAGAAACATTTCTCTCTTAAAACTACCGGGAAGGACCCTTTCCCTGCAACAGTCTCGCAGAGGTGTTCAAAACACAGACCTCCCATTTTCCCTCCCTGGAAATGACAGCCCCGATTAGGACTTGGCTGCACAAACCTGATGAAGCGAAACAAAAACATTTCACAGCCCACAGCATTCCTGGCTCCCCATCAAAACGCTGGCAGCAGGGAGAGGGAAATCAAACTCTCCGCTCCTGGGCTGAGCCTCTGTCCCTTCATCTTCCTTCTTCCAGCTTTTGCACCTCAAACTATCAGATAAGTACAAATTGCCTTTAACAGACATTATTATTCAACATCTCAGGTGCTAACGGCTGTGTCATCCACATGCCCTGTCAGCGTATCCTAATTTGAGTGGAAACAGCTTCAGTAAGTGGCCTTGATCAGAGGGGTCCCCCATCAGTCTCCCAGCTGAGAGCCATACTTCAGCTGGCCCCGTTCATTAGGCTGTACCTTACTCCTTGGCAAGGGTACAGCCCCAAGCAGAAGAGATTAACGGCTTAAACCCAGGGCCCCATTTTACATCAAGCCAGGCTATTGCTAACTTCTACCAAGCACTGAGGTTTAAGAGCAGAGAGTTTAGCACCGACCACACAAAAGCTGGCACCCATCGGCAGTGACCTCTGTGTCCACCAGCCCCACCAGCAGCCACGAGTTTGTGCTTCATCAGTAGGGACGATGAAGAACAGCGGTTCGCAGTCACTGCCCGTCACAGGGCAAGATGCCTTTCCAGATGGAGGCTTGCTCTGGGTTTGGTTTTTTTCTGAGGGGGTTGCCCACCCCCTCTCCTTTTGCATTCTGTAACACCCACCCCAGGGAATGTTTCCTTCATCCATAAAAGTTTGTCTGACTCCACCCTGCCCCAAAATAGACAGTCCACCAAAAAAACAAAGAAAAAGGAAAAAAACCCCAAAGTCAATAGTGCAGTCACTTAACAGAGTTGGAAAGGCTGCCACAGACAGAGGCCAATTAGCATTATTACTAACTTCGCCCCACTGCCTGGAAAAACCTCTTCATCTCTACAATTCTCCTTTTTGGGATTACAACCCAGTACTTCATCTGCCATTCTTACAAAATCCCCACGTTGCTGTTTCACCAGGGCTAATGGCCAGGCTCAGCCCCTGCTTTCCACCAAGCTCTGACCTCCACTGAATGAAATGGAAACCTGGGATGAAGGATTTGGGGAACAGCCATCTCAACAAAGCTTCTCGACTATTCGGACACCTCTTCTTTTACAGACTGGGGTACAAGTGGTGGCTCACAGGGGGCTCCAGGAAACCACTTGCTCAGGAGGGTGGGGGAATACACACAGGCTCTGCAGCTATTCCAGGGTAAAAGCAATGTTTTATACAAGCAAAGAACTCAAAAAAACCCCCCAAAACTATAAAAAAAAAAAACCAAAAAACAGCCAGGAAGGTGAAGATCCCCTCAGAAGTGTCCTGTGGTTTAACATCTTGAAGCTGGGCCACTTCACCTCTCTACTAAGAATTTCTCCTTAATGCATTTGTTAGACATTTCTCCCATTCACCAATTACAGCATAGTCTGCAACAAGCAGACGTCCAGCTCCAGAGGGGGTGAGTTAAAACAGACTACAGAATAAGGCACTTGTGCCCCCAGTCAGACCAAAAGCCCCCCGGGGCAGCACACCACCTCCTACAACAAAGAGGGCACGGAGAGACTTGCTGCAGTCTCACACCTCCAACATCAAAAATACAAAGGACTTCTCAAGATGGCACCCAGGCTGCTTCAACAGCTACCCACAGACCAGACCTTACATGAGCTCTTCCACACCCATACAGATACATAAATATATGCACACCTCTGCTTTCCTGCCTGCTCGCAACGAGTCTCACTCCAGTACATCTTAATCCCTTGCGTGTATTTTAAAAGGCAAGGGGATTCAGACATTTTGCGGACACCTGCATGTAAGGCTCATTCCCAGGCTGAAAGGCAATCCCAACTACCGTCGGCATGAGCGCGCGCTCACAAATCGTCCCTTTGCTGCACCTTCCCGAGAACTGAGAAACAGCAAAAGCCGCGAGACTCACCTCAGCCATGAAAAGCACAGAGCCACATCCCACCAGCCTGAAGCTCCATCCGTGCTGCTGAAAAACCCCACAGAGGCTCAGGAGATCAACACGAGACCCCCCCCAAGAGCCCAGCGAGCCCGGACTTTGCCGGAAGGGCAGGAGGAGCCCTCCAGACACACCTGGGATGAGAGTGGTCCATCAGGGGCAGCAGCTGTGAAGTTACCAGCAAAGCAGGTGACGGCACTGCTTCTTAACGGGCCGTGCGGGCAGGGGGCAAGAGCACGCACCAAGCAGCGTTCCCTCCCGCAAGAAGCGGGGGGAGCAGCCCTACTGCCTTTTCTGTCCCGCTCCCTGAGATATTCAGAGGAGAGAGAGATGCTCCCGATGTCCCTCCTGGCTCCTCGGAAAGAGAAGCAGCAGCCAGTGCTGGGGTCATTCTTGGGGGTTGGGGGTGGGGGACATGAGAAAGGGATGAGAGAAGAATCCGGCAATACAGGCTCCGTGTTAACAGTTTTCAGCTGGCAGACGGTGCCTCTCGAGCTGCAGGCGAGGTGGGGAGGTCCTTGCCCCAGTCCCTCCAGGGTCACAGCCCTGCAGCAGCACAGCTCCACCGCTCCCCAGGCCGGCGGTCGGCGCTGCGCTTCCTTTCACCATCAAAAAGGACTGTCAGCTATGCAATAAAGAGAAGAAATGTTGCTTACTGCGTCACTTTTTAAATGTGCAATTGGATTTTTTTTTCTAAATTGCATTAAAGGCTTCAATATAAATAAGTTTTAAAGTCTGCCAAGTATTTTTTTTATTATTTTGCCCTGAGAAGGATGCTGCGAGGCATTTAGAGGTCCAGGGCTCCCTGCTGGGGCTGACAGCACATCAGCCATCAGGACAACAGCTAAAGGATAAAACGCTCCTATGCGTGATGATGCTACAAAATGGCATTTTAGATCCTAAATGACACAGCTTCATTGCGCACGTTTCCTCTCCCTTGACTGTGCGCAGTTTTTTCCAGTTACACCCAGGAAAAAGGAAACGTTTTCAGCATTTGGTGGCAAAGGCCAAACTCCTCAGGGCATCCGTGCCAGGTTTGACATCGCCGGTCCGTTACGGTGGCTCCGCACGGGATTCCTGCCAGCAGCACTCAGCTGGCTCTGTAGAGTGGCTGAAATTCGGGGTTGTAATGGCAAGGGGCACTTCTAACTTCAGATCCCCTCGTTAATTCAAAAAAGTGAGGTTTGGGGTTTTTTTTCTTCCTAAATCCCAAGTCTCTTCTTTAACAAAACACAGCCTCCCCTTCTCTGCTTTTTGGGGGTGTGTGTGGGGGGGGGGCGTGTGTGTGCGAGAGCTGAGAAGCCTGGCTTTTATCAAAAGCCTGAATGTGCCTTTGTGTCGCTATAACCAAGGGGAACCAAACCAGGGGGATGATGGTGCTGCTGCTCCTCCAGATACTCCAGAGCTCATGTGTCTGATCATCTCCAGCACGGCCGTCTGCCCCCAGCACCGGGGCACGACCGAGCGCCTGGGGACGCTGCAAGGCACTGATGCACTCTGACCTTACGTCTGTGTGAATAAATAGTTTAAAGACTGTGAATCTTTTCACTCTGGAAATGAAACGGAGTCCCGTAAAGTCTGGCTTAAGTCACACTAAAGCAACCCTCAAGGAGCTAAACTACAGTGCTTTTGTCATTAAAGTCAAAGTGGGCCGCATAAACTCCCAAGTTGGAGTTGAACACCCCTTCTTGGGGCCTTTAACAGTATCTGTGGTATGAAAGTAAGACTTCTAAACAGTCCTGATCTACAAAATGGATAGATCCAAAAAATAAAAAAAAGAAAATGCATCAGAAACGAAAAGCAAGTGCAACTTCTGGCTGGGGTCAGGGCATCTCTGCCTTCACACCCCGCTCCGGCGTGTGATCGTCAGGCGCCCAGGTCGCGGGCAGGCCAGACCCACACACAGCAGTCACCCCAGTAATGAGGATGACCCCTGATTCAGGCCCTCCAGGACCAAGCTGGAAAAGCTTTGGTTTAGGATGCAAAGTTGAGGACAAAAATTTAAAGAAGTAAATGAACACAAGAAGTCCCTGCATCCGTGGCACAGATGAGCATCATCACCCACACCAACCACACACAACCCACTACCAACAGCATGTTTCCCATCTAATCCCTCACCAATAAATAACCAGCTGTTTTCAAACAAGCTAACAGCAGCTGCCAGTAGTCAAAAAGCCAGGCTTTCTCTTCACAAATGGGACATACTTTCCTTACAGTTCCCTGTCAGGACCCGTTTTTGCAATCAGCCATGCCCTCAAGTCCCGCTGGGACAGCGTGTTAGTCTCTTGACAGGGTCTCTGCGCAACACGGTTAACATATTTAAATGTTTGCACAATAGGGACCCAGAAACATCATTATTTGTTAGTAGTTACTGCCAAAACTTCCCAAAATATGAAGCAGATCATATCAATACCAACTGTTCTCATCTTCCAGACAGATCTGCTGGGGGAAAGAAAAAAAAGAAAAATCTGTTCAACATCTCGTCCAAGCTCTTCAATCTCTCTTCAGAGCGAAGCAGCATAAACCTGCTCCATCCTCCTGCACCAAGCGCGCCATGTGCTGGAGTAGCACGAATGGGGACTGCTCAGAGGCAGCACAAAATGGGGAGAAAACCCCAGACAAACTCGAGCCAGAAAGAAACATTTCCAGATGTACTGTACTGATAGACCTCATCTCTACTAGTGTTTTTTTCTTTATGAGTCTGACCACAAGCGTACAGATGGCTGGGAACTCCATCGATCCTATTTAATTTTTCTTGATAAATAGTTCCATGTCATACTTGCTGGGAAGCCGCCCAAGACCCTGGGGCATGAGGGGTAAAATTTTTATGTGGTGCACAGAGCTTGAGTTTAAGATGTCCACCCAAGGGCTGCTGGCCTCCACGTGCTGCTTGTACAGCCAACGACCACGGTCGTGCTACTAAGAGCCAGAAGCAAAGGGAGAAACGTGGGATTTCTTGCAGGCGCGTAGGAAACATCACACATGGGCTGGAGCCAAGTCCACCGCTCAAGTTGTCTTGACATGAATGGTCCCAGTCAACTTGCACCAAAGGGGACCTGCTGATGACCGAAGTCCCGTGCTGTCGAGGGTCAGTGGCTCTTGCCATCGGGTCACTCAGGGGCGTTAAAAAGTAATTTGTGTTACACAGCTATCCCCAGGTAAAGTTTGCCTTTTCTTGGCCTTCAAGTCTTGTCATGACTTCAATCATTTTGAAAAAATAAACCACAAAGGGCAGCCGCCATTCAGGAGAAGCCAAGTTCTCTTCATGTCTTCATTAAATAACTGCATAAATAGACCAAGTTTAAAAGTGTGCCAGAAACACAAACAACAGCTTCAAATGCAACCAACGCAGGCCCAAATCCCTACCCCAACCAAGATTCAGTGTGGCCTACAAGATGAATGGGAGGTCTTTCACGAATACCTCCCCAACTCCAATTTGTAGAAAAAGGTGGTTTTCTGGCACCAAATTAGCATTTAACCAGGCTCTGCGGAGCCACCTCCGTGACTCCCCTGGCTGCACGTGATTCATCCTGCATGTGCAGTTTTTTCTCCTTGCCCCACCAGGTCACATTAAAAAAAGCAAACGAGCACGTACTGGGTGGGCAGGGAGACATTCAGGACCTGCCGTCCCCTGCATTTCCAGCAGCTCTTTGCCCCGCTCGTACAAAAGCCTATGAGCTCGATCCATCTGCCGCGGGGATGAAACCCAAGAAGCACATTGTATTTGCACGGGCTGCCAAATCCGAGTGTTCAAGAGTATCTTGGCACCAGCGTGTCTTCTGCCACATGATAAAACAAAGACTGATGGTGACAAACGAAGAACAGGTGGAGGTTTAATTAGGTCACTAAACCATGTGAGTGCAACCTGCAAGGCTGCAGTAACGCAAACGCTTGGGCCCACCATACTCGTGCTCGGTGTGGAAAGCCACAGCCTGCAGAGAGGATCGCCTCCCCCCAGGGCTGGATGCTGCGTACAAGCGGTGGGATTACCATGGGGTCATAGCTGGGAAATGATGAGAACTGTTGCCTCTCGGGTCCCACTTAGAAAAGCAGAAAGAAATCCAGCCTTTTTACTGCCTAGTTTATCATGGCAGGACAGGTGCAATTAAAAAAAGATCGGCAACTGAATCTGTCTCCTCGTGCTACTTCTCCTTGCAGTGTGTCACCACGAGGACCTGTCACTCAGAGGCTGGTGTACCTTGTGCACGTGCGTGGCGAGGTCAGTTCAATGGTCGGTTCCTGCACGTCCAGCACCAACCTCAGTCAGGTACAGCCACCGCGTCTCTGCCACCCCACCCAGCACCCCAGGGCCAAGGGACCCCAGGGACACGACTGCAGCAATGCTGTCTCCAGACTCCTCACAACCACGGATGGACAAACCCGTAGCCAAATCCTCCACACTGGCTGCTTTTAAAATAGCTTTTCAGTGATTTCCTACAGCCAGACTGGCTTCATGAAAAACGAAGGTGCAGGAGTACTCGGTCACACAGCTGCAGGAGAACTGCCACCTCCTTAACACATCTGGGGACAAACCTGCCGGTGTCACACCACCTTCCCACGCACCAAGGTCTGGGTGCTCCACGTATCAGACATGATAAGTTAAGTAATTTCACTGCTGATCGAGATAACCAGTTGCTGCAATAAAGGTAAGTCCTGGTCCATGCTCAGGATTAAGGCTGGGACGCACCAAGCTCATCAGCTACTAAAAACTCTGACAAAAGTAGGATTTTCATGCTGTAAAATTCCCATTCACTTGGGTTATTGCAGCTTCAGCTATGAAACCCTTCGGCAAAAGAAAATCCTGCCTCATTCCTCCCCGCCACTGGCTTAACTGAGCAGCTCACTCAAGCCAACTTCCCAAGAAGTTCTGTTATACAAATGTTTAACGATCTAAACGCATTTTTCCCCCAACTCTTTGGAGGTGTGACCCACTCTTGTTCTTTGCCTTCACTGACTCCAAGCAGTTCCTAGAAGTTATTCACCGTATTTACAGGTTTCCCCCTTTAACCTTTTCGCATCTTCCCAGTGAACGGTGACACGCATTTTGAGAAAACAGACAAAAGTTTCCTGATCTCTCTCTGCTTTTGTGTCTGAAATAACAACTGGAGCCTTAAGTATGATCCCAGCTGGCTTGTGTTTTGGGTTGGTAGCAGAGGGGCAAGAGAGAAGCGCAGCAATCCACGCTTGCGGCTGGTATTTGGATTCACACCCTGCTCGTCGTAAGCCAGGGAAGCCACGCTTCTCAGTGAGCAACTGTTGCAACATAATTACTTGGTTAAAATCCTATTAGGCCTCTCCGCTACAGCCAGCTACCGGTCTCGCTCTGCAACTCACCTTTCTCCCTCCCATGAAAATATGACGGTCAAAGGATGAGCAAATTTGGCAACATGAACGCATGCTATTCAGGTGCGGGAGCTCAGAGGAATACTTTCTTTTAAGGAAACTCTATTTAATAAGAGCTGAAAGGGACTCTCTGGCCCAGAAATCTATAAAATAACCCAAAAGCCTCGGATAGATTTGCCCCTTGGGGATTAATTCCAGGCTTTATTGGATTGACACGAGTGATGGAGATATATTTGGATTCTTTAAAGTGCACTACACCTACTGCCCCTGCAACCCTACAACGCAAAACGAATGACCGCATCTTAGAGCAACAAAACAGGAGCAAACAAACAGCACCAGGGTAAGAGCAATGCCTCCAGTCTTTGAATGTCAAAACAGGAGATAACAGCAGCTTTATGGATAGTCCAGGACTTCTCAAGTGGGAAGCCAAGGGCAGAGGTTGGTGGGGCAGGTGGGGCTGTTTGTCCAGCCTTTGCCTAGGCTGGTGCTCCCTGAAAGAAGCCAGAGGGATCGTTGTTTAGCAATATCTGTTGAGGAAAGAAGCAACACCCACCCAGTGCAGCGAAAGCAGAAGCCTAACAGTCATACAGCCCCTCTGCTCCGGTGTGATTTTGACTGCTGTTATCTACACGTTCCCAGCCACACGTGCAGGTGATCGTGCTAACTACGCAGCGTGTATTTGTGCAACGCAAGTCATGAAACATCATCCTGGAGCTTCTTGGTGGCAGAGAAACAAGGCAGCTCTTGCTTCAGGAATACATCAGCGGTAGCTGACTGCGCAGAAATCATTTCTGTGCTAAAACTTGCTTCTATCAACACTGGATGAATGATAAGATCAACCTAAAGCATGCTGGGTTTGAAACACATTCCCATCCTGTTACACCCAGGATGGACGGATGACGACAGCACTACCGGCTCAATGAGACAGCATGGAGATACAGTAGGTACCACGCCAAGAGCAGTGTATTTTCAGTAATCAGTTCTGCAAAGCCAAGTTGCTCCTCACGTGGACGACATTAATCCATCACCTGAACAAGAAAGAGGAGGAAACCAATTGGAAGCTGATGGAAAACTCCCAGGTGAGTCAGTCCACGAGCATTGAACCAACCTGCTTCAGAGCCTCCTCTCTGGAAAGGCAGTGCTGAAGGGGCTGGCAGCAAAAATATCTGTGCCTAGATAAATGACTTCATATGTCGAGACAAAGATAAAGTTACACAGAGCCTCTCGCAGAGGATATGGTCATCAGGTTTATTTTTGTAGCTTTCATTACACTCAAAATAACTTTGGCAGACTTAGAAAAAATATATTTTCAAAGCCTTCTCCCATTGATGTCACCAGTTTTAATTAATTTTTGCTGAAGCAGTCTAAAGATGAATACTGCTGGGAAAGGGATGGTTCCTGGTGTACTGCTCTGGGCCTTCATGTTCAAACGCCGGAGATGCACCAAATGCCACCAGTATAAATGCTGCCGCAGTCTCGCTGGGAGATGGCTGCGGCCCATTTTCTTGCACCAGTGGTTTTGAGGCCAGACTGCCTTTTAGCTCACGCCTCTGACTCCGTGTCAGAGGTGCTGCCAGCTCTGGGAATAACACTGGTACCACACTATTTCCTGCCTCGGAAAGTCCTGGCCACATCCAGCATTTAATGTCACTTCGGTAGGACATTAAATGTCACTGCTGGCTGACACAGCGGCTGATCTGGTAGGGTATTGTTTGGCTGGGCGTTGAGCAGAAGATGTGCATTCCCTTGGATGCCAGCGTGCTGGGGAGCTCGGTTTGAGAGCAGTCCCCAAAATCCCAGACTCTAACCTCCCCTTTGCTGCACACCTGGCTGTCGCCTGCCGCTCCCTCCACCACCACGAGCTCCTCAACAGAGGTGGGGAACAGTGCCAAAAGTGGCTTTGCAGTAGAGAAGAGTAAGCCAATCCCCCGGACGCTGCCCTGAGCAGAAGTCCCCCTGACACTGCCGTGGCACACCTGGGCACTGCCACAGTGCCAGCAACCCTCTCCGGACACACAGCAACCCACAAGACCACGAGAAAATCATTCCTCTACTTTCAAGGGGGACTTTGGGCGCCTTCCCCCTTGCTGGCTGGCACCCTGCAGCGCACAACACGTGCACGAGTCGTACGGCTGGGAGGAGATGCCAAACCAAGCGAGGCTCCTTCCCCTCCATTTATGTCCGTCTGTTGCAGCCACTCAAGAAAACAACCCCCTGACCCACAGGCTTCCATCGATGGAGAGTTCTGAAGGCACAAAACAACCCCCTGAGCAGAGCTTCAGGGTTCCCAAGGATGAGATGGGGGTCCCACCACTCTTTTCGCAAGACCTTCTAGTAAGAAGATGGAGGGTATCCGTGCCCACCCCAGGTAGCTCCCGGGAGAAGGCGGCTGGCGGCTCCCGCACATGTGGCATGCAGACGCGGCTCCAGACGTCCTCGGGGCCTTCCACAAATATCCAAGAGGGACTGGGGAATGGTCGCCAGGAAGGAGCTGATGGAAGGTAGCCAGCAGTAATTTCTATGCTCAAAGAGCGTTTTTGCAAAAGCTGCTAAGATCTGCGATCAGATTGTATTTTTGAAGGGGTAAGATTCGAAAACACGTTAAAGAGAAAGTAAGTGCCTGCATTTAAATGGCACCATTTGTCAAAAGTCCTTCCCAGCCAGTTGTTCTTCATTATTTAGATGCTTTAACACTTGGCTTCTGGCTCATTTTTTAAAATCCTGGCACAGGTTTTCCCATGCAGGAGAGAATTCTGGTTGTGTTTGTAAGTTTAGTGCAAAAAAATCCTGTCTATACTAATACTGTAATTATAATGTCCTAGCCTTCTGCTCGCAAAGTCAGACTGAGAAAGTAAATCCTGTTGAAGCAAACTGACTGGCAGGGTATGGGAAACCGAGGCAGGGAGGATTTAGGAAACATTTTAAAACTTGAAGATGTTGTAAAGCTCTTTGTCTCATTTTAAATCATAGAAATTACAGAAAAATACTGCGTTTTAATGGTTTCAGTAGGCAGAAAAGCACCTCTTGAGGTGACAGTAAGGAATACTTCAGACGTTGAAGCTCAGATGCAAAGCAACTCAGAAAAGCAGAGATCACCATTACTTTAAAAAAGAAATACTTGCTTTTATTTGATATTTCTCCATTTCCATTTAACTATCCTGAAGGACTCATGACTCAGAAACGCAGCACTACAGACCCAGATACTGAAGAAGTAAAAGGAGAGTAATAAGAGAGAGCTGCTATCACGCAAGAGTGTGAAACAAAGAGCCAGCATTAACAGAGCTCAGCGCATCCCATTTGGCCTGCTGGAAAACATCTGCCGTTTGTCAGGACTACAAAGCAAGCAGAGCCCTCTCCTCCTTGATCTCCAGCAATTAGGGAAATTCTGTTGTGCTAATTACCTGGGGAGACAACGCGGGGAGAAGGCAGATAGCGAGTGACACTTGAAGACAACATTTACCCCCGTAAAAATGAGGCAGGTATTTCAAGTTGCTGGGAACCACAAAAAGTACCGCACCAAACTTCCACAGCAAGCTGGAGAAAGCTGATCCCTGTGTATAAAGTCAGGGTAAAAATAAAAAAAATTAAAAAGAATAGTAAAAAATTATATAAATAATAATAAGCACAGCAAGAAAGCCTCTGGAGTTGCTGAGTCTGCAGAGGTAGGGAGGATTTTAAATGATCAGCTTCCCCAAGTACACATGGTTTGAATTGCCGAGAAATGGAGCAATCCGCCGTCCTGCAGGCTGGAGTACCGCTTTGCTCTTCCCGCTGCCAAGCCATTATTGGGAAATATTTGTCACATATTAACTGGAACATTAGATTACTACACTGAACATTTAACACTGTTTTGTAATATATACATACGTTCAAAAGCATATGACACCGTCTCAGCGTGAATTCAAGATGAAGACAGGGATATGCATCATCCGGCAGCCAGGAAATTTGGAGTTAAGGCTCCAGAGTGCAAAGCCTGCGGAGGTGCTGTTACATCAAAAGGCACACAGAAACACAACGCATACATTGAAATACAAAGTGCAAGAGCAGCCGAAAGAGCTGGAGATTTTCACACCCTCAGTCTGCAATACAGCAAGGACCTGCTGCACGGCAGGGCATTTTCTGTGGACAGGGATTTGTTTTAAGCCTTTTTTTAATGGATTTGAGAGGAAACTTTTGCTCTAAGACTTCAGCATGGTGCATCTAGCACCTTGAGCTCTTGAGGAACTTTCTCACAGACCCTGAAGACTTTTGGCATAGCAAACACTGTATTTAACAAGAGCCTTTTGCACCTCAGGTTTCAAAAGACTGTGCCTAAAAATACAAGGGGGGAAAATAAAAGACTCCTTAAATAAAAAAAAAAATAAAAAAAAAAAAAGAGGCAGCCAGAGGCCACACAACTGAAAAACAAAGTATTTGCAAGCATGAAGCTTCAGTCGTGCTTTCAACCCACCTCCAAGTGCCCATCAGCTGAAGGCTGTCCTAAATGCCATACAAACAAGTGTTCCTGCACCTGCTGGATTGTATCTTGCGGCGAAGGCTGTGTGAGGATCCCACCAGAGAAAGAGGCTGCATGTAAGGGGACGAGGGGCCTCCCTGCAAAATATTACAGGCCTGACTCAGGGAATGACAATAATAAAAATACTGAGCTGCTGTTTCACAGCAAGCCAACATATGGGGACAGCCTGTCCTGGGCCTGCCTGGCGCCAGCAGCACACAACCGCTGCCGCCCCGTCCCAAATAGCTGGGGGGGGGGGGGGGGGTGTGCCAAAAGGCCACGTTCCTCACCGGAGCGGGGTCACCGAGCCACCCCGTCACGGCATTTCGGAGCCTGACCCACACCTAGTCCAGCTGCCCCAAACCCCTAAGGATGCTTTCCTCTCCCTCCGCCACGGAAATGCCCAAATCACAAAGGAGCCAAAATGACACAAAGTTGTCGTCATCATCCCCTCATCGCTTTGGTTGAACAAATAAAGCAAAACAACTCAACTCAAAGCAGCACACAGATGCTGAGAGCAGCTACAGAGACACCTTTTTGCAGCATGTCTAGTGTCAGAGCCAGAGGAGTAATTTTTAAAGCTTTTTTTTTTTTTTTTTAATTATTATTATTTTTCTTGGCAGTTGGGATGTCTCCGTGGGCCTGGCGAAATGGCCGGGCCCCCTCTGCTGGCCACCCGCCCCACCACCCGCTCCCCCGCAGCCCTGCCTGCCCCCGAGAGCCCCGAGGGTCCCATTTTAGAAGTCGAGTTGCTTTATAACAACCCAGTCGAGCCCTACAGCCAAATAGGTGACTTACTGCAGAGCATAAAGCACAAAACGGGTCAGGTTTTGGTTTTTTTTTGATGGAGGGGGAGGGACAGGTTGGGGGGGTATTTGTTTTGTTTGTGTGTTTTACAAGCACTCGTTTAGGACTTTGCTGTACTCAAAATAACTTGAGCCTCATTTAACTTTTCAGCGGATCATAGTCATCTTGTCCCAAGCTGCTTTTAATGTGCAGCAAGTCAATTTTACCAAAGCAGTCCCCTAAAAACAACCCCCACCCCCTCAAACCCCAACAAACCCCCAAACTGACTCGCTTCAAGGAAAACCAGGTCTCGTTTAAAGGAAGCCCAGCTCGCGGGGCAAGCTCTGAGCACACAGTTCGCTCCTGCCACCGCCCACGGGTCTGCAGGGCGGCAAGTCCCCCTCTTCCCAAAGGGGCACCGAGGAAGGGGCCGCACCGGCGTGATGCTGCAGAGAGCACCTCCATCGACAGCTCTTCGGTGGGCTTGCTTTAAATGCAGTGATAAGAAGGAAGCCTTCTTAAGCTTAGCAGGGTTTCTGGAGGAGAAAAGCCCCCCAGCCCAGGTGTCTAGGATACCCACCAGCTTCCAGCTGCCCTTGGGAAGCAGGAGCAGGGCTGCAGCCAGGGCTGCCGGTGCTGGCCACGCTCCCCATCTCCCCGTCCCCTCCACGGGGGGATTTTCTTTTCCCCAGGGGCTGCCTTTTTGGCGCACAGAGACGAACTGAAGCTTAGGTGTTAGTTTGCAACCTGGCATAGCTCTGCAGCAAATGCCAGGGAGGGCCACAAGCTCTTGGGGTGTTTCCGGGCCAAGCTCTTTAACTACAGACCAGCAGGCAATTCAGCCTTCTTCGCGAGAAAGAGGAGGAGGAAAAAAAAAAAAAAAAAAAAAAGAAACACATGTAAAGATTCCTTTGATTTGCTCAAAAATAGCTGAAAGGCTTCACGACAGCTCGGCAGCACATCCTCACCTTAGCGCAGCGCTCGGCTCCCAGCAGCGGTAGCCAGGAGCAGCCGCCGATGCCACAACACTGCCTACTCACCAGGAAATCACTTCTCCTTCCTTCGGCTCACAAATTACTTTGACATTCGTTACTAATGACTGTAACAAGTATTTCAGCAGCACGTGGGAAAACCTTCCCCCTCCTTTCTTCTCCCCATCTCTCTAAAGGCAGCAACCAGCAAACTCAGTGACCCGGAACAGAATTGGGACTTTCCTGGCCACAAAGGAGCCTCTTCAATCCCAGTTGCTCTCTGGAGAGCAAAGGAAAAGCCTCTTGACCACTTAAGCACACCAGTAGTGCCCTGGTTGCACAGACAGCAGCAAGATGCAGCCCGCAGAGCCCGGCGAGGCTGATGGACTTTGTTGTGTCTGCACGTCAGAAGGAGAAACCTAATTTGACCACCGGTGTCCAAAGAGCTGAAAATAAGCATGATTTGTGTCTCAGCTGATGGGGTTTGCTTACAAGGCAGCGAGGCACACAGGACAGCCACAGGAGCCTTCCACTAGAAAACCAGCGAGCACAACTGCAGCAGCACATTTAAAAGCATCGTTACTGAAATGTTTCCGAGGTTATTACACAATCTTATGGGGAAAAAAGTCCATCTTTTTTGTCCTGCAAGTATGGACTAATGCTCTTTGTTCTGGTAGGATTCATATCCAGGATGGCAGGAAAAACTGAGACTGCCCATTTGCCTATTACGCATCTACATGTAGCATTTAAGGTTTGTTTTTTTCTTTAAAACCAGAATTGAAGTATCTGCTGCTTGCAAGGCTTTGTAACGGGCCTATGCGCTCTCCCCCATCAAAGCACTGCGCATCTTTCATCCATCTTTTGCTACTTCTGTGAAGAGGAGAGAGGAGAGAGGAGAGAGGAGAGAGAGGAGAGAGGAGAGAGAGGAGAGAGGAGAGAGAGGAGAGAGGAGAGAGAAGAGAGAGGAGAGAGAAGAGAGAGGAGAGAAGAGAGAGGAGAGAAGAGAGAGGAGAGAGGAGAGAGGCGAGAGGCGAGCGGCG
>JAVKLA010000042.1:16153527-16214213 GCA_034782735.1 Sagittarius serpentarius | reverse complement strand
CCTGCCCAGGGCCGGGGCGGCGGGGGGGCACAGAGCTGCGAAGCGGCCTCTGCTCTCCTCAGAGAGGCGTCAGCCGCTGGGGAGTTCTGCTCTCTCGGTGCCGCAGCCCCGGTGTGGACAGGGACCTGCTGCAGGGCAGAGACCTTCGCTGCAAGGCCCAGGGGTCTCCCCCCCCCGCCTTCTGCCCTCCTGATTTTATCACGGTAAAGCGGCCCAGCTGCTTTAGGCAGCCTCTGAATGAGAGAAACTGTGCTCGTGTAGAAGCACTAAGTAGCCCCAGGCTTTGCCAAACATCCTTGCCTTTTCCTCGCTGTTACAGACTGCATCACGTCAGCTCTTAACCCGCCTGTGAAACATCCTCACGTAGCTTAATGCCTCTGCCGACTCTAAGCACATAGTATACAAACCCAAACGCGCTCTTTGCCTCCTGGCCACAGACCCCACCCTTGTAGGAGTAATTCTTACTTCTAGAATAGAGGAGTGAAGCCTAAGACAGAATCAGAAAATGCTACCATGAGTGGTGTCAGTATCGAGCCAGTGTGTTAATGAAATCCACAGACGCACGCAGCTAGACTGCCCTCTTGGATATACGCACTGCTTTTTTGCAGACACTATTTCCAAACCAGTTAGCCAGGCACATCTGTGTCATTTTCTAACAACTATTCCCTGCTCTCCTTCACATGCCTGAAGATACGACAAAGAAAAGTCCAGGTTTTCGTGAGCAACCTTTGTCCTTATCTTCTTCTCCCCCCTCTCCTTCCTACGAGCCTGCTAAGGCTGTGCTTGCAAGCTCTACAAGATCGATCGCATGCGCACAGTACCGTCACTCTGGGGGACCTGCTAGTGTGCAAAGCACCCTGCCCTAAAACGTGTCTGCACGACCTGAGCCCTCCTGACCACCGAGATACCCGGAAAGTCTAACAAGAGGAAGGACTGATCCCTACTGAGGCGGCTAAGCCCTCCGCCCCAGGACTCCTAACCCCTTTCCTATGAAGTTTAACCCCCAGCTCAACTCTTCCCCTGCTCAGCTTCTGAAGTTCTGGATCTCGTACGCCACTTGCACTTCAGAGACAAGAGCCTGCTCTGTTCACTTGAAAGACAGCTTTATTTTGTCCTGTCATCCATGTTATGGAAATGCCTACTGCTCGTCTGCCTGGCTAAACCATTCACAGATTTACAGACTGTATTTTGAAGGTTCCGTAGCAAAAATGGAAAGGGGGGAGAAAGATGCAAATGCATCTTACAATAATTCTCCGACAGTTACAGGCAGCTAGCATTAGCTTGATCCAAACACGTGAAGATTACATTCAAGCGTTAACAAGACAATGGGGGGGTGTGCGTGTGTGTAGAAATCTCTTCCCTGGTAAAGACACGACCACTGAGGGCAGCCCAGAGAACAGGAGAGACCAGACACATTAAAGACAGACAGACCCCCTGGCACCTGGCTGTTGCTCAACTGCTAACAGCTCCATGCTGCGTTGGATGTGCGCCCCTTCCGACTCAAACCTCTCTGGTACATGCTGCAAGGCCTGCAAAACTACTTGGCACCTCGCTGCAGGTGCCATATTCATCTTGATAGTGCATTCTTTCAAGAATGAGAAGGGAGAAGGAAAGTGAATTTAAACCAGGTTTTATAATACGCATGTACTTTTTTCTAGCATGTATCTCCTTCAGCAAGTGCAACGCATTTTAGTAAACTACGTTAACAAAGACTAGAAGTACTCCTTTAGCAAGAGTACGCAATCCAATTTCGATAGAATTGTTTTATAGCTACAGTTTTATAGTTATAGCAGCATATAAACTCCCCCCCCCCCCCATCTGCCTTTGATTTGCATTGCTTAGCTGATAGGCTCAGCCAAGCCCTTGCTTCGGCTCTGAAGGTGCGGGACGGCAAGTACTGTGGGAAGGAACGCGCACCCGTCCTCCTCAGTCCTACTGAGCTGACCTGGATGGTACCAACCGTCACGCAGAGAAGAAACAATGATGTGAACATCAACATCCTAGGAAAGGGGTGTATTACAAGATATAATCAAGCACAGGAGGTGGCACTGGTTACAGAAGATAAGCTTTCAAAGCCTGCCGCAGCTATTTTCTACCCCCAAGTCAGAGATAGGCATGTCTGGAGCCTCTTGCAAATTACGCCTCCTCCACATCAGTGGAACAAGGACATCAGTTGAAAAAAAAAAAAAAAATCTCACTGTGCATTAGGACTTACTCAGCAAGCACAAAAGCTGTAGTCAGGCTCCTGTGGAGCTGAAACAATTTACCATTTCCTTCCTTAAGAAAGGCTTGCATGGTAAAGTCAGGGCCGAAATAAATGACCAAAACCCACTTACTGCATCTACACTGACAGCCAGAATGAACCCTACCATGGAAGCTTCCCTTCCTCCGGCTCAGCAAGCCATCCATTCTGTGTCAAAAGGATTAAAAGAGCATTGAAGAAGACCAAGAAAACATCAACTTAAACATGGAAAAGCGCAAAGTGATTGATGGGGGTTGGAAAGAAGGACCATTTTCTTCTCAACTGAGAACCCATCCTCCTCCTTCCTATATTATGACAGTGTTTCTCAGTTGCCAAAGTTACCTAATGTATCAGTAATTAGAGATCAAGCTCCACAGAAATGTATTTGACAACTTCAGAATGATCTTGTTACTCTAGCAAGAGAAGGGCTCAAATACGCCACAATTCTGTGGCATGCAGTATTTCTCTGCATTTTTCGCCAGGGGCAGTACAATCCTAAAAATTTATCATGAAAATGCTGACCTTCAATGAATCAACACAATATTGAAAATAAGAAATGTTACTTTTCAGACCTCAGCAAAAAAATTACCTGTAAATACTTAACATTGCAAGCATCAGACAAGTTTCCAGAGACTAATTAGCCAGCCAGAGCACAATGCATGCTGTTTAACAGAAAAGTCTGGGGAAAAGGTGACCCACAAAAGAGATGCCTACTTAGAATATATGCTGTTTTAAACCGTGTTTCAAAATGCTATCACAAAGTGTTATACAGCACCATTAGGTAGGCTTAGCCCTTCAAATCTTTTCTTTATGACTAATAAAAGGAAGCTAGTTAAAAACATTTACTGTTTTCAAAACTCGTTCAGCTAGCCCACAGATTCGCCTCAAGTCAGATGCTTAACTAGCCCCATCTGCAAAAGGAGAGAGGTACTGTTTCAAAGAGAAAAGTTTTCAAAAATGAAAATTTATTTTTCACTTTGATACCCATAAGACTACAACTGTTCAACAAGGTAAACGTAACAGTTATACAAAACATATGTAAATATTTACAGACTTAACTGTACAAAATAATTTAAAGTTTACAAAAGTTTCATGCAACCTCTGTTGACTGACACAGTCTAGGAAATCTCCTTGAAGAAGCATAAAAGATCTTTGAATTTTTTTATTTATTTAATGGTTCAAAAAAAGGATGCTGCAAGGCTTCATCAAGAGTAATTCTTTTGGCTGGATCATATTCCAGCATCCTGCGAACAAGGTCAAACAGACTTTGATGATCTGTATCTTGGCAATGCATGAATTCCTGAAACAAACAAACAAACAAAAAGCAGCAGTATTTTAGAGAGATCTTTCACAACTGCAAATCTAACAAAATAATAAAAATGCTGTCTCCTACCTTTAAAGGCTTACAGCGTCTCCTAACATATCGTCCTGCAGAACTGTGTTCATCCCAGTCCAATTGGTCGTGGTGAAAATAATGCTTCCTGCATGACAAGGAAAATAATTTTAAGATAGTGTCAGTGCATAAAGTGGACAGATGCTTTTCTAAGAAGTTCCTGCATATCCTTCTGCATTTGGGAGCTAACATCTCTTTTAGCTAGTATTTATTCACAGAGACCAGTTGGCTTTTATATTACCACTGTCACAGTACTTAGAAAACAGGTCCTTCAGTATTCCAATCAACAAAGAAGCCACTGGCAACATGTTTTCCATTACTGACATTTGAAGAGATGGATGCTTTCAGGTGTTCCAAAGAGAGCAACTTGGTCTCATCGGCTAGTAACAAAAAGAGCTCGTGGACCTATCAACTTTTTAAAAACATTACTGTTTTTTTTAATCTGCAGAGTTTAAGTGGTTGGCAACTATTAACAAAATTCAGTATTCCCAAATGTCTTTAAATAGACTGCAAATACAGGAGACCACCACTGCAAATAAAGTTGACAAATCCATCATCCACACCTCGGCATCACATTAACACTACTACATAAGTAGCTTTTTTTTAAAATACTACCTTAATCTATTCCAATTGCACTTTCTAAGCTTTTTCCTGTTTTTCAAAATGCATTATGAATCAGCTGGACAACTGTAATAAACTAAATACGTTACACAACCCAGAATTACTGGAATTCTGCTGTAACATGAGTTACAGGATTATCTAGATTAGCTGGCAAGAGGACAACTTATTTCAGAAAGAGAATGGACCATCAGATCCCACGCACTCTGTATTTAGACATACAGGGGTAAGGGCAGAACCCTCTACTAGCTGCTTCTCCTTGCAACGGAAGTGGCAAACTTCTGCACGTAGTTTTCTTTGAAGAAGAGAGAAAGATCTCTGAAGCACATGTCTGAGGGATATGAAGGGACAGTGGAAGAGGCTGGCAGCTGTATTAGCAATACAGGACCCTCTTTTTCCTCTCAATATAAATCTTCTGGTGACAGAAGGTTCTTTATTCTCAGTTTATAGAAAAACGAGTGTCTAATACTGTTCTGGTGACCATACCAAACTTAGCTTTAAAGGCTTCACAGCATTCACACTCAGTTACTGTTCAAGAGACTGGCATTTTGGTTGCTAGCAACTCAGACTAAAACCAGAAGAGGACTACTGTCAACTATTTAATTCAGCTAAATCTTACAAAATTTCTTGCAATAGACCCATAGGTAACAAGAAGCCTGGAAGTTTCTTTGTTGATCTTCAGAAGCTCACAGCTGACAATAGGAACTTTAAAATTTTCCTTATAATAGGAAAATATTAGGCAACTTATTTCTTCTATAATGAACTTACCTGGATTTCTTGATCATGTGAGCTGGCAGAGGCCCTAGTATTCTTTCCATCATTGCCAAGTGTTCTTTACTATCATGCGTCTGTGTGGAAAAAACAATGAATGCACTTACCACGTTTTGCTACTCTCAGCCACTTGGTAACCACACTCATCTACAAACAAGATCTCTGCCAGAGTACCGGCACAGTATCTTTATACATTATAACCTTAAATTATTAAAAATAGATTATGCAATGCAGCTTGTTATACAGCACTGTCCACAGTTAAGACAGCCCCTGAACAAGAGTTCATAAGCCAAGTTTTGTACAAGTATGTTTTCTTTACTCTGAATTCCAGCAGTATCTTCAGGCTCTAGACAGGCTTCATCATCCAAAAAGCCAGAACAGATAATCTTAGACAGTCTGAAGGATATATCCAACACACATTTTCACACATGCATGCTGCCTTTGCAATCTATATAATCCTTAAAAATAGCCTGTGAGGTTATGCCTTTTACAGTAACACTTAAGTACATGTCATTAAAAGACCAAAATCAGTAGTCCGTAACAAGAAATGTACGATTTTTCTTTATGTACATACCTGAAACACTGTAAATCCTAGGTAATACTCAATTAGAATACAACCAATACTCCAAACATCACAAGGCTGTGACCATCCCAGTGCTGCAAAATAGGCAATGTTTATGTTTTATTTTTCAATATAGTCTCAAAACCTGTAATCCACAAAGCATATGCCCAGTTTCCATGCACGTACCAATGCCCATTTTCCCCCTCCACACCTCTCCCCAAACCTCGATGGAGAAAGAAGGAACGGAACATGTCTGGACTTCTGCTTTTAGAGTATTTCTTTTACTATTTACTCTTAAGAATTCTAACACCATCTGCGAGAGATGACTGAATTATTAGAACCATGAGCAACTACTCCAGTTCATGAAGTAAAGCCATCTGAATTAACTGTAATTAACTGTCAGCTGGGTCAAAAGTCTTTACTGACCTAAAATAACCTCAGGAGCTCTGTAATGTCTTGTAGACACTAATGTGCTGTGATGCTCGTCATCAAAAGTTGCACTTCCAAAATCAACGACCTTAATGTCTGTGTTTTTTAAAGTGCGTTCATCTCGCTTCTGCAAGAAAATGAAAATGCTATTTGTTAGTATTTTTTAAAAGCATGCTTAGGCAAAAGGTGTTCATCACATTATCTTTATTTACCTTCAAAATACCAGTTAACATAAAACGCTAAAAATTAAACCTATATAACAAAACACTCCTTCCAAATACATCAATTCCTATGCAGCTCAAGCTCCAAGAAAGAGGAGCTGGTAACAAAGTGATTTAATCCAAATACTCAAAACAGCCAAGTAAAGACCATTCGCATTCCTTTCCTCTTTTGTTAACCTTCAAGATAACTTCATTTAGTTATCTGTCTTGGTTTTTTCTGCCCATTGGTGCATACACTCATTTATATCTCTCTCTCTCTAAAATAAAATAATAAAATCAAGCCTTATGCATAAGCTAGAGGCAGTGAAGTCCATACTGCTTTTCTAAGAAGTTTTTATACTTTGAAAAAAGAGCAGCAATGTGAAAAGAAACTTGTATTTCTGCCAGCGGTAGAAGTGATTTGTGCAGACAAGTTCTTGCCCTAATGTCATGTCTTAGTGTTTCCTCAGATTTAAAAGGAAGACACTGGTCAAGCATAGTCCTATTCAGGGCCCACGCCAAATGCAACATTGCCTAATGATCAACATCACACGTTGATAACAAACAGAAAATTCATCTCAGCTATTAAACCAAGGGCTGCAAAACTGGCAGGCAGTTCAGACCCCAGGGTAGTCGGACAGAAAGCAAGACCTGACATTCCTCTCAAATCCCAGGGATGCTTTAAAGAAAGGGATTCAAATGGCTTGAGAAATACGAAGGAAAAAACCTGGCTAAATTCAAAGCTGTTAACACAATGCTGCCTATGAATGCCAGAACTTCATTGAACAGTGAAGAAATTAACTAGTGATCAAATGAAAGTTTAGTTTGAACTAGAGCAAAGTTACTCAATTAGCAGAAAGTTAGTGTATCTCAAAGAGCACAAAAAAATTTCTACTTGACCTTTCTACGTGTCCTTTTTTTTTTTTTAAGGAAAGTTCAGTTGAAGACAGAAGTAGCCCAAATTAAGTTGGGAGAAACAAAGAACAAACTTACCATTTTGGCATTGTACTTCACTATGTAATCAGACTCCACAAACAAGATATTTTCAGGCTTTAAATCTGTATGAGTTAGTTTATTATGGTGTAAAACTACAAGGAAAAAGAGAACAGTATTCCATAATTAATACATTAATTACCTAAAGGGAAAAAAAAAACCCAAACCCTCCAAACATATTTGATCAGAGTACTGAGATTTACTTACAGTTTATAGACTGGCAAATTTGATATGCCATATTTCTAATGTCATTAATATGAAACGGCAGAAAGCTGTTTTCCTTAATAAAGTCGTAAGTACTAAGTCCCAGTAGCTCAAAAACAATGCAAACATGGCCATGATGATCAAACCATTCTAGCATCTGGACACAGCGGCTTAAAAAAAGAAAAAACCATAACCAAATGAAAACTCGATTTATTGACTAACTACCTTCTGCAAATCCTTAGTATGCTGACTATTCCAATGTTATACTTACAAAGTGCTGCTTGGATCCATGGTGTTTAAGTGTTCCAACACCTGTATTTCTGAACGGGCTGCTTCCCGGTATCTACCAACATTTTTCACAATTTTAACTGCTACATGCATTCCTCTCCTTTGAAAGAAAGTAAAGCATCACAGACTGAATCAATTACTGTTAAAATACTTACAACCTCAAAGCAGCTTGATTTTAATAAAAGAAACATAACTGAGAATTATGAGTTGGATTAGGGGAATCTGACTTAAGCACACTGCACTTAAGCAGAACTGTTTTTATCAAGAAATGTAATACCAATCCTTCCTTTGTCAAATACTCAGTACATGCTACCTTAACTACCTCTCAGTCTTATCTCATCTAAGGTAGACTACACATCAGGAATCCACCTGCAAGACGATTAAAAAAACATGCAAAATTCTCCTTTGAAGGAAGTACTGCAAAAATTTGACATTTTTTTTGTGTTACTTGCACAGCTTGTTCTGGCTCTTTTCCAGTACTCCTATGGAATCAGGAATTCATTACCTTCTGAAGTTTAGATTCTGAGTACTTTGTACTAGTGAAAACTGACCTGCACTCAGTGCAACATTCAAACTGTAAGGTTATTACTTAAATGGAACAGATACACATAGTTCATTCTACCCCATTCACTCTTAAGACAATTTTTAATTGTCTCCATGGAGCTATTTAGATTCTAATGACTTAAGAATACTGTCTGCTCTCACAACATGATCTCAAGCTCCTGAACAGACTTAATGTGTGAAATGACATAACAAACAAACCAACGGCAGAGGAAAAAATACTAGAACCTTGTCACAGAACTGCAAATATAAAACATATGGTTAAAATAATCTGAGTTTTACTAACTGTTTAAAACTCCTAGCCCATACAGAAGTAGTGGAATTACAGTAATCTTCTCCACCAAACATGCCATCACACGGAAGTAACCATTCCATCAAAAAAGGATTGGATACTGGAGTACTGTGCATTCAAAAAAATTCAAAGGATAATTCTGATTATGGCGACTGAGGAAAGAAATACACAGCTTGACCAATTCCAAGCAATTGCTTTCACCAAGAACCAAAACTACTTTCTCAGCACCTCACTGTACCACCTTCTGAAAGTCAGTCTCCCAAATCAATTCTGTACTCTCCACATACCCTCACATTCTCTAGTTATGGCAACAGCACTTGTAGAACCAACAGAAAAACATAATGCAGCAAAGCGCAGGTCTCCATCTTTAGAGAAAAAAAAGCAACGACAGCTACTTAGTAATGCTAAGTAGTGTCTTTTGTCATGAGATCTGCTTATAAAGATAACCAACACTTACATATCATGATCTATGCACTCCACTACTTTTCCAAAAGCTCCTTCTCCTAAAGTCGCAACAATTTCATCTAAAAAGAACAAACACAAGTTAGAATTATAAAACTACTTAAACAAGAACGAATATTATTAATGTAGATTTAAAAATGTGCCATTACAAAAGCATAATTACTTTAAATCTCAGCATCTGAATGCATTATTTTATTGGACAGGTGTCATGAAAACAGTTAGCCAAGAAACTATCTCTTGTTCTAATCTCAAGATTCAAGTTCATTTACTAATTGGAACTTTTTGAACACAGTATTTAAATTCTACAGAAAAGAAGATATGCAAAAAAACATAAAGCACAAAAAAAACAGAACAAAAAGAGCAATGAAGATTTCTTTAGCCCCCCTCCTCTGACATACTATTCTAAACAGATTTTTTGCTGAAAAGTTTTTAAAAAGTGTTGAAAAATGTTCTATACATCTTGCTCTTAGAACGTCTCCACTTTCACAGATCAGGTGACCCTCCTCATCATCCTCTACACTCCTGGATCTTTTCCTTCGGTGACTCTTCTGGAAACGGCACCAAGATCGTCCAGCCAATCAATATATCAGAGTGAATTCAGGGCAGAATACGCAATTCATTCAGCGGGGAGATATTCAGGCATTCAGTTACACACCAGGCCACGAACAGTTGGCAGGAGCAATTTCAAATTCAGTCCCCAGAAATTCACAGGGCACAGTTTATGTTACAGAAGAAAAACATGGCAAGGAACAGATTTTCAGATAAATACTTAAAGTGATAAAGCAACAGAAAAAACAACACAATTGTCTCTCAAACAGTGGCTTAACTGAAGACAGATTAAGAATGCAACATCACTATTTCTAATACTTTGCTAGCAAATAGCAAAAAACAGTATTTATTTACAAATCTAAGCTTACAGTCAGGTGAAATGCCTCTATTTTTAAAACATACACTTTAAATATTCTAAACATAATAAAAAACCAAGTAATTTTACTTCCCTCATGTTTAGAGAGAAGAAAAATTATTCTGAAGGCCTTATTTTGCGCTGTATAATCTAATACAACTTGCTGTTTTCTATTGCAGAAATGTGACATAAAACACCCGGAGCTGAAGATCTATCAGTGGGCATCACGCCAATACTGAGAAACTCAGAGAGCATGCCTTCAGAGAAGGCAAGCAGCAAACATCCCATCTTCAGTAAGACATTAGCTGCCATTAGCCAGGCACCTGGCTTGTCAAAGTTTTCTGGAATCAGGTGAACTGTAGAGCTTGTTTGTATCAATTTACCAGACATGCACCTTTCATAATTCCAATCAAGGTTACATTAAAAAGGCATGTCACTTCCATTACTTTTAGTAATAGGATGTATGGCAACTTAGTCTACCTGAAAAAGCATAGTTCACTATGCTGTAAAACTAGAAAGTGACAACTGTACTTTGAAATAGGATAGTTATGTGTTTTCAACTTTCAGACAACATTTTTGAGATTAATCCCAGTGATCTTAACTACTGGCCACCTACATTCCCATTGTATAACTAGTACTGATGATAAGCCCACCCCCCCACCCAACACTGATCCAAAAGTCTCAAGTAAGAACATACACATATGCTCACAAATGGACCCAACTACGAATCCTTTTTTAATAATATAGTATTTCTTAAAGTACTGTGACCAGGAACTGAAGTTCTAGCACTCACTTAAGAAGTCTATTACCACTAATTCATTAATAATAAAGTTAAAAATTACTCATACCGAATGCGATTGGTGACTGGAGCAATGATGTCTCTTATGCTTCCTTTTATGACTACTTTTCCTGCTCCGACCAGAGGATTTGCTATAGTGATGATGGTGACTCTTTTCATAGTCTCTGTGATAATGCCTGTGGTCATATACTTCACAGAAGTCATTTCTGTATTCCTCAACATATCTCCGGTCATGATGGTCTCTTTCATTTATGGCTCTATCGTCCAAATAATGACTGAAAATATATTTTAAGTGAATGTTCTCCACTTCAAAAACTTGAGGTTCCAACAAGAAAAGTGACTTGAGCTGAGTTACAGAGTTACACAGCATCTGTCTTTACACCGAGAATGTTTTCTAATTGACTCCCTCCCCAAAAATAGTGGAGCTTTTGATGTTACTTTATTAGGAATCTAACAACATTGTCAGTCTCAAATACATAGCAGCCATCCACATGAACAATATATAATCTGTCCACAGTTTGCACAGTAAATAGGAAACTCAGACTGAAAAAGAAGAAACACTTCCTAAAATATACTGAGCAACTCAATTACAATCTCCAAAGTCACAGGATAAAACACTCTTGATACAGCAATAATCCCCTTCTATGCTTTCAAAGCTGGAAGTGTTAAAGAAAAATAAAACCTGGAGACTGAGAGAAGTAGCATCTGCATTAAACATTAAAACCCTCAGAGAGTATCTGGATCAAGGATCTTCTGCACAGAAAAAAACCTTTAAGAAAGCTGCTGAGGCAAAGAGCCTCCATACTGCTGTACACCTACCCCTTCCAGCATTCTATAAGCATTAGTATGAGCTCTTAAAAGAATTCCATGGCCTCTTCTTTTCAAGGAAAAAGCAGAAAAGCACATCTTTCCAGTGAAACCAGTGTGGGAAAAAAAGCAAACCACCTCCAAATTATTAAGAGAAACTCATACTTACCATTGCATTAAATGATTAAACAAACTCTCTCTTCCTTTTGTTCAGATTAAGTAAACGAAAAGGCGTATTTTTTACTTAAAATGTAATACTGAATGTATTCAATATCAATACTTAACTGACAACAGTGAAACAAACTAGTAACATTTACTTGTTTTTATTAAAGAATTTATATTTAATGGTTCAGGTAATGTGTTAACAAAACCAACTACCTCTTAAGCGTGCCTTAAGTGAGCCAAACTTAAAGGAATTGCCAACTTTGGGCACCCAAAACCTCTTATTCTGAAAAGGTATTTATTTTAGACATGATAAGAAATATTAGCGCTACTGAATTCAGAGTCTTATACCTTTCTGAAATGTGATTTGGTTTATAGTGCTTGCTTTCTTGTCCACTGCTGTGGGACCTTTTCCTGCGTTTACGGCTGCTACTGTGCTTTCTTTGATCCCAGCTCTTTCTGTCGTCCCATTCAGGACAATGAGATTGTTTTGAATGCCGCATCTGCCACTACAAAAAAAAGCAAATCAACAAAAACACATGAAAGACAAAAAGCATTACACTGGTATTTGTGGATGCAAGTCAACTACTGTAGTTTGATCAAATATGACAGAACTAGAAAGAATCATTTCCTCAAATCATTCTTTTTTCCTCAGCTTCCCCCACGTATTGTTTTGGTTTGGCGAGCAGACATAGCTTTCTCATCCTAACACTGTTACGAAACACAAATCAAGATTAAATAGGGCAACTCATCTTCACTTAATAGCTCCAAACATGTCATTAAAGCCTGTTTTAAATAAACTCTCAAGTGACTAAAGAGAATCATTTCCTTAAAGAGTCTTCTGTGGGAGAAAGACCTTAATCTTCAAACATCCTCTCCAACAAAAACTGGGTTTAGTTCTTCATACTATACTGTATGTAACTTACTACATGAAAATATGTACAACGAGTCTAAAAACTTCTCTCACATCTATTTACAAATCACTGTTAAAGAAGACACTTTTAGCAAAAATCACAGTGAATTCTGGTATGTTCATTAAGGCTGTAGTACTATGAGCCAAGCCACAACTTTTTAACCCTATTAGCATGCAAGTACTCGGGTGGTTTACAATTCAGCTGATTCACCAAAGACAAAACCCACCAGCTTCCGTTGCTGGATGTTATATGCAGGAATTCTCTGTTCAAACAGGTACATGCAAAGTGAAAAAAAAAAAAAAAAAAAAAAAAAGGAAAGTAAAGCACAGCTGTAGAATTAAGAGTATAACAAAAATCAACCATTATTTATTTACTCTTCTTTGGCAGAAGCTTTTGAAAATAAGCTTACATATCTATTTCAGTATATTCTGAAGCATGAACTAACACATGATGAAAAAGTTTCCATAGTAAACAGTGACAGCAAGAAAACTTTTTTAGAAACAAAAATAGCACTAAGAAGAGTAATGATTGTGTAAATTTACACAGAACAACGTTGGCTGCCTTTATACCAACTGGAGGCATTAAGAAGGAAACTTTTAGAACGTGTAAATGGCAAGCCTATTTTGAAAAAGAGGTTTTCTGACACTTCTGTAGTACCTGTGACAAGCTGGTAGTTAAAAAACAAAACCAAACACAACAGACATCTGCACCAGTGTTTTTTACAGAAATCTGTTTTTAAAATACTAACACAATGCAAACAGTGACAAACTGTGCTAAAATAAGTGACTGGTACACCCTTTAAGTCTGTCACAATCTAGGTCTCGTAAAAAATTGTATTCACTTGATACGTTAATAAGAAATAAAAATACTAATGTATCAAATGACAAACAAAACCAATTAGTGTTTCATTTACATGCCTGAATTTCTTCTTACCCAGCTCCAAAGCCATTTTCCTCTATTTTCAACCTACATAAATTATGAAACACGCTCAGGTTTCAGTTATTCTACTTGTGAGGTGAAGAGCCCCCCCCACACACTCAGTTATAGGCGAACTGAGAATTTTACTTATGATTGCCTTTCTGACACCACCCCACCCCCCCCCTTTCTGGCAGAAGGCAGTCTGCACTAAGGCTCTACAGTGGACAAATATCTAAATAAAATCCCCATTAAAGTATCCTGCAGAGAGGGGCTTGGTAGTGGAAGGATGGACATTTGACACAGAAAACTAGAGATAAGGTTTAGCTGAAGACTAACTGCTGCTTAACTACACTCAAGTGCACACAGAATTACTGGCATTAAGATGGAAGTTGCAAATTCCGTCCCTAGAGGAGCCAAGTAAATGCAAATGAGAAGGAAACTGTTAAGATTCGCTCTGTGCAAGGCCCAAAGTAGCCACAGTCCATGTTACAGTAGGAGCCACCTTAAGATTTTTTGACTATTATGCACTCCCTCTAAATTTATGCACCGAAGCACTTATGTAACACTGACAGCTGACATGAACATATGCATTCCTATAGCATGTGGTCCTAATCCATATCACAGTCCGTTTTCACTCCCACATTTTGCCATAAGGTTTCTCAAACAGGAGCCATGGATCTTTTGTAAAAGAGCCATACATAAAACGCCTCAGGAAGGCCATAAAAGTCCTGCCATAAGCTGCCTACGCCGCAATTTCTAAATGTCTTCCCTCTAAAACTTGGCAGGCTGTACGGATCGGAGGAGGTCAAAGGCTTATTCCTTTCAGATGACCAAAGTCCGCCAAGCCAGGCCGAACTGCGCGTCTGGGGTACAGACACGCAGGAGCAGGTCCTACAGAAGACGCCCACTACCCCAACCCACGGCCACGAATTCCACTTCCTAGCCAGTCTTCCCTCGTGAGTCCTCTGGAGCCGAGGCGGGGCAGGGGAGGGAAGGAAGGGCTCGTCTCCGTTGCCATCCGTGCAGGCCGAGCGTAATAACCGAGCCACCACCCCGAAAGTACCCAACGCACACGAGGCCCCAGCTCTGCCCACCCCAGCCCCCCACACGCACCTCCGCAAAGGCCCCCTTCGCCACAGGAAACCCCGACCGGGGGGGTGGGGCGCGTCCTCTACCGAGGATCCCTGCTCCCACCTTAACACCTCCTCAATCAACCCCTCACGCAGGGCTCTACGCTTAGACTGCTCCCCAGGCGGCGGAGACAACGCGAGCAGCCCGAGCAGCCCACCCCCTCCACCGCCCCCCCCGCCCTCTGCGTCCCCTCCGCTTCGACCCCCTGGAAACGTAAGGGAAAAAAGGAAGAAGAGCCCGAGGAAGAAAACCGCCTCCACCACTTACAGCTGAAAAAAAAGGCGAGCAAGCCCCGTGTCCGCCCTGCGCACACTAACAAAATGGCGCCCGCGCCCGAGCGCAGAGAAACTCCTTCCTCCTCTCCTCCCTCTCTCTCTCTCCCCGTCTCGCGGCTTCTGTAAGGCGTGACGTCAGACGCACAGCCCAGCCGACGGGCGTAGACTAAAGGCTGCCCCCTAGCGGAGCTGGGGGGAGGGGAAGAGCCGAGCCCTGACAGGCACGGAGGGGACGGTAGAGGCCCCGCCCCTGAGCCGCAGCGGCCGCAGCCGCCATGGCGGCCGGTCTGAGGGGAGCGGTGGCCTGTCCGCCCTTCCCCAGCCCATACGCCTCGGCCTAGCCCTTCCCCGCGCTCCTCTGGGGGGAAACTTGTAAGGAGCTTGAGGCCGTGTGGGCTAGGGACGCAAATTCATGCAGGGGTTCAAGCGGCGAGCCCGGGTTCAAAGGCTACCACCGAGCTGCAGGCCGCTCTCCTCGGGTGCCGGCGTCCACCCTGAGTGTTGCCTTGTCGAACGGGTGGAGCGGTCCAGAAATCCCACTGCTAATTAACTCCTCCTCATGAACTCGCCAAACATTGTGTTTAAGTAGTTTGGTGTCCAGGTCGATTGTGCTGTTAGGCCTGGCTTCGTGCTCATGCTTAGTGTTATAAGAGCAGCTTGCAGGCAGGTCCCAGGGGAGTTCGTTCCTGTATGATGCTAACAGGCTGTACGGTAAAAAACAATAAAATTGATTATCCGCCCAAGTCAGCAACTTGCAACTGCCCTTTCCTCCATGAGTAATTGCTCTAACCGCTGAAAAGAGAGTATGTGCCTTGCCGAGTACCTGGGACTCGACGTCTCCTAGTCCTGGGACAGACGCGGCAGTGGTGCTCCCTGCAGAGTCAGGGCCTGAGGGAGGCAGGGGGTCGGGCCTGGCCGCCTGTACCTTACGCTGCTGGTGCAATTCCTGATTCATACCCGTAGAAATGCACTATGGTGAATCAAGCTTAGTCATGCGCGTCTGGCAGAGACAGACGCTTGCCCCAAGAAAAGCAAAACCCTGGTGTCACAGGTCTGAATTAATGCAGTACTGTACAATGGGAAAAGATTATTACCAACTCCTCTAGCAGTCATTCAGGCAAAATTTAATAAACCCGAAGGGATTGTCTTAAAGAAAAGAAAAGCAAACCAAAATGAGGGGAAAGTGAAACACAAGCTTCAAATTTACTAACTCACAATGTTTTATCTGGGGAAAATTGCAAATCTCTGAAGGCTAGTGGATAAATTGAAAATTTCGCTAACTCAGTGACTCCCAGAATAATTTTAGCAAGTTTTACCTCTAACACAGCAAGTTTTTGCAACTGAAGTGAAAAAGCAGACTATTTAAGGTCTAGTGTGCTTTTTATTGAGCAAGTGCTGGTGTCTTTTTAATGTCAGTCCCCCAAAGTATTAGCAAATGGTACTAAAATGAAGACATACGTTTGGTTTCGGTGTTTTAAAATTTTCGTTAGAATTTGTTTGCCAATGAGTTTAAGATAAGCATCTAAATGTGGTTTGCACTAGAGTGAAAATCCTGTTTCTCTTCTTTTTTTTTTTTTTTTTTTTAAGAGGGGAAACTAAGATGTGGAACATTGACAGCTGTTTGTTGCCATGTGGTTTTTAAAAAACCCTGTTACCTCCTAGTCCTTGTTGTATACCAAATCTGTCGATGCCAAATATGGCTTTGGTGCCAGTGGTTTACTATTTCTCATTTAGCATGTAAATGATTGGTTATTATTTATGAAACTAGCAATAACATCTGCAAAGTGTTAAGAGTTTTCCCAACATCCACTGATACATCCCCTGCCTGAGGAATTCTCTCAGACCACAAGCAGCAGAAAAAAGGTAAGAGAGAGAAAATTATATATACACAGAGAGCAAGCATGCACACATGAACATGCAGAAAATATCCCTTACCTGACACTAGCCAACTGTACCAGATAATTACAGTTTCTCACTGATTTCTTATTCCAAGAGGAATGTCTAGGAAGGGTATCTGGATTTCATGGAACATTTCTTGCTGAAAGGCTGATGACAAACCAGTGGCTGGTATCCCTGGCAGGACAGAGAAGATGGGATGTGACAGGATCACGTTATCTGCCTTCCTTGCCTCATGGCCTCTTCTAGGTTTTTACTAAGTCTTACCTTTGCTGTTTTTGTCTTTCCATATAAATAGATGACAGGCCCTCCAACAGGGTGTAACAACTCAGGGACAGTTTGGGGAAGTCCCATTTAATGGGAAAATACAAGCTAATGCTGAAGAGACTATCAGAACTGACTACCTTGAAGCAGGAAAATTTTGGTTCTAGGGTATTTTGGTTCTCTCCTGTCAGGAAGAAGGATCTGCAGCCTGGAATAGAAGGAGTGGAAATAACTGTTGTTCATTATGAAAACGCAATGAATGGAAGCTAGTAAAAATTTCTCGGTTTCAGTCAGAGGTTTTCAGCTGACTTGAAAGAGGAACAAATCTATCAAAAGTTAAGAATAATTTGCTTTTTGTTTTGAACCTTTTTGAAGAGGAAAAAGGGTATATAAAGGTTGTACCACCTTCACATCAAATAAACTAAAGAAATATCACTCTGAAGCAAAAACCTTACAACAGATTTTATAGAAAGCAGCCCCTATAGACAGGTTGCAAAGTGGTTTCAGCTGTTGCTCTTCATGCTGAACAAAGTGCTTTCAAAAATACCTCCACAGCAGTTAATTTTCCTTCCTGTTCAGCAGGTGGCAGTGGAGACCCAGCAGTAGAGAGATGTCAGCTGGAATTTACATGGCATCTTAGAGAAGGATAAAGTCGGGGAAAATTCATTGGGCATGAGTGGGTTTTGTAGTGCACACAGAGCAACAGCCCCTCTAGAAACGGCCATTTTTAGGATAGGAATAATCTAATGGTGAAGAATCAAATTAGAGAAATTTAGTCTTTACAAAACTGGGAAAGCAAGCTATTTGAGTGTAGTTAAAGCTACTTCTGCTGTCAACCCTTATGGTATTTACTGCTGTTTATATGAGATATTTCCTTGTTTAATTAGACTTTACACCACCAAATGTATGCACAACTTGACGAGAGAGTAACACACAATGCAACCATGTTTTAGATTGCTTTGTACAGCAGAATACATTACAATTCAGTGTAATTATCCTGGTGGGACACATTTGTTCATGTATGAAAAGCTACATTCAAACCATTTGCTTCAAAATGCAATTTTGTATGGTCCCTCTTTCAAACGCTTTATAACAGTAGGTGATCCATCGTCACAGCAGCTATTGAAGAGACATAAATCTCATTTAGTTTTCTCATTGCTTGGATACACAATTTAAAGCAGGGGTTGTCTGCCTTGCCCAAAGCCTCAGAAAGATTCAGCAGCAGAGCCAGAAATTCCTGGCTTTCAGTCCTTCCAGTGCTGTGCTTGCTTTCTCTTAATGAAAGACGTATTGGTTTTGTTTTTCCTCCCTCTGGTTAGCATCAGAGGGTGGTTGAATAGTAATAGTGCTTTGCCTTTAGTTGTTTATGGATTTCTGCAGTTCCATGGTCGGTTTTTTATACTGATGGAGAAAATTTCATAGATTCCCTCAGCTGGGTGGTACCAGCTGTAGCTTGGGAGCTCAGGGACAGAGTAATGACAATACTGTTTATAAGGGACTGAACTGAATGGGCATGGAAAAAACACTAGGAGCATTTCTAAGATATATCAGGGAAAAGATATTATTCATTTCACAAATCACTATAACTACTGATCAAGGGAGCCAGTGTCCTAGATTGCTGTGGCATATGTAAGTAAATTCAAAGAGATAACTGGAGCTTGGATGGGTGGATCAGCAGAAAGGCAAAGCAAGAACCCACTGACAGTAGTATTTCTACTCCGTGAGAGTTTATTTTTGAAAAGGATAATTTTAAAATAGATTTTTTTTCAGAAAAATGCAAATATTCAGCCAGGTCAAACAGAACAAAGTATGGTTATGGCTCAGGGACACATTTTCCTTGTTAATGAGTTATTAGAATTTTTCGTACAAGAGCAGTGACCCAGAAACATTGTGTGGGCATGGGCACTTGTGTTCATTCACACATGCGTTGGTGAAATGTTGTGGCCAAATAATATGATGCTTCTTTTCGAGCTGTGACCAGTGGCAGACTGGAATTGCCTACACTGCCCTCAGCATGTTCATACAATGTATTAAGATATTAAGGGTAATCAAAACACCATGCCTTAGGCGGCTGGCAGATTGCCACTCAGGCAAGATTTTTTCTCTCCAGTGTTTAGACTGGTTTTTACTTTGGTAATACACAGTGTGATTGTCCAGCTGGGATCACCTTGGGCTGAGCTGACCTGATCCATTCCCTTTTATAGCAAGGCTCACAGGGACGGTTGAAACTTGGACTTTTGTCACTCTCTGCCTGTGGCACAACTGAGGATTGAAATGTTTTAGCCTAATAAAGACTTGGGGGGTTGGCACTGGAAAGCCCGAATAAGCTACAGTTTACAGGAAATTCAGCCAGATGACTTAACAGTCCCTTTTGGCAAGAGCCCCGACACCACCAGTAAGAACACTGTGCTGAGAAAGGGGGTTGCACATCACACTTCTGCGAGCTTTGGAGTCAGTCACACCATTTACATAGAGCAGAAGTCCTCACTTGGTAACAGCAGGCAGACCCAGGCTGTGCTGAATAGAAGTAACACACCCACAGAAGCAACGTGGTGCAGATGCCTAAGGTTACATCAAGGTAACTCCACCACTTACGCCTACACCTGAATTTCACCTGTGAGCCTCTTTCTCTATTTAAAAAAATTGTAAGCTACTTGAAGTAAGGATGTCTCTCACTGCACATAATTACTGAAATAAATCCCTCACCTCAGTAGAAGCTCTCAGTTTACTGCAATACAAATAATAAAAGAACTCATTTAAACATCAGTTGTACCATGGAGTTTTGTAGGAACAGACTAAAAAAACTCAGGCCCAGCCTCAGCCTCTTCGTCTCATTATGAAGAAGTTTCAAGTCTATGATTCCTACTTGGGAAAATACTTTATTACGGGAACTAAGAGAATTTGTCTCTTTTCCTTGCAGCATACATGCAGTGCAATGTTCTGAATGTGTGAGGATGAAGAGAGAAGCAGGAAAGTGGAAACAAGGAAGAGCAGAAACCACAGGTACTTTTGTGCCTACACACATACTCATGAATTGCTGTGCAGAGTCAGGGACATCTTTGTATTTTTGAAGTTTCAAAGCAACCCGAGTTTCTTTACAGCCTATTCTGTAGATTTGTAGCTGTTGAAATCTCTACGACAAATAAAATGGAAGAACAAAATCCACACAGCTGAGCCTTTTTTTTTATTATTATTCTTATTTGACACTCACATTACAAAATTTAGAAACCATAGACAGTTCAGGCAAACTGTTAAAACACAGTATAAATTAGGGGGGTTTAATATATAAATTCTATACATAGGTAAGTTAGCTTGAACATGACTGACAAAAGGATTTCATAACAATCTTACCACAACTGTATAAAAAGGCATGGGAATAGGATGGCACTATAATCATGAATGCAGGTTAAGACATTTTCCACAACAGCTATAAAGCGTAACAATGACCATGCTATTCTTGCAGTGTTTATGTGGGGTACGGTATGCATTTTACCATTAACATTTTGCAAGATCTATGTACAGTCACAAAATCATAACAGCCACTTTCAAGTAACTTTACTGTTTCCTGCCTGTGCAATTAATAAAGTGTCGATATTTGTTCTGAGGACTTCTAACAAAGCTACATAGTTTGAGTATTATGGATGGTAGAGGGATTTCAATTTGACCTGAAAATGCTAATTATAACATGAAATTGCTTAATTTAAAGAAAAAGATACAGGAAAAGCACAGCTCCTCATTACTATCACTCACATGATTAGTATATACCTGGTTTCAATCCATATTTATTTCCTAACTTAATTCTTTATAAAAACTAAAATAATAATTTAGTTCCCTTTTTTCTATGCACAGCTGTAGAAAGGAGTTACACCAGAAGAAATGTGAAACTAAAATCTGGCTATCTTTATGGGGTAATTTTTTGAAAGGACATGCTTCCCAGGCAACCCTGGCTGTGTCATTCAACCTTTGAATTTCTCAATATGAAAACAAGGACAGTTCCGCTTACCCATTCTTACTCTGTGCTTTTAGGTCTGTGACTAGATGTTTTAGAATAGTACGTTCTTGGAGTTTAGGTTTAAGACAGCTGGTACTGTCACTGTCACTAAAAGCGAAAAAAATCTTAAAATCTGATTTCACACCTTTATAAGCTGATGAACACTTGCTAAGAGTTCTGAAACCCAGAGGATAATTTATTTTCCATCTGTGTTGCATACTAGCAATGGTCTTTTTACAGACAGACTCCTAAGGGAAGTACTTGCACATTTGTAAGAATTGTATCTTGAAGCACTTGAATTTAATAGCTCTGTGTGTGCATCTTTCACTAAGTTTTAATAATTAGGAAGATTCTGTTGGAACTATTCCTTTCAGTTCAAGGCGAGGACAGACTGTAAGTGATAAACCAACTTGGGCTGTTATGGAAATACATATGATGTCAACTGTCCAGACTACAGCCCGTTTGCTCAACTTTGTTGACCCATGGGCCAAATGTCAAGAAACCATCATACATTTAGTTGTTTCAAAAACACTGGAATTTTAGAAGCATAATTAAATAGTGAAAGCAGAGATGTAGTACTGACCAGTAACAGTTCACTGAGGAAGTCACATTTCTCTGAAAGGTAGCTGGACTATGCAATTTTCTGGTCAGAAGTCCATTAAATGGGCTTTGCACATTTTAGGAGGAAGTTTCCTGTACAGACATTTAAGACTCACGAGCTCTGAGCTCTAAGTCTTCTGCATTCAAGAAGGCCTGGGAACATTGCTGTACTGTGGTATTAGTCTGGGTTGGCAGTTTTAGGGCCACAGGGATGAAGGGAGAAGGACTCCTATTATGACAGCTCTGGAGTATGATTATAGAGCCCTTGTATGGCAGAGAACTAGAAGAATGAGCTTTACGGAGCAAAATACCGCTTCTGTGGAGGGAAAGGCATCAAGGGAAGAGCGAGCATTCTAAGCCAGTCTGCATTTACAGCATTACAGTCTGTGTCTGTCCACAGTGCAAGGCAGGGGATCTAGACAGGAGTTACTCATACTTAGCTTTTGTCTGTAGCTGAGGTTATAGCCTAAGTTTCAGTGTCTTGCACCCGTGCAGAGTGTATGAAATACCACCCATACAAGCTATTAGCTTCTTATCTACACCTTGCATAATGTAAAAATGCAGGATGTGATGCCTTGTATGAGCATTAGCTTAATGTATTTAGTATTTTTTGCATATCTGAAAATATGCAAAAAGAACTGTAAAAGAAATTAATACAAAACAGATTAGCCTCCGGATCTGCTCCATCGAAAAAAGGTAACTGCTCTGCTCAGCTTAGAGCTCAGTTGCTCCACAGAGCAGCTAACAGTGGTTGCAGGGAAAGGGGCACACTTGAAGGCAGTGTGCTTTCTTTCCAACATACCCAACATTAAACCAAAAGTATTGGTACAGCTTTCTGCATCAGCATTTCACTGTATTCTCTCCTGCTTTAGCCTGCCCAGCTGCTATTGGCATTAATAGGAAAATATGCACAGGTATCCTGTTCCACTCTGCTGCCATGCTGTGAAAAATGAAAATTAACAACCATCAAGGTACTTCTCGTAATTTTTTTAAGGTCTTATTTTCCATGTTGCTTAGATCTTAAAATCTCTGTCAACTAAGTAACAAATTCTTCACTGTTTCAAGTCCGCTAGAGGAACCTCTTTTAGCTCAAAGAATTTTCTTGTAATCATTCTGTTGGATGGATAAGGAAGTAAGTTTTGCCCCAGGTGAACTTCCAAGAACTTCCTACCTTTCAAAAGGGATGTGTCCCATCATCAGAAACCTAAGAGTGCAGGCTCAGATAAGAATTTGCACGTCAGCTTTGTACAGGATCATCTAATCACCTCTGCATCCCCCCGTTAGTGTCTGTGCGGCCATACGGACAGCAGACGTGTGTGCTGTTCCCCAGCCACAGTTCAATAATGCCCTGCACCAACTACTGAGGTAATTTCACTCAACTGATATCATTAAAAAGGACAAAAGAAAAGAAAGTCTTTGGCCCACAGTTGAGCCTCTGAGCAGTGACAAAGGGGTTTTCCCTGTTTCCTTGTCACTCCCTAATCCCATTCTGCAATTACAACAATGGAAAAAATCAGTTCACAATCAAAGAGGTTTTAATTTCCAGTGAAAGAGACACCTGAGACAGTAAGGCTAATTTCTACCAGTCTAAAAAGAAAAAAAGGTTCTTAAAGCCAGAAGGTCAAATTTTGTTCTCAGACATGAATTAATATATTGGATCAGGTTTAGTCCTTGAATTTGCTGCTGAAACATCAACAATGTCAAAGAAAACTTTTGCTAAGGCTGGATTTTCACCCTGTTTTGTGCAACCTGCCGATCTGAGAGTTGCACCTGGCTCAAAAGGAAGGCCAGGGACTATACCAGTTGTCAATGCAATTTAATCCCTATGAATAACTTAAAACTGTACTATAGTTAATAATTGTGGGACTGCTCCAAAAGCCATCAAAAGCAATTACAGTTTCTCCTCTGGCACGTCACTGTGCTTGGGATCAGTGTCATTCTATGGAACACAGTCATTGTTAGGCCAGATACTGTTAACTGTGTAACATTTTTACACTGATATGCATAACTATCTTTTCTACTAACACATCTTTTTAATGATAACTCCAATTACATATTCAGTAATCCAGTTCTAACTGGATTTAGTCATGTGCAAACCAGTGCTCATGTGCTTTAATAAAAGGTGCGTAAACTATTGCAACAAAACATGACGAAATAACCAAGGTATCAGTAAGGGACTGGCTTGATTTTAAGTGACTGATTATCTTATCACCACTAACCACACCATAAAATATTTTCAAGCTGAGAAAAATAACTCTGCACTTAAATTACTTTAGTTGAAGTGCTTTAGCAGCTGTGTCCACACTTCGTTGAAGTGCCATCTTGGCAGTGGCTGGGATCAGAGTTTGCTTCCAGATCTAGTGTCCTCTGTCCTCATGGGAAGCTTCCAGACAGGATTGTGTTAACTGCCTAAGAGAGGGAGTAATGATATGCTAAACTCAGTGTACTCCGGTGGGCAGGGTTCTTGTGTGCTAGACTCATTTCAAGAGTTTTTGCCTGCAAAAGTCAGTCACGCCCAGCAGACCTACATCCATTCACCTTTGATTATGTAATGTGATTGGTGCTGATGTGAAATTGAGGGCAAGATTGTATGATCAAGTGTCTTTTGAAAGGCATTGAGCAAGTTCACCTACTGACTTCAACACAAGCTGAAGGCACCCAATTCCCTCATTGTTTTTCACTGGGCTTTTTATCTAGCCCTGTGTTGCAGAATGGCACACGAAATGAAAAAATAGGACTTTTGCTACCACTCTGATTACACTAGAGGAGGTGCAGAAGTGCTTTCATGTATTTGGGTCTTTTAAAATATTGCTGTATACACAGAGGCTAAGTTAATGCTTCTGAAAGACTCTATCATATATTCACATCTTACTAGCTTAGGGTTTTGATACTAACACTACAGACCCATAGCTCTAGTTTTGCTGTGTTCTCTGTGCAGCATTAGTTCAAAGCAGCTGTCAGGGAGGTGAATCCACTGAAAAAAGTGGAATTAGAAAACCATGACATTACTACTAGTAACTCGTCTAGGTATTAGTCTAATGACTACATGCCTTACAGTGGCTTAGTGCTTGGTCTTAAGTGATATTGCTTTCTTTTCAGCGTGGTAGGAGTTCTTCACACATTTATAGCAAGAAAACATTAATTACTGTAGGTTCTCTTCCTCATTTTCGTGTAATGTTAATATATTTTTGGAAGAAATCTATTCCCCAAATTGTCATTCTTTGTTTTCAGTTGTACTCGTGCTTTGTAAAACCTGTTGGTGAAGCAAGGGGCTAACCACTCTCCTGTCTGGAGTTGTGCACCCTAGTTAGGCCAAATACGAATTACAAATGCAACTGACAGCTGTAACTTAAGGCTTTACACTGTTTCTATTTAAATCAATGGGATTTTAGCCATGAAATTATGTGAAGACAAGCTATGATTCCTAAAGTCTGGTTTTTAAAAGTGCTGTCTTCTCATTTTAAGTTTCTGTGTACTCTCGTCTCCAAGTCGTTTTGCAAAAAGCAGCCAGCATCTCTGTCGATGAGACACTACAGCTCAACATGCCACACACCTCTATAAAGCAGTAATTGCCTCAGTGTTCACCAAGAGATGAGGATGTTTAGCACCTCTGAAAAAAGACCTTTTAAATGTGTGACTACATAAAGGCTTAAAGATAATTTGGCGCTTCTGAAAGTCCCACTAAGCCCTTAATACCTACCTACATCTGACCTTTATGATTCCATTTTAAGCACTGAGGTCTGAAAGTTTTGGACTATGGAAGTGGTTTAGTTTGCAGCAGTGATAAACTTTATGAGATCTAATTTAACTCATACTTACAAAATTGCCTGAATTCATGGAAGGTGCCCAAGAATATAAAGTATTATCATGAGAAATCACATTTTGATTCATCTTCAGGGTGTTATAATCTCAGCTGTACCAGCCTCTATTGGCTCATTAGAAAAGAAGTGAGGATTTGCATTTTAAAAAGCAGGTTTTAAGAAAGGGCCCATCCACCTACATTGGGTTTCAGATAAATAAAAAACATTTCCACTATGAAGTCACACTGTGCCTGTTAAAAATACGCAGACATTAAGAAAAAAAAATGACCATTTAGCAAACACACTTAAGCATTAGCATTGTTCTAGATATGTTTATGGTTATTGCTCTGAATTTGGTTGGAATGTAACAGGCTTTTAATGGCATCATTTTGGAAATGGTTCTGCTTGAAGGAATGCCTTTGTGTGCATGTTTCTGTGTACAGCTCTCAGCTCGTGTACAAAAATTAACAAACAGCATATTAACAGTATCACCAGAATAGTGATTGTTCCCTGGCTGGAATGATGTTGTACCATCCTTACACTTGGCTCTTCCATACAAAGCTTGAGTAAACACATGACATTTTTATGTTCCCCCTGCTTGACCGATACGAAAAGGAGAATCGAAGTTCTGCCTGAAGCCCCTACATATGGAAATCTAGAAGAAGCTGTCCTGCTCATCTCAGCAATTGCAAGAGCAGTGGATTGCAGGTGGCCATGATCCAGACAGCACAGGTTTTCACAGACCATAACCCAACATAAGAACTGCACTGCAGGCACTACAAACCTTTAGTATATCACATAGAGCATGTCTCAGGCTGCTGTACCCTGATCAGCTCAATTGTCAAAGCTGCCTTCAAACACTAGCTCACCAGTGCCTCACATTTCAACAACTCAGGCATCAACAACTTCTGAGGGCTGGCAGAGGGCAGGAACATTTCCAGGTTTTGGGCTAAATGCATAGGCCAACACAGCCAGGTTTTGTGATTAGTCTAATTTTTCAAAACACTACAGCCACCTGGAATCACTCTGTATTGAAATAAAATTGTTACTGATCTCTAAGGGTTACATCCTTCTGTTGTAGACAGAGAAAGACTGGAACATCTGAAAAGGCCAGCATCAAGTCATTAATAAAATGCAAAGTTTGATATCATGTGGCATTTAAGTTTCATTTAAGCTTTTTGAGGTCTTTTCTGGGGCAGGTAGGAACATTCCTTCCACGTACAATTAGTCTACTGTTATGGTTTAGTTTTGAATCTAATATTGATATAGTTCATTATCATTTAACATATGTGTTACAGTAGCACCTTGTTTATTGTACAACTTTAAACACAAGACATAGTCCCTACCTATTTGTAAGGAAATGGTGAACATGGTTTAGATCCTAAAAATAAAAAAAGAAAAATGGTTATCTGCTCATGAATGACAAATTCTTTAGTGCATCCATTGTAGTCTGAAATCCTTTGTCTTTTTAAAGCATACCACGTTTTTCCCAAATTCAGAGCAATTCCACCCCCGCCCCCATCCTCTTAGTATCATGTTGCAAAATAAACAGTACTGTATTAATTGGAACCTGATAGATTTTTTTCAAATGGTAATGCAGTATATTTTTTCTTTAAGTGTGATAAAACCCTCTAAAAGATGCAACCCAGCATCAACAAAATTAGGGAATACACTACATACATTAAATAGAGGTAAGTTGAGTCCACAGTCATTTGCTTCTTCAGCTCAACTTTAGACGTGGTGGGGGGTCTTTAAGCAATACCGTCTGCACTCTGTGCCCTCCTCAGATCTGCCAAGATTCACAGTAAGAAAAGCAACAACAGTGGTGGGAAGAATAACTAAGCAATAGGCATACTTCAGATTGTTCTCTGTAAAAATTCATGGGGTTTGTACGACTGTCCCATGCTGATGTGGTCTATATGTGACATCCATGTATACATATGAGCGAGCAATGTCAGTTTTCATCTGCTGGAAGCTTAAACCTGTAGCAGTCAGTGCTTTGTTCAACAAGGCTGGGGGACTGCTAATGTAAGATTAAGTTCTTCTTTCTTCATTCAGCAATTAACCAGATTGCTGCTGTGTCCGTGTCTGAGTAATTTTACAGTCCTCAGAGGGTGTAAAGAGCTGCTGTCTGAAGCACCTGCTTCTGAAATATTCATGTGTATTTTTTGCTTTCCTTTTGTTATACTTTTCCGTTCTCTTTTGCAGTACCATGGTTCTCCATGCTCCTGATTTTCTTATGTTTTCCTTCAGAGGCAAAAGTTACAGTGATCCTGATGCAGTTTGGGCACAGCCACAAATAGTCTGTTTGTCCTTCTTCTCTGTGTCTCATAGTTAGAAAAGCGTCATTGTGCACACAGTTCTGTTGATTTCAGTGGATGAATCCAGTTCATCCATCATGTTAGGCAGTCAAAAAATCCAACAAAAAATTCAAACAAAAAAATTGTCTAAATCCCAAACAGGCATCTTTGGAATCAGTAGTGCAAAATGTTTGCGGATTTCTTTTCCTTGACCTACTGCAATATGCTCTTAATCTTCAAGTCTTTCCTAAAATAGTGGATCTGTAAATTTAAAACATAAGAACAATGAAAAAAAAAGCAAATATAAAGGTGGGTTGGGTTTTTTTTTTAAATTCACTCTCTTCAGATTCTCACTTACACCAAACCATTATACATCTCTTATAAGAGATGTAAACTGTAGGAAGATCCAGTTAACCTAGGGCATTTTTCATCTACACCAGGCCTCTTTTGCATGGGTACAGCACTGTACAAATGCACAAGTGGAGGGTATTCTTTAAATGGTGGATAATTTGAGATTACGATTAGCTTTTATCGGTGCAGCCTCAGCTCTGTAGATTAGTCTTAAGTGGAAGAGACCTCCATCAGAGGTCACATTTTAAATGCCAGCGCTTTACAGGTTTTGACTATCAGTGCAGCATTTTGGAGGTACTTTAGAAATGAGCTGATAAAATGAGTGGTTACCTTAAAGATTTCCACCTGTCTTTTTCTGTCTGGTTTTCCGGACTTTCACTTTCATAGGAAGCCAGATACAAACCTGGAAAAGGTAAATGTGTGTTATTCCAACAGCAACAGTAACCCTATCTCTGTGCATTCTCCTGTGTCCTATATTGTACCACACAGCAAGAGAAACTTTAAAAATGCATAGTCTGCCGAGTAGCTGGTAATCAGTAGGACACTGATCTTTAGCTCACATGTCTACCTTTGGAAAGCTGTTAGGTTAGTTTTGATGGAACAGTAAAGGAGCCCAGAGTTAAAATATGTTAGCATGACCTTCTTGTAACAATATTAAGCAGTTAAATGGTCTCTGGTTTTGCATATAGAAGTCTGGGCCTATTTACTCCATCACAGCACTGCTACCAAAGTGTTATATGAACATTAAAAAAGAGAGACAGCGAGAGCTGACTGCTAAACAAATAAACTTTTTAAAATTAAGGATATTCCCATCACTTAACACAATTTTATCTTCCTCAATCTTTTTAAAGGTTACGGGGACATGGTATCTCAAATGGATACAAAACACCCTCAAGGTGAGAACGAGTTACAGAAACCAGAGAAGGAACACAGTGGAAGAAAATAGGTGGGTTTTTTTCTGCAAAACTGTGCACTGTAGGATGCATTTTATGACAAGAAAATGTGTCTAGGCTGTAGAGTTTCCTCTGCAAAAGCTGGCGGTGCACTAATACCTCACTGTCTTCACAGAATTTTTTAAAGTAGGCTGTGATTTGCATTCACACACATTTCCTCATTTGACTGTTTAGCGATGCTTTATTCTTTAATGCTGGAACCATGTCAGTATTCAAGTCTGTACTACAATTCAACTGCACTTTAATATTCAAGTGTTGGCCTGCCATTCTGCCATGCTGTGACAACCATAGTACAGCTACATTTCACATACCACTGCTGCATCCCTCTAATATATTCTCCCACCTTTTACTCAGGGCAGGTCTTTCTGCTCTTCACTTCCCCTGGGTAACAGGGGAGGCCTGCTGTGGCTTCTGCAAAGGGCATCTCGTGAAAGCAATACGAATGTAGGGGAGGGCATGAGAGAGAAAATCTGCAAACAGTTAGTGGGTTGAGGTCACCTTTTTTTGGTCCAGCAGCCTGAAAACTGTACTTTTACCCTTGACTTTCACTTTCTGTCCCTTTAGAGCCTAAAACCAGAACAAATGCCTCCATCCTATCTCCTTTCAACAGGTATTACTTTAATCACATTAACTATTCTATTTTGGCAGTCATTCTTCGTAGATTTAGGCAGGATTTTTGAAGCAGTATTTTGTGTTCCAAAGTAGTCTGTGAAATAAAAACTGTCTGGTCTGATTAACTTGGATTAGTACCGAAAAACTGCCTATAGAATCAAAAAAAAATAAACCCAACACCAGTATAGCTTATGGGAAGACAGCTGTAGACAATTCTGTGCGTGACAAAGTACCAAGAGACAACTGACACAAACCAATATGAAATGACACAGTCTGACATGCTGGATACCAAATTGAAGAGGACAGGTAAGTATAAAAAGACAATCAGAGAAATAATTTCAGAACAGGGCTTTCATAGCTACAGCTTAAATTAATTACTAGAAAAGATTTTCTTAAAAATTTTTTTCTGTAGATAACATATTTCATTGCTGTAGTGGAGGAGGTCAGCTGGACTACCATCGCCCTGGGCTGTGCTCACTGAAGAGATGACAGTGTTGGTTTGCGGAAGAGATTAGTTTTGTCTCCATCAATCACAGAATAAGTGGCTAAGGGACAGCTGACATTCATAGCAGTCCATGACACGGTTGTGTGGCCTCTTTTTGTGATTACAAAAATAGGGCCACTATGGCAACTTCCTAGGCAGTGCCTTACAGAGAAGTTACGGACAAGAGAAAGCAATCAGGCAGCAGCTTCATGAGCTAGGAGGTTGTATTTGCAAAAACACGTTGATAAACTGGGGATAAACAAGCTGTGTGACAGGAAGAACTGGCACTGGTCAGTGAGAGAGATGACCAAAGCATGGATCAGGGTCCTAATTAGTAGTGACGAAGAGACATTTTCAGTGATTAGAGATTGTACAGTCTTACCATCTTCAGTAAAAATGGGAGCAGTATGCAAGTAGTGGATGATGTTAGGGTCTTGTTCAAAGGGACATTCCACTTGCTTCCATGTTATAAATTCTCCTACTTGCTTAGCCAGTTCCAGAAATTTCTGTAAACATAAAACCATTCCACTCAGATGCAGTAAGGTTATCTCACTAAACAACCACATCCAAGCAGAAGACCGGGATCCAGGATCCCTCATGCCAACTGCAAGGACATTAGGAGAAAAGAGCCTTGTATGTTTTAGATGGGTACATTTTCACCATTCATTTACAGGAGAAAGAGAAAGGGTGCGCTACGTTTCTTCTTACAAGCTGTCTCAGTTTGTACTTAAATGACAATGTATCCATGAAAAAGTTACACATATGTACTTACGAATAGAGGACATTTGATGGAACAGGAGGGAGCAGAATTAGATATAAATTACACAGAAGTGGAGTGACTCCAACGCCTCACAACTCTTCAGGCCTTCTAACAGTTCTGATATAACTTAAGGCGATGCCAGGCTCAGTGTTTTATGCATTACTCACTATCTCACAACGCCAATAATCGAAGGAGAAATTTAATGCAACCAAAGTGATGCTGAAGAAACGATTTACAAAGAATTTGAGAGCTCAAGAACTATTTTCTCATTGACACTGGGCAGTTCTTTCGGAAGCACCGCATCTCTGCCCCTCCACCAGAATGGAAGAAGACAGCCATCACAATGCACAGCACAATGCAGAACACCTGAGTGCCTGCACACTGCCACTAGCAACGAGCTGCACTACCGTAAAACCACCCGCTCCAGCAGAGAACTGGGGTTACTCAGGATATGTGACTAATACTACCTAGTGCCAGGGCTGTGGGGGAATATAAATCCTTCTACTGCATTTAATAAATTCTTCTGTGTAAAACCTACAATCAGGGGATAACACATTCAAATCCTTCCATCAAAGGCATGACATTTACCTCACGGACACAGTGACTTTGTACTCTGTATGTAATTCTGCTTGTGTTCTAATTTTTTTTAATGACCACAAGTAATTTATGTCTTACTTTGCCAAACCTCTTTATTAAAAATGAGAAAGGGCTAAAAAGGCAGATAAAATTAAGCACAAAGCATTTTATACTGACTTGTTTATGTGTGTATGTAAGAAAAATAGTTTTCCATGTTTTCTGAAGAAGTCATCTTCCCCTCCAAGCCATAAGTATAGTCATTTATACTACTGACACTGTTTTCTAGCAGCCAACCGACATCAAGCAAGTTAGGATGATCTGCTTGTAATGTTTATATAAAACATACATACTAATTCTTTTAAAAAACATTCTGGGATTGGTTTAACCTTCGCGCGGTCGCTTGAGATGGTCCGTTTTGGCATATTCAGTCTTTGTTGGTCTGCACTGAAATTGCAGGCTAAACGGTCTCAGATAGTGCTATAGGATTGCGATAGATAAAAACATTTTTCAGATCTTACTTCAAAGTTGACATGTCCATTTGGAAGGCGGTTAGCACATCCTTCATTCAAAAAATAAATGTCTTTGATCAATAGGCTGAAGAAGGGGATCACAATCTGTGAAGAGAAATGACATAACTGTTATCTTTCCAGTTCAGTATTTTCTCTGCATGAAAGAAGAACTCAATCAGGAGAGAGGAGAAAAAAGAAACGCTAACTTTTCAGCGTGCTACGCACTTAGAAAGCAGTACAGTGAAAGGCAAACAAAAGGGCAGTAGGGTATAGAGACACCTTCAGCCATCAGGAGAACGTATGCTGAAATGAATATGAACTGAACACAATGATCACTGAGCAGAATAACATGACTAAGAAAATGCTAATATTCCAGTTTATTATCAACAGCATCACTGTCTGATGAGAAGATCAGGCAGCAAAGAGCAAAATAAAATTGCAGAACTCTTCCCTTCTCTGTTAAGTCTTTATAAGCAAAGATGTTGAATACATAAATGGAGCAATCTAAAGACAGCTGGGAACCAAAGAACCAGTATTGTCCCTGAATAAGGAAAGACAGAATAAAATTTGACGACCAAGGGCTTGTCTATAAACAGTTAATCAGGAGCCATTTCATTTTCAACAGCTCCATGCATAGCTACCTCTTGAGGCGTGCAATTTCCCTCCTGGCGCCTGATAAGTACAACCTGCTTCTCCAAATTAACCTGCAGACAGTAGGATTGAAAATATTAAGGTAGTTGGCAGGAAACTGCCAAGAGTAGGCAAAGAGATCACTGTAGTACTCAAAATAAGCCCTGGGCATCATCCAGGGCAAAGTGGCATACAGCAGTGATCCAAATCTTCTCTCTAACCCATCAGAGTCAGGTCATAAATTGCTATAGGAGAAGTCTACTTCTAGGTAAGACTCTTGAAATTAATGGAATTACAGCAGGGGTAAATTTGATGCCAGATGTTCTACATCAGAAAGCAGTAACAGCGCTCCTGAAGCGCATTCACAGCACATCAGCAGGGACCGAGAATGGATCAGACTCCCTCCGGGTCCTCTTGTGTCACAGCTCAAAGGGAAAAGACACAAAGGACCAGTCCATGACAAAGCTGACCCCCAGGGCTCTCGGATTCAATATTCAAATCTGAGACTACCCACCTGTCCAGCAGTGGCACTGTGACAGAAAAAGGCCACTCGGAGCGTTTGAGCTATAAGGTCAGCAGCCACGTCTGTGAGCATTTTCCTGTGGCAGCAACACCTGTCTTTTAAGTCACTAAGTATAAACTTAATCACCATGAACTTAAAGGAAAGCACATCACATGGCAGAGTGTCCAAATGTTTCCACTGGCCTATTTGCAAATTAACTGAAGCGGAGCTTGTTAAGTGTGCACCAGAGTTGAAGTGCCTTCATGGCATGCAAGACCAGCCAAGGGAGCAATCCTTTAGTTAAGCATTTAATGTCGTACTGTTAGTCCATCTCATGCTGTACATCAGCTGTAGCAGGATATGAAATGGACCTAGAACAGGATTGGCAGCTGTTATTTTCCAGTCTACAGCCTTCCTGAAGCAACAGTGAGCGCGAGCAAGTCATAGACGTGAAAACACTTGCTGAGGCAAGGAGTCTACAAGACACTACCAGCTCTTGCTGTGAAAACAGAAGCCAATTTCTGTTTCAGCTAAAATACTGCATGCAGTAAACTGCTAAAGAGCTGCACCTTTGCTGGCTTTTTTATGGGACAGCCATAGATAAACTCTGTAATATCGGTGCAATAGCCATTAAAAACCTGGACTGACACTCCACGAGCCACTGGCATTATCCTGATCCATTCCTATATTATATCAGTGGGATATAAGCAAGGTGCAGTCTAACCCCCCCAAAATCCTGAGTCCTCCTATCAGGGTAAGGGCGAGCAATTTCTAGTCAAATTGAACTGAGTGTGTTTCAGGATTCGTTTTTATATCATCCAAACTAGATCAACCTGAGGTAAAGAATACAATTCAGTTGATGTGGTCTCTTTTCTACCAAAAATGATGATAAGTCTCTAACCAGTGTGGTCTTACAAGGTAGAAAGATAGAGAGCAGGAGCCAGACACTGATCTCCAGCTAGAAACTACTGCCAGGTTCTGCCTGCATATTTTTTGCAGGCACATGTGAGCTTGTTCTGCTCTGCTCCACACTGCCTAGGAGCTAGGTCACCATCATTAGTGGTACTAAACATAAACGAAAAGCCTTGCTGAGAGGGAAGGTATATGAATGTGGGCTCAATGCCACGCTAATACAGCTACAAAGCCACCAGTCAGCTCAGAGCACGGGCAGAGCTTGTTCTCATCTGCACCCAAAAGGTGTCAAAGACATACCCTAGGATACCAATTCTCTACACATTTCCAGGGGATTTCTGTCTTTGGGTCACCATTTATTTCCCCAATAAAAATATATTACCCTGTACATTTCGTTTTCCAAATTTCTGCAGGAAAAGCAACAGAACTAGATATAGTTACACTCTATTGTTGGCTTCAGTCCAGGCACTTTGCTAGCGTAAAATCTGAGTTAGTGCCAGAAACTTGTATTTCACTCCCTTTTGATTCACCCCCCCCCGTGCCATCCAACCCACCCACACGCTGAAGGACAATTGCCTCCTGCAGAAAGAAGAAAGCTAACGAGATCAGACATGTTCTTCCTCCATGGTATCAGGCGGCAACAACACATAGTACCACACTGTACATACTCCCAACATTTCAAAGCCAGGGACATGTCATTAGCACAACATCGGGTTTCTCAGTGGAACGACTTAATTTTGGAGGTGGTATAGGTCAGCTGACTGCATAGATAAAACTTGACTTAGTTCCTAACAAGTACACCCCTCTGAATTCTGCATAAAACATCAGCCCTTCTTCATTACCAGTTCTCTCACCCTGCACTTTGGCAGGTTTATTTCTGCTGCTGTATTGCACCTCTCAGCTTTGAGAGCTGCCTTGCCGTGCCTTTTTACAAGCCTGCTCCTGAACAAGTAACAAGTAGTTATGACTATGCCGTTTACAGACTGAGAGATGGGCGGGATCAGAACAGCGTGGACTGAGGTCAGGGGATCCTCCACGGGTGTATTCAGATCCTTCTCCTACAACCTGTGCTGCAGTCTCGCATGAGCGCCCTGAGGACGAGGATGGAGCGAGTGATGAAATCAGGCAGTGCTCTTTGTGCCAGAAGGCAGGTGTCACATGAAGGATTTGGGTGAGATGTGTGCACAGAGGAGGAGGAGGAGGGAGGGTGTCCCAGGTCACTGGCTCACCCTGTCTCCCCGAGGATATCATTTAGCCCCGGAGCTGTGCTTCTGTTCAAGCGCTGTGCAAAACTCAGCAGCCAAGACACCAGCCCTGAGGGGAGAAGAAAGTAACGTTTCTGGTGAGTCTGCCAATTAAATATTAGCTCCTCTGAGCCAACAGGCAGTTTTTCTTCCTGCGAGACATAACCCACTGCTTAGTCTGTTGGTCTGCGACAAGCACGCTCCCTCCAGAGCACCTTCCTTCTCAAGCAGATGGACTGAGGCCTGAAGCCTCCATCTGTGTTTCTGGGGTGGCCGCTTGTCAAGAAGAGGGGCAGGGGGGCATTAGGATCTCAAACTCTTGTAAGCACAATTCAGTTTGAAGGTAAAAATCTTCTTCAGAGTGAGCTTTGCTACAAGTTTGCCAAGAAACAACGTAACATTTTCTATCCAAAAAAGTGATCATGTTCTTTCAATTTTATTCAAACTCATCAAACCAAATAACTGATAATCTTGCTTATAAAAAGAAACAAAATTCCTTAATTCCTACAGCACGAATGACATGATCTGCTGTATCCAACACTGTAAAATACCCAGTATGGGCAGCTACCAAATCATATGCTTGAGCATTTTCTTGAACTAATGTTATCTACACAAGGGAAACAGAATATGGGCTTTTTCTTATGTAAAATAGATTCCTTTCAACCTAATAACCTCTCTTCCCTCAGTCTTAACCAGCTAGGGGTAGAGATATGACAGAGATTGCTAGCTTCCACAGGTAATTAAGTCAAACAATAAAGCAACTGGTTTGAATATACATGATGGTCACAGAAGAATTAACTGCAGAAGCATCTCAGACTGACAAGTCCTCACTGCCGTGTGTGAGAGCTAAAAGGATTTCTCTGCCAGTCACAAACACCCAAAGCCATCGTCTCTTCTTTGCACAGAGAAGTGCTTTTCAGAACAACTCAGCGTACTCCCATTGCAGCTGAGTCAGCCTGCGACGAGATGCTGATCTCATTTCACTGTAAATGCTGTGAGATTCCGTTAGCTTCAGCAGATTTACATCAAATTTACATGGATGTGAGATTAGCATCTGGCCTGGCTCCTCTAGTGAATGAATACTAAATTCCATATTATGCTTGTTCATGCAGTATCTACTTTACCTTAGCCAAGCTCTGCGCAGAAATTACCTATTTATGACTATGTGCAAATGCAACGTTAAAAACAAACCTTCTTTCATTAAACAAAAAAAAAAGAATTGAATGAAGAAGGAAGAAAATTAACAAGAAACACACCGGGGCATAAAACAGGAGGATCCTGCACTAACATCCCGTCAATCTAATTTTTGCAGCTTCAGTGACATCTCAGAAAGCTACGTATCTGCCACGAACATGGATAAAATACTTCAATTCTTGCTCGCTGAGATGGCAGCAGCGACCAAATGAAATGAAAATTCATGAGGACAGAATTTCACCCCAAATTTGCTGCAATGGATTCAGACCAGACTTCTTTGCAGGACTTGTGGTAAGTCATCTTTCCCTAACGTAAATGGAGAACCACCTCATCTCCGAGTGCAGTGCCCTTTGCTCTCTATCTCAAATGACACACTACACAATAGGGGCTTGTCTGCACAGAGGCCTGGCTGGCACAGTTGTAACAAAAGCACAGTTCCACCTGGGCCTGCCAGGCTGACGCACCATACCAAAATAAAAGCCATTTTAGTCTGGAATACCTGTTCCATCAGGTTTATCAATTTAAACAATGTGAATTTTCCAGGGATATAGAGATGCTTGCAAACAAAGTCCTCCATGCTGTATGCCCTGCCCTCTCTAGCTCCCCAATATCTGAGAGCAAGTCCACAAAAGCCCTGTGATCCATTGAAGACTCGTTTCAGCCACAGATTTACATTTCCAATTGCATTTAGCAGTACATGAGCCTTGCGCTGGTGACCCATGGAAGGGAGGAGAGCATTTGCATCAAGTCTTTGAGCCACTGACTCTCAGCAGCAACGCACACCATGCATTTGGAGATAAATGGGATGTGATCACACCTACCTTCTCCCTGTTGCTGTGTGCAGTGAGGGATCTGTGAGCAGCCCCCCGCAATGCTGTTCTGTAGTTATAGAAGTTACCAGTAGGGTCCATCTGGTGCTAGATACACAAAAGAAGACACGTTGGTTAGAAACCGACCTGGGTCCCCTGAAGATAACCTTGCCTTCAGTTGTAGCAAAGCCTGAACAGAGCCTAGCTTACATCTTCAAAAATCCACATACACACAAACCCCCATGAACGAAAGATACAATGAGAGATCTACAGATCACGGTTGTTTGTACCTTTGATTTTTCTAGTAACAGCTTACTGAGCTTTTATGTGAAGAATAAGGACTGCAGATTTTACATATGACAAATCCTGGAATCCTCAATACAAAAAACCAACCTTGGGCCTTGCTCACTCGATGTCCAAGGTATAGCTTGGGAGCTTTACACTCAGCATTGTGTCCGTGGCCAAACAAAACTGGCATCAGTGGAAGCACTACAGCTTGCATATAGGCTCATATTTCTGTTTTTTTTCCTTCTCCTATTTATTTGAGTGCTCTGATTCCCCTCTACATATCAGCAGCTTCACACCTTCCTCACTATACCTGGGAAACTTCAGGCAGAATCTGGCCCTCTGCCTGTGAAACACGTCTGCAAACATCTCATACCTGGATGACAATGTGAAAATTCACAAACAAAAAAATCCAGAATATAATTCAAGCAGTGTATCAGCACCTTTTTTTTTATTTTTACCTCAAGAATGAAAAATTTGGCTGTTTTCACTTTTGACCAAGTCTTCTTTAGCCTGGAAACTGGACTCATGTTCATTCCAGCTACAAGTGAGAAAGAAGAAAAGAGAGCCATGGATAAAAGTCAGGTTTCCTTTTTCATCTGTGACAGCTGATGGAGAGACCTAGTTAGAAGCTGTACTTACAAATGATTGCCATCAGCGAATTAAAATTCCCTATGTTAAAGCACTCTCGGGCAACGTCAATAAAGAATTCGATGACTTGTGCTCGCTGTTTCTTTTTTGCAGGCTGCAAATTAAAATAAATGAATATCTGTAATAAGCATATGCAGAATCGGAGGGCATCTTAGGCATTTGTTCCATACATAGACTGGGTCCAGGCACAGCTTGGACCATCTGCTGTCAGTCACTGGTCCTAATTCTGTTCCAGCAATCCAGCAGATGCTGGTGACTGGCAGTCTCTAAAATCAACGCTTTCATTGCAGTGACACAGAAGAAATTCACGGCAATTCCCAGGCTCGCCTCAGTTAATGTCTTAGCGCTGGAACAGGCAGCCCCAACAGCCCTGAAGCAGTGCCTCAGCTCCCTGCTGGCCTCCCTCAAGTCAGGGGGCACATCAGCACAGACTTCCTAAGGGCAGGATTTTACACCGATGTAACAGCAGCATCTTTGTCCCAGGAAGACTTGGCTTCACTGCCTTAATCCCTTTTCTGTCTTCTGGCCCTTTCAGCAATATGGCCAGGCCAAATGGTAGCTTGCATTTTAAATATACATTTTAATTGGACTGGAATCACCCCACCTTTTCCAAAGATGATCTTCAAATGGTAATGCTTTTGAGTCACGGGCTATCTAGGCTGTTTATACTATTACTATTCCTCCCTTCCACACCCTTTTCAAAGGAGAAGACATATTCATTTCATTCTGATGGGGCCAAGTTAAACAAATTAAAACCACTACCAAGTTAAAAAACAACTGGTCACAGCTACAGTAATGGGCAGCAGGAGAAAGAGCCACGCATTGGGAATTCACATGCACACCAGAGCTTTCGGGTGACACATAACAAATACTACTCCACTAGAATCTTTTCCAGCAGAAATCTCACAGGATAATTCAAGGCATTTTTTCCTCTCTTTTTCCCTGCAGCGTTCATTATTCCACACTGTGCTCCTGATACATCAAGAGAACAGTGTATCCCCTGTGTGTCGCCAGCTTTGTTTTGCAAGATATTTGTCATTTATCAGGTCGCTTCTGCGAGCGCAGTATTACTAAAACTTACCATCAGACGCTTAGCTAGGTCATAAGAAATAAATCCCTAGGTTTGCTCATTAATGTAAAATCTCAAACCGGTACTTCAGGCACGTGGCAAAACGTGCCCCATACTTTTCACTGACCATGCAAATTTCTGTTGCTACAAGATAGCAGAGTCTGTTGAACCATTTCACATAGGCCTCAAGGTTACTTGTCTTCTTCTGTTCACTGAAACAAGTCTGGGGAGAAAAAAGCACAGGAAGACATGTAACTGTGTTTCAGTTAGCTGCCTGATTGCTAAGATAAATACTACGCAAAGGTAATTATTGGCCACATCTCTCGTGCACATGAAAGACTGTGCATTGAGGGCCCCTTTCAAAAAGTCAGTGGGTAGCTGGGTGGTTGGCCGAGGCACAGGGTCTAGCTGAGTGTGTCACACTGCACAATTCACACTAGTGTACAGAAAACGGCCTCATTTTGCCTGCAGCGAGTGTTTGCCAACACAGCCTGCACTGGCCCTGTTCACTGGGATATTAACAGCCAGGGCATTGCAGGATTCAGGCAGCAACAAGAATATGCAGAAAAAGTAAGACAAGAACAGTCTTCCACAGCACGCTCAGTTTGTGGCTTTGATTCCAGGACTTCCTTCACTTCAGTAAATGCAATCCCCCACAGCCCTTTTCTGGAGGGGAGAGACCATAACTTAGTGAAGTGAGCAAGAGATAACCAAGAGAAAACACAGTTCTAGTTGCTTCTTTATGGAAAAAAAATATTTCCCATATTGCGTTTTCAGGATAATAGGCTCTCTAGCAACCAGGTCTGTCTTGACGTCTGCTCTTGAACAGGTCACTTACATGCCAGAGATACTTCATTGATAAGAGCCATTACAAGAGGCACATTTTTCACTTTTTTATATGAAACTTAACATAAAATCCCATAACCAATACAGGCTGTGGGAGCAGATACTTGGCTGAACTCTTCCAGTTCCTTTGACATCAACAGATAATTTGACTGCAGCGGAGTGATAGGGCAGTTCACACAGCCTGAAGATGTTGCTTGGGATTAGAAGAATTCAAGTCCTTTTCTCAGCCCTAAATTCTTAGGCTGTCCATCTAGGACACACTGCTCTCTAGAGTTCACGTGATTTATTTGAACATTCATTAACATCCACTAGAGGGTATCAGAGAATACTGATTTTTTGTTTTATTAAGATGATCATTTCCCAGAGCTACCATAAATACATGCCACTAAAAAGAAAATCACAATGCATAAACACTGATCCGTTAATGTCAATGGGATTACCCATATTATGTAAATTAAACAAGTGACTAAAACCCCTTAAGAAAGGGGGCTTAATATGATTCCCAAGGTAATTCAAAGTAAGAAAATATTCACCTATGGTTCTGTATACAGGTGTGTTTAGAAACAGAAATCACCGTACCATGCTGTGGAGCATATCTTAACAAGCCTGAAATTCCTAGCCACTTTATGAGTAGACGACATATACCATTAAAAAAATATATTTTAAAAGCATCTCAAAAGTAATGTCAGCAAGCAGCCTGTAAATATCAAACAAAACAAAGGAAACCCAAAGCAGCCCCAGTCTACCCATAGCAGTTGCCTTTCACACACTCTGTGGTGTTTCTTCTGCCCTGTTATAGCAAAAAGTACACAAAACCTAGGTTTTGTTCTGAATATGGTATTTCCGTCTCAACACTGCTGCCCTGTGCCAGGGCATAAGAACCACAGCTAATACCACAAAACTTGTGAAAAATGTGCAACAGCTGAAGTTGAAACAGACTGCTTTTTAAAGGTTAAGCTTTATAAATGGCAACAATATTTAGCACCTCCCTAGCATCTTCCATCTGCAACTCAAAGTGCTTGATAAACATTCGTAAGTGAAGCCTTTTGAAGCCCTCATGCAAGAAAGATGTTTAATACCATCTCCAGCTGGAGAGGATTCAGACCAGAGCCAATTCCCTGTGGTTAACAGGGGTGCTCTCCACGGGTCAGGGAATGATATGTCACCCCATGTAAGGTTTGTGCTGCTATGTACAATGTCCTCCCAGGCCCACACAATCCCTCAACTATAGCTTATCCTGGTGCAGAGGCTCTTCTCAATTATCACTAGGACCTCTGGTCAGCCCAGGCAAAGGGTGCAGAAAAGTTCCAGATTACCTCTGCTTTCACCAGCCTTGCTGACTTGAAGCCCAATAATTTGTTAGTGCCGTGTCTTGTGTGAAAATGTTACAGCAGTTTTGCTTTAACTAAGTAGGTCCTCCCGGAGGAAGACGTTGCCTTGAACTTAAAAGGCAACGGCAGTGGTGCATTCCTGCTTCATGCCTGTTATTTTCTCTGTTATTATGCACATCATTGAAGTCACAGAACTGTTACTGGCAGCACCTCCGTGTTCAGATTTGCATTTGAAGAACATGCGTAACATGCGTAGCTTGTCATAGTCTGTCAAGATGATTTGCTTGGATTTCCCATCCCACCATTATTTTCAGGCTCTCTGCCTCTCATTCTAATCCTTCTTGTCCACTTTAGCTGATGTTTCCTTACATTTACTTGGTAACCTCAATTTCTCTTCACATCTTTGTGGTATTCTGTGCTGGCCCTGCATTTGAAATTCTAGACAGTTACAGCCATTGTGTGTACATTTGTTTATTACTGAACATTTCCTTCTTCCTCTTAGCATCCCTTGCCCTCTATGGCTTTATGCAATTTGATTTCACTCACTGCTGCCTCCCTCCCACTCTTCCAAAATTCACTCAGATTTAGTGCCCTTACTTGATTTCTTTCATTTTACTTCAATACAGATAATGACGACTGTTCATTTTCAGTCTTGTCCCTCATGGTTGCAGGAGGTTGCTGAAATCTCACTGTGGCTGGTTTGATACTTCATGTTTCTGACACATCTTTGCTACCTTGGCGTTCCTTCCTAAAGGATGTGATCAGTGCTCAGAATACTTGAAACACCAGCTCTGTCCACTCCCCTCTCCCTGAAACTAACTGCAGAATCTCCATAACTCAAATAAGAGATCGAAAGAGTTGCACTTTTTGTTCGTTCATCCATCCATCCATCATCCATCCATCCAGGTTTTTCACCATTACAAGCTATTCTGGTGCTCTTTGGGCAGCACTATAAACGCAGGTCTTGCTGTTATGTTCAGCATCCAATGATGAAATTCTGCCATTGATGTATGATCTCAGTGGGAGCCCATATGCAGTTCTGCAGAAGAATTTTCCACCCTCTTTCTTTTCTGGAAGTATGTGAAATCTCTGACTCTCCCTTTCCAGCCAGGAAGTCTCTTTCCTTATTGAGGCACTCACTGAAATGCTGCTTCAAACCCCACTGGAATCAGTGGAAAGACTCCAACTGGCTTCCACAGACTTTGGATGAAGCCCTGATCAGGCACTCCATTCCCTGCGGTGCCTTGGGTTAAAAGCTATTGTGTAGAGAGAGAAGAGTATGTTGATTCATGACGCACTGACTCATTACTGTGGTGTCTGGGCACAGACTATGGGCATTACATCACATCCAGAGTCTTTATGCCTTCAACACTGGGAACAGACATTCCCTGGCTGTGTACAGCCGCAAGCCATCTGCCCTGGTCAAAGCAGGTTAGGAGGAACAAGCCAGAAAGCAGAAGGTCAGCGTGCTGTCCAGTCTCAGGCTAGGACATACTCTCACCAGGAAGGAATGGCCATGACCTGCCAGTGCGAGCTCTACCAACAAGTCCCATCCTTGCCACGAGAATACAGATCATCAGTTGGCCTGGCCATGGTCAACACGCGCCCCAGGCCCTGCTCTTATGGATCTCATCACATCAGTTCATCTAGAACAAACAGTCATTGCAGGAGACACTTTACATGCAGACAAATCATACCTTGGTGCCATCCAGAGGGTCTTTATGTACAAATGCCTGCACAAACTCCTCAGGTCCAATGTGACTTAGCCTTTCCTATTAGAAGTGGGGGGAAGAGAGAGAGGAAGAAATAAGAAAGCACCCCAGAATCTCTTCTGTTTCTCTTGGTAAGGCATCCCCATTATCTGTCAGCTCTGAATGGTGTTACTGAACTGGTAGACAGCCAACTAGCATGAGACATTAAAATTCATAAGAACAATTACAGTTATTTCAGCAGAAAGAAGAAAATGAGAATAAATATGTCTCATTACTGACAGGCCACAGTAAGAGCCCTCTCCACTGCACAGAGAGAAAGGTGCTGGACACACAAGGCCCCATCTGGGAGCCAGGAGACCTCAGTTCTGTGCTTGGTGCTGCCACAGATCTGCTATGGTCCAGCATTACTGAATAGCCCTGTTTCCCAGCTGTTAAAATGGCAGTAATGCTGCGATCTGGTAACCACAGCAATCCGTTGCTTATCTGCACACACAGTGCTCTGACCCTACCTCCCTACCCAGTGAAGCTCAGGTGATGCCCCAGGGTGGTGGCTCTGTGCCACTGGGGAAGGACGGCATTGAAGATGCATGCGCTTACATTAAAGGCATTGCTTACGCTGTAGAGTGGCCCAGGCATTAACCAAAACAGGAGTAAATAAAGCATCCAGATGTCCCTTAGTAAAAGACAGGCCATCTCCACCAGCTCTTGCACAAACCTGGCAGTCCCAGCCACACCACTGGCCTTCTTAATAGGCTTTTCAATTCCCTTAGATGTGTTTATTAGAAAAAAATATTTTCAGTAGGTTGTAGGTCACAAAGGTATTTTAGAGGGGGTATTCTGGAATTCCTACAGCCCAAACTTAGGACACTCAAGCAACAATAAAATCAACAGTAGTTTTGCTTAAGTGAAAATTTTATGGCTACTCTCATGCTACTTCCCTTGGCTTCTCACCTTGCCACTGATAACTGTACAGGGCTCTTACCAACAAATAACTGTTATTAAATAAGTAGCAAATAATTCTTACTAACAAATAAGCATCAGATAGTTTTAGTGCAGAGTAGCTGGTGTACCGGATGCAGTAAGTGAAAGTACAGACCACTAATTACAGTAAAGTGGAATGCAAACCTCTGGCTGCATTAGTTTTAAAAGTGCAGTGGTGCCCCAGTTACAGGGATCTCCCTTTGGAAGACAGTTGTACTGTGGAGGAAAGGAAAAGCAAGAGAAAAACTCCAGACAAGAGGTCTTCTACTCTCCGGCTCAAGCTATATAAAGCAAAGAAAGCCAAAGTCTCATGTTCTGAAGACTAACCAAGGTGAGAAGATGATCTTAAATCCGGGGTTTCTGAGTTATTCACTTCTTGACAAATGAGAGTATCAACTACCTTCAGAATTCCCAAGGCTAATTCCATGATATTCACTCCAATCCACAGTCCATTTCATGGTTTGTTTTTCCAGCCTTCCCCTCAAGGATGAACACTGTCTACAGGAGGACAGGCAGCAGGGAATCATTACAGCATCAAGAGATCTGCAGATGGCAGCAATGTTTTATGTTCTTCTGTGAACATCCAGGAGGTCTACACAGAGGACCTGAACCTGGGAGAAGGGTGTGCAACACAACAGTCTGTCCAACATCTCAGTACTGCAATTGGAGCGATTACCATCAAAAGCCTGTTTGAGAGTGGACTGCAGTCCAACGAGGGAAACAGCTGGACTTTGTGTGGGTGGTATTTGCACACCCTTGTATGTCCATGCACAAAGTCCCAAAGGGAAGAATGAAAAACACATCAGACAACTCAGATGCTTTGTGTATCTGTAGGAACAGATTTAAACTGTTAAAATTTCTTCCAAATTAATAAAAGGGCTAATGACCAGCCATGTCAATAGCACCATCAGTTTGTGGGGCTCAGAGCACCTTACAGAAGTGAGAACCCCCTGACCTTCCTGGGACTATGACTTGCATTTCACAAATAAGCAAGCTGAAAAAGTCAAGTGACCCATCCCAAGATGCACAGGAACACTCTGATACATAGCTTGCTTCCCAAGCATCTCTTAACCTGTCAGACCCTGCCTCCTGCTGCAGTGCTGATACAGCGTGGGATGTGCTGCAGCAGTGCAGACACTTTTTGGTTATGTCTGGAATACTTAGCAGCTGATGGCTTAAAATAATCTCTCTGACTGCAGAAGTTGGGAACCATTCCCACTTACCAGCTCCACATGTGTCAGCTGCTGAGCCAGAGTGTAAGGGTCACTGCAGACGCTCAGGATTTCTCTCTGAATTGATGGAGGTTTACTTTTAAAGGCAACCAGCTTATCAGAGACAGCAGCACTGATCTTGACAATCCCTTCTTGCCCATGGCTGAGGGTTGCAAGCTTCTGATTCAGGGTTTGCAAAAGCTGATTCATCTTTTTCCAGTAGGCCTGGAAAGACAGGGAGAGAAAGAAACATAAACCACCCACAAAACTTGACAAAGGAGTGTTTTTATGCTGAATTTTGCCTTCTGCAAAACACTCCTAAGCCAGCAACAGGTTACCATTTTATTTTCAACAAGCCTATTTCGGAATAACCAGTTGGCTTAATTACAGTTCTGTGCTCTGGACCACAGAAACAGACTGCAGTCAAGAGAAGAGGCAGGCAGGACTGGTGGGTTGGGCTGGCACTGATACTCATGTATTCCTGCCAACATCAGGATCAGAGGAGAGGTAATGCTACAACATGAGTTATTGCAGCTTTCTGGAGCACAGCAGCATTCACTACCTATCCTTTATGTCAGCTACGTGTTGGCTGAGAACTCTACCTGTTAGTGGTGGCTAGTCAACTCTTATTTATTAGGAATAAGAAATGTTTCTAATGCTATTCTCTCCATTCTTTTGAGCTGAAAGCAGCAGAAGCATGCTGCTACTTGCTACCCAGTTGGAGTGGTCTGAGCATCGTGTAGCTTTGAGTATTTAATAACCAAAATGTTAATTACTGACGAAGGAAGCTCATATCGTATTCCAAGCACAGCCATGTGCTCAGCAGGATGATCGTTACTAAGTTGCTCAGGTTGTTGTCAGAGCTGGAGCAGCTCTTTACAATGAGTGGAGCCGCTGGCCATGGAGGATGGGCAGAAAGAAACGCCTTCAACTCTTCCTGACTGACAGATGCAGGCATCATAAAGCTGAGATAACTGAGAGAACTGGTGGATGGGCTCTGAAGACAAGGATTAATTGGAAATGTCCTTGGGCAAAAGCCTCACACGGAGCACGAGGAGTACCCTGCTGAGGAACACAGCCTCATGGGCTTTCCCAGACAGAAAAAGGAGCATCAAGCATGGGTGCAGTGGGTGCTTGCTCAGTTTCAAAGAGCACGGTCTCTTGGGAAAACAGTTTGCAGGCTGGCCTACTACCAGCTCCTCTTCCAGCACAAAGACATGCGGTGGAGAGATCCTCTGTCTGCTCACAAGTGGAATAACTCCTCACTCCCCATCCAAACAGAATTTACTAACGTCAAGTTGCCAGTAACATCAGCTTGTAATCTGTCAGTGTGAAACCAGAGCTGGCAAGGAGCCCTCTTCTGTTACATCTGCACTGCACAGCAGATGTACACCCTGGCACCCTCCATGCAGTCCTCATCATCACAACAGGACTTGGCCAGATTGTTCCTTCCCACGAAGACCAACACACACCTGTGTCACATCCCAAGCTGGACACAGCTCGAGTGAAGTCTTGGGAAGTACTCCTGAATCCCATGGTTTAGATCCAACCTTCACCTTCTTCAGACTTTTGTAGACTGTGGATAGTCTTCAGTGTTAGGCATTGACAGCACGCATGTTTTAGGTGTTCAAGGTACCAGAAGCCAAAGTCAGTGTTCTTCTCACCTACACAGAATCCCATCTGCACACTGGAAGCAGCATCTCCTACTGCTTCACAGTGAAGTATAACATGCTCACATCTACCCTGTTTCCATTACAGTCTGAGGCTGGAAACCTTTAGAACATCTCAAGTGCTTTAACTTCTGCTGTAACACTTTGTAACTTCCATACAGCTTTTCTAGCAGAAGGTTTCACATTGCTGAGGAACCTCCCATTTCACTCCGGGAAAAGGCTCTCTTGAGCGGGGCTGGAACATGGGCCAGATAAGCAGCATGTAGTCAGGCTATTTTTGCAAAATAGACCTGATAAGTCCGAAATGAAGCAAGTACCTAGAAGGCAGGAGGGACTTGTCTTGGAGAATGACAACACATGTTCCTATTCCGTGGCAAATCACATAGGAGGAGTGAAAACTGAGTGAGGAAGATGTAAAAATAAATAATTCAAATAATTTTTAGAAAATAAAAACCCCATTCTTTCAGTTTTTATCTGTTCCTGACGTATACTAGCTCCCAGGAAGAGAGACTACTGGCCTTCTTCACGTAAATCCTCATTCAAACAGATGGTCACACTTTTGATTTACAAAGACTGTCCTGGACCCAAACTACTGACCACCATCTAAATATTTCTCTGGTTTACATCCAGGTGTGCTTGCAAATCTCAGCATAGCTCATGAAGATCTATGAACAGAATGTTATTTTTTAGTGGAAACTCAAATAGCAACATATTTGGTATTTTGTGAACATATTTTGTAAACAGGGGAATTAATTTGGGGGGGGGCATGGTACTGAAATCCAAGTGTTCTACTGAACATAAAACAGTTGGCTAAAAAACTGTTAGCTGAAAACCCAGTTCTCTTTCAAGTAGGAGTTTGGATGAAGCATCTTGGACCAGCCATGTCTGTGCAGTATCAAATTCTTCACTGTTTGGATGAAATGCCAAAAAGCAGTATAAAATTGCTTGAAAGACATGCATATTAGCCAGTCTTTCAATAAATCCTTATCAAGAGATCTAGTTTCACCTGGTTTTGTAGGGAATACGGCACAAAAATATACATATAGGCAACAGTAAACAAAGACTCAGGTAAGCCAACCACCTGATAAAGAATTAAATGAGACACACACTTAATGGACACAAAGAAATTGTCCAGAAATGAGAGCTCTTGAAGAGACTCACTGAAAATTGGTTGGGTGCACCCTTGCCTAGAAAGTTTTTCTGTGCGTGTCAGGGGAGAAATTAAAAAAAACAAAAACAACAACCGCTTTTGCCCTTTTAAAAGCATTTCCTGCCTTCTTTAAACTACGTTCACTAAGTGAAAACAACATTGGTCATTACCTTCAACATGCTGGTAATTACCTTGCCACAAAGTGACCCCCCCATTGTACAGGGGCTGCATGCTGGACTCTATCAACTGATTTCACTTCATTGCCACATTAACAGTCAAAAGAAGCATACTACTGTTTAATATTTAAAGAAAATGTTTCGTTCTTAACTGGGAAAGTTCCTCTGAAGACAGCAGGCCTCAGCAGGTGGCTTAGGAGCTCAAATTTTAATTAAAATTTCTAACTCTAAATGCAAATCACAGCACTTACTAAGAAATGCTTCTCAGCATGGACACCTTTATAAGCACATCACAGAGCCTGCCTTTAGGAAGTGGACTCTACAAAGGACAGGAGCACACACTTCAGAGGAAAATCCTGCGTTGACCTACATGGACTAGATGCCCTCAAAAATCTTTCAATCTTTAATTTCTATGATTCAAAATGGGAACAACTTTCTCCAAACAACTAACAGGCACCACCACTCTTTTGTGCCGTCTCTTAAAAAAGGGAATTTGTAGGTTATGAGCTGTTTCTGAAATTAATTATTGATTTTGCTCAGGCATAATCATTTGCAATTACAGTGCCTAGTAATATTTGAAAAACAATGATTTGAACCTAATCTAGTCTGAGGCCCCCCAGGGCACCCATAAGCATTGGTACACAGGTCTGCATGCCCCAGAGCAAAGGTGTGCAGCGCTTGGTCAGGTTAGGCAAATTAATTATTACTTTGCATGCAAAAAGTTGTTTTTTAGCATTTATGGCTCTTCAGCGGGACAGCTAGAGCTTTTAAAGAGCACCCACAAAGACCCTGTTCTCTGCCTTTCTGGCTGGTTCCTTCTTTCCAGTGGACATGATTTTGGTGGGTCTGTATTGGTTTCTCTCACTTCAGATGCTGAAGGGCTGCAAGGCACCTTTCTTGGTGGTTGGCAGAAGCAAATTCATTGCCTCTTCCCCTTGAGGGAGAAGTTTTACTGCTCTCGTCAGTGAAACTGAGGCCATCTTGGTTATTTCTGAAAGTCCTCTGTGTCCCCTTCACCTCCATCAAAGTGTCACGCAGCTTCCCCTTCCCACCCCTTCTCTCCCACGGGCTGGCCAGCCCAGCCAGCCGATCCCTGCCAGCCTACAGCTACCCAAAAGTGCCAGCTGTGATGCCAGCCCAGGCCAAGAGCAGCTGTTCCCATTTCTCTCGTGTTTCATGTGGGTAGGAGGGTCCAATTTAATTTCCGTTGTGCTGAAACCCAGCTAATTCCTTCTCTCTTCTCTCCACCCCTCTCTTTCTCAGCCTCACGGGTATGTGCTTTTTGTTCTACTGAACTGCACCCGCCTGTGGCCTGGAGCCAGGCCTTGATGTAGCCAATGGAACTGAATTCTTCCACATCCCATGGTTAACCTAGAAGTAATTAGAGACTTTCTGTGTACTATTTGCTCTTATCCTTATTATTTTCATGGACTTTGTGGTATTTTTAATGTTTCTGAATTACTTTATGATGTTCACCCGCCTGAATTTGCAAGCAGGTCTCCCAGAGACTCCACTCACTGTGTCCTACTCTGCCACACACATCTCACGCATTTGAACACCAAGACCGTACAGCCATCTAGATTGAGTTTCTGCCCAGCAGGCCACACACTGCTGTCTTCTGCCACTTCCATGCTCCCAGAGAAGCTACATGTCCATAAATATTTGTATTTTCTTTAAATGTAGGGACTGTCCCTTGCTATGTCACCATATCAGCCAAACAGGCTGGATTCAACAAGATCTATCTCAGCCCATAGATCCTGTGAACTTTGATGGGGATTCCAGTGGCATTAGTCAAATTGTGATTGGGGTCTGCTGCTCTCTGCCTGCTCCCCTCCTGTCTGCGTCCCTGCTTTACAATAACAACCACCTCAAGCATAAGGCCTGCGATCTCTTTTCCACAGGACAGGAAGAAGTAAGCCAAACCCTTGTTAGATTCACTAACGAAAAAGATGACAAAATGCAAAGATTGTTTCAAAATAATTACCAGACTGAAGACATGTAAAGTAAGGAATGGAAAATTAGATTTCAGCACAGGTGATGAAGGACATAAGCAAATGGAGATGGTGAGACAAAAAAAGTACCATAAATGCCCTTAGAGAAAAGAAGCCTTCATCAGGTACCTTCAGGCAACTGATGACCTTTTTTAGCTCCCCAACGCAATCCCTTGACTGGCTGCTTGCTCCACTCCTCATTCCCTGAAGTAAACATCCTGGAGCACTCCCTGAGCCACTGCTTGGCCAGGATTGTTGGTCTCAGGTCACGATTCTTGTCCTGGTTTTGGCTGGGATAGAGTTAATTGTTTTCCTAGTAGCTGGTACAGCGCTGTGTTTTGGGTTTAGTATGAGGAGAATGTTGGTAACACCCTGATGTTTTCGGTTGTTGCTAAGTCATGTTTAGACTAACTCAAGGACTTTTCAGCTTCTCATGCCCAGCCAGCAAGAAGGCTGGAGGGGCACAGGAAAATTGGGAGGGGAGACAGCCGGAACAGCAGATCCAAACTAGCCAAAGGGGTATTCCATACCATGGGATGTCATGCCCAGTATATAAACTGGGAGGAGCTGGCCGGGGAAGGAGCGCTGCTCGGGCACCAACTGGGCATTGGTCCGTGAGTAGTGGGCAACTGCATTGCGCATCCCTTGTTTTGTATATTTTTATTATTATTGTCATTTTATTGTTGTTATTATCATTATTATTTTCTTCCTTTCTTTTCTATTAAACTGTTCTTATCTCAACCCACGAGTTTTACTTTTTTTCCCCCGATTCTCTCCCCCATCCCACTGGCTGGGGGGGGAAGTGAGTGAGCAGCTATATGGCACTTTGTTGCTGGCTGGGGTTAAACCACGACAATACTTCACTCCACTGCTAGACTATAACTTGGGAGATCACAGCTCTGTTGCTGTTTGAACTGTGACCACCACATTCAGTCTATGGTACACCTTCAGATCTTCTGTCTGTAAAATGGGAATGTTATCTTACAATTCGATGTGCAGTAGGTAAATTCCACTGATCACTCCAATGTGGACGTATGTCACTGCCACAGAGGTACCTAAACTGAGAGGTGTGGCTTTCAGGGAAGCTACTACAGGTTTTAACCATTAGAGGAGAACAAAGCTGTGAGAGTTCCCAGGAAGAGGCATGGAACAGTACACGGCAAAAGGAGGAACCAAGTGGGAAAATGAACTTAACATCTCCGCACAACATCCCAGGTCAGACATCCTCACCTCATCACACGGGGCTATCCTGTGAATCATGTCTTTCAGATGGCCAATCATCCGCTCTTCCTGAAAGTCATACGGGAATGTCTCTGTCCACTCTGTCAGCAACTGTAAGATTTTGGGTCCAAATTTTCTGATCCGAGCCTGAAATGGAAACCAGAATGACGGATAGGGATTGAAACGTGTTTACTTGTTAAAGTCTCCCAGCAAACATGTATGTCACTGAAGGTGGGGCCAGATTTCCTAAGGCGGCACTTATGGTTGCACCTGCAAAATCTTCACACATGCAAACAAATAGTGTGGTGCACAAATCATACATTTTGGCATGCAAAACATACCAGAACTTAGATGCATGCACAACTTTCTCTTTTACATGCAGATTTAAGTATTCTGCACATGCAATTGCCCAGTTTATGGTTGGATGGACATTTTGCTGGTGCAACCTTTATACCTTTTTTAAAAACATCTGGCCTTTTTGCTGATTTGAACTGTATGTTCTTCCCTTTTGTACTTACAACCCTCCTACATTTTCATCCTTCCCTGAAAAACTGATTGGAAGGTATTTCTTGACCAACAAAGAGGCATTTTTTCTTAACATGAGGGAGAAAAGATGGGCAAAACATCAGCACTTTAGTAACTCTACCTGGGCTACTGATAATGTTGCTCTCTTCCCACACGAGCTCAAGGTCATGATAGGACAAGGATGCCCACTTTACTTTTGGTGTAGATTTATCTGAGGATGCAGCAGTAGGAATAGTCAGGAAGATATGGGGCAAGGAGGGAAACGTGGAGAACGGCACAATTAGTGCATTAGTGTTATCTCAAAAGACAGCCAGCGTGGCTGCTTCCAAAACTTTCACCCTCCATTATCCAAGAACATGTGAAAAGGAAATTGCATTAAACAACAAACTGCATTTTTATTTACAGAAAACACAGACCAAAACAAACAGCCTTCTTCTGCATCCTACGTACTGTAGCTAAAGTGTACCCTGTAATCAGGAAAAATTATACTCTTGAGCTCCACAGCTCTCTGCTTTTCAACCAAGGTGGTTAAAATGCATATTTCAGCTTTCCACCAACAACAGGTTTCAATGAACCACATCTCTAAAAATAACTGCTGTCAGCTAGCATTAAGCTCACGCTCAAAGACCAGCAGGTGGCTGCTAAAGGGAAAGCTTTATTGGAAACTACAAAGGTCTGGGGAGACATTTGCTCCAGCTGTGTAAACTGCTATTACGAATCGAAGGAGAGGACTTTGTGCAAGTCACAAGACACAGGGGATGGGAGGTCGCTTGTGTGCAAAGTTTCAAAGTCAGCCCCACTCTCAGGAACACAAAGTCAGGTGTGCCCCACCAACTCCATGTTACTACAGGCCACTCCAAAATGCAGATTTACTTCAGGCAGATAGAGAGATCTTTGTAACAAGACAGTGTTTCTCATTTCTTGCAAAGTTTAATGAGCAGCAAAACTTTGCAGTGCTCTCATTTTGATCCTCCTAAACATGCATCTGTCATAGCATTGGAGAACAGAACCCATCACACCTTAAAAACAATTGCTTTGTACGGTGCACCTCCTACAGATATTTCTATTTAACACTGACTGTATGGGCAACCCAAGTATCAGATTTCTCTGCACTCGGGCTGACTGCTCCATAATGAAGGCAGAGCCCCTGTTACTCGCGCAACCAGTTGCCTGGGCAAAAGCAAGCACATGTGTTCAGATGTTGGTGATTCAGTATTTGATGCCAAATACACTGTTTCAAAGCTGGGAAGGCTGATCTTGAGAATCATTTCAGAACTCTGACGTTTTTGGAAAGTTGCAACTAATGCATGTTCTTCTCCCCTCCACTGCACTGAAGGTGCATCTCTTGCTCCAGGTAATGTACTGGACAGGTCTTCATCAGTGCACCGGGGAGAGCTTGGCTGGAATCCAGCACTGAACAGGATCCAGTGGGATCCATCTCCACTGCACTGTCTGTGGGTCTGCCAGAGGATGCACATGTGATGCTACACACTGTATCAGCCTGCACAGTCCCTAGGGCAAAACAGGAGGAGTGCTGACGCAGTAACAGCTTGGATTTTCTCATTCTGTTAGCTTGTCACAGCCTCACTACTGCTTCAACTCGTTCCTGGTGTGCCAGACAGCGCCGCTCTGCAGCACGGCTGTGCGGACGATCTGTCAGTGCTGGCAACGGGAGGTTAGTGGGTAGCTGCATGCTGTTATGTAGCGTTCAAACTGACAGGTAAGGCCAAGAGGAAATATTGCTGTACCAGAAGCAAGAAAGCAAAAGAGCAGACGCATAAGTAAAAATGGGAAAGAGAGCGGTGCGTCGACATCTGCAATTGACAGTGTGTGAGGTTTGCATCCTACCTCCTTGCATCCCGCAGGCTTCATCAGAGCCTTAAAGAAGTTAAGAAGGGAAATCACCTGGGAAGACTGAGATGGGGGAAAGGGAGAATTAGGAGAAGATCTGAAGTGACCAGTGCCTGGAGCACTGCTCTTGGACATGGATACTAGGATGCCTCAGTGTCAGGATCTCAGCAGCAACTGTCATCTTTACGAGAAAGTTTCATTCAATCCAAAGGGAGGCAAAGGACACACACCAGAGCCCCAGAATTGTCTGCCCGTTGAAAATACCTCACATTTTTCTGCTGTAAAGATAAACTAACCTTGTCCAGCACAGGGTCGTCCAGCCGCTGCTGCTCAATACACTTGTGACAAACTCGGGACAAAAGCTCATGGGGTTCGATGAAGAGTCTGGAACTCAGCAGGAATGTAAAGATATAGGCCTTCTGCAGAAGAAAGACAAGCAGACCTGCTGTAAGCATCCGCACAGTGGGTAACATTAGCCATAAAAGCCCCGAACTCTACGGTTTTTGCATTTCCACTGGGACAGACCTTTATGTCTAAAAGACGTAAGGATTCCTGACCCTGAAAATGGAACTGGTTACAGTGGGTGCAGGACATGTTGGCATCTCCTTCCTCCACAGCATCCACTTCCAGCCTTTGGTTGCCCAAACCCTACACAAACATCCAGTGAAGACAGCGTGTAGGTCACTCTACAGGAGCAAGCTCAGGTATAGGAGACAGCACAACCAGGGATGCACAGAGACCAGTGAAAGCTAAATGTGTAGATGCTCAGGCATCTCTGTGTCATACTGGGTTGTGAGCTGCAGACGCCCCCAGATTAGTCACATCGTGCTATTGCCCTGCAGGTCTCACCCAGCCTGTTTTAAGGAATACTTCATTTCTTTTACTAACTCCCCAAAATTCATTTCTATCAGCCAAGCCATATCATACGCAGTCCCACATCGGTGAAGCTGTGGGAAGCAGGCCTGTTGGATAAATCCTCGGATTATTTAAAGTATTCCAGCAGTGAATTTAAAATATATGCATGAATCCTCAGTTGTTTGCATCCTGACCCCTCCTGGCACCTGAATTATCGTCTTTCCCCCAGACCTAGCCATGCTCCTGAGCAGCAGGTATAATATTACATATCACACGTGGCTTAATGAAAATCTCACAGCCTAATCTGTCCATTACCTATTTTTATTGCCTTTCTGTTCTTTTTTTTAATTGATATGCTTCTCTATTACTTATTTTTAGCTGGTCAGAAACTGAGCTGCGGGTAATTTAAAACATGCCGTCTGCTCTGCATTGATAACTTTCACAGTCTTCTAAACTGCCCAGAAGTCATTGCTACTCTGTGCTTTGAAATACAAGCCTTTCCATAGAGATATATTAGCACTTAAAAGTCTTCCAGTCAGACTCCACCCTGAGTTCGACTCAGTGCAAAATCCAGTGAAGTCAATGGCTTGCAGGACCATAAACCTGCTTCCAGTTTAGATCCTGACACTGTTGGTGAAGAAACACTGAATATTCACTGATGGAGCAAGGATTAGGTCTGCACTGTGCTGCCCAATGACTGCAAAGTCATTGTGAATATAACCCCAGGTAAATTATGAATCCATCAGAAGGAGCAACTCTGTTGTCACCGAGGGAATGCTTCGTACATGCAGACAAACCTGGATGACTTCAGCAGCTACTGAAATTCAGCTAATTTAATGCCAGTTCAGACTTGAAGTTTTTTGCTTCGGTCTTCATCTAAACCTCTCTGGGATGCACTGCTATTTTTGAAGTGCTCCAACTGCTATATCACTAATTCATCACCACCACAGCTTTCCCCCTCCACCTCATTCTCTTATTCAAAGGCAGTATCAAGTTTGGGATCCGCTTTTTTCACAGGAACAATTATAGAGCAGTGAAACAGCATTTAAAGCAATGTATCCATTTACCAAGCTTTAATTGTATGCAGCTTTTAAATTAGCCCTCTTAATTCAAAATTTAACACATTTGCACTTTTGCATGAAGTGCTGCCCCAATTCATCAAAATTAAACTGTTTATTATACTGTGAATTGCTTACTTCAGGGTAGTAATCAGTGGTAGGTATCAGATGCTGGATTAGAGCATCCAGAGATGCTGAGGTAAGGTTTCCATCCTGGAAGATCAGTCCTCCTTGTTCATCTTCTTTTGAAGTATGTAGATGAGGGCTGAAGCCACATGGGGTAAACATACTGGTAGAACTCAGTGTTTGGGGCATACCTTCCTACAACAGAGAGAAACTCACATCAGGGACAAGATCCATCAGATTCACAGCCACATGGTTGATTTGAAAAACACAAGCCACTAACGAGAGCTTCCTGTTCACAAAATTAACACGCTCCCTCCATTATAACCTCTTTTATTGTTGTCATTGGCACGTCATGCCTGCGATGGGAAATACACAGGAAAATGGGACATTTTGGTTTATGCTTTTGGGCTAGAAAGTGGTAACAGCTACTTTGGGCTCCCACCCCAGCCAAGAGTGCCTGCGATGATTCCCTTTTTGCTGCCATCCCTGGTCAGTCCTATGTAGAAGAGGCAAGATACTTGGGCAAGATACCTGGGACTTGAATTCAGCAGGTTCCTGAGCAGAACAGAGCTGTTTGTTTGAACCTCTGTCCCCCCTGAGAATGAGGCAGGGAGAATTTAGGGTGAGAGAGGGAGAGAAAAGGGGTGCCACCAAAGGCTTGCTCAGGATGGACTTTGAGAAATCCTCTGTGGCTCCCATGGGACAGGAGAGACGTCAGAGTGATCGAAGGGCTAGGAGCAGGAGCAGAAGTCAGCTGGAGGAGGATGGAAAAATGAAGGGAGTTGGAGGGAACAGAGAACATGGGAGCTGAAGAAGAGATTAGAGAACAAGGAAAAGAGAAATGAGGAAGAGGGAGAAAGCAGACACCCGCACTATTTTTGGAGCCTGAAGTTAGTCAGTCCTAGATCTATACTTAGGTACGAAATAAATGTTTCAAAAAGATCCTGAGCACTCATCGACTTCACTAGAGATGCAGAGTCCTCCGCACCTTTGAAAAGGAGGCCAGGCAATCTCAGAGCACATAGCCCAGTTTCAAGCTCCCTGTATTTCAGTTCTCTGGGATCTTCGGATTGCATTCTAGGCTCCATCTTGATTTTGTGGCTTATTCTGCTGAGCAAAGTTGTTTTGTTCTTGAATTGGTGGAGGGGGATGACAGATTTTGCCCTGAGAGCTTTAAAGCGTCTCCAGCTGCTCTGAAATCCCCCTAGAAGCTGCTCTGCTCTCAACTAGAGGCAGCATTACAGGATGTGGACTGGGAAAAGGACAGTCCATGCTCACTCCCCGGTCAGCAAAGGCATCATCCAGAGCAAGGGACCCCACTGTGACCTGGCTGTTTGCTTCTAAATTTGATTTTATTTGGTGCAAGGGAGGATGGGAAAGAGATGATGGAAGGGAAGAGTCCTAGAGCCAACCTCTGCTCCCTGAGCAGCTACAAAACTTCTCCCAGGACTCCAGCTCTCCCTCCTGAGCATAGCCTCTGTCTGCTGGAAGAGCAAGACCTGCACCCCGCAGCCTGCTGAGCCGGCACCCACCTCCCACGTAGGAAGGCACAGGGCCACACGCTGACACTGCCTGCCTGCCGCTACACCTCAGCCTGCTGGTGCTCGGTCCCAAGCGGTCAGCAGATATGCCTTATTTTTTAACATTTCTTCGCCCTTTTCTGTATCCTGTTCTGACTGCTTTTCTGCCTCTTCACCGTCCCATACAACTTCGAAAGCTGCCCCATGGATTTGGCTTAAAAACTTGAGTCTGCGTTTCTCCCTCACTTGTATCGGTAGATGTGCTGTGACCCAGACAGTCAGGTCAGCTTTAGTTACACGTACAGTACGTTGTATTTACTCCTGCAAAAGCACCTCTCTGCCTGGTACAACCCATCTACTCCCCCAAGCTCACTCAGGCTGCTGCAACTTGCCTACTCAGAGCAACCCTGGGCCACTGAGGATGAGAAGGGCAGTATGCCTGTAAGCCAGGCAGGGTGTGAAGCCTTGGGAGAGGCTGGGAGCTGGGTCCCAGCACCGTGGGAGATCAGGCTTTACGAGCAAAACTTGGGTGACTTCATCCTTCAAAGGAGGGACTGTTCCCCGGGAACCAGCGGTTCAGTTATTGCATCTTATCTCCTTCTGGGAGGCTCACATGGGCTGGGAGTGCGGGCTGCCTCCGGGATTTGCAATCAAAGAGGAACCAAAACGTCAAAACCAACAAATTTGTGCCTTGACTGAAAAAAAAAAAAAAATAGATGTCAGGGATTTTAGTTTAGTTTAAAGACCAGAATATCTGAATGTCATCCTATCTGGAATGGAAGCTGAAGTATCTAGTTTTCATGAATGTGCAGATGTGCCCGTTAATAAGGCTCCGAGAGCAAGTAATTGCTGCTTTTTGTACACAGCTCAGACTCTGTGTAGTAAATGGAAGAGACTGCCAAATCCCATTTGTTACTTCTAACATGCTCTATGGTACATCTTGTTTCTGTGGCAATAGTCCCAAGAAGGATTGCACGTCCATATAGATCAAGAAATAAATCTCACGGACATATAACTGTCTAGATGAAGAAAAGAAAAAGTTAAAACAGATGTGAACTTACAGGATACATCCTGGCTTCAGTGTAAAACAGAACTCAAAGTCATAATTTATTCAGTGCAATCCCTCACTGTCAATGGCACTTTTATTATCAAATAGAAATGTATCTAAACAGAATATTGCCTGAACTTCTGCATCTCATTACATGAGAAATCTTGCCGAAATACATAGTAATGCTTCTTAAGAAAAAGTTAGCTTTTTTTTTAAACTGAATAAAACCAGCTATACAACTGTCACCGAGACCTCCATCTTGGGTATCGTTCAGAAATTAGATTTGTCTTTTTATTATGATGTTCCTGGTCTAATCTCAAGTTTTCGGGCAAGGCCTATTTTATATCTGAGCTGGTGCCTGGTTGCCACCGAAGAAGACGTGAAGGTTTTAACTTCATGCTTTTTTGCTCACTGTTAACTGACACTGTTATGTTCACAGCAGGATGAAGGCCAACTGTACAGAGACTAAAAACCTCTTACACTACTATGCTTGGTAAATAACTAACATTAATATTTGGCAGACAGGAATTTAGGACAGGTCTGCTCGCAACACCTAATTTCTTTTTCTGTCCATGCAGTCTCTGAAGTGCTCTTTTCAAAAGTACTAAATAGAAACAAGACCTTGCTTTGAAAGAGCCCAAGTATGTGACTACCTGCAGTGCTGTCAATCACTCGCAGAATACAGAAACAACAAGGGAAGCACTTCGAGAGGAAAACAAACAAGCAAACAACCTCAAGGAGATTTGTCTTATTGTACCGATGGTGGTTTGGATGATGGAAAAGGTAGGCAGTGTAGACACAGAACCGGATCCTTCTCAGAAGAGCACAGTGACAGGATGAGAGGCAACACTCCCAGGCTGCAGAAGGGAAATTGCAGTTGAACCTAAGAAAAAATCCTCCCCTGAGCACCACATGAAATTGGAAGGGGGACCTGGAAAGGATGTTCAATTTCCATCCTGGGAGATCTTCAAAACTCAACTATAGAAGGTCCTGAGCAACCTGAGCAAACTTTGAAGTTAGTCCTGCTTCAAGTGGGAGCTTGGACTAATGACCATGAGAAGCCGGTTCTCATTTTCTGTGATTCTAATACACATCTTTCTCAAACTCTTGCAGTACTGCCCCATTTCTGGGCTTTTTAATATAAACCATGGCAAGTAAAAATCAAGACCAGATCATTAGATATTTATAAAGAAGTCCATGTTGGGTGTAAAAACTTTTTTCCACTTTTCCTGGAAACAACAGCTCGCATGTGGTAAAGATGGCCCAAAACCTAACTTGAAGACCACTTGGACTTACCCTTAAGTCAATGAGATTTAAGCAGGTGAAAATTCAGCAGGTAAGTGCTTCCCTGAACTTTAGTCCAATTCAACACACAACGTTTTGCTGTTCCTCTCATTTCAGAAGGAAATCAGATGCCAATCTCAAACAAAATTTGCAGGATGAAACAGAGATCTCAAAAGCGTCCCCCACGTGCCATATAGCTGAGCAGCTGGTAGAGGAGAAAGATCCAAAGTAGTGACCTTCTGGGCAGAGAGCAGCAATGTGAGCTGACCTGTTGCTGGACTCAAGAGGACTTGTATGGAGGTGAGAAACCTTACAAGTACATCAGCTGAAGGAATTACATCCACCAACCTTGCTAAGCACAGGGAAACCTAATCACGCAAGAAAAAGCCAAACCCCCAAGTTTCACAAGTTCTGCTGCTCTTATGCATACTTACTAAGACCTAGAAATTTCCATCGGTAAATGTACCGGAGGGCTTGTGCCCTGACTTTGGAAAGAGATACTGCTATGCATTGGTCCCAAAAGCAGGCTTCGTGTTTGTGGGTTCAGAAGGAGCAGAGATGCTTTGCTAACAGCACACAGGCTCTGGTAGCAATGACAAGGGTAAAATATCATGTGCGCCTTGAAGGACCGCTTTGATAAATGGTGCTCTGGAGGGAGCACTGCTGGTGAGGGGATCTTGGTGAAAGGCAGACTCCACATCCCACCATACAAACTCACAGAATCACAGAATGGTTGGGGTTGGAAGGGACCTTAAAGATCATCTCGTTCCAACCCCCCTGCCATGGGCAGGGACACCTTCCGCCAGACCAGGC
>JAVKLA010000042.1:16137042-16153002 GCA_034782735.1 Sagittarius serpentarius | reverse complement strand
AAGGCACATTGCTGGGTCATGTTGAGCTTCTCGTCAACCAACACCCCCCCAAGTCCTTCTCCTCAGGGCTGCTCTCAATCCACTCATTGCCCAGCCTGAATTTGTGCTTGGGATTGATGAGTGATGATACAGGTGGCTGCACACATACAGCATTTAAACTGTCTCTGTGCTCTAAAGGACTGAGACCTGGAGATGTGAAAATGTCTCTGCACCAGTTAAAAAAAGAAAAAAGAAAATTCAAGGGCAGACTGTTTCTGGGACTGATCTCTGTTACACAGCACCTTCCCTGTGGGAGAAGGCAGGGCATGTGGCTCCTTCCTTGCCTACAGAAAACCAAGGTTATAAGATGAAAAAAAAAAAAACGTGGGTTGGACTTGGCACTGATGTATGCACAAAAGCAACATAAAATGCTACTGAGCTGGTACGGTAGCATTTTGCATTAATTTTTACCAAAATATTATGTCCACCAGCAGTGGCACAATGCAATCAATAATCCCAGCTCTGTGCAAGTGGTATTGAGCAAGAAGGCACAAGAAAGGTCCCTCCTTACTTGTTGGGGCGCTTTGCAGTAAGGTGTCCTCATGACCCTCTATCCCCAAGAATGAGGAGGACAATGGCGTCACACCGGATCACAGTGGGCTCTTCAATGTTCTCCCAGATCTTGGGGTTGTGCGTTCAGCCAAGGATTCTCTGATTGGGAAATACAACAGCTCAAGCAACAGCTTGTTCAGCTGTGGCTTTTTTGGGCGATGAAGTCAGGTTTACTAGAAGTGAGCCCATTGCCACTGCAGAGGAAATGCACTTCTGGGTGTTACGATAATAACGGGAACAGGGAGTCTTCTCTTGTATTCATTTCTACCTCTACTCTTTTTTTGCCGTTCTTCTGTTTCATCATTCATCATTCTTGGCTTTTATTGGTTATTACAAAGTGCCTTTTCTTTACATTCTTTTAATATATTTCATACGTCTGTAAGATTGGAAAAGAAATTAAACAATAATGGCAATATACTGCTTTTTAATTTTTCTCCACTGGCCAGGACAGCTCAGTATTCCAACACAGTGATGAAAACAGGCAATCCATAGACACTTCTCACTAGAAATCATGCTGCTTACACAAAAATATTTAAAGACTTGATTCACTGAGCCAAAGCATGGAACCAAAGCATCATCAATGCTTGGGAGAAAAGCCACCCACAAACTCTGCACCTATCTTCATCTGCAAGTGCCTTAAAACCTCTGGAAAACAAGTGTCCAAATCTGTAGAACTGAGCAGGGCATGGCTTAAAGAAAGGACTGCCGAAGCACACACATAACATGGGCCAAGCAATCTGCAGCAAGAGAGGTTCAATGTGCTAGAGGATGGCTAACAGGCTGCCAGCTCTGCCTTCCTGGTGCCAGCCAGGTAACCTGCAGCAGAGCCACGAGGGTAAATACCCCACCAGCATTCCCCAACTCCACCGCCTGCTGTTACAGATGTCCCCGTGGCAAGTACAGTTAGTGCTTACGTGGATATGAAGTGTTTGGGAAACATTTAATGCGTTTTTCAGTGGCTTTGATGTGATAAGTGTTTTATCCTTTATCAAAAACTTAATCACGCTGTTTACTTTTGATCTTCATTTCATCTCTGCCTTCCATCTGCTCTGCCTCTCTCAAGGGGAAACAAGAGCTGGTACCATGTGACGAATGGAGCGGGGCTGCAGACTTATCTTCCCACCCACTTAACTTTCAGATTAACAAAATAAATAAAACCCTTCCCACTTCAGGGATGAAAGGCACAAGCTTTTGACAATCTCCCACCAGAATGACAGGAGTTAGAGAGGATGGTAAGGGAAGGTGTGGAGGCTGGGGTGTCCATCTGTGCCATAAGGAAGGCTCCAGTTTCATTTGCTATCCTGACCGTGACAGTGGGCTCCTCCTTACAAGAACTCAAGAAATGCAAGTCAGCACTCAGTGAGCATGAGCAGGGGATAAATCGAGGGCACGGGAGACTCAAGGTCAAGCATAATTTGGCAAGGCACAGACTTTAAGAAACAGACCTAATCTAGAGTGAGTGGGACTAGTTCTTACTCCCATCTGGGAATAGAGGCAGGAGATGTCTCCTATCTCATCTCAATCCTGCAAAAGTCTTTATTGATCAAACTTCTGCGAAAACCAGAGTTCAAGCAAGTGAAGATGGTTTGCACTAAAACATTCTGGAAAAACATCTTGGAGAATTCTTGGCCAGCTTCAGTAACCAAACCTATTATCCAACCATCACTAATCTCTCTATGAGACATTGGAAGGGCTTTGCTGAAGGATTTGCTCTGCTTCAAAAGCATCAGGAACTAAGGGATGAAATAGCAGGAAAAGAGAAAGAATCACAAGCAACCAGCATCTTCTCTAGATGGACATTGGCCCAAATGATCTAATGGACTGCACAGGGCTGCAGGTCAGAGTAGACATACAGATCTCTTCTCCTTCAATGTTTAGTTGCAATACCGCCAAAACCAAGGCCCTGTTTGTTCTAATTCACATACAGGGGAATCCTGCCCCAAACAAAAGTCACTACGGTGACAGACAAACAGTAGGATAGGAAATTGGAGCCAAAGGTGATCTACTTAACGCCACAGGTGGAAGAAGAACCAACTGCCAGTCCTATTCATTGGGCTTTGGGGTCCATGCTATAACCAGAGTTACCATCTAGGTAGCTTGGAAAAGACTTGGACTCCTAAACTGAGATTCAAGTGGGTAAAGACTGAAGGAGCAGAAACAACTGCACTCTGGAGCAGGCTGCACAGTGAAGATGAGTTTCAAACTCTCCCCATTAACAACCTCACAGAAAGCCTGAACAAAGAAACTAAAGCCAGAAGGATTTAGCTGTTCATAGATGCATTATTTGGCACGAAGACACTTTCATCAGTGATGCTTCTTGTCTCCACCACACAATCCCTGCAGGTCAGGATACGGCGCGAGTCCGTCAGCTGTTCCCCATAAAGCACTTGCTTTCTGCTCCACCCTCTGGGGAACAAACCCTCCTCTGTGCTCTCAGCCAGGACAGCGCAAGACACCGTTGGGTCTCTTCTGCCTCAGTACCTGCCCACCACTGTCATAAAAGCCCTAAATCCCGGGGGGCTCAACAGAAATTTCAGTACTAGATGCTTGTTTTTCTTTACATTACTTTCAGTAATTTTCCAGCTATTCATCTTTGCAGAGAAAAAAAATTCAGAAGATAATCATGAGTTAATATTCAGATTTTTCTCTATGTCGTTCGTAGGGAGGGAAGCAGAGGAAAGGGAGAGAAAGAATTCTAATGTTTCAGAAAACAAAAGGAAAACCACTGCAAAATAATTGCTTCCAGTTGTCAAGGCCATGGTTATAAACTTTTTTTTCAGCAAGAGTACCTGGCATTAACAAACTCATAATGTATTTGATGCTGATGTAATTAGAAAACTGGTAGCAGATGTATCTTTCTTTTCACCTTTTCAACAGGCCATAAAACATTCAATTTGCAGTCCATGAAGTTGTGAGATTGCAGAAAACTCAACCTGTCAATCCCAGTACTGTTGGAAATGGTTAAATGAGCAATATAATGAAGCTACACAACTTAGGAACACAAAAGAATCACAGGGGAAAAGAACCACGGGATGGGAGAGGTGGGGAAAAGCACTTAACTGCAATATTCTCCAACTCAGTAACAATGATTACATCTCGATGCAGGCTGGCTCCCTCCCCTTTCCTAACCATTCCTTGCAGCAGCTGAGGCACTTTACTGAGATTCCCATGAATGAGCTTGCAAAAGCAGCAGGTGAATTTAAGGGGTTTGGGTATCTAATCAGAATTAGATGACAATTCCATTTCCTTTGATCCCACTCGGTTCTCTCCTGTTACTCATCTCTGCTCCCAAATCAATTCCCTAAAGAATTCAGCCCCACAGTCCTCTCCTGTGGACCCTTCTTAGGGTGTTGCAGATCAGGAGTGGGAGGAAAACTCCTCCCAGACCTAAACCAGCAACTGTAAAAAGCAACCTTGGGTAAGGTAAAGGAAAGATCAGAGCAGCAGAGAGCAAGAGGACAGCTCTACAATGTGTCGTGGCACACAGTGCCCCAGAGCAGGGGAGGGATGTGAGCCAGGAGCTGCAGGGCGCCTGGAAAACTTTTTCCTGTGTAAAATTTCTTTTGAGGGTGACAAAATTCCACTATACACCTGGTTTGGCCCAAACTGAAGTGCTCCGAACTCTCCTGGGAGTTGCTGGAGCCTGAAGTTCAGATGAGTACCACTGCCCATCCCCACTCCTGGGGAGAAGGGGCAGGGCACAGCGAAGCCCCAGCCCTCAGCCCAAGGTGGGGAGGGGGATGTGCTGGGAGGCTCCGACTGGGGGAGAACAGGCTACGAGGGCAACCGAGCTGCAGCTCCCGTGGGGCACTGGGGAAGCCCCTAAAGCACAAACCCTCTTCATCCAGTTTTTCAAGAAAAAACCCAAACCAATGTGACTTCTGCTGTAAAAAGCGGCTACAAACTCACACACCAAGCAGTTCTTGAGGGGCTTCCAGCTTCCCCACGAGAAAACGTTCTAACCCAAAAGAGTAACTCTAAAAATTCAGTCCAGAAACTGGGCCCAGCACCTCCAAACCAGCATTTACGTCACCCCAGGAGTGAGCCAAACACAGAGAAGCCCTCAGTCTCCATCCTCTCCCTCCTAGCACCTCAGCAACTCATGGAGCGAAGACTACCGCTCACAGCAGGCACAAAAACGATCCCAGCTCCTTCCTTTGCAGCAGCCCTCCAAACCAGAAGGGTCCAGTGCGAGTAGCACCTACAGCATAACTCCATTCCCCTGAAGACATTGCAATGTGACAGGAAAAAGATTTGACTCAAACCCCACAGAAATTACTGGGCTTTACATCTCACATAGTTACTCTGGGCTAGAACAAGAGCTGTTATTCTCTGAGATACGCACATAGCTGCATTCAAAGCCAGCCAACGCGAGAGGCATGTGTACGTCTACCAGCTGAATTTTTTCCATCGTGTCAGTAAGAATGATCACAGCTACTCTTGTACTAGAGGTTTATAAGAAAAGTCTTGCAGTCAAAATACTACAGTGAAAAACCAACTATGCTAACCAATTACCTCAAAATCTGACAGACATGCCTCAGAAAGAGGCCCAATTTATAGGCAAGGAGGCATTAAATCAATTACCAGCACGGTGCAAGCAAGAACAAGGTCACCTTGCTGAAGGAGTATTTCTGTTTATGCTCATGTCGGAGTATATTGTTCTATAAAGAAAAATGAAAACCTGATTATAATGAATTTGGTAGACTGGTCTGAAGTAGAATGTAAATCAGAAATGAGAAGATTTATGGCCAATTAAATTGAACTCAAATCAAAATCCCATTCAGGCAACAGTTCCCTGGGGGCTTCAATTTGTTACTGCCACTTTTTTTTTAATACCTTCCTTTTTCATGTAACATCAGCAATAATAAAAGCCCTTCAATAACAAGCAGAGCCGCAAAGACATTATTTATCTTAAAATGCCATCATTGCCTGAAATCAGAAAGCATTGAAAGGATGCATCATAATTGCTCAGGAACAACCCCCCCTAAATCTGCAATGGGTGTAAAGCTTTTTTTCTCAGTCTCAGAACAATTTCTCTTTTCACTAATCTGGTCCAAGTCTGAAAGTATTTCTCCTGAGTAAGAGCGAGTTGGCACTGACCCTGGCATGAGACTGAACACAGCCTCTGATGTCTCAGACCCTTTCCCAATATTACATGTGCATGTGACGTACAGGGCCGGTGGCGTATCTGTGCTTCATCATTATCAGATTTTTAGTATTACTAGAAAGAGAACACCTATCAATATATTCCAGATGCCCTTAACAGTACTCAAATGTACGCTAAAGGCAGCAGTCTGGATTTCTCTCACCTTAGGCTAGGAAATCTATTTTCTGCTCTAATGTGCCTCTCTCCCCTTACACCTCCCCCTTCCTCCTGAGTGCCTGGTAAAACCCTTAGACAATATAAAACCTATTTGGGTGTATAGGTTTTGGTTTTCCTTGTTTGGTGTTGTTTTTGTTTTTTTTTTTTTAAGAAAAATGTATCCTTTTTCTTTCCTTAAGGAAAGGGACTTTCTTTTTCTTAAGGAAAGAAAAAGGATAAACAGAACATAAATGGAACAAGGAAAATGAGAGTGCTTAGAGTGGGAGCACCTTTTGTTAAACACAGAATTGCAAAATTTGCCCCAAGTGAAGTCAGAGCTCAACCAGGCATGGACAGAGAGGGAAATCCCGGAACAAAACCCCGCAGGCAGCGTTCCCAGAAACCACTGACATCAACAGGAGCCTTTTGGCTCAGTTCACTCGTCGCTGACGGGCCACCACTGTGACTGCCTGGAAATCAGTCAATGCTTGGATTTTCTTGCTTAGGCAGTAGAAGTGGGGTAAGGAGAGGAAGTTATTTAAGGATAACTAACAGTTCTCAACCTGAAGGGCTGTGTGGTTTTTGTAGGGCAGTCTGGGCTGTGGCATCATCAAACTCACACTTACAAACGAGAAAGCTGCTGTGGGAATTTTATTTAATATCTAAATGCACGGGCATGACACTGCAACAGCCTTCAGCCCTCAGCAGCTGCCTCTCTCAGGAACGGCTTTGCCAGGCCAAACCTGGAGGAATCAGAGCGGCTTAAAAGCAGCATGGCAAAGTCTGGCCCCTGCAACACCGACAGCTTTGCATGAGGAAGGACGCTTCTCCCCATCTAAATGAATGCTGTCTCCACTGCATGCTGTCAGAATTACAATTGAAACCCCGTAAATAAAACGAAAATGCAGACCTCAGTCCTCCTCTCATGACATCTTGGTGAGAACAAGCCCTGACAGGAATAAAAAACCTCCCACACTAAGCAAAGCAATTCTGCTATTTATGCAGAAGGAAGAAGGAAAGCTGTGTATCAAACAAATAATTACAAGAGCAGCTTTATCAGTCCCTGCTGATTACTCTCAGCTCGGTTTGATGATTCTGCCAGCACTCCGCAGGTTGTTCAGAGAGGTGCATGTCACAACATTTCACTTGCAGTTCTTTCATTTATTAGCACCTACTGCTACCTGTCTCTTAGTCAAAAATCTTGGCATACATTTAGAAATTGGTCTCTTGGAGTCTGTCAGGGAGGGTTAAAAAACTATAAATCATATTTTTATATAAACACATACATCCTCAGACAGACAAATATGAATGCATAATGATGTATTTTGGGCGTTACATATGTATATGCAGTTATACAGAGGCACACACATTTTTATCTAAGTGCATCCCCCTCCCCAGTATGTAAATACAGTAATTCAAGTAACTTGCTTATCAGTGCTCTAGTTTGCGTGGGACAACATTTCATTTGAATTTTTTTTCTTCCCAAATTTGCTAAAGTAGTAAGTGGAAGAAGGTCTAATCTTTATCTCAGAAAACATCAATGCCTTCTGAAGAGCAGCATAAGCTCTGTCACCAATGTCAATTTATCACCACTGTTAATTACACTATATTTGAGCAATGCTCAGTTACCAGATTAGCACAAATGTATCTTAGATTTTTGCTCCCAATTGCCACGGTCTGCAGGCATCCCTGAGATTTATGTCTGACTGCAAGGCATCCTTTGTGGCGAGCACCTCTGTGCTTTGGTATGCAGCGCCCAGCTGAGGGGACAGACAACTAAGCACCTGATTTATGGGGCTCACATCCCCTATCCTCAACTTGCCTTCAAAAGCTGTGCACAGGATTGTGGACAGGAAAACTGAGAGGTCAGAGCTGAGCCTGTCAGTGATGGATCCAGCCATGCAGGCTTCCTAGATAACTCCCCTCAAATATCCCCTCAGCCCCGGGCTGGAGAGGCACTGGCGATGACGCTCCAACACAGGACTTCCCTCCCTGCCAGGGAAGATGGACAGAGCACAGGGGCTACACCAGTGCAGCCCGCATCGGGATCCAGACTTAGCTATAGATTTGGGTTATTTCATTCCAGCATCCCCAGGGTGCTCCAGACCGACGAGCAGGCTCCTGTGCTCTATGAATGGCATATGGATGCATCTCCCTAAAAGAAACGAGCTCGTGAGCTTCTGGATTTCCCCTTCTGGAGCACCATCTGCACCCGCTCCCAGTCCCACCACCCGCTACCGCGGCGTGACCCGAGGCAGCCGGGCACGCGCCGGCACTGGGGCGCTCGCCAGCCCCACGCTCCTCACACGAGGTGAGAAAGCAGCAACGTCATCTGTAGCTGTCCCCAAATTTAAACACATTCACGCTGGAATATGCTCAGCCCACGCAAGTTCAACCTTCGTTTGGGCAGGCAAGGAGTCTTCTGCTGACAGATTTTCTCTGGCTGCGTTAAGTATTTAAAAAAAAAAAAAAAAAAAAAAAAAAGACTCTACTGACATTTAGGATAATACAGCAAGTCTGTAGCTGGAAAATAAATCCATCAACTCCAGAAAGAGGAAATGTCAGCTGCAGCCCAAGCACCACTGCAGGCGAGGGTGCTGGGCCCCCGCGGGTCCTGCGGGGGCTCCCACACCCCAGGGAAGCACCATGCTCAGCCCCAACCACCTCTTCCCCAGCAGGCAAGGGGAGTCACTGCTGAGCTGGCTAATTGCTCATTAGCCAAAATTAACTCTGCAAGACAATTCTGTGATCACTGCTAAAAGTCCGTCATTAAAAGAGACTGCAGACATTAGTTCTTTGCTTCCTATCAAAGCATCAGCGATGTGATGCTCTGGCTTTGGGATCAACAATCTGCTCTTGGAGAAACATGGGAACTACCTGTGCCGAGCTGCCCACCGTCCATCCAGCTCACCTCCCATGCTGGCCACCATCAGACACATCACAGAACGGGGCAAGAGCCCTGCAGAGGGCAGAAATACAACGGTTTGCTCACGACAGCAGCCTCTTTCTGCTCTCAAGTAGTAAGAGACTAGTTCATACCCTGAAGCACGAGATTTAATACCCATCCAAAATCTGCTATTGTTAGTTATTCTCAGTGCCCGTATAAAAATTATAACCTTCAAGAACCAGCACGAAGAAGCCTTCCTAGAGCCATGGTAGGGAGCTCAGTGAAATACACGTGTGTGGGAGGAGCTGACTTTGAATATTAGGGGATGAATTTTTTCTTGGCATCATTCCACTGATTTTTGTGGTATAAAACCCAGGGGTGAATATGGTCCAAGATATACACAAAATAAGCTAAATTCTGAACTGCACTTGCTGACCTCATAACTCTTCAGCAGTTGAAATGTGGGTTACAAAGCCAATTTCCATAAAGGACATGCTCTGTTAACAGTGAGAGACTGTGCTGACTTGAGCTGTGTGAGCACACTACTGAGATATTTCCCACATAATCCACATTCATTCCATACTTTTTGGAAGTGCTCCTCAAAAGATGGTGTCAAGGGTGCAAATCCTATAGATCAGAAAGATATGTGACCCGTCAGAAAGCACAGAGCTTTTTAAACTCATTATTCTGGTGCTTTGAGAAGCCACAAACACCACACAGTTTTTCTTCCCTGCAGCCTCCCAGGCTGCAGGGTAGCAGCTTGCTGAGCATATAGGCAGCCCAGATGGGGACATACAGACACCCCTCCGTAGTGCCTGGAAGAGGACAGGCTATACAGGGACATAGTGAAAATCCCAACTTTTGTCTATGGATAGGGCCCAACATAAAAAGCTACATTCATTCATTCATTTTGCATATTGCTTCAGCAACAGTCAGGTTTTTAAAGCAGCAACTACCATTGTTACGAAATTGTGCTATTTTAATAATATAACAAACTACCCGATACAAAATTTGAACGTACGCCAGAGTTGTTACCCTGTGGCAAAACGTCTCACCCTTACTTAATCTTCTACGACTCCAGACCTGCAGAGAGACATACACAACAGAACTTTAAACACTGCAGGGGAATTTCTGGTAAATTATGCATATACAGATATGCAAATAAGTAGGATGTGCAAAAGGAAGACTCTAATGTCACCTGTAATCTCTCAAGCCTGTAGATTTAGACATGCAATTGAAGAAAACCCTTGACTTTCCGCTCCACATGGAAATTGGATGAATCGCATGCTCAGATTAGGTCTGGCATCACCACATAGCTGGGGCCATATTCTAACCATCTTATTTCTGTTCAGTGGCCACAAAATCAACAAGCCCTTGAAATCAGTGTGACTATTCAAAAAGTATGCTTCTGCTTCATGAGAATAAGGGGAGTCACCTCTGCTCCGCAGATACAACTGATTGCTCACATAAATATTTACAGCAAGGTTAGATACCACATTTAAAAATTCAGTCTCTGGTATTTTGCAAATTTTCTAGGAGTGCCAATACCAAAATCAGAAATGTGCAACTTGTCTAGAAATGTTTATTCAGCTAAATAATCATTTCAGTTTGAATAATTCTGAAGGAGCAGAGCCAGTAGCCTGTTTCAAACAAAGAATATCGACAGGAACGAGCAAACACTAGTTTATGCTCAATTTAAAGCAATAACTAGAAGAAATGTACAGCTTATTGTCAACTCAATATAAAACAAGTAGGAATATGTGATAGCAGAGAGAGGCCTCAAAGGCTATTTTAGTACTACTTAGAATTTAAATAATAATAGAGATTGATGGTCAAGACATCAGCAGTGTGTCCAAAACTTGCATGGATGGCTTCCCAGTGCAAAACACCCTGCATGGACCCAGTCTTTGGGAACAGGACTCAGGCTGTACTCACACAAATATTTACTGTCGCAGGAGCTTGCAGAAGGATGGACACAGGACAGATGAAGATTTCATCACTAAATGCTTTGCTAAGATGTCCCCAGCTGCAGCCACGATGGACACAAGGTATGAGAATCTGATTAAGAAACAATCTGAACTTCATAAAGAAAAAACTGTGGAAGTGAGGAACGTAATGAAGCGTGCAGCATTCAATGCAACCAATACATGTATTTGAATGTTGGTTTGTAAACAACACTAATTAGACCAGAAAATGTAAGAATGGCAGAGACTCACACAAGCCTTCATCAAAGTTTTCAGCAGTACAGCTGAGGAGTTGAAGCACCATATACAAACAGCAACGCCCCTTCTCCTGGTTGCACCACAACACTATGCTTTAGATGTGGTGTATGGTTATTCTGTCCTTTGGGATGGCACTTCAAGATCCAGGATACTTTCCTTGCATTTCAAATTTTCAAATCCCCACTTCAGCAGTCCCTGCTGTATTTTTAGATGGTGCTGAAATTTCACAGTCCGTATTTCCTTAGTGACACACAAAACTACTGAGAGAATCTATTTAGGGGGGAACTGGGGAGGTAACCAGCTAGAAACCCATGATGAAGGAAAGACTACTTGTTACTTCCCTGAGGGAAATGGAAAAGAGTAAAAGTTAATGGAAGGATAATCAGGAACTCTTCAGGGATATCAGTTTATAGGCCAGGAGCACATCTAACTGAAACTTGTTTGCATATCAAGAGACTACAGGAGAAGGTGTGACAGCCAAATGCAGCTTATGAAAATATGGCTATCTGTAAAGCCGATAGCTTCTTCGCATGTGAAAACACAATCCTAATGCTCAACTTGGCAAGTGAAGGCTAAATAACATCAATATGTCTGTTTTGGGCAGCCTGTACAGTAAAATTCCTTCTTATGACATTTACAGTGTTCTCTGCAGACATGCCTGGGACTCAGAGAAACAAGCTGGTTTTTCAGGGATTTCAAGGATCTCTGCTTAAAATATCCACAAAAATGAAATACTCAAGGTTTGAAACAACACAGTGGGATTGGGTGCTTTTTAATGGTCAGTGAAGAAAAAAAAAAACAACTCTCAGATTGCTCAAACACACCATGTTATGCTACAAGAACAGGACAAGATGCAATTCAGCTATAGACAAAGCTCTGGGTATTTAAGTTCTTCAAAGAGTTTTAACAGATTAAACTACAGAGAAGGTGCAGTGTCCAAAAGCACAGCTATAACAGCTATTTACCTACTCTGCAAACACCACCAGCAGTGTCTGTCTACTGTCAGGTCCTGGAGACCACCCCATATCTCAGCAGGGCCAAGAGTCCCTGTCAATACTGACATGGGAGCACTTTTGGGAAATATGAGGAGTTTGCCCATATCTGAATTCCTCCCATACTGTAATAAACATTTTGTTCAAGTATTATCTTCTAAACACAGATACCTGTGAAGATCCCCCCACTTCACACCAATACTTCCATTCGCTTCTATTCTGCACATTTAACAATCCCCCAGCTGGTCCTTGCAAGTGCCACCGCACTTCAGCCAGATCTGTGCCCTGACCTTCCTGCCAAGACCAGCACAAAACTCCTTCCCCTCCTGCTCTGGACTGGTTGGCAATATCACTACAGCCTATTAAACAGTATGAAAAGGAAAGACTACTAAAAGCCTTTCACTGGGCTAGGCAATCAAACACAGGATTTTATTATTAAAATCTGTTTTGTCAAAAAGGAGGATATTGGCCAATATTATCTCAGTCTGCTTTCTGATCATTTCAGCGAAAACTTTCATGGTGGCCAAATCCAGAAATGTGTGGGAAATTAAGTTATTTAGCCCATTATGTCTCTTTTACCATACTAATGAGCAATATTCTTCTTTATTGTCCAGGGCATTTTTAAGTGTGTGCCTGGCATTCATAAATATATAACTGCTTTCTTGTTTATTATTTTTATTAACATAGTGAGTATTTAGATGGCTACCACATAAATACCTGGGGAGAAAAAAGTTCTATCTTATATATGGTACAATTCACCAACATTTTCCAGGACAACAGTCCATTTTACCAGCAGAGTCATTTCTCAGTGGGAACTCAATTCTGAAATTCCCAAATCCTCCACTTTTAAAGCATCCCTTCTCATGTTACACCGGCTCTTCATTCTGCTTCACTGCCACACTGCACACCATGAGAAGCCAGAGTCAAGAGGTTATTCCAGAGCTCAGTCCATCGTTATTCAATGCCTATTTCTACAAAAGCCTCCAGGAGCTTCCAATTTCTAAACAACTCTCCCATGAGGAAAGGTTTCGGTCCAGCACCATGTCTCCATCCTCTCTAGAATCCTGTGATTTTTTTTTTTCTCTCTCTCACATCCACAAATCTTTAATAATTTTCACCTTCTCTAGGCAGTTCAATGACATTTCTGATTTGCAAGTGAGTTCAAGCAGGAATTTTACCGGCTGAGTAGTTTCGCTATCTGCATGCATTTTGCTATCACATCAGTGCTGGCTTTCTTCCAACCAGGAGAGTTAGAAGAATCCTGAAGAGGTCTTTGTATTCAGACCAAGCCTTCTGCTGAGCTGTGGGCACTATCTGTAAAGTGATTCTATGAAAATGACATCATTGTGTGGCAAACGTTCTTCCTACAGTAAATTTCTTTGGCATGCAAAGTCCAAACTGAGCTTTTTCAAATTGTCAGCATCTTGAGCTCAGTCTTGCAGCTAAATACGACGTTATGTTCTTTCTACTTCATGTCTCGCACATCAGCAACAATACAAACTCGGCAATCAAACCTGAGCTGGCGTTTTTTGTGATGACTCACAGAGCTGATTAAAATACAATTGCTCACCCAGATCTGGGCTGGCTCAAAACGGCAGCAAATGTATCAAAGAGGTGTCTCTTAATTCCCCACCCTTTGTTCAGAAAATTAAACACACACAGAGAAGAGACAGATGCAGTAATGGAGTGTGCATTTTACCCTCGTTTGTAACCGGTCCAGCTCTTAACTAATGGGGCTTAATGTAGTTGTACATTATGATTTCAGATGGGTGTCTTTACTCACGCTGAGTTATGCACTCCATGAGTAGCAGTCACAAAACCGCGCACTCACCAACTGAAGCACTGAGAAATAAGGCTGGAGTGAGACTCCCTAAGTTAAAATGACATTTAATAGCGTAACAGCCACATAACCTCCAGATAGAGGCTCTTAACCCATAGCAGGCTTATTTCTAATGCTGCGTTTGTCACAGGTGACACGAAGTTACATGCTCCCCAGACAGCAGTGACACACAATAGAGAAACCTTCCGCCTCTCTGAAGGCAAAAATATTTGTCCTTGTCACCCAGCGAAAGACGGCAACCCCAGCCCAGCGTGTGTTGTAATCACACCAGCACAGCAAACCCGGGGGAGGAAAATTAAAGCAGCAAAGAGACAGGGCCTACCTTTTGAATCAATTTATCTCAGGGCATGCCTGTAGCCCTCCTCTGTAAGACACCACTGCTGTGCACTGGCAACGTCTCTAAAGTAGTCAACAAATATCGACCTCTAAAACGCCAGCCAGGCTTTTCTCTACGAACCCTGGATGTGACTCAGCGTGGGAATACATCTTCAAAAGCAAGAGTTTCAGACAGCGTTCTCTTAAAAAACCCTCCCAAACAAACAGTTCATTTCAAATCGCTCTTCCTTCTTCCTTTCGTTTTTTGTTTTTAATTGCACCACGAATGAGCTTTTTCTGGCTACTATTTTAAAAGTCTAGGCCTAGGAGAAGTTCTGCCAAGTCCTAGCAAAACACAATGTAGTTTTTAAATTACAGTCTGGCAAACTGCTGCTTTGAGACAATGATCATCTTCTAAATGACCGGGCAGGCTGTCTCAAATCGCTGCTTTACACGAGCTAGAGAAGGGGCCGCAAGAATGCATAGCGGTCACTGCTCTAACTCCATGCAGGCCCCGGACTTCGAAGATATCTGAACATCACCATGTTGCTAATGAAAATCCCAGGGAATTGCTCTGCACTGTCCCTGCTCGGCCTGAATTTGGTTACTGTGCTGAAACATCAGGATGGTACCGTGTCTTGTTACAACGCCAGACTGATACCACAACGGCTCCATCAAATAACAGTAAATCATGTCTCACAGATATGATTAAATGCCTTTGTGTTATTTAAGTCTGAGCTGGACTGAGCACTAGAGAATACTACACAGAGACTGGGCAAACAGGGAACAGCAGCCATCACCTGAACGAGTCTGACGCTCTAGACAACAATCTGGATTCAAGCTGGAAGTGGGGCTGAAAAAGCAGTGATGGATGACCTGTTGGTCTCACCAGAGATGGGAGAATCATCTATTTTCATTCCTCCAAATCCCTCTGCAGCTTTCAGACCTGCCAACGATAAAGTCCTGCCCAGCAGGAGCAAAGTAGTCCAGGATAACCCTGCAACGTAGCTCTTTCTAATAAACTGGAGTGATGGGCAATGGCACCTCCACTATAAAGCCCCACTCCGGAATCCCAGTCAGCACCTCTGGGACCACAACATGCAGGGAGAGTTTGAGAAGCTGTCAAAGGGCAAAGAAGACACAGAGCTGCCTGCCCTTCCCTCCACACAGCCATACTGCAGGTACCAAGATGGTGCCCTGCCCAGGATAGGACAATAAAAGGCCGGGAAGCAGCTGGCTGAAACTGAACCCAAACTTCAGAGACATGATGCTTCTCAGCAAAAAAAAAGTGGTTTGGAGAAAGTTCCAGCCACAACATTGCCTTTTAGGCCAAAACGAGCCCAAGCCCTGCAGTCATCCATTCTGGGTCCAGGCTGAGGGACAGCGTGTGATGTGCTAGCCACATTGCTGACAGCCTTGCTGGCAGGCAATGAACAGCTTTTTGTTGCTGGATGCAAACCCACGTCCTTCAGATGACCGCCCAGAGGCCATCAGACTTTGAACCTGCGTATCACCATGTCCCTACAGCCTAGGCCAGTGCAAACTACCCACAGTGCCACCTCCCAGGGTGCAGGGTCCCAGAGAGCCAACACCAGCAGTGCAGCCTGGGGCCACCTGCACCACAGCTGCTGCCTCCAAGCAAGCAGGGTGAGAGAGCGAAAGCAAGAAAAATATCAGTTGTCTGGCACACATTTGATCATGGCACAAGCTGATTTATCCAGGGTGGAATTCACTCCTGAACTTCCCCCAGGGGGGAAGGGCAAATTCACTTTTAATAGTTTACGTACTTGGGGGGGGGGGGGGGGGGAGCG
>JAVKLA010000042.1:16124589-16137032 GCA_034782735.1 Sagittarius serpentarius | reverse complement strand
CCCCCCCCCCCCCCCCCGAGGATCAACCAGAGCGAGACACTGCAGCCCAAAGCAGGCATGCGTCCCTGTCTTCCAGCTTTAGCAATCTACAGAGCTCTACTTGCTGCTGGCTGTAATCTAGAGCATTAACACCGTAGAAGATTTATGTTTAAAGCATATTAGCAACACTTTTTAATGATGAAGGAGGCATTTTAGCAAACAGTAAATTCTGCAGAAGCTCTGTTTGGCAGAGTTATCAATAATCCTATTAATGACAAGGTGCAATTTACAGCAAACTGGCAGTGGAAAAGAGATACAGGACTTACGTGAAACAAAAAGATAATACAATATTATTCCATTGACTGTGCTTTCTCTTAATTGCCTTGTCATGTACGCTTGGGGCACACAATCTATCACGGATGAAGTTGTTTGTTCACAAAGCAGCACGCAAGAGGTTTTTAATCCAAGATCCCTCTAGCTGCATTTCAGGATTTATTTCAAAGTTGTCTTTAATTTTTCTATTTTATATAAGTTTATCCTAATATTAGCAAGCACTCCTCTGAAAAGAAACTGCTGTGCTCGATTGTGCTACATGTACTGGATTATGTGACTGCTTACTAAGGCTTTACTCAGTAAGACTGCAGAGACTTGATTTGCAAAACAGACTGCAGATCTCATGTCACTCTTCCCTGTCCTCAGGTCTGCAGAAGGGCTGCTGGCTCTCAGGACAGAATCCAACTAATATTCATTTGTGCATGTCCAGGTGAGCCATGTTCAACATGCCAGGTTCAGTGCACATATTATAATCAAGGCATCAAGCATACCCTCTGCACAATTATGAAGCAACTCTACCAAACTGAATGCCGTAAGTCCAGTGTAACAAGTACACTTTACCCTAAGAATGTATCTATCCTAGTAACACATGAAAAAACAGACTGGAAACATTCGAGATTGTAGAAAGATGCATTTGAGGTTTTAAAATTATTTAGATTATTTATTTTCTTTCAACATTAACTCATCTTCAGGTGTCTGTGTGGGAGGGCAGACAGATGGTTACTCAGCTGAGGAACTTGAGGCTGTTCTGCCTTTGTACAATGGTAACAACCAGCAGTCTGGAAAGAAGATGGGCTTCAGACTGGGCCAAGGTCCAAATACAGGAGAAGAGACTGTGGAAACATCATTTACGGGAACTGCTCAGATCTAGCTTTTGTGTGGTTTTGCTTCAGCTTCAATTCCCAAGACTCTCACAGATGGATTTGGTCATTACGCCATGAACAGCTAAAAAGCCCAAGGTGCACATTTTTATACCATATATAGTGCTAAGAATGCAAGCTACGCTGGGAATGAAGATGATGATGAATGAATTTATTTTATTTGTAGTTTTAATTATCGGGTAAATTCCATTTACCACCTAGAATGTGAATGTGTTTTATTACAATAATATGCCTCCGGCACGAAGCCAAGACAGAGCTTGCAAGCAGGGGGGAGGGGGCGTTAGATTGTACTGGCTGGTGTTGAAAGCACTTGACATTTCTCCATTTCATTTCCTAGGTGCAATATCATAAATAAGCTCAATAAACTGTTGCTTACAGCCCTGGCCAATTTGAAACCCTACCTGATAGATTTATTTCAAGTATACCCTGTCCTCCAAAGCTGCTGGGAAACAAAAAAACTTATCACTGCCAACCTGTTATTTCTAGGTCCGACATTGTCTGTAGCATCAGTAAAGCCATTTCCAGTACTTGTTTGCAGAGTTGCTGAAAGTGACTGGAAGCTGATGGTTGCCTGTACTCATTGCTGAAGACACAGCAGATAAGGCGAGTGACATTCAGCTGCCCTACGCCACTTGCACTGCCAGAAATGGACACCACAAAAATGCAGAAATAGATTTGGATTTTTTTCAATTCATATTCCACAGTTTAGGAGAACTAGAGAATTATTCCTTGCTTAGGGTAATAACATTGGCCATTCCTTTTCTATAGCTCTCACACAGCAACCAAGTTGACTTGCACCAGAATAATTCAAAGTTTCTCGGCACTTTCTCTCATAAAAGGCATCAGCTTGGCATTACCTGCCTCTGGCAAACACAGAGCAAAAATCAGCTGAGGGTATTCCTCCAGGTGTGTGCTTGTTAAAACACACACATGTGGCTGGCATCCTCCATGCAGATGACTGATGTTAAGAGAACTGCGACTTTGGACTCTCCAATTTGTGGAGAGCCTTACCTTAAAACAAATGCAAATGAGACAGTCATGGTCTGCTCTATTGGTTCAGGTACATGGTGAAATTGGTGAAACCAATTCAATTGAGATCTGACGCCTTAGTGACAAGCAGCACAATTGCTTTGTATAGCTGATGCAAGCTGGGAGCTCACACCACAAGAAGCATTTGCAACACACACCTACCTTTGGGTTCTCCAACTCAGAAAGCTATTTCGCACTCATGCTGTTACGCTGCTCTGATATTTCAGCTTGCAAATCAAACCCTACCCTGTCCATCCCTTGACAAAGCCATTTGCCACCCCACCACCCTCTGCATGCCCAGAGTCCTACAGCAGCATTTCCCTCTCATGCATTCAGTGCAGCAGTTTGGCCTCTGATCCCAGCTGGAGCTGCCGGGCAGAGGGAGACAGTCCAAGAGATTTCCACATTATCATGGCTTTCCATGAATGACTTCAAAGGAACATGCACAGATCCTATCTTCAGGAGATTAGCTGGAAGTGTACCACCTGCGTAGGTAAGCTTGTTCCAGTCTTTTATCCTGTAACTTGCAGGATCTCCATACAGCAGAGAGAATTCAAGACCACGTTTGCCAAAGCCTCCTGCCCTGGGTCTACAGGGTGGTCATTTCCAGCTGCCAGAGCTATAGAGAGAATGGGACAATACTTACAGCCTTTCCTATAGGACAGAGAGGTGTTTATTCCAAGGTACACAGCAACCGCTATTGTATTCAAATCTTGTCCTGTTTTGAGTTCCAGAATTACTTTTACTAGTTAGTTTACACAACATACATAATTACATTTCCATGAATACAAACCCCATTTCCTGTCGTGCCTTTACATTCAAATAAACAGCTCAGCAATACATAAATGCACATGTCTGAAGGACAGAAAGTCCCTGGGAGCTTTGGGTGCATCCTTATAGGAAGGAGCTTTGCCAGCAAAGCAGAGAACAGGAGCTGCACCTGCCATGAACAGTAAACACCACTATTTTGAAAAAGTATGTGTGGGTTCCTGTGTGCAGCTGTGAAGCCCAGGGGAAGCTCCATATGCTGTCAGATTTCTACTTAGCGCTGTCAGACAGAGGTAGTTTGGGCTCCGCACAAGCTGCTGTGCATGGGGCTGGGACTGTCCCTGCTCACAGCTCTGTACGAACACAAGTGCTCTCTTCCAGAAGTCAGACTTCCAGCAGCATTGCAGCTGCAGCAACTGCCAAGTATGCAATGAAGCTACCCACACTAATGCTTTGAAATGCACCTGTGGATTTTCACAAGCGTCTTCGTGTTTGACAGACTCTCTGGATTCCCAGACATCCTACCAGGACAGCACTGGAGAACCAGGGACAGAGAAAAGGCATATTCTCCATACATTTCAGCCACTGCAGAAGTTAGAAAGATCTCAGTGAAGGAAACATAAGCTGAGCTTCACCTCCACGTCCTGCCCGTGCCAGCTGGAAAAGGAAGGATAGGGCAGAGAGAGAACAAAATCACGTGGTTGTGGTTTTCTCCCAACAATTCCAGCTCAGTGTACTGGCAGGCTCCAGGCTGGGCTGCTGACTGGCACCCCAGCTCCAAGAGCCAAACCCCCTTTGCTCCTCCCAGCCCGTGCACGCTCAGCGTGCCTGGCAAGGCCTGCCTGCAGGCTGTTTGTTTCCTCATGTAAACCAAAATGTGAATGAACCTCAAAGTTACAGGGTGGCAAAGATAGAGACGGTGCAAGTTTCCCTCTCCTGGATGAAACCTTGGGTTGTGCCAACTGGTGCTGCATTATGCACATCTCGAACTGCTCCAGCTCCGCATTAGCATTCTGGAGCACAGCCTTATCCTCCTGCCTCAGAGACCAGCCCCTGTTTTACATAAATCTTTAATGAAATGCTCTGCCTCAAGCACCAATGCCTACGAACAAAAGGCAGAGTTGAAGGAAAACACGGTTTTACCTCCAAAAAACCAGAGCAGTTCTACAGATAGCACATGGAAATTACACTTGCTACACCTCTCTGGGATCCCTGAAGCACCGCTGAAGAGAGGGTAGAGCATCAAGAAAAGCGAGGAGCTGGGAACGACTGTTAAGTACTTTCCAGAAAAGCAAGGAGGAGAGTTGTCCAACCGTGGTACATGCTAAAACACAGCAGGACCGACCCAGCCTCCCAACACGTGTGTCTGGTTGATGTACATGCGGGAGAGGCTGTAAGGCTGCGTGTACCGGGTCGCCGGCATCGAATGCTCCACAGCAATGTAACAGGCTTCCCACTGATCAGGAGACTGACGTTAAAACCTTCAGAGTTAAAAACACACGCACAAGTCTATCAACTTGATATTCCCTCTGGGATTCCAAGCGCTTATGGTTAATGCTGTCAAGTGTTTCAAGCGCTTCCTTCACAAATTTAAAGGCTGTAAATGTCCACCTCCCTCCGCAACACACTTTTAAGTAGAAATAAGAATAGAAACTGAGACTGTACCATTGTGAATCAGGACTCGGAACTGTGATTTTAAGATAAAACTAAGTACCATGAAACTAAAGACAAAATTGCAGGGGCTGGCAACACAATGCAGTAAGGACAGCTATGGTCCTGATGCAAAACAGTGACCAGGAGATGTTATAAGGCCTGCAGAGCTGAGACACAGACTGCAATGCAAAAACATCAAGCATTTAGGGCTTCATACTATAACACTCGATTGTTGTTTTTCAAAGCAGTCTACAGGAGTTAAGGCATGTATCTTCCATTAATCTTAATGGAAAATGTTTGTCTAAATCCCCAAGACTGCCTTGAAAAAGAAGTATTTCAGTTTCACAATCTGTATTGGATGCCTAAATTTTCATTTTTAATATTCACATCTGCCTGTAGGCCCCAGGTCAGTAAATCATTTAAATGTGTGCTTCAAAATGCAACACCAATAAGGCTACTCATGTGTGCAAAATTAAGTAAACATATAAATGTCACATCCAGCAGAGATGGAGTTGCTCGCATGGTTCTGTATTTTCCTGAACTGGTGCCTAAAACCTGCAGAGAGGCTGCCATAAGGAAGTTAACCATTTTGCCAACAAATACCGTAGTGTTACCACACTTATTCTTAGAAATCAAGACAAAAGGCAATGTCAGAGACACGCTCCAAGACAGACTGGTGTCTTGCAGACATCAGTTACTTGTGCACCTTGGCCTTCTCATACGTATTTCAGGCTCCCAAATCAGGGATCTGAACTAAGTTGAAAAACTGGACCCAACTGAATATTTTTCATATACCCCTTTAGTTTTTCTGAGCAGCAAGATGGACTAGGTTTTCGCTATTGAGAGGATTAAAAATAAAACAAGAAAACCCTCCAACCCCTCCCCCCTCCCCCACTACCTTAAAATAATAGTAACGCGGAGTAGAACAAACCCTCCTCCTCAGCTAGATTTCAAATACACAAAATACACAGGGCTTTGGCAATTCAAGATACCTTCAGCTTTGGCTCCCCTTACCTCTGCAGGACAGCACAGGATGACCAGGGACAGGAACTAAACTCAAGAACTTGAGCTGAGTGCCCAAAGATGAGCAGGGGGTTGTTACACCCTGTGGGATAAGGCATTTTGGGAAGGATCACCATGAACATTTGGACATAATCTCCAACTTGGGAACTGAAGTCTCTGAAAGCGTGGAAGTATTTGGATCCCATCATCTGATTGTCACTTACCCCAATCAGCATAAGAGTCTGACAATAAATTAATGACTTCATGCACACAACATTTTAGCTTTTTAAAGCCAAACAGCTATTTGTGGCTGCATTTTGAAACTCAGAACCCAACAATAATCATATAAAAGCTCAGCCATTTCCATTTGCAGGCACATCCAAGGTAAGCAGCAAGTAGGTAAGACAGCAGTTGGATGTTAAACATAATCTGGTGCGACCATGCACAGCATGAAGGAGAGATCCTGCTCTCCCACTGCTGCCTGTTGCTTTCATTGCAACAGAGACAGCAACTGGCAGACAAGTGAGGTGACTGTTCAATCTGCTGATCTAGCAGAAAATTAACACACCAAGAGGTAAAAAACCCTCCAAGGACTGCTCTGCCCCTTATCAAAACTGAACATTGCCCACAGGATGAGCCTAGGGAGTCCGCTCCCATCAGCCACACAACCTGCAAACCCGAGGCAAGGGAGAGGGAGGAGATGCACGACTCCAAAAGAGGAATGAGACTGTCCCTTTTGGCACCAGTTCATGGGTAGGATAAAACCTTTAAGCCACGCTCTTGGTGAGCAAGTGGCATCCAACACATGTAGGGGAGGAGACAAAGTTGTGGTTTTTTGGGGCTAGCCAGCAGACAGACGCAGGTTTGCACAATAATACATAACCAGTGCACGCAGAGATGCGCACATAAAAATCACAGCATGCGGCTAGCAATCTGCACGAAACTTTCCCACAGCTGTGCCGAGAGGCACACTCAAATGGAGGGTACACATTTGGCCTCCCCTCCGTACAGCTGTAAGCCTGGACAAAGTCCTGCCAAGCACAGGGGAGTGCTATTTTTCATACCAAATCCCTCCCCCATCCCTGGAATCCTCCATGTATTTTTGTAATTTGGAAGGAAGAGCACATGTGAGAGAGGCAAGAGCACTCATCTACCCAGCATGAGTTCATGGTTAGGTGCTGAAGGTACGTGGACCATCTGCACGGGGGCAGCAGGCTCATGCCAGCAGGTACCAGTCACAGCAGCTCACTGTTGGACACCTGCACAAACTTCTATTGCCTTCCTCAGGTGGCTACTGTGGTCTGAGCTGTGTCCGCATTGTCCCAGAGAGACAGTCAGCTAAACCCAACTGAAAATCTTTCACTCATTGCACTGGTACTGCCAGCAGAAAGAAAGCAAGCTGCAGTGTTTTTCTGCAGTCCTTTATGCATATTCTCTCTGGTAAGGTTATTATCCTGGCTCTTCTGCAGGCGAACACCTTCGGGACCCACATCTTCCCAAACATACACAGACCCCTGCTCCTACATTATGGCAAGACAAGGACCTATATGAACAGGTAGTCGGAGTCACAACATACCCTGCATGAAGAACAGGGTTTCCTTGAACTCTTTTCTGTATGAATGACAGCATCGTTTTCAGAAAAAGCAGCTCATTTTGATCCTTCTGAGTAATTCCACTGATTGGAGCCACCGGTAGATTGCTCCGTGGCTCATTAATTACACTCAATGTGAATAATTGCATTACTGAAATAGACTGGCTCAGGCAGCCAGGGATGGCAGAAGCTGTGCACCCACCTGTACGAGGGCCACCCGAGCACCCTGACTCCAGGAGGACAGTAGAAGGTGCTCGTGCGGCTGCAGAGAGCTGACCTCCAGAAGGTCTGCAGCTTGTCTGTTCTTCCCTGTGGCTGTATCTTGCTCCCGAGTGGATGGGCCACTTCATGCCATGGTCCCAGACGTGAATTTAGTATGCATGACGGTGTTCCTGAGGGCAGCGCCTACACAAAGCAATGCTAAACATGCTGACAAAGGCAAGGGAAGTGACCTGGAAATGGCAAAGAAGCAAGGCAAGGAGCAAAGATGAGGTGGCTGAGGAGAAACATTTGCATGGTTATACCGATAAAGGCCGCTGAGGAAAGGCGGTGAGTTTTGTCTGATACAGCTGGTGCAGTGCAGCCGTTGCTAGGTGTCTCTGGTTTGGGCAAAAGCGCTGCAGATTGGCAGCCAGAAGATTAATCTTGTGCTGCCCAGAAGTGGTGCGGGCTACACACAGAAGAAAAAAAAAATAAGCTACTTTAGTTTTTCATCACGTAGAATATTATGTCGAACAGCAGAGACGCACTGTCCTGAGCACAGTAACAGCTTCCTGGCAGCAAGCATAGAGCTGCCACACAATTCCGAGCAGCTTAAATTGTAATTCTTAAAGCTGAGGTCCCTTTTTCATAACAAGAAGCAGCAGAAAAATTACTTTTAATATGTAGAAGTAATCACTTGTAAAATCAAAGATCAATTCTAAAAAACTAAAGAGCTACTTTTCCTGACAGATAATGTTTTAAACACCGCAAGAAACAAGAAACTTCCCTTAAATAGGTGTCAGTTAATTAATGAGATTTGGTAAATGAGTGCATTTCCTGCGCAACAAACTACAGACTTCCACTTCCAAAGCACATTATGTTAAATTGGACAAAGGCCCATTATTCTGGAATAAAAGATTGCCCACTAGAGGGTTCGCACTAAAATAAGTACTCCAAGAATATCTTCATCCAGGAATGCAAGCAGTGTATTTGCAAGTGGAGACCAAGCGACCCTTAAATATAGTAATACCTCCTAAAGGAATTAGCACAGTCAAAGATTTAGCACTTAGTAGCCAAAGAAAACACTGTAGCTGGGCCAATTGGTTTATACAAAAGCTCAGGAGACAGAGGGATGAGCTGCCTCTTGTGAATACAAGACCCTCAGGGCAGGTATACGCTCTGAAGTATAAAGCCATGAACTGGCTCTGTACCCCGCAGTATACCACGCAGACATCACGTCTCTCAGCCTCAGTACCCAGGGACCACAGTGTACTTTTGATTAAACAGTGAACTACTGGTCTGTCTGTAGTTAGCTGAGCATTTGGGCACCATGCCACATTGCGGGGTATGGACAGGACACGGTGAGCATCCTTAGCACTACGCAGAAGTCCATGGTGGACTTGGGCATTATCATCAAGTGGGTGAGTGCACAGCTTGAGCACAAGATAGTGGTGGATACCACAAAAGGGATATGTGCTCCCACTTCACGCTGGAGGACATAGACATGGCAGCTTTCCATTGCAGTCCCCCAGACACCCTAAACCCACTGAGAGATGGCAGGGGAGGTCAGTAAAAGTCAACAGAAGAGAGACCAGTCACAAGACCAGTGTGGTTTATAAGGACTCTCCCCAGCTCAACCTGTAACACTCCCAAAGCCACCTCCTCTAAATCTCTCCCCAAACCTCGCCTACAGAAAGCTTTATGCCAGCAGGGCTCCCAACCCAGATGAAGGGATGCTCACCAGCGATTCACACAGTGGGCTCCTAGGCAGGTAAGTCATTTGGGATAGACACCATCTTGACCACACACTCCAGATGTCTGTTCCCTAGGCCAGTGGATGATAATCCTTAGGAGACTATGTGCTACTGACACAGAAAGACTATTCAAGTTATTCTCTGAAATAATAAGCATCAACCTTACCTCCTCAGGAACATCTCTCTGAGCTCTCTCACTGTGAACAGCCAAAGTCAACTCACCAGGATGCCAAACTCTTGACTTTCATTATGGTGAATTATTCAGAGCAGAAGTGTCACTTTAGCAGTGTAAAATTCCTTGTCATTATAAATATTTTCACATCATAACCTTCCTTCTCTTATACCTGTGGAGTCTTAGACCACACTGGTTTCTTCACCTTTAGACTGTGCATAGCTGTTCCCACACAGAAGACAGTCCCCAACTTAACTGGAACACAGCAAAACTCACAAGAGCCCTCTCTAGATCTTCAGAAAGAAGCATTAATATTAATTTCTTACAGCACTTTCAGTGATTTTTCCCATTCCCCAAAATAAATTTCCCTTTCCTACCAGAAGATCCAACTATGCACACACTCCACCTTCAGTATAATCAATATATTGACACAGAAGTGAATGCCTTGCAGTATATCTTTTCACTGATTTAATACCTTGACTTTTCCCTATGCGTCTGAACTAAATCCATTCTAAACCTTAACTGTATTTCTGTACCAATGATCTCCAATTCAAAGGCTTTGCATTGCCAATTACACACATGCATGCATATACCAACATGCGCATCTTCTGTTAATACTTTAAGCGATACTTGAATCCTTCAACATTCTCTTCAAGGCCTTTTAGTATTTTCCCCACAATGCTCTGCAGCCTACCAATTAATGCCATTGAAACATCACTGTTGCCTAATGCTCTTAAAACAGTGGTCAGAGACAGGACTGTCACAGAACCATGCGCTCCCCTTCTCATACGCAGGTACAAAGTCCTGGCTTCCCTATAACCATGTTTTTGCTAACTTACCTAAGGACGAAAACACTTAGTATTAGTTATTCACAACTTCACTTACCCACGTCCCTTTTGGTAGTTCAGAGCAGGAGTGCTGAGCCACGCTGTGAGAATCATCACTTTCTTCACTGATCCGTTTGGCATGGCCAGTGCTATCAGTTAACAGATTTTGCACACTAACAGAATGACTAGGACTGTACAGCAGGAAGACAGCAGATAGGTATGCTATGGGAGCTGGGACACACCATGCCCCTGATCTCCTGTAACATGCCACCCCTGAAATGGCAGCAGGGAGGAGTACTACTTTCCATTTCCAGGCCTGGTTTCATGCTGTCAACCACCCTGAGGTGTGGACGTGGGCAGCAGATTAACCCGTCACAGACAGGATATGTCTGAAGTCTACCAAGGGCTTATCCTCCCCGCAGCTTGTGCCAAAATAGCTGGGGAAACAAAGTGGAAACTCAAGCACCCGGATGTTCCCCAGAACCTGAATTTACAGTTAACCTTCCAAGAAGCTACTTGTATATCTCTGAAGTCTTCAGGACCATATTGGTTCTCACCTGTAGGTGATAAAAGGAAAACGAGTAGAAATAGTCCCTTCCACAAGCCCTGGCTGCCTGGGTGTTCTTGCTGGTAGCAGATGTTTGACTTCTCAGTCTGAGCAGTTTTTAAATTCAAGTCACCTGCAGTGTCCTGTTTGGGAAAAGCATTTCCTAATGCGCTTTTGTCCATTGAGATAAATGCACATTTCTGTGCTCTGGTTAAAAATTGAGGCTTTTTCCTGATCAAAGGAGCTGGAACTTCTATGTTGCATAAAACACTACAGAAATGAAAATACACTTTTTCTATTATGAGCATGAAAAAAGAAAAAGAGAAACCTTCCTACATAAACATGATAGAACAGACGCTCAAGTTGCATACTAAGCATTTTACAGTTGCTTGGGAAAGAAAATAAATACAAAATTTGAAGTTAATATTCCTCATGGAATGAGATTAAAGATATTATTTTATGCCCTACTTGAAACATCATAGTAATTTTCATCTGCACTAATAAAAATAAATCAGCAGCTTATCTTCCATGCATTAAAATTACCATTTCATGCAACAGTCACAATGTTTCCGAGACATATGTGCCCTTTGGAACTCCTGCCACAAATAGAGCTGAATTTAGGGACTGCTGCGTGCACAAATTTATTACATCAGTTCTTTCCAAAGGAGGATATTGTCATGTACAAAATGCAATGTGGGCAGCTAGAGAAAAGCATTCAGCACTGAGTAAAGACTCTTAGCTTTCAAGAGGAGAATAATTAGAACCGAACAACTAAAAAAAATAACCATATTGCATGACACCAACTGTTGGGTGACCAGCAGAGCCCTGTTTGGAGCACACTCGTCACCCAGACACAAATTAATGAATTCGCAAGCAGTCCCCCTCGTCTGCAGCTCAGCATCTGATAAAGACGCTCGTTTGCGGTGCGGGATACAACTTGCTGTTAGACAGGAGAAATCCAATATTCATTAACCAAAAGAGCCCCCACTTTGTGCTGCTGCCTGCAGTACAAGTCATCTGCCCACGGGTTTTGACAATCCCATCACCCACTGTTTTGTGAATGCTGTACCTGGAGACACCAGGCAATGCAGTAACACTCCGAGCCCACAGCCAGGGTGTTCTCATAGCCAGAGTCCATAACCGCTTTTTAAGTGATGCAAACAGAAAATGCTGGAAAGACAAAAGGTTTCATCTCAAATTTGCATACAGCAACTTCTCCTCACAATAGTTCACTCTTCAAAAAAGAGCTATATGAAAACAGAGAATTGAAGCGGCCAGTTGCACATTGGGAGGTTTACTCCAAATCCTATCAGGGAGCCTGCAGCAGTCTTGCAAGTGCATGCTTTTCTTTCGCAACCCAGGACAGTAATACATTCAACTGTGCTAAAGCAAAATTGTCAGGTGCACATATTTAAGGAGATAATACAGGCTCAGGGACTAGATATAATCATAAAAAAAAGCAGTCACAAGCTGCCTCTTCCTTGCTCTTTACTATCAGTCGTCCCCATTGTTGTACTGGACAGCGAGGGCATAGCACAATTGCTTCAGGGGAAAGGGCTGCAGGGTTCACTCTGCTGTAGCCAACACTGTCAGGCCAAAGCAAAAGCCGCACATGCAAGCCAAGCAACACAAGGAATTCATTCACCACTTCCCACGGGCAGGCAGGGGCTCAGCCATCCCCAGGACAGCCGGGCTCCATCACGCGT
>JAVKLA010000042.1:16111393-16124078 GCA_034782735.1 Sagittarius serpentarius | reverse complement strand
TGTGTAAGCCCTGCTCAGCAGTAACTGAAACATCCCTGTGCTATCAACACTGTTTTCAGCACAAATCCAAAACACAGTCCCATACTAGCTACTGTGAAGAAAATTAACTCTATCCCAGCCAAAACCAGCACAAGGTGAAAGCCTAAGTTGCTTAAGGGGTCAAAGATGACCTTTCTTAGATTCTTCTGCATCTACGTTTCTACTACTGAGCTCCGCAGTAAGTCTTGACAACATGCAGATGATCCAAGAAGCTCAGTAAAGCCATGGATGGGAAATACCATAGGTATCGTAGAGACCCAATACTACGTAAGCTGTCAAAAAACCTGCTTTCAACTCTCTTGAAGCCATGCAGAAAAGATCTTCATAGCCATCTGCTTGGTCCCTGTAAGCACTCGGTCACACTGGAAAAACAAATCCAGCAAACTGGAAAGCCCCACAGCCATCTTTCTAGTAGCATATGGGCTGAAGTCTGCTACCCCAGCGCTGGCAACACTCGGTCACGCAAGCTTTTCTCTCTCTACTGTATGCTTGAAAATGCTCTGTTTAAGACACAGCTATGTCAAACAGTCTTGTCACCATCTTCCAAATAACTCATATGAATGTCTTGCATTTTTCAAGTGGCGTCATAAAATGTGGGGCTGCACACGCCACAAACACCGACATATTTCACTAATACAATCCAGTAGCAGCATATGGAGAATATTTATATTGCCCTTTATTATTTTTTATGAAAGGTAAACTACCCTTTTGGTGAAACAGTGACTTGAGCTGACAGCATCTTTGTTTTTATGAAAAAAAATACCAGTGGCAGGAGGGTCACAGGGTTTGCAAATCACGGGTACAAATTCCTCTGGTCCTGTTGAAGGAAAAAAAAACCCCCAACATTCTCTCCTTCTCAAGATTTCACAGTCATTTATCTTTTAAGTTGGCCTTGCTCAACTAGTTACTTGACACAGTAATTAACAGAAATAAGAAGATACATATAAATAAAATTCAGATATTGACTGAGTCTTGAAACACAAGTTTCCATGATTTAAAAGTCACCTCCTTGACCTACTTTCATATCTTAAGGTCAAACACTTCTAAATGAGGAAACGAGTGATTCTGCTTCTTAGTGCAGGGCTGACACTAAGCAAAAAGTTCTCTGCATGCACTGGTCTACTACAGCATTCCCAGGCCCAGGAAGCAGTAAGATTTCAGATGTCTGAGTCTAATTAAGTCTTCCTAATTGCTGCTTTACTAATTGGGGTGGAGCAGTTTTGTCATTATTTTAGCTGTTGACAAACAATTAAGTAGAATGCAGCATTAATTCCTTCTTGATCTACTGAGGAAAGCCAACACACGTTCAAACTCAAGTGAGAGAAACCAAAACTAATCAGCGCAATGCAATATTAGCACGTCATCTCACCAGGTGGAAACCAAGAAACCAGCACTGGCTCCCTGCAGTGCCAACAGCAAGGATCATGTCAGCATTCCCAGCCCAAGCTGGTAAGATACCAAAACCTCAAGTCTTTGCATTTGCACTTTGCTTGCTGACAACGATAACTCTAGACAAGCCCCGTAATCTCACTGTCCCTCTGTTTCCGTCTATCAAAAGTGGATAACAGCCTGTCTCTAACATGGAAGGACGCCTTGATAAATGCACTAATTATCACCAGACACCCCACCCAGCAAGTGAGATACAGACCATTTATTTGCCTAAAAATCTTCCAGTTATAAACTACTACCAGAAAACTCTGCAAATCAAGACCCTGGAACCTGATTTAATTAAATCAATGAGAATTATATCATTAATTTATAAGAGAGCTCAAACCTAAACAGGAAATTGTTTGTATTGACCAGCACACAAAACCCTTTCATCTGCTGAGAGCAAATGCATTTTTATTATTCTTAGCACTGCAGAAGACTCATTGAACCGCTCAGTGGTACCTCTGCTATCGAACAGCCCTTGCAGCCCAGCTGTACCTCCGCTGCCCCATTTGTCATCTCAATGCACCATTTGTTCCTCAGAACACAGATCATCTTACACAAAGCAGTTGTCATGCGTCTTCCCAGTCCCTACCGTCTCAAGCACTTTACACATTCCTCTCCACATGTGCTCATAAAAATCACTTGCCATAAGAGTTTTTAAATGGGGCTTGTCAAAACATCAAGATAGAAGGTGTGCAAGACAGAACCTCAGATTTCTTGTACTACTTGCCGAAACACCCATACACACAGCCTTATACAATAGGCTTCTCTTTCCAGAGCATACCACTTAGATATTTGGACGTGGCTTGTAAAGGAGAAGAATCCTGCCAGGAGGGGAGGCAAGAGAGACACAACAATCGTAAAAAGAAACTTCATGCATGTAAAAGCCTACAAAAAGTAAAACCTGGCTATCTGCAACAGAAACTATTAGAAAGTGATTTAAAGCAGTTTGGAAATACTGTTTCAGTGGCTGGTTGAACACCTCCTTTAGAATACAAACGTTCAGCAGGCTATTTATAGTCCAAGGGGAAAAGCTCCTCATTTCCCCTATCCAAGCACAGCAAGCCACAGTCTATTCTCAGTGAAGAACATGAATTTTGAGCAACTCCAATAGACATGAACAAGTCACTGGATTTATCTCAATGTAACTGATTTCAGAAAACTTAAAGAAGCGATACTCAAGACAAGAGCTCTCAATCTCAAAGACACTCAAACCTCTACTAGACCTGCTATTGTGAAGATAGCAATTGATGGTTTATTGACTGCAAAACACTGTGGATCAAGCCTTAGTATTTGCTAATATCTCTGCTGAAATTGGCCTTTAATGGTCCAATCCAACTCCCATTAATAAGAAACAAGACTTATTTTCTTTAATGGAGTTGAATGAAGCTGTAGCAGTTAGCATCTGATAGGGAAAAATAAAACATTTGGACCAATTAGTCTTACTGGCTACATTTTATCTGATATGAAAACTTCAAATCTAGGGCTACAACAGAGAAATTATACTGCTACTTCCAAATTAAAAAAAAAAAAAGAATAAGAAGGTGTTGAGAAGTGGAAATCCACCTCTCATTTACTTGGGTGTAATTCAGAAGTAACCTTGGCAAAGCCAGGGCAGCTCCAGGAACATAAATATGCAGTGACAGGGAAATCCAGCCTACTATTCACATCACATATTTCATGCTTCTTTCTAATTCACAGTAATACCCCAAGTTAAGTTGCTTATTAGATGGGCACATTCTCCTAACCACAGCCAGACTTGTATTTTATGTTGGGCTTGCCATCAGTACTGACTGCCCTTTAATCATAATTCTGCTGTCATCTGTGGTTCCACTCTGGAAGATACTTGAATACACAAACTGGATAGACGTTAGCACTGCTATACCCCAGAAGAGAGAGACATACGAGCAATGCCACAAGAGGGACTTAGTCGTAACCATCCCTATTTATACAAACCTCGTGCACATTTTCCTAACAATCTATACTCTCAAATACTTCTGTTGGCTTACATAACACTGTAGCACATGCTTCCAAACCCCACAGGACACCAATTCACAAATAATGACCTTCATGAAATGACCTAATAACAGCTAATAACTGTGCCATAAAGAACAAAAAGGTCGTTGCACAGAAGGCCTTTCACGGAATGAAAAAAGATGAAATTTTTATTAGCAGAATCGCTAATGGACACCTGGTTCTCATGCGATCTACCTATTTTTAAGAAATGCCTAGTACCAGATAATGAAGTTATCCTAGAAAACAAAACCAAACTCCAAAACAGCAATTTCAAAACGCACACTGCAGTCTGGCAGCTTCTGAATGAAATGCTCCGTAGGTGTTTGTGTACATTTATAATTTACTACATCACATTAAGAAATAAGACAACTGCAAACGACAAGCTGATGCTCTCCCAGCTGTGTACACTATGTAATGGTATCTTCTACCAGGGCTTAGCCAGCCTTACAACCAACTTCTCACTTGGAAGACAGACAGAAGGATCCAAAGGATCCAAATCATCTCCAGCAACTGAGTAACAAACAACAGTGACTCTGCCTTTATAAAGTTTGTATTGCTGGTGTTTTAAAGCAATACACTTTGAATATCTGAAATGTTGTTTAACATATGTACATGCCAGGAACAAAAGCACAAATCCCGTCCCTGATGCACAGAACAAGCATACAAGGCTTGCGCTGGCAGTCTCCACAGAGGCCAAGAGGAACAGAAATCTCTCCTCCAGGTCTTGCCACAACCGCAGCCATGAGAGAGGCTGCTAACCTTGTCCTCCAGCAGTGCTCAGAGATGGGGAGGACTAACTGCACCTTTCCCTCCATCTCCTCTCCTTGGAGCAGGACAGAAAATACCAAGGGACACTGCTCCTTAGCAGGGACCCACAGCCTGCTTCTCACCTTTTTGCATGTTGTGTGCATGAGGCACACGTGGTTCAGCTACGCCAAAGTTTGCCCCCAGGTCCTGAAAGAGAAGGGTCCTATTTCACCTTGCTCTACTCCAGACCTTGATTTCATCCTGCATGCCAAACTTGTATAAAATCACTGCTAATCTCACAAAGGCAGACATCCATATCTGACAGCTCATGCAGGACCAAAGAGCCAAGTACACAAATGGCAGTAAAAAAATAGCTAAACAGCTAACAGCCCGTAGCCTTAATCTGCAAATGCGCAGGCTCAGATACTGTCCCTACTGACGTGTGAAGAACTGCTCACATGCCCCAAATTGTTCAACTATTTAAAATATCTGCAAGATTACAGGCTTAATATACACAGCAATTTTTTATGCCAACGTATTTTAAAGAGAGCGAAGTAAAGACAGTTCAAGCCCTGATCTTCCAAACCTTGCCTGCTTCCTGACTTGGTTGTGTTGGATGTGATTGACACAGTGATCATCATTAAAATGACAAACTGATTTAAAAATACAAACAAACAAGAAAACCCACAAAACAAGAACTCCAAACAAAACCAAAACCAACTTCAGCACAGAACTACTGGATTCTGTCAGGTCAGGACTCCAATCATGTGCCATGACCCAAAAGGATGAGTCAATAAGCCAAATTAACTCTTTCACCCGTCTTTCAATTTTCCTTCCCCCCACCCCACCTCCTTTTTCTGCCAATAGGCATTGTACCTTAGCTTGATCTTTGAGAAACACACAGAGGACCCCACTGTGTCTGTGACCAGGTGACAGTGGGCATCATGTTAGAGACCCCCAAACATCTCCAACTATTAAAACCACTGTATTTGCAGCAGCTGCAGCTGTTAGATTGCATGAAGGGAACAGCAACAAGCTGTTACTCAAGTGAAAAGTGCACCCAGTCTGTATGTGCAGAGTCAACACAAAGATTTTAAAGCTTCATACCCAAACCCAAGGGATGCTGCTTTCTGAAAGATGTGAAAACTGGAACCATGGATCAGGATGGATCAGCCCATCTGGAACATGGCACCAAACTCAGCCAGCCACACTCTTAGCTTTAAGCATGCTCCCAGCTCAGGAAAAAATCTCTAGATGCAATTCTAACCACATAACTAATGCTATGAAACTTAGCGAGACGTAGGCTTTTCTTTACGTCCTTACCTGGAGTAGACTCAATGTAAGAGCGTAAGAGTGCACAGAAGTGCCTCGCTGAATCAGGCCTCACGCTGTGACCTGGTCACAGGATAATTTATACAACACTTTCACATGCTCTTGATCTTTCAAACTGAATTTCTATATTAGATCCACTGTTTGCAGTTGCACCTGTAACCTTGATGAATTATTTCATATTGTGCCATTCTAACAGCCGAATCATAAATGACCCATGTAACTGTAACCCCAAACTCCTTGCTGTGCATGTGGATAAAGAAGCTCTGCAGAGTTTCAGTTCCATGAACAAGACGATAGATTTGAATGAAGTGATGGAAAAGATGGGAAGATCTCAACAGCCATCTTTGTTGTCTGCAGATACACCGAGTACATGTAGCATCTTGCTTGTGTTCTCGCTTCAGCACAGCTGAAGTCCTCTGGCAGCAATCCAGGGACAGCCACTGAGCCCCGGTGCTTTCAGAGGGCACCTTCTCCCATCCACGGGGCAGAGCGAGGGACTGTGTGAAGATATTCCATAACCCCGCATGATCCTCAGTCCTATACCCTCTCCGGAGCTCCAGCCCTGCAGAAAGCATCAGGCCTTTTATCAGCACCAATGTGGAACATTGCAGCTTCTTGGCACTTGTGACTTTCTCTTCCATCTGCTTGTGGAAGATACGTGGAACACGAGCCCCAAGCCCAGATGAGCAGGCTGTACATGGTATATGATGTTTATACACATGCATTGGAACAGACTATACGTACACATTCAAAACTGCTGTAATCAGGAAATGAGCCATGAAATGTGTAAGCAACGGCACATTAATAATCTGTTTTATAGCTTAAATTAGAATCTTTGGAATTTCACAGCCAGAGACTTTTAAATAGGTCAAAAATGTGGTAATCACACTTAATGATCGCACTGTGATATGCACTGCATCAGAGCTAGGAGTGAGGAAACCTGAGCAGAATCGGTATGAACTACTTGCACATTCAAAAAAGCATTTAACAAACCTCAAGTGATTTTTATACCAAAACCAAACCACATAGCCCAGGCAAGAATTTTTTTGCTTTTGGTCCTGCTCTTTGGAAATGAGCTGCAAGATTCCACATGATCACAGAGATCAAATGCTGTGCCTCTGTATCTTCCTTTCAGTTGGCACTGCAGATTAGCAAAGGCTCCAGATTTGACCGCTTACAACTAGCGAGCGTTTAGTGGTGGAAGGAAAATCTTCCCCAACTGAGGAACATGGTTGATTATTGTACTCGCCCACACACATTTCACCCCAGGTAGGCAGAGCAAAAACACATTCCTGGGTATCAGCGTTTTGATTTCTTTTAAACAAGAGAGCAAGAATCAACAGACCAATCACAGTAATCTTCTAGGCTCCAAAGCAGGGAAAATCTTCACAATTTTTCGAAGTTGAGACACATGCTTACGTTCTCTTCACATCAACTTGACTTTAGGTACAATACCCCTGATGGAAAAATTGTGGGAAAAGAATTTCAAGAAAATAGGCAGTCACTGCTAATTAATCCTGTCCTGTCAAGCTGCTGAGGCATAACCAAAAAGGTAAACCAAGAAAAAAAATAAACCAGCTATATTCTGTGGAAATAAAGTCAATGTTTGTCTACTGTGAAAGTACAAAGTCAGCAGGGGAGACTGCTTGGAAGCTTACACGAAAGCAGGAGAGAAATGTTTTTTTGGTTTCTTTTTTCCTCCAGTCAGACTTGGCTTCTTCTAAAAAACAAAGCAAGGCAAAAGATGAAAGGCCTTCTTTTCTGAAGCCAAAGATGAAGACTACAAAGAATATTAATGACTAACAAGTCTGTCTGTAAATGCCATGAGCTTAGCCGCAGTAGGGACAAAAAGGAAGAACAGCACTGCTATTAACTAATGAAGTTTCTGATCTAACAAGCAGTGATGAAGGCCGATTAGGTCATTTATGGAAGGGAACATTAGTTCAGAAGAACACAGGTTCCCTATGGAGGATAAAAGGAAAGAGGGAAAGATGCTATTATATACATGCCAAAGCTCAGTATGGTTGCGGTTCATTCACAAAGCACGTAAAGGTAGTAAATTCCCAATCAGGTCCTGTCTGTTCCTTACAGATGTTTGTACACGCTGATACACCAGACAGCTATCCTGCAGGAAACTCAAGAATTGTAAATTTATCACTTGCCTTATATTACAAAACACTGGATTTTGATGAATCGCATTTCCTAAAGGAAAACTTCAAAACATATAGAAGCTTGCCTTGATCCGGCATGAGCCTGCCTGGCCACCACAGCTTCCCAAGACTCCGGCATCCCACAGTGGCCCAGGAGGGTCTTACTGACAAACGGCAGAGCAGCAAGGGAGGCAGGCGCCAGCCTCTCACCTCCGCGCTGCCCTGTGACAAGTGCTGCCGTGCGAGATCAGTGCAAAGCACGTTCCTCTGCATTTGAAGTTTGCCCATTCTCTTTTGAGAAATCCTTTTAACTTAAGGAAATGAAGCAAAACAAAACCAGGCAGAAAACAAACAAACAAACAAACAACTCGGAGCCAAAAGTGACACTACACAAACTTCAGATTTGGAAGCTGATTCACTTGCCAGCTCATAGGCATACACACCTAGCGTGTCTATATTTATACGCATGGACTCCAGCTCTCTGCTCTGTAGAGGCATTCTCAATATTTTTAAACCAGCGATAAATCAAGAATTACCGCACTTATAGGAAAGAAAATGGAAAAATCCCTCTTTTCTAAGCTGTGACCGTTCAGGTGACAGAAGTCTTGAGACAGCAGCTCTCCTTGCAACATCCAGCAAGACTGAGAGCCAGGATGGATACAAAAATTTTCTCTGAGATCCTTTCCCTTGACAAGCTACTGCTCACTCCTTCAGACAGACTGTATTTTGGATTGGAGTCTGATCCAGTAGGTGATACGAGAAGCTTTTGTGTTGGGATGGAAATCTGGGGAGCATTCTGATCACGTGAAAGATGGCAATGTTTAACCAAGTACTGCCAGAGAGCTGTGCTGCTGCCCCTGCCTTACGGGGCTGGGAATTAAAGGCTGCAAGTTCAATGCCCAGCTTTGTCCATAACCCACAGTGGTCTCAGCAGATCACCAAACTCACTCAGCATCTCCTTCTGGAAAATGGGGATAACAACATGTCTCAGCAGCATCACAAAGGTTTGTTAATGCTCGTAAGCACTTTGTAGATAAGGAACATCAAGACAGCAGTTAGCAGAGGGATTTGGGGCACAGAGAGACATAAATCCAAAGTACTCATATCATACACTCTTTTTAGACAAGCATAGCAGCAGATCAGCTCCCTACATTTAGTGGTTGTGGGCTCCATCCTCTCAACATACTGAGCACTCTGCCTTTGATCCAAAAAATGAGTCCAGGGAGAATATTTACATGTTTAACATTAATCATATGCTTAAATCCTCTGAATCTATAAAGAGGGTAAAAGAGAAAAGTGTTCCCTAGCTCCAAAACAAACACAAATTCCCAGAAGTTATATTTAGGACATGAGCAAACATTTGACCAGCTAAGGCCCTCACTACACACCTGCTACATTCCCACATCCCTGAAAAAAACTGCAGGTAGGAAAAGTGTCCAGAGTGAGTTTGCTTAGACAAAACATTTCTAACATAACCAAAGCGATGCTGTTAGAAAGAAGCACCCCAGAGTACTTGAACTGCTATTCCACAGGCGAGCAGACCTTGAGCAAGGAAATGAGAAAAAAAATAATAGTTTACTAAGGAAGTCACCACACAGATTTAAACTTATGATTATGAATTCATTTGCTACTGTTAATTCCTTCATTCCTGCACTTATTAGCCATCTACTGTGAGAGAACAGGTCTTCCTCAGAGGGCAGGCACTGTCGCCCAGTCCTCATAAACACCACGTGCCTTGCAGCAGCCATCAGCAGCACCCAGAAAGCATCTTCTCCTAACTCAGTATCAAAGAGCAACAATACTAAACAAAAGGCATTGGACACCACCCCCCCGCCCCCGTAAGCCTTGTTCATTTTAAGCACACGCTCCTCTCTCTCATCTTGGATATCTGAAACATCTAACTCACTGTTACATCCTGCTAAAACTCCTGGGCTAGCTAATGGCCTGGGGCTACGAGTCTTCCACGCTTGCTGGCCGGGGTGTCCAGAAGTCTCTGCTCTTGCATCAGCCCCACCTTGACTTGTTTCCTGCAGGTGCACCAAGTCAGTGGAGCAAGGACACGGCACTCCTTTTGCACAGGTGAGCTCAGCAAGGCAAGAGCAGGTACCTGCAGCACTAGGGTGCAGAGCTCCACGCGGTGACAGACACACTCCTGCAGAGGAGGACGCATCAGGCTACGTCCATGACTGCAGCGTGGATATATCCCTGACCAGATCAGCATCTGCAGCATAAACAAATAGCTGGCTTCCAGAGATGATTTTTCAAAACTCTGTTAAACAAGCATGTATAGCGAGAAAAGCCTCAGGCAATTAAAGGGCCACTATCCAGAGCTTCATTGCTTTAGCAGATGCGTAAACATTATCCAGCTTACTCACAGCACCATCACACTTTGCCAGCGATGGGAAAAGGACAAATCACCCTCTCACCAGCATAAATCAACCAAGATGCTAAATAAGGCTGCTAATTATTTCTAAAGATTTTTAAAGACTCCTTTAAGATTACTGGCCCTAAATTTTATTAAATAACACTTTAAATCCTTTCAAATGAACATCATCAGGTGAAGCTGACTTGATGGTATAATAGAAAAGTTTTCTCCTCAACTAATGTCTTTTTGTGAAGTGTGCTGTATTTTAACAGTGCACACCACTTAATAAACAAGAGGGAGCTCTATCAGTTGCATCTTACAAAGGGTTAACAAGGTAATTACCTACCTTGGTTGGCTGAATTGGAACTATACAAAATGCTGTGTCTCAGAGGAAGTAGAAGCGTATCCCTACCTTCACCTGCCATAAACAAGAACCACGAGAGATAGAATTACATCGCTGGGTGAGGCTGTAAGAAGTCCAAGGGAAGTTAACACAGCAGTAGAAATGCTGGTTTTGTTTCTCCACCTCCTTTGCAAGACACTTTGCTGTCCCAATGTTTGTAGGTAATACAGAACAAAATTCACTGCTAGTGCAACTCATTAGCATGAGCTGGCAGACCCCACCACCAGCGAAACCCTCTGGAGAGGGCCGAATGCCCCAGAAGACACCACCGTGACTTTCCTTCTCACCGTCTTCCTGGAGGAAGAAGCACTGTCTGTCATGATGGGGTAAGCTACAAGGCATAACTCAAGCCTGTGCAGTCTCAGAGCATCTCTGACAATAAGCGAAAACCTCTTGGACATCTCTGGTGCCCTTTGTTTGGCGTCTCCACTAATATCACCCAGGAGGACAGCTTTAACAGACTTCATTGCCAGGCACCTTCCCTTGGCTAGAGCCTTGACTCGTCCTTTGCTCTACCATTTCTTTGTTGTAATCTATAAAGAGCTAGAGAGTAACAAATGAATGCACTCCCCATCCTCACCGCTTCACCCAGTCATCCTTCTCCATCCTACACATGCAGTCCACTCCTCCTGCCCCCATCCCTAACAAAGTAAGTGAGATTTAAAGAGTTCTGGAAAGCAGAGCGCCAGCAAAGTGCATCTTTCAGGGCGGAGGAGGGCAGAGAGGCCTCCAGGCAGGAGGTGCCACTGGCTGCACCACAGAGCACAGGTATCCCACAGCAGGAGCTGAACCTGGGTAAGGATGGCTGGAATACACCTTTTGTGCTGTATTGGCTTGAGAGCAATAACTAAATTCCAGTCTAATTTCCTTCTGATCTACAGCTTTAACTCCTGAATCACTCCCATTAAGTCAACTACCAATGTGGCATCACTCTGGATTTTTGCCTTAAAGAAGGAGCCCAATGAAGCTACTAAAACAACAACAATCCTTTTATCTATGAAATACCTGCCCAGGAAATTTCTTCCATGGAATGTAAGCGTCAGTATTTTAGGTTTCAGCAACAACACAAGATGTGCCACTACCCCCCTGCTCGGAAAATGCAGGGGCAGGGAACTGTATTAAAGGACCATCAAGTCCAGAGAATACAGTCCCAGTACAAATGGTTCCTCCTCCGCACTTCTCTTTTCCTCCCTCATCTTCCAGTGTTTCATGCTGTGCCAGAGCATCGCTGAGGGACCAGTGCACAGTGTGTGTCCTCACACAAGCCACCAAAACACCCCAAGCTATACGGTGTCACCCATGGGTATTAAAGCCATCACCGACGGACGGGGTCTGTGCAGCTGCTCCTATGTCCTGTTAATTAGGTACTACGGACACGCTCACACTGTAAGCACATCTTTGACATAACATAGCATGACAATTTCTTCAGAGTCACAGAAACACAGAGCATACAAATAAACCTGAATGCTGAAACCATTTCATTGTTCATAAGAATATGCACATTGCACCTGTTACGACCAAGGGCACTGCCTGTGCCTTGGAGCTGATTATTTCAGCCTCTAACAAGCCTATCTGTCTTGGAAGACTGTTAAATTCCAGGAGTAAATAAAGCACAACAAAATTATTTTACAAAAGGAAATCATTACGAATATACAAAGAGAGGTCTTTAAACCCAAGGTAAAGAAAACAATCCTCAAACTGACATTTTTTCCCTGAGCTTCTTACTAACCGCTGAGTCAGTTTAAATTAGATTTAGGTGAAAGAAAATAACTCCAAGATTGATATTGGTAAAGTCCTACCCTTCCCAAACATTTGTTTGGGAGTCCAACTGCAACCCCCCCACACCCCACCCCCCCCAACAGTGAGGAAGGCAGGACGCTCGTCACGACACGCCCGGGGACCGCTCTCCCAAACCCCATCCCGGCAGGAGGGACCAGCCCGCAGAGGCGACGCTCCCGCAGCCCCCGAAGGGAGCCGGAGCCGCGCCGCAGGGAGCAGGTGGCAGAGCCGGGCGGCGAGCCGGTCCCTGCAGCCCAGCCCCGGCGCCGCCGCCAGCCGGGCCCCCGCCGCCAACACGCGTGGGGCGCTGGGGGCATCGATTTTTACGCAGAACGAGGGAAACGGAGGAACGCGGGAGAGGGAGGCAGCATCCCCGGCGGCGGCCGCGCGGGGCGGAGAGCGCGCGCCGAGGGAGGGGGCCGC
>JAVKLA010000042.1:16087125-16110927 GCA_034782735.1 Sagittarius serpentarius | reverse complement strand
GGGAGGTGTCGGCGGCCGTGCGCGGTAAAGGGGGGGGGCCCCGAGGCGAGGAGCGGCTGGAAGCGCCTGTGCGTAACGTGGCCGGGCATGAGTCCGCCCCGCGAGGGCTTTTAATGAAGTACAGATGTTCCCTAATATAATTATATCGTCCTCTTCCTGATAATTGGCTTTGGCAGTCGTGCTGATCGAAATCCCCCTGCGCGGCTGCCGTTCAGCCCCCGCCGCTCGCTCCGCGGCAGCGGAGAGCCGGGGCCTCCTGCTGAAACCGCGGCCAGATCCTGCCCTGCGCACCCACAGGTGCGGGAGAGGCCCCCACGTACCCAGGACCCTGCTCCTGTGAACCCCGTATTTAGAGACCTGTGATTTCAATAGAAGCTTTTGGCTCCCAGCAGGTGAAAATATGGGGCGACGTGTATTTACTTATTTCTTAAAGTGCACGTCCTTAGAAAGAAAGACTGGGCCGCTTGTAGGAAGGGAGGAGAAAACATTTTAGTTATGCAAATGAAAGGTTATTGAGAATGCTGGGGAAGGGCCGTCTTACTGAACAGGAGCACAGTACCACTTCAGGATGGCAACAGAGGATGTCCCGGCCAGATGAGCAGGACCAGCATCCCCTCTCTGCTGCTCCTTCGCTATACCTGTGCTCTCAATGGGCCGGGTGAGCAGCAGCCAGTTAAAACACTCCAGTTCTCCCCGGCTTGGTTTCTCTGTAGAGAAATTGCCAATGAGGACATGCTAATACAAGCCAGATATGTGGGCGTTTTATGCATGTATGTGGGGAAAATGGATCAAACCCACAAATTCATCCTGCAGAGGACAAGCAGCCAACACAAGGTAATGATTTCTAGTCACTACAGGCCCCAGACCAGACTTCTTTCACCCACTGACTCAAAGCTGAAATGTGGCTGTGCCATGCCTGCTGACACTTGGGCACTATGAGGAGTGTAAATACTACAGACAAGCAGGATTAGGGAATTCTCCCAGCCCAGGGTTGCGGAGGGGAGCAGCAGACAGCCTGCACATCTGTAGCTCTCTTCATACGTCAGCCCAGGCGGTTTCTGAGGGGTTGTGCATTCCTGCACAGTAACACAAAATGTGGGTTGGAAGTGAGCTTCCCCCACCCCCAAAAGAGAGTATGTCCTGCCCGCTCCTCTTGCGCAATACACCAGCTTCTATCAACTTGTTTTTGTTTTAACTGAAGGCAAGTGACTACAGTCCTTTCAAGTAATGACCAACTTCTCACCCCAAACACACAATGATAAGTCACACTCCCATTTTATATTTACCAGTGGTACCAAGGTGACACCTGTGGACTGAGAATCCTTTTGTACCTATGCAAAGGGTAAAGGTGTAGCTCTACCCAGAGACTGGAGCTATATCAGCATTAATTCTGGCCTCAAGCCCATGCTCCAAGGCTGTCCCTGTGCAGGTTTTTCCTCTGGAACAAACTAGCCCTCCAGCCAGGCGAGCTCAGCTCCAACAGGGTGGCTCTGCAGGCCCAGCATAAAGATGGCTAGAGACACGCTGAATTGCATACACGGACACCAGCCCTCTGCACAAGGATCTCTGCATTTTCCTCAGCAGAAACAGTAAAATGGTCCTTGTTTTTGCAGCTGTGCTCTGCAGATTTGTGAGGACACAAGCAGTTGGGGGCTTCACAAGCTGTGCATGGCATGGGGCATCCTTGGTTTGCCTTCTATTGGGCCACTTTGGGGTTTTGCTCACCCTTTAATACCCCCATGGCTGCTCAGAAGACAGGGAAGCCTACATGATCACAGAGATACAAGTGATGCTGTATCTTCCAGACACTATTTTTCATATGCTTGCTTTCTGTTCTTGATTCCGTTGGGATCCCCAGAGAGCGAAGGCATGCGGAAGGTATAATGTCAGAGGCAGCTGTGTGTGTTCCCTAAGCACAAATGCTGCTGCAGTGGATGGCTTAGGAGGCAGGACAGGGATGAAGAAGCTAAGGCTATCCTTTCCTCTAGTTTCACTTCAGCCATTGTAGAATCTTTTCTTAGAAGTATATAAATATAGAAGAGGTGAGGGAAACACAAAATCAACACAACATGGAACAACATGGCTTGAACCAGCAGACAGGCAGCCTGACAAACTGACTCCACAATTTCTCTCTTAAGGTCTTTTCTCTAAATGTTAACTTTTTTAAGACCCATCATAATTACAGGCTCTCACTCAGACTTCCCAGTCTTCCTCTAAAACCAACACAGAAATAACTTCAGAGAATTACCTAGTTTAGTTTTCCCTCAAGGACAGATGCAGGAAAACATTCACCCTAAATGGGGTAATCCTCCAGTTTGTGAGCTCTTGAGTGAAGATGCAAGTACACTCGTACACTTACCTTATTAGCAACATCCTTGTCTGTCTTACGTTTCATGGATGTTTCAGCAGGAGTCTTCTCCTCCCCCCAGTTCTACAGATCAGTAGTTTTCAGCTGTCTCTCACTGACTCAATTTTTCTGCCATCTTTCCAGGTGTTAAGCTGATAAGTGTGTGATTTCCAAGGATCAGCTTTGTCAGAAAGAGGAGGAACAGTATACTTACTCCTCTCTGACCTCTGTTATATTTCCCATCCTCCACCTCTTATTAAAGGTAGATGGTTCAGAGCTGGCTTCAACTTGTTCCTTAGATATTCCAGGGTAATCTTCTTCAGGCTTTGCCCATTTCAGTGCACCTTTTGTTTCTGTGCCCCTCTGCAAGTAGGTACATGTTGTTTCCTGAAGCTGGTCTCCTGGAAGTAGAAAACAGGGAAGCTTACTGTAGAATTCAACCAGTAACAGGTCAATCATTGATTTTGTTCTTTATTTCATTCCATTTTAAGAATAAATGCTTTCTTAAAAGAAACAAGGTAATGTAACTGTTTGATCCCGAGCAAATAAGAACGCCTTTTTTCCCCCCTGGTATAAGGCACCTGTCCAACATTTTATTAACTTTGCTAATTGCATTAAGCATCCTGCAGTGCTGAACAGTCCTCAGCTGCTAATTCCCAGATCACTATAGTTTAGTTGACTGTTAAATAAGAAAAATTCATAGCAGGGAAAAAAAAGACATTTTAGACCCACAGTAGCAATCAAATGATCATACAGTTCTGAATTCCAGTCGGCTTCTAGCAGTGATCATATTTTATGAAATACTGGAAGATGATGTTAGGACTCACACAATAAAGATGACACGCTTCTGCGTTGTATGGGTACAAGTGAGATTGATTGATAGATACTACATGTTCAGACATTTATACAAACAAGAAAAATTACGTTTCCATATGTGAATATTTTATGCAGATTTTTATGCAGATAATTTGTATCGTCTCTTTCATTTTGTTACCTGTAGTATTACTTGTGAACATAATAATAATCTGAATTTACATACGCACTTTACTGGAAGGTCTGGATCTGGCACATTGGGAAGTAATTTCTGGCTGGAAACATTAGCAGTGTGATAACTATTTAGACAACTATATGAAATGAAATAAGCACTTGTCAAAGGAAAAATGCATTGTTATGAAAACTGGAATTGGTATAGTCTCAAATAAAAATGTAGTCTGTGAAAAAGAGTTAATCAGAAATTCTCTCCTGCTACTCTCCTGCCTTACTGCTTTTCTTGTTTCTTTCCTCCTTTTCCTAGGGCGAAATCCTGCCACCCAGAAGCAGAGAGCTGGGGAGGCAGAAGCAGCCGTACCATGCTGCAGATGTGGAAAAGCAGTAAATCACTGCTCAAAGCAGAAGGTTGGCAGGCTCCCTGCAGTCCGGGCTGGTGGCTCTGCTTGCAGGGATCAAACATGCCTGTGCCAGAGGGGGACCCTGTCCAGGATGTGTGTGCACCACACACACGAGGACTGGTGGTGCATGCACAGTATGTTTGACATGGGAGATGCTGAACTTTATAATTTTGGTTCTGACAGTAGTCAAGACCTGAATTCTGCTCAAGAAGCAACAGGAGAAGCAGCAAGGTTAGAGGGGACATATGGAAGAAGCTGCAACTGTCCTGCAACCACTGCCAGGCAGTGGTTTCCAGATGACATGATCTACATTTTCCACTCTTAAGAAACACAAGGGCTTTTTGACCATGGTTTTGTGAAAGGAATATTATTTCTGCCTTTTCTTATATGAGCACCAAAACCCATTGTACAGCCAACCAGAAAAAAACTGTATGGAAGGTAGCAGGAAAAAAAAAAAAAGCCAGTCAGGCTACAGCTAATCATATTAATTTATATATGTTTATAATTAGCCTGTTTAAACATTCATTTCCTTTCTTTAATAAAGACCATATCTCTCCAGGACCCTCACCGTGTCCATTCTCTTTGTGACAAACAGTAGAGATAGGTACCAATTACTCAGCTGTTATTTAGTAAGTACTCCAAAGTACTTTGATGCAGCAGCATTGTAAATTGTCAGTAGCAGCTAATTGTCTCATTTTAATTCATTTTTAATGAGTCACCTGGGAGAATGAAGAAACATCACAAACCCACAAAAACCTAAGAATATTTTTGAGTTAGTGTCCCAGTCCCTCTTTATTTCTGCCTTCCTACAAAAGGACTTTTTGTTATTAGCACACAAAGGTGCAGCCCCTTAGCTTCACCCAGCTGTGTGACAACATCGTTCTCTGTCACATCGTAACCCATCTCCCATGGGCAAGGGAAGATGATGGTAGAATCTATAAAACACCATGGAAGGAATCCAGAGAGTTGAGGCCTCTGGTCCTCAGATGTTCCACATCTTCATCACTTCTGTCTCTCTAGGCAACCAAGCCACATTTCCTATGTTGCCAGCAGGCTGTAGAGGGAAGGGTAGCGTTGTTGTTCATCATCATTTGACATGTAGATGTCATTCTCAGACAGAAAGAAAAAAGTGGCAAAGGGATATATTTTCTTCATCAGCAGCTGACTCACTCCGTACTTTTTTGTGAAAGGAAAGGTGTCCTCTGACAGTCACCGGCTTGGTTTCCTTAGTTAAGACAGGTACGCACCATCTTGATTCTTACTCACATTGCTTAGTGTTATACTCTGTGCTAACTTCAACATACACATTTTACTGGCTCAACAGGGGAGTTAATTCCAGTAAGACAGAACTGCCCAAATCTCTGTCAGCAGTTTGGCTTCAGGAGGTCATTGACACAGCATCCCGTTGGTCTCTGCTGCTGTAGTGGCTGGAGGAGAAAGGAGCATGCTCCAAGGCAGCCGTTAACAAAGCCACCCGAGGAGCTCATAGATCAAACCCAGCTTTGCGAATTGCACCCAGGAGAAAGAGCACTGGACATTGCGGAATAGATGCGGTATGTTCTCAGTTTAATTAGAATGATGCCTATGGTGATACATTGCCTATGTTTTCACTTAAAGATTTATCAAAAAATTGAAAGGCACACCCAGTAAGCCATGTGATTTCACTGTCTAAGACATTCCCCTCTCAATTTTGGTAAATATCTGTGCTCTGTTGTTAGTGTTGCAATAATTTTTACCAGGTGAGGCCTGTCAGCAGTCATAGGGCAGGTGCAGCTGGTCCACAGCCACCACAGGAGTTACCACCCCAGGAGCAGCATCTCCACTTGCCCCCAGGGACAATGGCTGGAGTCCCTCACGGTGGGACTAAGCCCCATCTTTGCCCCTCATTTTACATGACGTTTCTGTCTTTAGCTCTGACATCTTAATGAGAATCTGGCAAGCAGTCAGGTCTACACGAAGACCTGCAAGTTTCAGTAGTAGCTTAAAAGTAGCTGTGGATGCTTTCTTACACAGAGCTATGGCTGTATACTCACAGACAGCAGATGTGTACCTCTGGTTAGTGGTGGCCTGCCCAGATGCCTTAGCCTGCAGTTGCTAACTGGTTTCAGCAGGGGAGAACTCTGGTCCAAGCTCAGGATCTTTGATGCTTAATAGAATAATGACATTTAATACTACTAGTATGCCAACAAACTGGCTGCTTCTTTTGTATGTATTTTAGCTGCTTAATTCATAAAGGAGCTTTGCACATTTTGAGCACTGAGACAAGGGGCTTGTTGATTCCAGCACAAGAGCTCTCAAGCCTGTGGTATGGCCATGGTAGAGTGCCTAGCACAAACACTCAAGAGTTTTATCCTGCTCAGCTGCAAAACACCCCTTGAATTTCGCTGCTTCTGGGAAATGCCTAAGAGTGAGGGGAGCTTGCTCCTTCCACAGAAAGCTGCTAAGCTGCTGAAATGGTTTGAAGCAAGGGGCTGAGGGTCATGTTGAGACCATAGGGTCAGGGAGAGTGTCACTTTTGGGAAATGAGCATTGATGTATTGGATGTACTATTACAGGGGAAAAAAACCTAAAACCCCATAGCATTTAAGAGTCCTTTGTTGATGAAGATTATTTTGACGAGACCGCCAGGAAACTTACTTTCTCACTGCAAACCCATTTTCAAGCTATTTTTTCCCTCACTGTATTTCATCTCTTCTTCTAAGATGGATTTTTTTCACCACAGATGAGGTCCCAATTTCTTTCCAGACTTGGACAATGGCGCAGTTGAGGAGGGTGACAACAAGCTTCTTCTCAAACTACCGCACAAAAGACTTCAGTCAGGATATTTACAATAAATACAGGCACCAAGTGTGAGGGCTCCCATTTCCTGGCAGTGTTGCTTTACACAGTGTTTTCTCTGGAAGGAATCTATTACATCAGTGGCCCCGGGAATGTATCTTGAGATGGTTTAATCAGAGTTGAAAATCACAGCACAGAAAGGGGCTTCAGTTCTTCTGGCTGGACACATCGTACCCAATTTGGGAGCTACTAAGGAATTTCACTATTACCAGACACATTCTTTAGCGCATCTCTGTCCAGCATTAAAACGGCTGGTGGCAGCGTTATGGCCCTGATTCAGCAAAGCACTGAAGCACATGCTAAACTTTAATTTCTTCAATTAGACTTAAACATGTGCTTTGGGCTGAGGATATGCCACAATACCCACAGAAATCACAGCACTGTTCAACAGGTAATTTGTTTTGGCCAGTGAATCCCTCTGTAGATAAAGGTTTTGTCAAGTTTCCCGTACTCCTGTCTGTTGCTTGGATCTCCCTGTTGACTTTATTCTTACATTGCTAGGCAGTCTTTCAGAACACGACGCTTCTTCCTCATATATTTGCACAACACCAAGTACAAATAAGGCTGTAGTTTCTATAGCTCTCATAACACCAATAATTACAACAGGAATGGATTTAAGCACGGGCTTTATTGTCCTCCTAAATGGAGGCTTATACTTAGAGTCCTTATCTTTCCTGTGTTTTCCCCCGTGTGTGAAATGGGTCTTTAGTCAATCCAGCTTGCTTTAGATCCCTATGGGGCAAGGTGTCTGTGGGTAGAATGACATCTATTTGAAGGGAACAATATTAAGTGAGGAGTAAAGATTAAAAGGTCTGGAAAACTTCTAAGACTTCAGCTGACGTGTTGAATAATGCCAAGGTTGTAGCAAGATGACAGAAGCCATGTTCCTATGTGGCTTGGAAGCTATGGAAATGCAGAATGTTTCTGCAGTAAGTTAATCTGCTGATAAGAACTCAAAGCAGGGGTTAATTAGAGAGCAGGTTTAAGGGAAAGCTCAGCTGAGCCTACAAAGTTATTGCATCAGTGATACAGCATGAAGTTTGAAAGGAAGTACTGAAAGGAGGCAGGTAACCTGCAAGAGACGGGCCCAAGCCCACTCTGCTCGACCAGTGTAAAATTGATTGTCAGCAGGAGCAGATACAGGCTGATAATTGTCAGTAAGTTTCAGCAAACGCTGGAATCAGCTGCCTAATTGTGTAAGAGTTGCAAGAGAATGATAAAGGTGGATCTAACTCATTATCCAGGAGCAAGTTCTAACAGTGCTGGACAAACATTTTGCTGAAGGGTCTTTCTTAGGTATCAGGTTTTTATCTATCAACTGCATTCCTGGAGGAGGAAAAAAGCCTGCAAGAGCAAACTCTCACTAAGAGAAGAATAGTATATGTTTGATTGACAGTCATGTACTTTTTGTTTTAAATTAGATTTGTCAAAGGGGTAGGGTCAAGGGCTTTCTCTTGCAGAAGATCAGAAGTTACATCCTTTGCTCATCTAAACCAACTTGGCTTCATTGACTCCTTTGCTGATTTGTAGCAGCTGAGTGCCTCTAACAAAAATATAGACCAGACACAGACTCAGCAGCACACCCATGCCTGCTCTCCAGTCATGAAATAAAACATGATTCATACCCCAAGCACAGGAGAAGTGGAATGCAAAAAGCAAACAGAAGACAAGGTGAAAAGTAATTACATTCCCGTAATTGCAGATTAAAAAAAAAAAAAGCGTAACACCAAAAATTATTCATTAGATTCTTTCTCTTTAAAAACCTGTAAAACATGGAGGTGGGGTCTTTATTGAATCCCGGGTTTTGGCAGAAAAATAAATATTGTTGTAGGAATTATTGGAATATACATCTAATTAAAATCTTCAAATAGAAATGCACTGTTAATGTAAGAGCTATTAAGCTGGGCTGAAATATATAGATCACGTTTAAACCGAAATGAGGTAAATAATCCATTGCTCTTATGTGATTGCCATTGGCAGAAAAGGAAATAATGTGGAATTATGATAAACGGTGCAGCCAATAATGGAAGCTGTGGCTAGCATCCCTGAAGGGGACACCACCCAGAAGTGGTGAGTAAAGAAAGTAGTAAAGTAAATAAAGTAGTGGCAAGACTCAAAGTACAAAATCTGTTTTGTAAACCACAGGTTTGAATGTGGAGAGAGTTCTGTTCCAATGACAGAAATCGCAGGACGTAAGAGCACCGGGGTAGCAAAACTTCGGCTAACGTGACATTACGATTTGTTGCCATTTAATCCTGCTGTGTGACAGGCAGGTGGCTGTGTGCATTGGGGCATGGACTGTTGTCCATTTCAGCCCAACCTGGAAGGTGATGGTTTCCTTTAATTACTTTTAACCGGTTCAAGTTATGTAAACTTTAATTTCACACTTACAGGTTAAGATAATAGATACTGTCAAAGGAAAAATTAAAAGAAAATGTGTGCACGAGTAGAAAGGGCCCAGCAGCACAGAGGAGAAGAAAACTCTCTGCAAAGCTCTGCAAGATGAACACAGCAGCCACCTTGACCAGGTATTACCCCATAGGAGCAATGTATTCTCTTAGTGAGAACAGAAAGTGATTTTTATTTTTGCCACAGAAGACATTTAGGCTCGCTGTCTGTGATGGAGACTGTGTGACTTGAGAACAAGCAGAATAATACTGTATGTGTCCAATATCACATCACAAAACAATTTATTTGCCTTTTCCATCAGAACACACTCTGTTCCTGTGGGGGCATAATTTTAGAACTCAACTCTCACGCTAGCTCTGAAAGCTTCTATTAAGACAGAAATCTCCCAGATAATAGAAAACTATCTTAGGCCCATTCTCTTGCATCTCAGGCTCTGCCTGTGCATTCAGGAGTTTATAGCAAGCTCATCTTTGCAATAATAGAGAGACTTTAAAGGAGGTCTTAAAAGGCCAATGATTTCTAACAGCATCCCTGTCCCCCTTCCTCCACTGTTGTCTCTTTTCTCCCTTGCTTCTGACAATCAGTCACCACTGCAGGTCAGCTCTGGTAAAGAAAAAGATCTTGCACTGAGTTTGGAGGCTGTCAGGATTTTATATCATTTTGACCTCTTGTGGCAATGTGTCCTGAAGTCAAAGGGTCCCTTCCTGGCAAGCTCTGTTCTGAACTGGCATCCCACCAACACCATACGTAACACCATGTGGATTAGCGGTAGCGTTTGGTCTTGAATGTAAAGTTAGTTCCTGAGACACCTCCCTAGAGCACCTCATTACCACACCAGGACTGTCGGCAAGAGCAGTCGCTGCATTTCCCCCCCGTCTCTCCTCCAAGTACCTGTGCTGCGCTCTGACGCAGGCTCTCCGGCTGGTGACTGCAGTGGCTTCTGGCTGCACAACAGGGAACCCGACACAGCAGACCTGAGCTGCTCGTAACAACCTCTTCACTGTTTCACATCCCCACTATGAGGTGACTCCAGGTAACATTTTTTCCTAGAATGATGTTCCAGAGGTTCAGGTAATGGTGAAGAGGCTAAACTAGGAGTCCTGAACCACACCTACTCCATCACTAAGCTGAAATCCCCCAGCAGCAGTAGTCCATGCCCCCACATCTCCCCAGCTGCAGCAGGGCAGCCAGACCCACATGCCAGGCTTTCCCCAGAGGGGAACCTACTCCCGCTTTTCTCATAGGAGGGGATCACAGACCCTAGGCTCTTTTGCAGAAAGATGATAAATAAAAGAGAAAACAGAAATACAGCAGGCAGCTGCATTTCATTACTTTCTGATTTAGTCATCCAGAGAGTTCCACTTACAAAGTGATAGTAAACATTGTTATCTCTGTGTACTAGGTGGGTGTGAAATATAACTTGAAGGACACACTCTCAAAGCTTTTATTGGCTTGCTTTATGCTGTAGACTTTTCTAATAGCGTTGAATTAGCTTCTCCGTACTGTATCACAGAAGGAGACTGGGTTATTTCATATCCAAAGATGCTGGCCCAGGCAGGTGGCAACACAGCCCTCCATCAGCAGATGGAGAAGAAAAATACAACCCGGTCCTTTAGTATATTTGTTTTAACATTTTTCATTCCCAGCATTCAATTAGTCAGCAAGGTTAATCTTTAGCTAGAGCTCGTTGCAAGGTCTGTGTTTCTTTCCTCCTTTCTGCTGGTGTTGCCTGTGTATGGACCCTTTTAGTTTGTACATCCGCAAAGGTCGGGACTCACCTGGGGAAAATGAGAAGTTGTCCCCTTGTCCCCCAAATTCTCCCCAGCTGAGCAGGCAACATGAGATGAGGCTGGATTAGTACATCTCTTCTGTTGCCGTGTTTCCCACTGACCCAAGCCTAGTCCAAAACAACAACAGCCCCAGCCAAACCACCAATGATGTTATATTTGCTCTGAAATGCCAAGCTGAGGAATTTGCTCCAGTCATGTCACTTCCTGTGCCGAAATCGAATTTCAGCAGCCGCGCTGTCCGCACCAGTCAGAACTAGCTCTTGATGCATTTCTGAGTGGGTTTATTGCAGCTCAAAGCTGTCAGGAGAGGCAGAGCAGAGACGCTTCAGGAAAAAAAAAAAAAAAAAAACAGCAGTCATACTTCACACATGAACTCATTTTTTCTGAAGAAGAAAAAAATTGTTAAACCTCTGAAGAAAAACTCCAGATTGTGAACTTTAGATCTCTTCCCAGCAGAGCACCCTTATCTTGCCCCAGACTGAAACGCAGGCATGAGAGCACAGGACAGCTGAGATGTGATCACTCCTTTTCCTTTTGTTACGCGGAAGTTATGGGAAGACCAAGCCAGGATAGATGATTTGTCTGAGCATTAGTCAGCCAAAGAACTCGTACTCTTGCAAAACAAAACCACTACCAACAATAGTTCAGGCTCTCCAAGGAACATGTCAGGGAATGTAAAAGCTGGAGACCAAAAGACAGGTTGGGAGGAGGGGGAATACTTGCCTCCTCTTGACATAAGCAAAATATCCACGTCAGTCATACCCAATGGTGCACCATGTCAAGGTCCATGAGAGAGCTCTGAGCAAGTCTGTGCTAAGCACAGCCCCGGCTGCACAGGGCTGGACGGTGGGGAGAAAGCACCTCACGTTAGTGCCATACTAACTGCAGATGCTGGAAAGCTTCTGTTTGTGGAGCTACCTCAACCAAAATTAGGTGAGATAACAACATCACACTTGATTGCACAGTATAGACTTGCGCCTTTGTATCTCAGAAATGCATTTGGGGATTTATCTTCCTTGATACTTCAGAAAAATAAGACCTGCGAGACATTGTTGGTTACATAAAAATGCAAAACATCGAGCAATGGGAGAGGATTTTAAAAAGCTCTTTACAAGAATTTGTTATAGGTCCTCTAAGCAAGGAGAATAACTGGACTATGAAATAACCAGTCAATATAAAAGAATAGAGAGAGGCCAGAATCCTAGTAATAGATTTTATCTGTCCAGACGAACTAGAAAACACCATCAGGGAAAATTAGATTGGAAGTCTGTTTCATTTTGGTGCCGGATTGTGTTTTTAGGGCTGAAGTGTATCCGATAGGGAATGAATTTTTACAAAATTTGATTAAGCAGTACAGGGGCTAGACTGAAGTTAGGCAGAAGGGGCAGAACAAAGCACAGGCCAGAGGGATTTTAAAGGCAAAGTGCACCAACAGAGAAAACCAAACCTTGCCGAATGGTAGGTAGACAGGCAAGATCATTTTCCAAAGTACATTATTCTGTGATTAGATGATAAATCTAGGCATGACATTATTTATTCCTGACAACCTCCAAAAGTTTCATCTACATTATTTACAAAGTCCACAGCTATTTAGCAAACAGGACAGAAGGAGAAATGTCAGCTGTAAGGGGCTCCTGCTTTGAAGACAAATAGATGAGCAGACAAAGAGTCAAGGAAAGGCTCTAGTGCTTCAGCTGCATGGCCGAGAGCCACTTCTTTGTAGCATATGGCGTACACTAACAGGTTTATTTTCCCTGAGGAGGGTGTATAAACTGTCTGCAACTGCTCTTCACACTTGTCACTCTAAGTCACATAATTTTTCCAAGGCATCCTGCAAAAACAGCCCCCCAGTTGAAGCTGAACAAAGAATTTGTGGATGCCTTGCAGGTCATTTGGGGAGTGAAGGGCTAGTCTGCACAACCAGAGTGTGGTAAAGCACACAGGGAAGCATGTCAGAGAAGCCGACAAAGGCAGACGGATGCGGTAAGAAATGAGAGCAATTAAATGAGGCAGGGCAGGGCTGGAGGGGGGCACTGCTGGGAAGCGGAGTTAAATTCGGGTCAGGAAAGAGAAGCAGCAAGTGGCGGCGTGCCTGTGCAGCTGTCCTGGCCGTGCCGCGGTCCCAGCCCAGCGAGGTCTCATCTGCGCCGGCGGCCCGTGGGCTCTCCCCGCCGCGCTGGGCAGTGCCCGGTGGGCGTGAGGGCTGGCTGGCACCTGCTGCCGGCCCCACTGAGCTGCAACCTGCCCCGAGGCCTGTTAGACACCGTGATTAATATGCAGAGACCAAAGTGACTGGCAAAGATAATTACACAGCGAGTCAATTGGCTGGCAAAGTTAATTATGCAGGGAGTCAAATGAGTGGCAAACCAAGTGACTGAGGCAGAATAAAGAAACATTTGGCAGTGACAAATGGCAAAACAAGTTACTCGGACAGGGGGTCAAGCGGGCTGGACACTGGATGTGTTTTCCGGCTGCAGAAGCTGGCACGGTGTCACGGAGAACTCGGTGCCTGGCGGGGCTCCCTGGGCAGGGCAGGAGCGGGAGCGCTGGCAGCACAGCCTTGGCTCCAGCGGGACTTACACCTCCATCTGCCTTTGCTTCAATTACTCCGTGACCTCAAGTCATTTAACTTCCCTCCACCTAAGGACTGCTCACTGTCCCCATTGCACCACATGAGGAAGTATTTTGCATTCTCTTCAGCCGAATATAAAGCAGATGTATTGACCTGAAAGGGAGAAAATATTAACTAACCCAGAAGTGACTTGCACGTGCGCCCTTGCACGCATTCTCAGTGCCACCATCAGCAATAACCTCCCAGCATGCTCAGGAGCTAGAAGGAAAGTAACCTTTTTTCTTCTGCCATTAGCAGTCCAAAGGGGAAAAAGTGCACAGGCTCAGACAGAAAGGTTTTTACCAACACATACTAACAGGCCACATCTTAACTGGAGACCAGCTAGATTTATTTCTCCTGACTGTGAGCAACGGCATATTTTTCAACGGCTTGGTGAAAGAAGATGGCACAGAGCTTTGAGATCCCTTTGGGAAAGGTTACATACTTTATTTCCATATATATTATATTACAAAAATAGTAAGAGCCCTGAAGTGACCTGCAAAGGGCTAAAGGGAGGCAGGTAACTGTGACCATTTTATTCTTTACAAGATATAACCAAACCCAGAAGTGTGGAGATTCTCAAGTGTTTGGATTTGTTCCTTGTTTGTTTCTGTGTTAGGTATCTCACATGAATGTCAGAGCTAGAGCCCCCCAAAACTATGCTGTGCCTAGAAATTACAGAAACAAAACTGAGCAATTGACAAAAGAGTGTTTAATCCTACTATCTGCAAGAGCTTCAGGTTTGCTAATATTTACTTAATTCTGCTGGCCAGTTGGCACGGTTGGGCAATGGAGGGCTTTGAGACCACATCAGCTGGGAAAGTTCAGGTATCTATAATGCAAAATTGCACACAGGTTCTCCAGTAAAATAAAAGAAATTAAAGTCAACTTTTCTTAATTGCCCACAAAGACAGTTTTTCCAAGCTATACCTAGTGTTTGCCAGATAAACTCCATTCTTTAACATGCAACATTTTCATATCCTACTCAAGCATTTTATTTGAAAGCAACATATTTCTTTTGAGGTGAATTATGCTACCATGGTCATGAGATTTAAAAAAAAAAAGAAGAAGGAAAGCAAAAGAAGGAAAGACAACCCTAAAACACTAGGCAGTTTAAAACAAAGAAAAACAAACAACAATAGCAGAGCATCAATGTGGTACATGAAAAATAAGACCTTTCTAGGTCACGCTTAAATTTGCATTAATGGCCTTCTTGTGAAATTATCTCAGGGGAGCTCTGGATTAGCATGCAAAAGAAGCATGATACAAAACTAGAGCAGTAATACTTGTTTTATTTACCAGGCCATTTTCTCCAAAGGAACTAAATATGAGAATTTTGAGGGATCTGACTTTCATCTTTTATAAAGGAAGTGCAGTCAGGAAGAGCTCACCGTAATTAGCAGCTAGTCAAATAATATATAATTCCTCCCTGTATTTACTCAGCAGTGTGTACTTTAATCATGGAAAACATTAAACTGACCCTAACCATCTCCTTCTATAGACTGGCTCAGGAGCTCATTAGTTCAGTTCTTGGATGAGCTCTTAAGAAAACAAATCTTACCAAGCGCACTTAAAAGTAAACACAGGGTATTCCCAAATCTGCATCTGAAAACGTATTTGATAAACAAGATAGAGAGTGGAGGGAAAAAAAAAAAGTCATAAACATTTCATCTGCCAGTCCAATGTGTAAGAGAAGTGAGGTCACCTAAGGGTTGTTGCTCTTGTTTTGGAGTAGCAGGGTGACGTATTGACAAGATTTGGGAATTAATAGAGATCCTGGCTTTTACTGTCGGCTGGAGTCCCAGTGCATGGGGAGTAAGTGGGTATTCCTGCTGCTTCAGCAGATCATGTGGGATACTCACCACATCAGAGTTTTGATCCACGTATTCTATCAGCATGAAATGAGACCTCTGACCCTCATCTTTTCTTCTTATCATGCAGCTGTACAGAAAGCATTTACTGAGGATGCTCCACATCTCAAGTGTTGTTAGTAGGTGGAATCTGGAGGTGGTTTTACACTGCTGCCTCTTGCCTGGTGGGTCATGGTACAACCCGTCAGCTAAGTTTTTATTTAGCAAATCTGTTAAGGTTTACTACATAACCATCCTACTGCTTGCACAAAGGGAGCCCGGAGATAACAAATGGACTTCTGCACCCAACTCTGAAGCGTGTGAGAGCACACAGATATAAAGGCTGTCTAACCTACAAAGGGAGTATCATACATGCCATCAAATCTGTGCCGTCAGAGCAAGGACCTGCACCAGGAAGCCTTTTCTCAAATGTTAAAATCTCACCACTGTCCCAGCAATATACCAGATACAAGAACACTGTCATTATCATTACTTCAGGCTGAGAAAACTGAAACAAATCTTCTGAATTAAGTCATCTTTACAAATAGCCAAGAGCTGCCAAGTTCTTGGACTTTCTTGAAACTCCTGTGAATTTTAGAGCTAGTCAAGACTTTGCAGCTGGAGTGGGAGTAGATAATCCATCTCAGACACTGCTATGGGAAACAGACCCAACAGGGCAAGCGAACTGACATAAAACACCATGACTGGCAGAAACTATGTACACCCACTTTATGGAGTCACCAGTTGTTACAGAGAGGGCACAAGGAAGTGGAAAAACCATGCCCAAAGAAAATTTAAGGTAGCCAGGGCAGGACACAAGAAAGGTGCTGAAAACTTGTTTTTAAAGGTTTGGCACTTACAGTGAATACACAGTTACCTGTTTTCATGCTGGTATATTCAAATGCTGATTTTCAGAAATGGAAGTCCCATATATTAACATTGTTTGATCAGCAGTTTTACACTGCTCAGCCATGGCCGCTTTCATTATCTGCCACCCATCTGTACTGTTGGTATGCTTGGCTCTTTTACAGTGTTGATCATGTCTGATTTAACATGCCAGGTTACATTAACAGTTCTGAAACCCAAATGGCCACACAAGTCCTGAAAAAGCAGTTGGGCTGCTTTGTTGTTGTTACACATTATATTCCCCTTCTCATTGTCCCTAAATTCAACTCAAGAAGCACTTCTAGGGGGAGACCATTAGCCACCAAACACCCGAGGGCATCACAGCAGCCCACAAAGCTGATACTTTCTGCCAGCCGACCAGCAGCTCTAAAATGTGCAGAGCTTGTAAGGTTTCTGGGCATCCCTCCTCCCCCCAATTAGTCATACCAGTGACTTCTCTGTACGAGGAATTAGGAAAAGGAAAAAATTAGCTTTTCCTCTGGCTTCCAATTTAATGAAAGGCTTAAAAGTTCAGTGATTTCAGAGAATGTAACCTTTGGGGCTTGCATGAAGAACAATGAAAGTAAGAAAATCTAATGTTTCTCATATAAGTATATCCCTTAAAACTGTTAGAAATCTTAGCTTTTTTTTGGTGGAAACTGAAACCAGAGACAGCTCAGAGTCTTGTCAGACTGCTATAAGATTAAATAGTCTATTAATCAGAAATCAGATTAACAACACTTTGTTAAAGCTAATTATGTGAGGAAAGCCAGCCTCTTGTTGCGTTGCCAAAATATTGGATATTTTTTTTTCTTATTCATTGCACCATTTTAGACCAAATGTTTTGGCAGCTTAATTAGAGGCAGGTGGTGCCATTGCCATAATTACATAGAAGTCCTCATATTTTGTCATCATGCTTAATTAGAGCCGTTGATTCAGCATGAAAGAGAAGCATCCTGGCCAACCAAATATTGCAGCAGTCTTTATGGGAAATGCAATGCACCTTTAGATGAGGGCTGCCTGGTTTAGAGGATGCCAAATATTTATTTCAGGTTTGGGACAGTACTGCCTTCTCCAGTAGGAAACAGTTAAATTAAACTGGAAGCTCTCAACCGCAAATGAAACCCAAACCCACTGCTGTCAATAGCAACATTCCCATTGACTTAATTGGGAATAGCTGGCTTTCCTGAACAGGGTAAGACTGATTTATTCAGGATGAATATGGGACAACTCCACAAATATAACTGAGATCAGAATTTGGCTCAATCTCACAGGAGTTGGGCTGGCTGTGGCCAGGGAAAGCACAGCTGGATTTGGCTTGCATGACACCTCGGGATCACAACCCTCAGCTCGCTCTGCTCTGAAAGGGGATAACACTTTTCTCACGAGGTCCTGGTAAAGCTTACGCTGAGGCTGTAAAGAGAGTTGTCATCTTCAGTTCAAGGTCATAAACAGAGCCTACAATTCATTCACCTAGAAGTCTGAAAAAACTGATAAATCTTCAACTACTATTGCCACCTTCGCAGATCTCTCCAGTTTAAACAGTTCTGAAACTTGCATTGCACCAGCTGGTACGAATGGGAAATTCACATCTCATGCCAGCCAAATGGCTGATTTTTCAGAGTGACAGAGCAAGTGTAGGTGGCAAAGTTACAGTCTGCACATACCTAGGAGTCAGATAACTTCTCAGCCTTGGATAGTCCTTCTGGGCTAGGGAAATTGTGTCATGGCACACAAAGGACTGGCTCAATCTGCGTCACATCACAAGCACAGTTTTCATCACCCCAGACTCAACTCCATTCAGATGTACCAGGGTAACAACCCAGAATAACACCTCTGAATACACAGCATGCACCACGACTGATCCTAACTGAAAGAGATCTAATAGATAATAAATACCTGCATTTTTAATGCCTTTGCCCTCTTTCCCATTTCTGCCATCCCATTTTTTTACAGCCACATGAATTATCTTATGATTGTGCCTATTAGGCTGAGCTCTTGGGTCCCTGTATAGCTCCAGTGTGTGGAGCTCCCTCTGATCTGGGTATGGTGCTTCTAGCATTAGAGAGCTATTAATCAAAATCGGTGCTACAGAATGTAAATAATAAAGTCCTTTAAGCACCACATTTCCCTCAAGCCTTCTCATTTATCCCTGAGATCTTACACTGCCTGTTCAAAGTTAGTGACAGGACTCAATTTCCCATCTGTGCTTGCTAATTTCTTGCTGATCTTAGAGGTTTTAAACCATTCAATCCAGCTAGCTCTTCTATGGGGAATGGGGCCAAGCTAATATATCTCAAAGAGCAGACCAGGGAAATCACTGGGGGAAAATGCCCAATCCCCCATGACTCCTTGGTCATTTGGGAAACAGTCTGAAGAAGTCAGTGCTATACTTCCCTCTGCTTCTTTGAATTTGAAACCCACCTCCCACTTACAGAAGAAAGGCAGATCAGCTACCAGCTTAAATGTTATTTTGATTTCCCTGTCTCAGGCTATTTCTGTGAGCCTGATTCTGTTAGTGCAAAACTGATGGGAGCTCAGCTTCTTATCAGCAAAAAGATCAGGGTTTTCCCAGTTCATCTGGGCACAGTGCTGTCTTAAAGAACTGTGCATAAATTCCAGAATAATCAATGATACATTTTATCCCATTTCTAATGTATGCAACAATTTTAAAACCTTGTGGCTACCGTTATATTTAATGCCAACAACCTAGCAATAATCTTATTATAGCTGTAGCTTCAATGAAGTACTTAAGATGTCACTAAGTCTTGTAAAGTGCAATCAGCTCAACAGCCTGAGTAAAGATATCACAGATTATCAGATTGTAGGGAGTTTTCCATATACACAGCTAATAAATCCTGAAAGGTATTAAAAAAGCCCAACAACAAATAAAGATTATGAGGCTATAAAAGACCTTAAGATATTTTTGTAACTAAAAATCCAAGTACGTCCTGGCTCTTCATGTAAACTCTGAAGCCTGCAATGAAGGAAAAAAAAATCTCATAAAATGAATCCCTGGACTTTTAAGTTTTCAAGAAATAGAACAAGCTTGTCTGACAGCATTTATCTGAAATGAGTGCTCAGCCAAAAAGAAAAGCAAGACCAAAGGCTTGAGACCAAAACTTGCGTTGTTTTTTGTACAGGGAGAAGGGACAGGAGGACAGGATTGAACAGTTGTCAGAATCACAGCTTGATCTGTATTTCTGCGTTTCTGTTTTGGACGGACTCCAAGCTCCAAATGAAAATGCTCTGCCCTATGCTACAAGGGAGTTTTAATCCACCCCAAATTTAGCAGCGGCAGCATCCCTTCCCCCGTGGCAGCGAGCATTTAACAGAGCACTACTGCAGTCATTTCCCTCTTTTCCAAATCCACCGCTACAGAGAAAATCTCCATGTTTCATTTTTATTATTTTCCAAATGAAATGGAAGGGAAGTTTCCCCAAGGGAAAACTCACTGCTCAGTCCTTACAAGCTGGCTGGTTCAGCATGCAGCTGAGTAGCAGCAAAAGCACTGTAAAGACTCCAGCAGGAACAGCAATGCCTATGAAAGGCTCAGACTGTGCTCCCAGACGCGCTGGCACAACTCCACTCGGTCGGGCATTGTGCAGAGGCCAGGCAAGTTCAGGTGCTCCCAAGCTGTCATCCGTGAATACAACCCAGGCAGCTGAATGCTTCCCTCTGTATATGCATACAGCTGAACGCCTATAGCCAGTAGCGGCAATGGCAGTAAATGGGTAAAGTGAGCTTTGGGAACCCTAGCTGAGTTGAAACAAGACTGCAACAATTTCTTCAGAAGGGAGAAAGGAAACATCGGTACTTTGCACAATCACAGCTGGATGGCATATTCCTCACTACAGCATTTTGTTTGCTTTAATTACCCAGATTTTTTCTATTTAAATTAAAGATGTTTCCTGGAAATGGAAGAACTGCGGACACAACATAAGATTTGTCTGTAGGTTTTAAGATGATGCTTATGGCAGTTATAGCCAACTTAGTGTAAAAGGTCAGAGACACTCCACATAAAGCTCTCAGCTTGTTTGGACAACTGTACCTTTGAGATTTTGTAGATTTCTCTGTAGCTGATGGAGAATCCAGCCCTTCCAGAGACCCTGATTAGCCTGTCTGGAATAGCATATCTCTACATTCTCACATGAGGAACTTCCCAGATGTAAGTAGTTTTTGGTCAATAGACACGTGGAAGCCCAGCCAGCAATAGGGCTGATTTTCCTCACGGAAAAGTCAGAAGCAAAAGCAAACACTTTGCCTATCCCCACGAAGCACCCAAGTGAACCAGAATGCTCATTACCACTCTGTCCATTGAAGTTTGGAATATGGTACTTCCTGAAACGGCCAAATTCATACATCAGTGAAAGTTACTTGAGACTGATTCTAAATCCATAAATTACTTTAAACGAGAAAGATTCTAATAAAGAAAATTTTGAACCAAAACCAATTCTCTTTCTTTGGTTTGGGTTTTCATGGTTTAACCAAACCAACGTCCTATGGCCCCCAACATCAGCCTCTTTGGGAGGAGGTGTTAAGACCCTCCATGAGACAGATGCAGTACACCTTCCCAGCAGATCCCTCAGCCATTAGTATAAGAGACTTGTTTCTTCCCTGATGCATGAAAGTTTACCATGTACAATATGTCAGAGGTCAAGAGAAACTATCACAGTAATATAGCACTGCATTTATATACGTCTTGCCTTGCATTCGCCAGGGCTCATGGGCTCCAGCTAAGCTCAGCCCTAGGTCTTCAGTCCCTTCTTGAGCTACACTGGAGGAGTACCTGTCCCCAGGTACTCTCTCACACCACTTGTAACTTACTTTTAGTTACAATTTTAGCAACTCCTGCAGTGGTCTACAAAATGTATGTTTTTCCCTGGCCATTATAATACTTATGCTATGTAAGGCTGGGTGGAAAGTGTTTTTGTGTGAAAACCACTCAAAGTAAAATGATCCCTGTCAGTTTTATTCAGTCCACGTTTTATAGAAAGAGAGAGTACAAAGCGTGTGTTGCTTTGGCAATTCTTATTTCTCCCTTGCTAGCTTGAAGAAAATCGATCCTTGCCACTACACAGATGTGCAGTAGGTAGGGCACGGTTATAATACCTTTGCTGGTATGGAAGAGATATCCCATGAACTTAATGTAATATTCTTATCATTCGCATTCACCCTTTGATCATGCACTATTGGCTTTTATGCTGGTTGATTCACGCCCCAAACAAGCAACGATAAAGACGGCTTAGTTCAGCACATGTGTTTCCTTTATGAAGGCTTTGTAGCAATGGTGGCTATTTGTTTATTGTTACCCAATACTGGTGTCACTAGGAACTTGTGGGAGGATGTAGCAGCCATCTCCCTTTCTGCTGCAACCTGTTGCCTCCAAGAAACACCAGCTGAAGAAGTTGCAGGGTGCATGGTTTTGATTAGGAATAAAAGGTATTTCTGACCATGCTGCTATGAGTGGTGCTTGAAACAGCCATGAAAAGGGTAAGATCTCCATGGTGTGCTCAGTCCTGGTGTTTCACTGCACTGCTCAAGTGAAAATGAATTAGGGCCATTCTTGATGGTCCACTTGTGTTTTTTCTAACAATTTTCATTGCTGCTATCCTGGTCCAGTGTTCCTTGACGCAGGTAATATAAATTCACAGGACAAAAGTGCCCATGAAACAGAAGAAGCTCAGACGTGCCTGCTTATCTGATAACTAGCACAGATCTGGCCATGCCAACATAAGCTCCTTTCCACAACAGGCTGGTGTGGGGAGATGGGAAAGCTTCAGAGCTTTCTGAACAAGGCTCTTACTCAGCAGCCCCATCAGATTTTGGCGTATGGACACCAGTCCTGCAGCCACAAGCTTGAGGAAGTGTGAAGTCACTTTTGACAGGGACCGCAGTCCTGAATATGAGAAGCTGCATGTCCCATTACCAGTCCCCCAAGCCCTGTCTCTGCCTTTTTTTTCTACTTTGAAGCTTTCAGCTGTACTTCAAAGGCTTTGACCCTGCAATCCTTAATCAAGGAAATCAAAAGAAATTTTACTAGATTAAATCAAAAGCAGATTTACAAGATTAAAGACTGTAGAATCAGGAATTCAGGTTGAAAAGGAGAAACTCTGAAGTGCTCAATGTACAGTAAAGAAGTATAGTTTTCCTTATGTGTCTGGGATGGGGATTTCCAAGTAGGTGTGATGCAGGAAGACACCCAGATCCCACTGAAATTCCTGGGAGCCTGGCACCTAATTGCATTAGGGCACTTTAAAAGTCTCAGTCATGCTTATTAATTGTCTGTGATAAAATTTAAGTGATATATTTGCCCTTCTGTTTTACAAGGCAATAACCCAATTAATGTGTGGATAAACTAGGAGGCCAAAGGGAATTGGATTATGTCTGAGAAAAACAGAGGAGCAATTAAAGTATCGCTGTTATAGGAGAGATTGAATTAACATAGTAATGAAAACATTCCTCCCTGTTTGGGAAATGGGGGCTAGGTCTCCAGTTTTGTGTCTGGGGATTATAAGCAGTGAGAGCCCCTTGTAATACTCTATCAGCTGACATCACAGCCATCATTTCATTGCACATGAGGTGGCTGTACAGGGAGACTGAAAAAGTAGGGATTAAAAGAGAAAAGGTTCATGAACCTCGTTCTGCCCCAAAGCTCTACCTTCCTGCCAACCTCAGCCTCCCTCTCACATCCACACCCAGGGGCTGCTGCTCTCCTGCTTCCAAACAGTACTTCAAGTTTCAGTCCAAGTGAATGTTTTAATTAACAGAGAGCAACTTCTACCTGGAGCAATCTCATTAAACAGATGAATCCAACATTGGTCATGATTTGCCCTCAAAATTAAAATGGTGCCTCCAGGAAAACGTAAGACTGACTTACAAACACACAGAAAGCTATAACCATAAACCGAAACACCTTAGCGTAACAGAACAGCCTTATTTTGCCCAGACTGCCAAGCCCATGGCAGGCCTGTAACTCTAGTCCATGGGCTTGTTTGGCTTTACTAAGTATAAAAGTAATGAGTGGAAAAAAGTATACACAATAATTATAGCTAGTTTATGGCTTTTCTTCCCCTGTTGTGCAAGTGCCAGGGTCTAGCTTATAGCTCAGACAGTAATATTGGTGTGCATAATGGTGGAAAATGAATTATTACTTGGTGTAACAGAATGGCTCCTGAAATCATGATGATAATGCTTAATCATGTACTTTGCAGACTATGTTCCCCAGAGTCATAAGGATGCAAAACAGTGCTGGAAATACATTAGCAGGAGAAAGAAGGACTTCTACCCCTCTTATGGCTTTGTTAAAACTCTGCATTTTGCATTGCCCTTTCTGGGGATATGACTTTAGTCCTGGGAATATTTAACAAACTGACAAGCTAACAAGTTTTGCCAATGAATAGGCTTTCAAATTTAAGGCTAAGATTGGATTTGTTTTAATTGAGAGTTTGATAAAGCCATTTTAAGTTTTGTGCTCAGAAGTACTTGCTTGCACACCAACGTGGATTATTTTATTGCTCAACCGGGAAAGTAGTAGCAGAAAATTACTACTCCTAATCCACACGCTTGTGTTAGCAACACTATAGCAACCATAAAGAGACTAGCTGAGATCATATGTAAACAAGCTGGCAGTACAGTGGGGGGAGGTTGTTTGGTTTTTTTGGTGGTGGTTTTGTTTTGGGGG
>JAVKLA010000042.1:16065448-16077470 GCA_034782735.1 Sagittarius serpentarius | reverse complement strand
ATAGTGAGGTCTTCTGTCCTATTTTATCAGCCCCTCCATCATGGTCTGCCCCATCAGATGGGGTTTCAAGGAAGAATTTAGACCTGCAATTCTATAATACGTGCACAAAGTATTTTGTATCACAATGAACCATATATATTGAGGCTCTGGAATATGTAGTTTAAGACAAGAAATCTCCCTCTTACCAATACAGTGCAAGGATGCAATGCAGTGCAGAGGAAGGATGAGGGGTTTCCCTGGTACTTCCAGTGATGCCACTGGCAGAGGTTAACTTACACAAATACTCTAATGTTCTCTGGTTGTTTACCCTGAGCAAAAGTTTGGCAACTCAGATAAATTTTTTCATGCAAAATTGTCCTGCAGCTTGCCATCCTACATCCAGTCCTATTGCAGAAACTGCTGCAGAATTCAAAACACTGCACTCCCTGAATACTGTAACTACCCAAAATGCCTGCAGCCAGTCACCCTCCCACTGCAGGCATCGGGGAGCTAGGAAGGCCACAGTGCTCCTCTGCGCTCCGTTCCTCTTGGTTGACTGTGATGAACAGCTTTTCTCCATGGCAGACCTAAGGAGAAAGTGCTGAGCACAGCACTCCATTCAAGACCCTGGCTCCTTTGTACAGTGCCTAAGCGGGAGCCAAAATCTTACCCTAGGTATGGACACTGAATTTCTGAAATCATTTTGTAAGTTCTAAGCACACAGACAGAACAAAACAACCAACCTTATGACACAGCCTACATAGTACGTTAGATGGATGTGCCAATCTTCTGTATAATTCTGTTATATTCCCCTTCATCCCCCAGCTTAACTGTTTGCAGAAGCCCTCCTCAGTGAGATCTTACAGCTGCTTTATATGAAAGCTGATGAATACATTCATTGTTCTTATACAACTCCAAGGCATATAGTTTCTTAGTAAATCAGACATTCAATACACAGAGGAAAACATTGTAAAATAGTACAAGATACAGTAAGCAGTACTTGGATCACTATCAATAATTAAATAGAAACCATTGGATAGTAAATCTGCTGATGTTCCTCATGCAGATTTTTCCCACTTCACTGATGTTACACAGTCTCTTTATTTCAGCTCACGTTCCCTTAGGGCTGCAGAGGATCTCTTGAGCCATCACAACGGTTCTGCTATCACATGCTCCCCTGTCATGCAATCCTTCAGATACTAATCAAATGCCAGTTTATGGCTATTTCAGGTGCCTTGCCTACATTATATTTACTATGAACCTTTTCTAGATTCCTGCAGCTCTTATACTTGGAAACCTCCTCACACTCAAATTTATTTTCAGCTAGACTATAGGTGCTCCACTCTAGTGCCAAGCATAGACTATAACAGCTATGGTACTTCTAAGACCAGAAGAAAAGCAAAGTCTGCAGGGAGAGCTAATATCTTTCACTAAATCAATTTATGCAACGGGAAAGCACTGGGCAAGCTTACAGATGCACAAACTACAGAGCACTTCTCATTCCTGCTATCTATTCCTCTTGTATTTATAGCCAACCATCACATTCTCTCCTTAGTTTTTATTTCATGAAGCAGTACAAGCCAAGCTGTTTCTCCTATGCAAGCCTCTACCTCCTGTCTTAGGATCAGAGATTTCTTGTTCTTCATAGCAAGGCGATCAGCCATAGCATACCTCCCCCAGCCTGGGACGGCAGTCTGCCGCTCCGCTCTTTCAACCAGTGTCTGAGAGGCAGCCCAGGGCCCGCCAGAATTCTGCCTGGAGGAACCAGAATTTCCAGCATCCTCTGAAATGATTTTTTTTTTCTTTTTATTTTCACAGTCTTATCACAAAGGAAAACCATGACATATTTACATTAACAATTCTAGTATCAGTAACAGACACGTGTTTTCTGAGCCTGACTGATGATTTCCATTGTTTAATACTTAAACCAACCCTGGATGCTTTGCTTCTGCTCCCTAATAGTATTTATAATTAGTGATCCACTTCTTGCCTCTCTCATTGTGAAAAAACAGTGTTTCCCAGCTTTAGCATTGATGGGAAGTAGTGGTGAAGGACCTATCACAAAAATGATTAATGCCACAAGTAGGAATTCTGTCCCCACATCACTTGTACAAATGAATATGTAGTTTGCTTCATAGGAAGGTCTCATTCTTGGATGATTCTAACTCATTGTGCTTTGTAAAGCCCTGAGGTCAGATAAGTTTTTTGCTACAAGTGAATGAAAAAAACCTTGGCATTCCTCCAGTCATAGTAAAATGAAAAACATGGAGATGTCTCAGAGCAATTTGTTCTAGCAGAGTGCTCAGGCTATGGGACTTGAGCATGACCCTGCAAGTCAAAGCTCTACAAACAAAGCCCCTGTATTTATAGCAAATCTCCTCCTCCTGATACTGGGATTTCAGCTTGCAAGGGCCATACAAGGACCCAGCTTGGCTACGAGATGCCCCTATTTTCTATTCCTGTGCAGGGCAGTAGTGATCCTGGAGACACTCTACCCAGAATTCTGGAGTCCAGGTGGAAGGAAGAAGATGCAGACTGTGCTTTGAATCAGGATTCCCTCCGTAAAAAACAAGGAAAGGAAATCCCCACCCAAGGGAGTGTGAAACACTGGCCTCTATGGCCTTTGATTTTAGCTCCAGAAGATGAATTTGCCTGACCCTAAGACCAAGCTAATAAATCCTATTACAAAGCAGCTACGTTGTTTGCAGTCATAAGAAACTGTCACTTCTCTGCTCCGTGATTGCTTTGTACAGCACCTAGCACTATGGGGTGGGGTGGTGAAGGGGTAAGAAGGGTTGGAGACGGTTTGTTGTCTTATTTGTGTTGCAAGTATTTTGTTTACAGAGGCAATCACTATGCTCAGCAGACTGAGTGCTGCATAAAAATCATAAAAAGAATTTGCCATGAATTAAAAATGAACAATACTTAAAATCCCATTTTCCTATTCTCTCAGCAGCATGCAGCACAGCAAGGTAGCTTTTCAAAGCAAGCCTCATCAGTTCTGACACTTTATAAAATGCGGAGCCTGACCTGTTCAGCATTTACATAGTTCACTGATCAATTAGGATGCAGCACTAAACAGCAGTGCTCAGGACACAGATATTTTTCCACCTTGGCCCTCTTTGACCTCCCCACACAGTAATGAATTTTCTTCCTGCTTGCCCTGCAGAATGGATCAACCTTAATTATCCCACAAAAGACCAGCGTTGACCCAAATTTATTAGAAAATTGAGGGACTGTCATACTAAACTTAAAAGTCTGATGTCACATCAAAGTTAACTCATAGCACTGTTACATATCTCTGCAGCCAGGACTGCAGTGTAAGTCAGCTCTCTCAGACTGAAATGGATGGCAGCCTCACAGGGAATCAACAGTGCAACACTGTCGGCAGTTTTCCGTCCTCCTCTGTCTGCTGTGGGGTCCTAGCATCCTCCAAAGTCAAGTCAGATACGAGGTCTCACTAGAGCTGATGAGTGTCACGAAGATGAAAAACAGCAGCCACAAAGCCAACCTGCCTGGATGCATACACAGACACGGTGCACCCGACCCATGGGAAAGGGAGTTCGAGAACCACAGCACTGATTTGGTATTGGGAGATGAGGGCTCAGAAGAGACCTTGAACAAGCCATTTGCCTCCTCTGTAACACAGAAGCTGAGATCTTCCTCACTAACTGCTCTGTTACAGAATCTAATCCTTTATTAATTAAAACTTGTGGCTACAAGGGTATTTCCATGTGCAACTTCCACCAGTGTGAATGTGTTAGGCCTAGATTGTAAGGATCTATTAAGTATATAGGTTGGCTCCAGACAAGAGAAGTTAATTAAAACCCAATCATAAATCACTGTAATTAGAAATAAATGTGAGAAGTAGCCATAATGAGAGAGCTCTTCATGAATACAGAAGAGACAAATCATGCAGTTGGGTCCCAGTGCAGAGAGATCACGCACTGCCCTATGAAGCACATTTCCTGATATCTAAGTTACAGTTGAGGTGTTTGCAAGCATAAAAGGCTCTGTGGCATTTCATTTTTCAGTGCCATGCCTGTCCTCGTACATGCCCAGAGCAGTAGCAGCTTATAAATATAATCGGTATGGATTGATGCACATACAACCATTCTATTTTAAATACTACATTTTCCAAGGCACTCACTGGGACTGAGAGACAAGCTGGAGGACAGAGGCAGCTGCACAGCAGATCTATGGTAAGGCAGAACTTCTCGCTAGGAAAATCCATGGGGTTTTAAGTACGAAAATGAGACTATGGCTGGAATATCAGCGGTACACAATAAACCCAGCTTACTGACCAAGGGAAGTACCATTGCTTCAGCACTATTCTCCCATGCAGGTAGAGGTGCCTTGATTGAGCAGTGCTTTTTCTGGGAATTGACGGTAAATCATGCTGTTCAGTGTGTGACAGAATCTTTGCGCAGAGGTTATGCAAGTCAAAGGTGCCAAATTACAAACAGTAACTACAAATCCTGTCTCAGACAGAATCTTTTTTTTTTGTTCAAGGACCAAACACTCTGCATACTGAACGAAAGCATTAAAATGCATTGATGAGTCTGCCTGTGAATGAGCTACCCCAACCCTCTGCTCCTGCTGAACCCAAGAAGATGCTGAGACGTCAGCAGGTTACATTTCAAATGACATCTGAAGTCCCAATGAGGTCACACAACCCAATACAGCCTTAGAGCTGGGGGAATTCCGGACCTGTGTCTAGGTTTTGCACCTCTGGTTTAGTCTAAGGACTTCAAGTGAATAATGACAATGCTGCTGAATGCCCAGATCTTACTATGAGCCAAACTCCTATCCTAGGAAATAATCAACAGTAAATCCCTTGCCCCAGTGAATTAGCACAGTAGGACTCAGATACTCTGCACAATGTCCTAAACAGCTTTTAAACAGCAACATTTGGAAGATTTATTTTTTATGCTGCGGCAGTACCCAAAGACTTCAGTTAGGATTGGAGTCCTACAGTAGTAGATACTGTATAAACATAAGAAATTACTCTCCTTTGCACCTTCTTCCCCAAGGACCTGCAATTTTACTGGAGATGAAGCTTGGAAAAACCTGGAAACTGCCCTAATGGGAACTCGTAGGCAGAGTGCAGCAATGCAGATGTATAGCCTAACTGCTCTGAAATGCTGACACCTTTAAAGCAACTATATAGTATGTACCAGCAATCCCTGCAGATCTATGAACTATCAGAGCTACCCTTTTAGACAAGGAATCAATTTGAGTCAAACTGCATAAGATTCAAAAGCATTTTTTTCAAACTCTAATTCATAGTCTTCATTAGTGATTGTTTTACAGTGGAAGTAATACAGCAGGAAAATTATGTACTTAATATACCAAGTAGCTGATTTAAAGCAGCTCTTTAAATTCATGTGCTGCTCAGCTTCAACTCCAATGGAAGTTGTTTCTTTTATTTTTGTCAGCTTTTTTGCTGGTGTGTATCAATGTAAGGTCCAGGGAGTGATGATACCCACTTCCATCAGATAAGAACATTTCATGATATTATCTGCCTGCCTGGAGTTGCTGGCTAAAAATCTGACTCCCATAGGTCGTTTCACTCTGGAGAAATAATTAATGGTGGAGTCTAGTATCTTTAACACAATCCTGTTTGCTTTCAAATTATGTACAAAGCCTTGTTTCCCTTCACACACCAGGAACGAAGCAGCAGGAGAAAGCTCCAAGTCCCTTTTTAGCCAGCAAAAAGCTGCATTCAGCATTTTGTCAAGACTGTGCTGCCAATGCTTTTCTCTGGCTGCTTATGCAGATGATCGGATGCTGTTCTCCCAGGGCCACAGAATGGCATCTTGCAAAGCCCCTACACTCCTCTGATTGTGACTTAAGCTTGTCATTTTGGTGGATGCTTTGACAAACGAAGGGGGAGATCAGCTAGCTGCTGTATTTTTCCCAAAATGAAGAGGCAGCCATTAACACAAAAGTTCACTGTGACTAAGCAGTTACTAGAGTTCATGCAACTCATAACAATACAAATTATACTTTCTATACAGCCAATTCAAAGAACAGCAGAGTCACAATTCTGGGTGGCTTTCAGGTCACTGAAAGGCTTTGGGTTGCAGGCAAACATTAAGCATGTTTCTCTAACACTAAGACAGGGCCTGTCTCTACAGCCCCGGATCTGATCCCAGGTACTTCAGCAGCTTCGCCCCTTGCCTGGGACTGACCCTGGAGCAGGGAGTTTCACTGCAGCACTTTCAGCTAGAAGGCCAGTATTTTGGCATTGTAACCAGCTGACTGAAGCTCACACAGACGCACACAGATTCAAGGCACCCAGCTGCCTGGCACCGATATACAGGCAACTCAAAAGCACGGCACGGCATATACTACTTCTTTGTGTTTAGCTCCGCTCTTCTCTTGAAGCAAAACGCTTCAAGGTCAAAACCTTGTTGCTAGCTTTATTTATTTTTTTTTTAATTGTCATCATGTATTGTCGCCATGTCACCATCCTAGTTCCATTTTAACCCACATGCTGAGGCAGCATCCTGCTGTTTTACTGCTTGTTCCCAGATTATGGACTGCATCTCTAAAACATGTATGCGCATGCAGTAGCACAAAAGCAAGCTCTGCACGAGTCTGCGCTGCCCCCTGCAAGTTTGTTCAGGACCACATATTCCCCACCACCCCACACTGCTGTATTTTGCACATGGAAGACATTTGCATTCAGACAAGTCTTTAAAAACTCTTTTGCATTTGTTACAGGCGCCATCATCAGAAAGGTGGTGTAAATCAATGTGCTAAGGGTGAGAAATATTCATTTCCCTCAGAGGTTTATTTGCAGTATGGCTGAAAGACCTAATATTAAGAGAGGACAAATCAAGCCATCTCACCGCTCAGGGGCAGCGTGGAGAGGGTTCAATGCATGCAGGGGAAGTGCAACAAAACAGGCACAGTGTTACCCTGTGGCCAGGGAATGAGAGAAACACCCCCAAAATACAGGCAAGTGCCAGGAGCAGCAGAGTGTTGGACCCTGCAGTAGGAACACCATACAGCAATCTGGAGCCTATCTGCAACATCTGATGCTCTTCTTTGACAACAGAGTGGCCACGGGTGATTTCCCAGCACCTTGCGCCCCAGATGTTGTCCAGTGGCCTTTCAATAGCCACTTCTCTCCCAGCACCCTGCAAGGGGCTGCTGTGGGGACCTTGGCTCACTCCCTTGTGCCTGCTGAGGAGCCAGGGCCAGAGTACAGGACTACATGTATGGACTAAACACCCAAAGGAAACAAGGTGCTTTTTTTTTTTTTTAAGCAAAGGTTTTCCTTGTTATGTTTGCATCATGGGGAAGAGCTTCTCTATGGCTACTCCAGCCACTCCACCCCTGCTGGTCTGCCCAGCTTCCACACCAGGCCCAGGCTCATGGCACATCCCCACACAGGGAACAGTGAAGATGGGCACAGCCTAGCCAGCTCTGCTTAGTGTTCAAAGCCTGACAGCAATAGGGTTCTGAAAGCACGGCAGGGAGTCAGGGCAGGACATGACATCTAACCCTGCCAAGGTGAAGAGCACATGTCCTCCTGGCCCCCAGGCAGAGGGGAAGCCATTTTGACAGAGGCAGGTGAGGACAACCATTTTATAGTCCCCCAGAGTCAGCACCTCAGCACTGTGCCTGGGGGAATGGCCCTCCCTGTGCAGGAAAAGCACCTTTTTCCTCTTTCTTACCCCCCTTTTCCTTTTCTCAAGAGTGACCCAGTGCCTCCCTCCTGAGGGCAGCTCTGGCAGTAGATAACAAGACTGACGAGAAGTGGCAGAAGGGGCGTTACCTCAGGTAAAGCTATCTGTGCAGACACACAGAGATATCCTCCCTCCTGGAAGGCTGTTCTTCCCTCACAGGTTTACCCACATCAGTCTCAGCTCTGAGGATGTCTCCTGCCAATTCAGGGACTCTTGCCAAGCGTGGCAGCCCAGCAGCAGGGCAGAGACATGCCAGAAACTCCAGCATGGGCCAGTAGCAGGACTGGGTGCAAAACCATCTCCTAGTCCCTTAGAGAGGGCAGTCCTGTTTCTTGTACTGCGCTGCTTTTTAAAGGGGATATGAGATTGTGGTGGTGGTTGCTCACTCCTGGAGGAAGGGCTTGCAGGGAACATCTCACTCTGTGCTAAGATGGATGTCCCAGTGAGCCAGAAAAGCAGAGAGCACCAGCTCTGAGACTGGCACAGGGGAAACACTTCAGCTGCTTGCAGCCCATAAGTGAGGCAGGAACGCTGCCAGTGGCTGAAATGTATTAGGCTACGCGAGCATGGGTTTTAGTCTGTTACTTCAGGAAATTAATTTCTACTGAGTTTTGCAGTTTTACCTCCTGCTGCACGGGCCCAGCGATGGTCATTTGTCACTGCTGCTCAGAAGAAAGGCGATTTTCAGGAAGGCAATGAGGCGTTTGACAAGCTTTCCAGTTAAGTGTGGAAACATCACGCACTGTCATATAATAGCACTGTAAGCAGCGACACCTCTCAGATGAGTTGTATGGTTACATCTCTAGGTAGTGACGAAAGCTCCTTTTGTTAGGTTAAAGAAAAAGCTCAGAGAGAATATGCTTCAGAGCAGGGAAAAATATGAATAAGCAGGAGATGATTAGATGCTCAGTCGCACAAACATCATGCTAATAAATTGTTGTGGAAATCAGAAACCCCTTAATAGAGTGAGTCAAATTTTGCAGTTCTCACTCGGCCAGCCTCCTTGCAATAGTTCAGCCTTAGGTTGCTTCCTGGTGATATTACTTTGCCAGTTTGATAAACCTCCTCCACATGTACTCCGATGTACATAAGTGTACAGACAAACCCTGCCAATGACAATTGCTACAAACTTTCCCAAAGCCTGTAATTAGCTTTTCTCTCCAGGCAATCCAGGCCCCTGTGCTGAAATCCTGCAGCATTTCCTTGCAGAGCAGCTGAGTCCTGACTGACATAACCTGCAGGTGTTTATTTAGTGCAAGAAACAGGCTGCAATGGAAACAGCACCCTTTTGACCTTGTTGAGTAAAGGGATTGCAGAGACTGTGTAAGTACTCTTTATTTCAGGAGCCATTAGTTGAAAAGTGACCAGTCTCCTTGCCAGTTAAAAAGGACTCTTTCTCTCAGCAGCATAGGAACTTCCTTGTCCCGTCAGCCTCCTAACCTTATGAAGTCTGCTGCTCTCCCATTTTCCCAGCTAAATTCCTCTATCACAAATAAGATTTAATTCATAGTCTGGATAGCAGGCAGAGGTCAGTGGGAAGATACAAAATGGTATATGACACAGTAGGAATGAATGAGCTTAACACCTTGGCTCCAGTGGAGAGTGAAACCTAAAAGGAGGTACAGCCTACTTCAGTCAACACTTCCCTATCACCACTTCTTGTCTTTCTAGATACATCCTGCTCTTCTGGCTCTTCACACAGAAAATACTCTTGCTCAGGTAGAGTGAGCCAGTTCTGTGGTTATGTGTGAGTAATTGTAATATACGTGGGTGTCAACCAAAGGGCAACAAAACTGGTTTAACTAGCATACCAAGGAGTCTGGCACAAGGCGTAAGTGACACCAGTTTTGGCTTAGTTCTGAAGTTACAATTGTCACTTCCATCACAGTTTACTAAGAGATATGTATGTTTTTACTCTAGCTAGCCAACTCTTTCCAATTCTGATTCTGAGTGGATAAAATATAGGCCTTATTTCCACGTTGCCTTGTGCAATTGAAGATCTCATTTTGAAAAGCTCACAAATTACAGCTGTTTTCCTTTCACATTTACCTATGCTTTCACATTCATTGCACTGGTAAATGGCTAAAGTCCAAGGCAAAGTTTGAAGTTTGTGATAAAAAGTGAGGTGCTGACCTCAGACATCAGAATTGTTTTCTCCAGGAGCTAAAGAGCGTCACAAACCTTCCTATCTCCTAACCAAAGTACGAGCTGTGTGTTTCTTCAGGCTGACTTCAGGAGCATCCAAAGCAAATCCTGTTTGTAGCACAGATCATAGAATCATAGAATGGTTTGGGTTGGAAGGGACCTTAAAGATCATCTAGTTCCACCCCTTGGACGTGAATTGGGAACAGATGCAGAGGCACAACGAATCTCTCACACCAGATGCTAGACAATTCACTTATGGTTACAGGAAGAGGCTTTGACACTGTTATTGGAGGTTTTATAAGAACCTACACAGATGAACATAGGAAAAGGGAGATTCAGATGCTCATAATAATGCGATCACTTTTTGCTGATATCCCTGTTTAATTTGGTACCAAGTGGATTGTTTTCTGCTGTGAGTTTCTGACATTCTGTCTATAGATTGGGGTGTAAAAGCCACCTGAGGGAAGGCAGTATTTTGCATGCCTTTTGCTGATTCTGGTTGTCTCCAGAAGAGATCTGGTCCAACTTGACACCAATGACTTGTGAACAGGCAGGTTGAAAGATAGAAAGAAAAAAACCCAAAGCCTATCAATAATAAAAGCAGTTGCCAGGAGGAGTAAAGTGAGTTCATCTTTAGATTTGAGGCTAGAGATCTTTTATGGCCTTAAATGAGTCCAGAGGAGAACATTTCCAAAGCTCTTGAAGGAGGAATGTGTGTGGGGGGGCTGTGTGTTAGTTAAAACTTTAGTTACCTGCTCTAATTTGTTCCCCAAACATCCACTGACCCTAAACCAGTCCTGCAGTACATGAATGTATTGTGCATTCAGGGATTCAGTTTTTATTCTGGATCCTTACAACAAATGAGAACCTGAAACAATGAAAGGCAGGAATAGAACTTGTTGGACTTGCTCCTATTCCTATTTATAGCAATTTGGTCTAGCTCCATTCATTTCAGCAAAAACTGGATAAGGTTCAGAAACACCAGTTCAAACTGGGACAATGCTTAAGCATGTACTAGCTTCACTGGAGCTGATACAGCAGAAGCATCAGACTTCCAGCTGAACACATCCTTAAGTGTGAGTGCAAAGTCAGTAGCATTATAGAACTCAATGAGAAGGGAATCCATCTCTCTAATCTCAGAGATCTGTAGAAATGGCACCTTTTTTGCCCAGGGCAATATTATGGGTTGTCTCAGTTTTTATCTGTTCGCACTCTGAGTGAGGTTTGTCACGTTTCCAGCTGTTTAGAACATCACATCTCACACTGAAATACCCATGAAACAAGACAGTGTTTGTAATATTAGAAAACAGTCACTTACCCCGAGCAAGTAATTTATCTCAGACCAGAACGCCAGAGTAATAACTGGGATTAAAGATAGAGCAGTCAAGACAAAAAAAAGGTAAATCAATCACTACATTAGGATATTTGAAGAATCATTTGCATGTACTCAGAAAGTATGATACTTGCTATTAAGCCCAGCTGTAGCAGAGTCCCAAATTCATAAATATTCATCAAATAACCTTCTAGCAAAACTCAGTGACTATGATGGTGGCCAGCTACTGAATTCAATCTAATTGAAAACCCGAGAAGTAACAAAATGATTGCATGTCTGTCTCTTCATTAAATCAGTGTGCAAATTTGCATAGATTAATTTGTGTCAAAATAATAGCTCCACTCTTGGCTTATAGCCAAGAGGACTTGTGATAAATCTATAGTTTTAATTCAGTTCTGCATTCCTGAAACGTTGGGTGGTTTTTACCATTTTAGAGACAGAAAATCAGAGCTGAATATGATTTTCACCACTTCTGTCATTTCTCCCCATTTCTTATGTTATGGTGATTAATTATAATTAAATGTGCACACAATTCGAAAGCAAAAGAGAATCACGCAGTCTCAGCCATGGAGAACTAAGGTCTGGTTTGCTTCTGTGGAAATAAAGTCACATTGGAAGGCTTGAATCCTCAACTACGTTGAATTCAACACAGGATGGTGTACGTCTGGGGCTGAACAGGCAACTTACAACCCTGTTTTATGGCACAGAGCAGTTCCCAAGACTGGTGGGGCCCTGTGTGCGGGAGAATAATGGACTTCCACAACTCTATGAGAGTTATAAAGCGAAGCCGTTTATTAATCTCACCCCAGCAGTTTATATACTTTTCATGCCTTATCACGCTCCTAAAGGTTACATTTTATTGGTT
>JAVKLA010000042.1:16047952-16065348 GCA_034782735.1 Sagittarius serpentarius | reverse complement strand
TAACATCAGACTGGCTATCTAAATATCAACACGTTGCCGCCCTCATCCAGCTTCTCTGGCAGGTGTTCCTCATTCTTATCTTGTTTCACTGCCTTTCTTCCTCATTTAACAGTGTCTTTCAGGAGTTATGCTCGTTCAAGGTCGTACGCAGCCTACTCATACCACCTCTATGTAGTCTTTCTCAAAACAATGTCCGTTAGCTTCCAGAAAGTTTCCCACACCTGTGCGTTTCAGCACAACTTTGCCTGTCATTCATCAGGTCCCCAGCCTATCACGCTCAGTCTTTCCAGAGGATGCAGAACTTGCTGTACCATTGTAACTGCTTGATCACCACACTGTTTTAAATATATTTAAACACTCTAATGCTCAATGTACTGAGCTCTGTCAGGAAAACAATGCTTCCTTCAGCCTTCAGTTATTTGAAGTTAATAACAGGGATAGACAATGCACTCATTTACACTGTCAGCTTGCTTTTATTTTTTAACCTACTTTTTTTTTTTTTAAAACAATCAGGCTTTAATTCAGGACATTTGATTAATCAAACTCAGACCATCTGCTGCAGTCCTGTCTCCTGCTGATCTGCATTGCCTGAAGTCAGTGACATGTTTCAGGGCTGCAGTCTCACACTGTCTCTTCCTCCGTCAGCTGTTTTACTGCAAATCTGCTCCCTTCACCCAACATACAGTGACTGGGCTTTGTTTACTGTGATGACCATTTACGATAGCCGTAGCGCTAGACAATTTGTATCAAAATACAGGACATATGCAAAAGCCAGTTATACAACAAAACGTTACATCAGCATGAAAATACTATGAACCAAGGAAATCATGGCAACCCAAAGAAAATCTTCACTAAAAAGAAGTCTTCACAATTCAAATACTTCTAGTAGCAGCAAGCAATTTTAGCTTTCTCATAGTTTACACTTTCCAGCAGTAGTGGGTATTCTGCCTTCATGTGCTTTTTTTTTTTCCCCTCTCATGTTCTGAGATGTACTCAGAAACTCAAAGAGAAGAGCTAGGCAGTATGAACTTGCATAGCTTGGGGATTTTGATGGCATTAGACCAGTTTTAGTCTAGCAGAGCATGACCTAGTACTGGATGAAGCATGGCTAAGAGCTGCTACTGCCTCACGTGTTTGTGGGTGTAAACACTGCACTGGCCAGCTATGTTTAGAAGGAGAGAGGGAATATGGCCCTTCAACAACTCTACCATCTGGCAGATCCATGGCAGCTTTTGGAGTCATGTGGGGATAAGTAGCATGGTTAGATGGCAATAAGGGACAGGATAAGGTTCAGTCACCATGTAAGTCCTAGTTTTTGGTGATGTGCAGGCCTTCCACAGACGGATGAATGTCATCTCTCTTAGCGTCAGATGTTGCAGTCAATCTCAGAAGTCAAGTAGGAACAGCATCTTGAGAGAATCAGCCCTCAGTCATCAAAGCCAGCAGGCAGGTTATCAGAAGACATCAGTACCTTAGATATTGAAAATCTGGTTATCTAGTTTCCAGTCGTAATTGCTGAATGACAGAGTATCAAAACACTAGTTTCCAAAAAGCCGACCTGGTTTTCTTTCTTGTCTTGCTGGTTACCTCTGAGATACTTGACTCTGCTAGGTTCCTGAATGTCTGAAGATGGGACTTAGCACACAACTGTCAAGTCAGGAAACTCTCCAAGAGATTTATTGCTGCATTACCAAAGGATCAGGGCTCTGCTGTGCTGAACACGGCATGGAGCCATGCCCTGCCCTGAGAACATATAGGCTAAATAAACAAGTTGAGGGAGGAAAATAAGAGCCCAGAAAGGTGAAGGTTACAAGGGGAGTGATAGCATTCATGTCTTCTGAGGCAGGAACTGGTGTCCCAATACATTGGACCTAGTTGTTTCCTTAGAAGCTGTTTTACCACCAGCATCTGCAGCAAAGAAATGGACAGAATCCACATCGCAGAATATCTACATCACACCGACTAAACAGAGGAAAGCATGAGAAGGGTTTGTCACCCTCCCTAAGTAGTAAAAACAAAACAAAACAAAAACAAACAAAAAAAGAACCCCAATGCTATTTGCCATTTGCCACAATACTCATCAGCAGAGAATATGGTGTCTTTGTACCTCCATAGCATTTTGCCAGCCAGAAGGCACAGGAAACAAGCAAAGTGCATGATTTCCAAACAGGGTTTCAGTTTAAACAGGCGAGGAAAGTACTGAAGACTTTGAATCTGAAATCTCAAACAAAACCATCCATGTAAACTAACTTCTATCAGCGGTCAGTTACTGCCACGGATAAGGCACAGCTCTGCACATCCCTGGGTTTGAGCTGGCCCTTGCTGGTACCTGTGGAGCTCCGTAAGGAACTGAACACTCTGTGCTCTTTGCAGGAACAGGACAATAGCTATCTGAATGCCTTCGATAATAAGCATCCTTCAGCTACTGAGGCTAATGCAATAAAGAGAATTTCATTTTGGCATAAGAAAAACCAAGGGAATGACATGATGTATTGGCAAAATTTTAATTATATCAGGCCAAAGAGGCAGCTTAAGAGAGTTAGGCCTTTATTAATTGGGTCACAGTGATGCTGCATTTCAAAACAGGCTTAACACCTGCTAATTTCATTTCAGTGGTGCTGAAGCTGAGTCAGCTAACAAAGCCTCTTCTGGATCAGGCATGTTCAGAGCAGCAAAGATATTACTTGCCTTCATGAAAGTGTTTTCCTCTCTTTAGCAAGGACATTAAGGGAGAGAGGGGGGAGAAAGGAGGACCCCCTCCCTCCTTTAAGCCTGCCAATACCCTGTGCAGCTCAAACTGAGGGGAAAGAGGATAAGCAGCATCATAGTATTCAAGGAAATCCCTTAGATAAGGGCTATTATATTTGCAGCACCAGTGGAGGTAAAGGAGTGTTTCCCTTCCCCTTACAAATGGGGATTTGAAACCGGCTGAGTGAGTTTCCCCAGAGTCAGAGTAGGTCAGTGAGAATAAGAATAGACCTAGTCCCTGGTCCCTGCCATTGCAGCAGACCACAGGCTCATCCTCTTGTTGCCCTCTGCCCCCCTGCTAACTGATCTCCTCCTTGTTTCTCCAAGTACTTTTGCCCTGCCCTTTACTTTGGGGAGGACAAAACTGGTATCTGGGCTGCTGCAGTGAAAGCAAGCTCCTGCTACCAAGGAAGCTGCCCTAGGAACAGAATGAAAACTGGCATGTTAACTAAGTAGTGCTGAAGCATCCCAACCACTTCTTCCACTACCCAAAATCAGCTCAGCAGGGCAACCATTCCTGTGGGACTGGGCAGACCTGGGCAACAAAGCTGGTTCCTTTCTTTCTGGCAAATGAACCAGTGAATGTGAATTACAAGTTCCATTCATTGTAAGATCTGATTTTACTGGAAACCCAAGCAGCCCAACACTCAAGAAAGTTCCTCTGTGCAAGAGTTTGTTTTCCTATCCATTCTGCATGTATATACTTCTTAATCGCATGTCTCTTCCATGTTCCTAACACAGCATGTGCTACTGTACACGCACACCATACAACGCTATCAGCACTGTTATCCTGGGGTGCATTATATGACTTGCAGAACAACCACGGCCCAGATGCAGAGCCAGCCTGAATCTGCCTGGGCTCGTCAGCAGAGGTACAACATTGCTGGAACCTGACTACACTGTTGGCTTCGTAAGACCATCCTGGCTTTGAAATCAGCTCAATAACTTCTGCTCACTACTGAGAAGCCATTCTATATTAGTTCTGCTGCTTGCAGAGTATCTTGTTTCAGTTGCCCATGTTTATGAAATCAGTAACTTGACAGAGGACTTGAGGCAGGTTCTACAAATAAAAGGACTGTGGTAGGCCAAATTCTGTATTTTCTTATTGCTTTCATTCTGTTTGGAGACAAGTTTCACCCCAAGGCTAACGATGAGAACACTGAGTCAGATTTTTATGATGGAAGCCATTTTGCATCCTCAACTACAACATTTGCTATCAGTGGAAACTATAATGCTAAACTTGTGTAATAGCTCAGTAGTTGATAATACAGCATACACCTCATTTTCCATGACAAAAAGGCATGGTAATAGCAAGAAGCACTGCAAACCAACCGTAATATACTGAAACAGGACTTACTTTACCAGGATTGGCACTTACTACAGGCTTATATGGTTCATTTACACGGTACAAAAGACAATTGTGAAATGACTGGAAATGTAATATGGAAGAAAATAATTGGGTTTGCTGGAGATAGATAGGTGGTCATTTATGAAAAGTAACCATCAGAAACAAAGGTTGGATTGTCTTCTCAGTTTCACCAAGGTAAAGCAGTGTAATTGTGAGAGAAAAAAAAACACCAGATATTTACTGTCCAAAAAGCTCAGGCTGGTTTAAAGCAAGTGTTTGAAGAGGCAACTTTTTTTGGATGCTGCCACAGTCCTTGCCAGCCAGCTGGAATTTTAACATTCTCATGTCTAACTGAGGTCCAAAATTCTCAGAGTACCTGATTCTAATGAATTACTTGTGGTTTTCCAGCCAATAATTTTGGTACTTGTCACGCATTGCTTTGTTCTTCAGAAATAGGTTTCTGCTGTCTTAAGTAAAGGAATTGACTGAACTACTCATATCAGGCACATTTCTAGCATCAAAACAAGAAACTTTAAGGGTCTAGGCAAAGATCTCAATTTTTTCTTTCTGACTCCTTTTCATTAAAATTAATTGACAGTCCTCCATTCTTGCAAGAATCCCCCGTTTACACCTCTGTAAGGCACAGACCCCAAGACAGTCCACCCGGGCTCTCATCTGTGTGCAGATGAGACACACTGGGAAAAAAGTAATTTCTTTGTGGCAAGACACTGAGCCCTTTGTTCTGCGGCTTGCAGATGCTCTACTATCTACCAGAGGTTCTCAGCTAGAATAGTCACAGCAAACATTCAGGTCACCTGAAACACAGTAGCTACTATAGATCAAGCAACACTTCATTTCCAGTTCCACCCCCGCCCCCCGCACCGCCCCGCAACTTTTAGGCAGTCACAATAAGTCTGGGGAAAGTTTTACTTCTTCTCCCCAATATTTTTCCTCTCCAAAATCCTGGTCCTATAAATTATCTGTTCTTATACCAGTATAAGCCACCACAAACTACTATGAACACCAGCAGAGAAAACTGTCATAAATAAAAGGAAGACCTGAATATCTTAGAAGTCCGGACTATTGGGAAAGAAGCCACAAGAAACCCCTTTCTAATTTCAAGTGTAAAACAGGTCCTTCATAAATATGTCATGTAGCCCACTGTAGTGAGAGACAGCTTACAGGGACAGGAGGATGCAGCAAACACAAAAGGTCAAGTGCTTTCCATACCTCAGGATCAGACATCTTTCATCCTCTGTTGAACGTTTTTTATTTTCAGAGTTCTTGGTACAATAGGTGTTGAACTCTTCTGAAAATCATACGTACCTGTCCACTGAGAGCTGCTAAGTGCTTTTTATAAGTTCACCTGCTCCCAGAGCGATTGGTATTTCATAAACAATGTCTCAAAGTTCAAGTATAACGATTGTGGGCAAAAAGGAAAAAAAAAACCAGTAGAAGCATAACAAAAATTTTCCAGTAATACATGAATTAACTTGACCATATATCACTAAACTTCTTTGTATACCCAAACAACCCACAAACAGTAACTGTGTTTAGCTCTACAGAGGATGATATGCAATCATAACAAAAAACAAGTGTACAGATCTCATAGTTTTAGCAATCTATAAAGAACAGGAGAACCTCAGCCCACCTTTACCTTTCCTGGAACACACACCTGCTTCCCTGGTAGACTGTCCCAGAGCACTCATAGGAGCCTGGCAGGACACTGTGAGAAAACAACCTACTTGGTCTCATTCACTTCAAAATCCACAGAAGTGAAACACTGCAAGTGAAAACATTCAGCACCAAATCAGCCCAAGAACTACTGCTTACCTGTGACTGAAGAACCACGCATATTGCAACAGAGCTTAAAAAATGCAGAGTGCAGTGATAAGGGGGGAAATCCCCCCTCAAACACACATTAGAGTAGCTACACCCCCTTAACTGATAGCTCACTGGAGCATGGCTAGAAAACATCTGGGAGGGGGTGTGTTGCAGGATGGAGGGGGGCAGTGCACAACTGGCAGTGATTCAGGGCTCTTCATCAGCTAAAATGGTGTTCCCCCTTCACCATCACCACCACCACCACCACCTGCTCTGCGGGGAGATGAAGTGATCCATGTGAGGGACTGTTTACACCTGGAATAATTTACCAAATTAATAGCTCTAAGAATCAAAATGTAACCCCTCTTTAGATCCAGCAACACGGAGATGGGGGTTTTCTCCAAAGGTGAGCCTTCTGGGGTCTTTTGAGTATGTCTCAACTATAGAGTAATTAGAACAGCTAAAACTGAGACACGGTAGCTGACCTGATTTCTAATACCAGCTTGATCTTTGGTGTTTTATTAACAGCAGTGCACCAGCCTGAGCTGCAGGACAGCACAGACAAGGTGCAAAAATAAAACACAAGTGCTATAGCAGCCGCATACGCTCCTGTGGGAGATTTTCCTTCAGTCTCTGTAAGAACAGACGAGACGCGAACGTGAATGAGTCTCCCTTCAATACTGCGGATCTGCCTGGGAGCAAAGAGTTCCTGGAAGAAGAAAGCTCATCTCTCTAGGGGAAGACTTCTTTTTTCAAATGACATTTAAAGACCACGTGGCCCCTTTGTATTTTAGATACAATAGCTAAGCAATAATATTAATGCTTTGAAGTTGCACTTCCCACCAGCAGTCCTAGCATGCTTGACAAACATTTAAAGTGGGCTTTTCCAGAGCATCTGTAGGAATTAGAAGTGTAAATCACAGAATCTGTAATGCTCTAAAAGAATTTGCACTCTTAATGTTAACTTCCTCCTCGTGGTGCTTCTGTGCCTTTGGTGTTATCAGGGCCAGGGCTCTCAATGCTGGTAAAAATATGTGCCCAAAATTAGGAACCAGATTTAGGCACCTAAATAAATAACTAACTCAATAAAAGTGACCTGGTTTTTGAGGATTTTTTCATGCTATTGTTGTGTCCCAAGAGAAAATCCTCTTCTTTACAAGGTGATTTAAAGTCTGCATCTTTTCAAGCCTGAGGGTGAATTTTATCCATCAGCCATGAGAAGAAACATCCCTAAATAAATTTGCTTTTTTGTTTTCAGGGCTACTCAAGGACACTTCATGCCTCCACCAGTCCATTTGCATTAACCATCACAGCTCTAAAATTAAAAGCACAAGTGGGGAGGCAAAACTCGGTGCAGACACCTGGAGCAAACTCAGCTAGGACAGCTGTGTACAAAGCAGCAGGTTGTGTTTTAACCAGGCGGCTGTGCATTGAAAACTAAATCGATGAAAAGGTGACAGCCTGAGGCTTGCAGGCTGCCGTGTTTGGGAAAGGACTAACCAAGCACCAAAAAGATGCTTTATCTTGCACCAGGTGGTTTCCATTACCCACTGGATCCAGAACATCGAATGACTCCCTAAGAGGAAAGTGCTGGTACAGGGACATAGGAGATTTGGTGCTCAGTGTTCCTTCTCAGAAAGTGCTGTCTTTCCCTGCTGTTGCCCGAGGGGTGACTCTGCTCCCTCTCTTCCCACTGACAGAATAGCTAAGGCCACTGTGAGGATTTCTTGGCCACCATTGTAACAGCCAGGCACAGAGCAATGCTAATTTATTACTGAATTTAGCGGCAGTGAGCTGCTGGCTTCCCTGCGGTCCTCATTGCGATGACCACAGGTATGATCTTTGCTAGAAAAATGATGATTCACCACGTATCAGAGGCAGTGGCTTCAGCTGCTCTGCTGGATCAGAGCTCTGTGCTGAGCTGGGAGCTCTGGTGAGAGCCAGACCTTTGCCAGGCTAATTTATATATTTTGTCAGCATGCTGGAAAGGAGCCTTTGGATATATTTTCGCTCATGTCAAAACACCACACATGTTATTCTGATCCGAGCACTTACGTTCTAAAATGCTTTAAATCTCCTTTCATATTTGATATTTTTAAATAAGGAGTGTTTACATATACAGTACCATGGCGACAGGAAAATAAAAATAAAGAGAAAAATATCCACTAGTGCATCAAACTCTGTTTGGAAAACATACACCATTAACACATCTCAATTAATCAGTAGGGTCCAGATGTCTTGTGACTACCATTTCAATCAATAACAGAATAGGTAAGATGATAAATTCCCATTACAAATACCTTATAGATTTTTAAGGTCTCTGCCCAGTTCATCAACATCCACCATATAATTAACCCCAGAGAATGTGAATCAATGTCTTCCTCCAGCACCAGTTCTCCAACATCATCCACCCGTGATGAGCTCCCACCCTCTGACCACTGGTGTTACGACCCAAACTGGAGCCCACATGAGGTGATGATGCTTTCTCATAACTTGCTATTGAGACCATCGAGGCACCTCGACCTGCCAGCTGGCCCCACTTTGCTGGCTGCTCCCATTGCTGGCTTTCCTGAGGTCTCTCGGACCTTAGGCAGGAGTAGGCTCTGGTCCAGATAAACCATTCCAGCAGCCCTGGTCCTCTTTCTTGAAGGACTGTTGACCATGCTTTCAAGTGAGTGGAGCTCTTGGTACTCTAGTAACACAAACAACACAAGTACATTCGTTTTATAACATGAGCATTCACAAAACATAAATAAATATCCTTAAGAGTTTCCCAGGCATCAAAGCAAAAACTTACTTTCAGGAGAATTCTATTTTAAAAGATGAGAAACCCAGAAAAAAGAAGAGTAAAAAAAAAAAAAGCACTGCTCCACAAAGACAATTTTTATTGAGCTCTGAAAGCAAATTGACTGCACTCACAGGCAATACTTATTAAAGTCTGGTAACAGGATCAAGAACACAACACTTATCTTCCTCCCACTGCCACTTATTACGGGGTTGCAGACTACAGTTCTACTACTCAGATCTTAGCTATTGAAGTCACAACCCCTGAGGGCTGTAAAAAGTTGCTGCTGTCATATATAAATCAGTCTTCTTCATAAAAATGACATGGTTTGACATGTAGGGATAATATTATGAGGTAACTACCATGGAGGTTTCATGCTTGGATATGTTCAAAAAGATGTTTCTCTTTATCCCTGACCACAAATACTTGTTGACGGTTTCTTGTCAGCTGTTTGAAAGCCTTAAAGAACTGCTATCTCTGCTGGGGTCTGCTCCTTGGCTGAACTTTTCATTAACCTTTGATCATTCTCTGGAGCATTTTTTTACCAAGCAACTGAAGAATCTCAAGTGCTACAATGCGTTCGTATGTGTGTGGGGGAGAAGAAGAGGAGGTGAAGATTTTTATAGACATACATGTACATCTTGCACAAATACACACCCGAGTCCTTAACTCTGAACAGGGCTAGAGAAAACACAAATGGGTTCTATTTTTAAGATTTTGCAAAATTGAATGTGAGAGTAAAGAGGATTTATTCTCCGCAGTTAACGTTTCATCCAGCTTCTTCACCCCAGGGAAAAGAACAGGAATGGTTTCAATAGGCTTGACATGCCTATACTCAGGGCAGTATGGGGGTCTCCCATGCAGGCACCCTGGAGACAGCCTGGCTTCCCCATGGAGGTGCACACTGGGGTTTGGACAGAACCTGGCATGAGAAAAGGGAAGGTGCTGGAAGATTTCAAGCACTGCTGCAGTCTGTGGTGACATTGGGGGTCCACCAGTCCACTGGTTGATTCAAAAGAGCATGGAGATATCAAAATTCAGCATGCTCCCCGCCCCATTTGGCTCCAAGGTATGGTGTGGTTTCTCCCTCCTTGCCACAGTGAGGTGATTTTAATCCACGTCTCGCCTCAGGCTGCCTGCCTGATCTCACCTCCAGCAAAAGCCTGTCCTGTCCATGCTGGGCTTGCAGACAGAGAAGCTCAGGGAACACGGTGGCTTTGCTGCTGCTGCTCTCCAGCCAGTTAACCCCAGGCTCTTGTTCTCTGCTGAGGTGATACGCACCAGCGAGGATGTGTCTCTCCACAAAATCTCAGGTTTGCAAAAAGCTGAAGTTTCATACACACCGGAAGAGCAACCAACTACAACAGGCAGTTTAGAAGTGATGGATGAGATGCCTGCTTCCCTCCTGGGACCTGGGACACAGTATGCCCTGTGGTGGCAGCTGGCTGGCAAGGCTGGCCCCAGGCTTGCCAGTGATGCTGTCTGAAGGCAGCAGCACAAAACCTCTACAGAGGGGTCTGCACGTGTGTCACAGAGCTGCAGCTTTTTGGCATTATCCCCAAAACACTGAACACGGGTTCATTTATTAGGTGGAACAGCTCATTAGAGTGCTGTGGATGCAAATACCCATTGCGATACCTTTTACCTTTTGTTCTGCTCCTTTGCAAGTTTAACTTAAAGGATTTTCTCCAAAGCAAACACACCCCACTAGCATTTGTTCACAGAGGTGCTTTTATGCATTTAATTCTCTTCCTGTGATATCACAGTATTCACCAAGCTCTCCACAAGTCATTTTTAGCATCCCTTTTCCTCCCAACCACCATCATGTCAAACAGCTTGCAAATTTTCACTAGCTTAAAGTGCAGGGTAAACTTCCAAGCTGGCAGCTGCACCAAATTTTCAAGAATATGGAGCAGCTGTGGTCATGATTCTTCTCACTCGCTCCTGTTTTGCCAAGGCAGGTTAATTGCTTCTTCATCCAAGCTGTCACCCTGGTGCCAGAAATGACCATTAGTTCCAGTGCGTGCTGGGAGCTGTAGTTTTTTGGGAGATTTGTGCTTGCAAGGAGACCATGAGACTGCAGTTCAGCCTCAAAGGCTCACCCTGGATTGTATTTTAGATGCTTGTGTTTTGTTTCACTAAATGGGTTTCTCTGTACCAAAAATATAAATCGCTATATGTATCTATGAGTACAGGAGTGTAATGAATTTGAAATACCTGAAAATAAACATGGCTTTTCTGTTCACAGCAGCTCTGCTGTTTCCAAAGAGGATTAAATAAATAACAGCATGTTACTTAATCATAGCAAACTGTGGAAACTGAATTGATTTGGGGATTTAAGGGTGTTAATTTTGTTTGAGGAAATGTCTAAAGAGAGTGCCATTAAAGATAAATAAATGGTTCTGGTCTCTAGCTGGCTGCTTGAAAAATGTATAAAGATTTCAGGTCAGGTTTTTCACTGCTTGCAGTCTTTGCTTTGGGCAGTACCTGTAAGCAGCAGAAATGGCCATTAGCAGCATCTGAAGATGAGGTTACAAGGACGCGTTCCCTGTCTCCGTGCTAGGAGTTGATGCCCCACTCTGCAGTGCTGAGGCATGTTTTTTTAGAGTGCTGGGTTTAATCCACATGGATCAAATTCACAGGGCAGCCCCACACATGGGTATATGTGAGGGGGTGGAAACTGTACATGTGGGCAGAAACAGGTCAGGAAGGTGGGAACGTCTTAGATTGGCTTGGCTGCTAGAGAAAATGCTCGAGTAACTGCACCCAGAGCTTATTTCTGATGGGAAAAAGGATCTATTTTAATTATGTATTTGATATGAAAGGGCATGGTGCTTCAGTGCGTAGCTTGCAATAAGAGGAAAGCAGATATGACAGCTGAGGCTTCGCAATGTTAGAAATAGGCCTTTCAGAGTCCAGGACAAGAAAAACAAACACTGAAGGACAAATTTATGGCTAGAATAATAGGCTGGTGGGTTTGGGGGGACATGCTTGAAATAAGCTTCCTTTGACAGCTTCTATATTTGTCGCACGCTGCCTACTTTTCATGCAGTGTCCCCGCCCCCACAAACTCCTCAACTCTAGGTAGAGCTGGAGGTTTAACTAATTCCTCAAAGCGCAGATAAACTGTCTCGGGAATTATCATCGCAAGTATGTACCCTGTGCTGCAGAGCAAGAGACAACCATTTCAGTACAACTTGGGTTTGCTGCGGTAGGAAGAAGGGCTTGTGGGATGCTCAGGATATTAAGGACCAGAACCACAGAAAGTCATTCATAAAAGGTAGCTAAGTATTTTTTAGTCACTGACAAAAAAAGCCAGCTTGTATTCAGGGAAGGAGTCACAGAAATGGGAAACCATTTTCAGAGTCTTAGCTGGGTGTGTTAGAACACTGTTACCTATATTTATATATGGGAGGGAGAGGAAGACATATAGTATATATGTATATATATATTTGGAGCTGCTTGGTTACTCAGGCAGTTTGATGGTCAGGCAAAGCTTGGCATTTTGTGCCTTTGGGAGCTAGGTGGGACATGGAGAGCTGGACAAGCACTTGGTGGCAAGGGAAGAGAAGAATTTCCTCCCCACTGCCCTTCCCTGCCAGGCACTCTTTTCTTCCACAGGTCCCCCCAGACATATGTTGTGTTACTCTGCATTACTATTAACCCCAGAAATTAATTGATGGTAGCTCTTTCTAGGACACTTGATATTCTGTTTTCTTTGGTTATGCTTCTCTGTTTCATCCCATCGAACCCTGGGGACATTGTTAGTGCTCAAAGTCACTTAACCTTCCCTGTGTTAAAAGTGACCTGTCTATATCTGAACGCTCTCTTTTTTACACATTGGCCAGTCTTGCCTATTTAAGTGCATTCTTAAATGCATTAGAAGAAATCGCACCAGCCTGGATTTCTTTAAGTGTTTGGTTTCTTCTCAATTTATTTTCTCTCCAAGAATCGTGTATCTGCTTTTACTTGCCAAACCATTAGTTTCAGGTTGCTGACTTTCTAGACAGATCTCTTGATGAACTAAGTGATTTCTTAATTTCTGCTAAAAATGTTCTAATATTTAATAGAATATCATTCCAGTTTTAAACATACCAACAAATTCTTTGCATGTTGTGGCCTTTTTAAGTAACAAAGAGTTATATTTTCATATAACCATGCAAAGCTTTGTAAAGAAACGGTGTCATTTTCTACATTTTCACAAAGTTGAAGGGGTAGAAAAACTACCAGAATGACTGCTGAATAAATAACTGTACGATTAAAACAGCTCAAGCATATGACACACTCAACTTTCATATTCTACTGGTATGTGATAGATTTCCATTTATATTTCTTTATTAACTGGACCCACCATAAAATTTTCAGAGTTACCCATGCTCAGTTTTTGGTTATTTCTACAAAATAGGGGCACAAGATTTTCAGAGAATATTACCATATTTCTTCTCTTGCAAAGACTCACACATTTATTTAATTCAGATACTCTGAGGCCTCTAACTGGTTCTCATTTTCACTATTGGGGCCTAAGTATTTCAAGCTGTTTCTTTTATCTAACAGATAGATCAGAATACAACAGAAAAACTCTAAAAATGAAAAATACTCCACCATACTGAAGGTATATTTTTCTTTCCTAGATATCTTGGGGATCCAAAGCCAGTGAGAGTCCACTGTTCTTCCAGTTTTCACCCTTACCAGTGTAACTCTATTTTTCAGTAATGCAAATGCACTGTTTCTAACAAAAGGTTTTACTGTAGTAGTGGCTATTTACAGCCAGGGGAATATATTTGGCTGCTCTTTCTGCTACCCTCTCCAGTTTCCTACGACTCCGAGGAGCCTGTCCACATTGTGTTGTCAAAGCAGAGACAGTGTTTGTGCACAGGCAGCCAAACTACTTAAGGTTCATTTTAGTCTTCCTGCTTTCTAGGATTACCCATCTGCTAGTGATGAGTTTTTCTGTCGGACGAACCTGAACATGATGCTGCAGCCTGTGGCAGGAAGGAGAAGCCCAGAAACTGCCTGAAACACCAGTGCCCTTTAATAACAGCTCACCGAGCAGGGAGCTGGGCACACTGTGTTATCTTCCCAAGCAAAGGACTGCAAGTGCAAGAAGACACTTTGCTTTCATAGTATTTAATTTGGGATTTCACTCCTACGGTGTATGCTGCTCCATTTGCGAGTTAGAGATGAGCTAGTGCAACAGGCTCTGCTTCAAGAGCCGATGACAAGGAGATCTAAGGTGATGCTTCATTCCTGGGGGGCACAACCAGCCCCTGGGGACACCTCACCCATGTGATGGAAAGTTTGACTGTGCCTGAGAACAGGTAGTGTCAGCTGTGATCTTTATGGCAGAGTTTTCAGTGATGTCTTCCTTAAAACCAGCAAAGGACGCAAGCTTTTTAAGATGAAGCTTAGGTAAGGGACCAGTACTTTAAAGGCTTGACAATGCAGGAGTATTTCAGTATACTTTTATGTCAGGAAACCCTGAAAATATCTTGTCTTTTTAAAAAACCCTCTTTCTTACATAACTCCCTCTCCAAAAATATACTTAAGCCTTTCTATGACAGCAACCAAAAGCTAACAGAAAGTGAGTGCATCAGCTAAGCTACTGTTGTGTTAGGTAATTTTATATATTGGCTTGCTAAATAATAAAGTAAAATAAATTAGTTCCTATCAAATGTTTCCTGAATGCACTTCAAGCAGACCTTATTGTTACTTATTCATCTGTTGGATTGCATCTGTAAAAGCCAAAGCTGTTTCAAGAGTGTATGTGACTGGAATAGTCTAAATGGAGAAGCCATGAATTGGGAATGAAGCCAGCAAGTCATTAATTAAGGAGCTGTACGGTTTGCAGTCAGACTTGCGTATCGTGAAAATCAGTTACTGAATTCTTCCAGTTGCAGCAGTTGTCACCATTTGTACATCACCAGGTTAGTGCGGCACTCAGAGCACAGGATGGCCGACCGCAGCGCCTTGGGCAGTAAACTGCTGCAGTGGACGGGCAGCTCTTCATGCACGAGGTGTAGGAGCCAGAGCGGCCGCTGAGCAACGCGGTGTGCTGCCACATACAAGTGTCATGTCCAGGACTGCCTGCAGGATTCAATCTTGTGTGCAGTCTCAACTTCTCCCATCCCATCTCGTGAGGCTGTGCAGGGCTCAGAGGAGAGCTATAGTGCGAAGTATCAGCTTTCTGCTTCTAGCTCGACACGGCTTTATCTTCCTACAAGGCACACAGTATTCTTTGTGTCCTATATACGGTGCCATCTGCATTTCTAGCCACATCTATCCGCATGTGCCTGAATGGCCCCCGTTGCAGAAATAGCTGAGACAGAGATGAGGAAGCGAATGACACAGCAGCTGTACTTTAAAACTAAAACCATTTCAGATCCTCCAGGTCTTATTTCACTATGTTACTTTTCTGGCCTCTCTCAAAAAGCCTTGTGTAATGCAGGCAAGAGGAAACTGCCTGGCTAACACAACTGGCTTTTTCTGTGTCACTACACTTGTAACCCTTTTGATGGTGCTATCAAAGTATGGCTCGTACCATTTCAATGGCAATAGAATTATGTATTTAAATTATACTTTATCTTTAGTTATAATTTGAAATATGTACAGTTACTTAGCCAATTTACATTTGAAAATTATGAAGTGGAAGACTCACTGGAGAACAACAGCTGCTCAAACAAATGAAAAGCATTTTCTTCTTTTATTTACCCTGGCACAATAAGTGTGAATACCGCATCTGGTCTTCCATGAGGTCTTTACTTCTTACCCAACTTCCAGCTGGAATGACTGAGAGTCAATGGGATCTACTGACCTTCCTCAAGGTGTCCAGTGATGGCACCCAAAACAGAACAAACCATCCTAGCTGGATGCCTTTCATGCTAATCCCTGAATCAATACGTTTCCAAGATCATTACTGGGCTTTCATGTGCTGCCAAAAGATTGTGTTCCAGCAGTTTTCGCATTCCCTGTGTTGTATATCCTTTGGAGCATTCTATGTTATAAATCATTTTAACTTGCATTGTATATCATGCTCCCCTTGTGTAATCATCAGGAATGTGGGAAACGATTTCTTCATATCTTCCCAAACAGAGACTGGAAAGCTCTAAGATAAGGATAGAAGATGAAGTTGCAGCTAAAGTCCCTTTGAGTCCTCAAAGTGAAGGCAGTGTGTTTGGAGAATGCTACCATGACCTTACCTCCTGCAGCATTCCTGTCAGGAGCAGCAAGGTTTCTTTGGTTGCCTAACATAAAGGCACCTGGATGACAGCTTCCCAAGGCTGAGATACTTATTTTGTGTTAAAAGAAACAATGACACACTGAGACTTCAGCATCTTACAGGAAAGGAGTATGTTGCAAATCTTCATCTGTTCACAGAATGGACAAATCCTCTACAACAGCTCTGAACCTGCACACTTGAGGCGCTGGCTCTCAGCGAAAGACCCCTGGGAGGTACAATCCCATCATCTCCTGGGACATCCTGGAAAACAAACTGCCTGTTATTGTGAGTGAGAACAAAGTCCGGGAGAGCAGCAGGCACCTTTGTCTTCTAATTAGCACCAATGGCTAAAGCTCTTTAGAGAAGGGACTTACCCACTGTGTGTTTGCACAGAGGGAGCTGATCCGATGAGGGCAGCTGAATGCTGCCGTATAAATAATGAACTACACAATAAACACTGTGAGACTGGTTCAGTTGAGGAAGAAAAATAAACACAGCAAACCATGAAATTCATCATGTTAGTTAGAAATCCCATGTCAAGACCCAGCAGAGCTTCTTACCAGCTTCCTCAAAGAGTCCAGATTGCAAACATTATTCCTTAAGTATAAAAAAATACTTTGGACACCAAACTTTGCAATATCTAGCATCCGCCCAAAGGGCAGAATGAGCGCAGATTTTCTTTTCTATCTGTATTCACAGTGTCTAATGTAAGCCTGACCTTTTGAAGAACCGGCTTTGCATATTCTTTCCCAGTGGCAGTGAAGAGCTAGTGCTTAAGCCCTCCTCTAGCAATAAAAAATTAAGAAAATATTTATTTCAACAATGGTTGTATATTAGCCAGCCAGGGAACCTTGCAATGTGCAGGGAAAACATTTGTGTAATAAACCACGATAAGGGCTGTGAATAGTGCCAGTGCTGCAGAGCTCTGGGCTCAGAGCCACTCTCGTGGCTTCGTTCGGATGTTGCTATTGATCTAATCTGTAGCGAGATGACCACAGGAGACACTCCTTACATTATTTAGCTTGGATTTGGGGTTGGATGGGGATTTTTCTTTTCTTATTTATTCTTCATTTCTGCTATTACTAATATAACACATCATTAGCGAATTTCACACGTAAACAGTTCTCATCTCTCATGACACATTATTAATCAATGACGATGCTGTATTCCTCATACACACAAGCTGCATGACCAACCCCAAGCTTGCGAACTACCTGTGGTGTAACCAGGCATTAGCCACAGCAGCGCACAGGCGACGAGGGCATGCAGGAACATTTTGTGGGGCAGGCAGCAATGCAAGCAGGGTCTCCTGAATCCTACATAGCTCTGAGCTGAGCAGGAGCCAGCAGGCCTACTTTATGCGGACACATAGAGAAGCCAAAGCCAGGGAGGATATGAGAGATGCCAGCTCTCCAAGAGACTGGTATCTGACGGGGCGGGGGGGGGGGGGGGGCAGCCGCGGGTCGAGATCGGAA
>JAVKLA010000042.1:16013751-16029120 GCA_034782735.1 Sagittarius serpentarius | reverse complement strand
TTTTTGTTTTTTTGTTTGGGGGGGGGGGTAGCCTTTTTTAGAATGTGATAGCAAAACCTATCCCTACACTACTGAAGGGAGCTCAGAAGGGGGTCTTTTGGTACCTGCAAGCTCAATTCTCTTTTGTCTAGGACTTCATCATCGCTACATGTTCCCCAACATAAAGTCTTCATGCTTCCCCTGCACTTGCAGAAATGGGGCAGAATGATGGACCCCCATACAGAAAAAGGCAGAAAGACAATACATAAGTACAGTCTGTGTCATTACTAGAGTTCTTTGGTTCAAGACTAGGGTTTGTTTTAAGACTATGGTTTGTTTTCCTTCCCATTTCAGGAAAAGCTTAATGGGGCTGTAAGGGCCTACTTGAGCTAAAACATTAGCCTAAATGGTGATTTATGTACAGTAAGAGAAACCATGCCAAGGCCACCAATTGTCAATAAGAATTCCTCCATGGGGGTTCAAGGATGGTTGAACAACTCCTTCAACAGTTCATTCAAGTACTTTTTTTGAATGCTTTTGTGTAGACAGAACACCCCGTAGCTGTGCCTAAGAGATCTTGGCCAAGAAGCAGCACAGATCTTAAGCATCATGGGAGCGTGAGCCACAAGCAACCAGATCTTTGTCTCCTGGCCATTGGTGTGGGACAAGCCACTTTGCTGTATGCTCTGTATGATGAAGACAGCAAGCACCAGCATGCTTCAGAGAAGTGGGTGGACAACTGAGACACCTCTGTTAGAGAAGACATGATGCCCAACAGGGCTGCCACCACCCCAGTTAAAATATCATGAAACAGCAAGGAGTTCCTGTTGTACCCCCAAAAAACCCTGCTGTATAACTCCTGCTGTCCATCATCAGTACTAGTGGAATAAATAATGGTTAAAACAGAGTATTGGGCACCTGATCTTTAGTTCTTACATTAAAAGTGGATGCAGCAAGTGGGGAAGTGTGTAAGAAGGTGCCCTACCCCTTAGCAAATTCTTTGCCATCCATCTGCCTCCCCACATGTTAAATCCTGGAGACGCCACTGGCGTGTAGATAACTGGATATTGGATTGCAGCCAGCCCTGCACAAGTAAAGGCACATTCAGGCCCAAGATGTTTTCTGGCATCAGTATCAAGCTTCCTTTCTAGCAACTAAAGATGCTTAAAGGGCATTATAATAGCTGCCTGAATATCAGAGACACTCCCATTACTGTTTGATTTCTTCGTGCAATAACGCATGGTCAGATTCACACAAGGTTTGCAAAGGATCAAATCTGCTCTTTTCAGAGACAGCTGGGAATACCCCTGGAAAAACGTGAAAAACACAGCATGTGTTGGGACCGGTGCCTCTCCCTCATTATTCCATGTAAATACAAGCAATGTGACCCCTCCAAAGAGACTTTGCATTTCTCAGAAAATGACCATCTGTCAGGCAACAAGGGGCGCTCATTATTTAAATTAAGAATCTATTCCCTGCTGCCATTTTCACTCACATCTCGTTATAATGGAGCCTCTCAAACGCCCCATTCCCCTAGCACAGTGAGCCGAGACCACAACTTACCCCACCTTTCCCAGCAGCTATCACCCATAGAGACCCAACTAAAGGATGCCACAATTTGTGGGCCAAGAGAGCTCTGATGTGCCATCCAGAGGAGTTATGCAAATCAGAAAATATACACAAAGGGCCACATAAACTATGACCATGTAATAGTGACTTTTAGGCATCTTGTTGTGAAATCTAAGTTTTCTTAAAGGGCGTGGGCACGAGTGATGGGACCACACAGAAGTCCATGTGCAGGCTGGGGCTGGCAGGAGCTGCCCTTGCATACTCTGTGGGCTCCTCAGCATTTCCAAATAACCTGCACTATGCTGGGGGAAAGGAGGTGAAGCCACCCAAATATTGCAAGTCATGATCTGTGAACCACAGCAACACAAACAGCAAATTATGTGCAGTTGCAGAAACACAGGGGTGGAGGAAACTCAGCAGAGCCTCAGCTCCCCTGCACAGCTCTGCTGCTTTTGTATTTGCTGCTGAAGAGAGCTCCGAGATAATTAACAAGAACTAGCAAGGAAAACTAAGAGGCTTTTTTCTCTTTTCCTCCCCATCAGGCCAAAAGCATCATGTCAACAAATCCTCAGCTTGACATGATTTGCTAAATGTCATTTGTCACAGGGCTGCACAGCTCAGGGAAGTGTGAACCAGAAACCAGAGCAGGGATCAGGCCCCGATGCTAACAGACCTCGGTGGCTTCGTGGCTCTGCCTCGGGCTCTCTGCGGGCAGCCCCCTCCCCTCTCCGGGCCTCGACTCCCAGCTAGACAGTGTGGAAAAGCCCTATTTCTCATGGTCTGGGGGGAGGTAAGTAAATTAAAGGCCATAGCATATCCAGATATTTCAGTAGTGTAAATAAGTGAGGCTGGTCTTAAAAAGACCCAGTTCCTGCTTAACTGGTGGAATAGGCCCAGCTTTTAATAGGCTGCTGTCTCCATCATAAAATACCCAGAGATTTAGCGGGTATGAAAATGTCTGACTTCCCTGCGGCTTGAAAGACAGCAGGAGGAAGCTCGTGCCAACCGCGATTAGAAAGCGCTGGGGTTTGGGTTGACAATTGCACATCGTCTAGAGGTACTATGCGAATTAAGAACTCTCTTTGCTAGAGGCAAGTTGCATGGCCAGACACCGGAAAGGATTGTGAAGTACTCGTATTCTCTGCTGGAAAGAGCCTTGGGAGTGCAAACTATTTATTAAACAATAAACCCCATCAAACTGCTTTTAATATTTTATGTGAGGGGAAATGCACTGATTTGTATTATCTTTAATAAGGCAAATTTTAAACATCTTTAGGAGGAACAGGGAAGGGATCTATTCAAAATAAGCATAGATTCTCCACAAGCAGTCCCAGCCTGTGTTTATTATGGATATTGTCACATTGCAAGATGCAAAAATAAGAATCAACAAAGCACAGCTTGTTGTGTCGAATTGCTTTATACTCTAAAAAAAGCCAAAAGGGAGGGGGAGATTTAGGAATGCTGAAATGACATCAGCTCTTCTCTTGATCAGAATCAAGACTGAACAAGTAGAAGTATGTGATCTTTCCAAGTGCTGAATGCCAAGTGACCCCATACCAGGAAATTCTGAGCGCTGCGTTATAGATTGAGCCTGACATTTATCAAGGAGAAGTAAAGAAACATTTAGTGAATGTATGGGGGTTGGCTGGAGCTGGTAATAGGTGGCCACAAAGAAGATTTGTCAAATACTAGCATAGCTGTGCAGCTCAAGAACATGAGAAGAAATCCCATTAAATGTGACTAATCAAAGATTTGGAGGGGAACGGTCTAATAATGCCTGCTGTTTGCCTCTGTGGCACGGCTTTTTCACACTGCTGAACGTTTTTGAAGCTCTGCATCCTGGTCATTCGTGTGTTCAGTGTCTGGCCACAAAAGCACCCTCTGCTTCAGCTTGTTCCTGCTGCGGCCAGCTGCATTCTGGGGGAAAACAAGCAAGCAAACAAAAAAAATCTTTGGTGCAAATTTAGGAGAGCTGGACAAAAATAAATCACAGAGCTCATCTCTGGAGCAGTCTTCAAAAGAAATTAGTTGAAAGTAAATCAAAGGCTATCATCCAAAAACAGTAACGGAAAAACATCATAGAGACGCCAGTTCAAGCAGTCACTTCAAGAGATGGGCAAGTACTGATAGGAGAATATGGCACTTCGTGCCTTCCCTCTGGAAGTCTTTATTTCTATCAGAAGATGCTTTGCCCCAGGGCCTGCCTGTAGGAACAGGCTGTGCAAGGTGCCAAAAAGCCCCGGCTGCACACACAAACAAGGAATTAATTGCTTCTTGATGGCCCAGGTTGCCCACACAAGCAAAATCACAGAATGAAGCCCTGCTGAAAATCAGTGCTTTCTAGTGCACAAACAAGAACATAACCCTAAAAAAGGGATCTTCCTTCTCTGTTTTGCACTGTGTCTAGCTGGGCATCACACAGCAAAGCCAATGACCGCAGGTCCAGAGGAGAACAGAAACAGCCAGGCAAACCGGCGGAAAAAGGCTGAATGAACTGGGACTATTTAGCTGAAAAAAAAAAGAACAAGAGAGGAACATGATGAGCTTCAAATGCATAGAGGGCTTCCCTGCTAAGATGGAAGATGGGACCCAATTTCCATGCTTGTGGTGGATCAGTTGGGAAGAAATGAGCTTGAACCAGAGCAAAGAGGATACAGAGGGATGTTGGGGGAGAAGGTCTTCCTGCAGCTAAGGAGAGCTAAGCACTGGATTAGGTTAGAAGATTGTGAGGTGTCCAGCCAGGAGGTCCTTAAGCACGGATTGAATGGGTGACTGTCAGCAAAGGCAGGCTTAACTGGTCATCCCTTAGGGCAGGCAGTGAGCTCCCAGTGATCGTCCCTTGTGCACCCACACAGAGGGGAAAACCCATCCTGAGAGATAAGGTTGGTTTGTAGCTTAAATTGCTAATGAACATTTCTCCATGAGGATCTGAGCTTTTCCAGAAAGTGGAAAACAATGGGAAGCTGAATAGCAAGACAGGCAGATGGAGTCAGATATGACACAGTGCGGGGTCAGCAGAACCCAACCTGCAGCTCATGAGACATGGGACGTCGTTCACAAAGCGCGTACAGCCCTGCAAGACTGAAGCACACACCCACGCCATGCCCACCATTTGGTACCAGTGTTGCTCTCAAGAGCCCAGCTCTGCAAATGGGGACGTGAGCTTTGGCATCTCACAGCACGAGAGCCCCATCCACCCGCCGCATGGCCGCCATCCACCAGGTGCAGCTCCTGTTTTCCCATGGGACTGGAGGGGAACGTCTGGGTCCATCCATATCTGTGTCCCTTGGGACTTGTAACTTTCTCCTGCTTCTGCTTTCAGTTCACATTTAAACTAGCAACACTTTACATCTCCCAGCCAGAACAGCACATTCACTACCAAATTGCTGGTTAAACGAGAATTCAAAGGAACATTTAAAAATTTCATCAATGCCACTTGGACATATGCCTTCAGGCTGTTTATCTTTAAATGAGATGTCACATGTAATTTAGTGGCTATATCAAGTATTGTTTTTCACTTTTAGCTGCACTGCTGTGGGCAGCTCTGTATCAGTGCACACCTTCATTCTTCATTAGGAGAGATAAATGAAAATGGCACCATTTTTCTGAATTAAAGTCCAAATATCTGACATGTCAATACCATCTAATGGAACAAAGCACTACAGATTCCTAGAGCAGGTGTTTAATTTGCATGTTATTACTGACAAGCAAGATTAATGCTTTGCTAAATACTTGTGCTGCAATATCAAGAAAAGCAGAGGGGGGTTATACTTAAAATGGCAAACAAGGACAAAATATTGTAGGTTCCTTTTGCTCCTCAAGTGGTTTTGTCTTTACAACAGAACTAAAATCTTATAGCTTTGGTATTTCTTTTTAAATTGAATCCTCCTCCCGCCATCCCTGCCCCAAAAATGCAGCCTGTGGAATAAGGTCCTCAGCTTGGATAAATTTATATCTTAATGATAACAAGGAGGTGCTCTACTAGGTATGCTCTGCCCTGACTTTTAGGAGACTCAACATCTCTCCCTGCCTCTACTGCCAAGCAAGCTTGGAGAAATCTCTTTCCTTTCTGTGCCTCAGTTTTTCTAGCTGTAAAATGGGGGCAGTGATACGAATCTTCTTTTCTAAATTCCTTTAATACATAATGTACAGGTGCTACATGCAAATTAAGAGTTTTCCTGTAGGTTTTTGTAACAGGAGATTGCTTAGTTTTTACTGCAAGCTGCTGGAAGGTTTTTGCTTTCAAATTTCAAGGACACCAGGACTTCTTCCTCAGAAAGCTCCGAGTTGAGCAGCAGAAGGTAGCCCAAAGAGGTAAACCAGAGAGCCTTAAACAGCCAGGGGAAGTGGGGAGCTTTGGGAAGCCCCAGCCCCACATTGCCCAGCCAGGCACCAGGTCTGGGAGAGCCCCAGCGGTGCAGGCTGCCCTAACCCTGGCTCAGTAGCTGCCAGCACAGTACAAAGCCCTGAAACCAGCCCAACGTTACATCCACTGCTGTTGCTTAAGGCTTCAACAGCATGAAATGAAAACACGTCATCTTTTCCCTCACCGCCCCTTGTGCTGTGAAGATATAAACCTCAGAAGAGCCCTTTTCATCATCTGCAGCACCTAAACATACCAGATGGGCCTATGGCCGTTTAGGGTAGCAAAGTTGATGCCTTGTGCCTCAGTTCCCCTATTTCATCCCTGGCAATGCAAATGCCCGTCTCCCTCCATCCAAACAGCAAACCAGCAGTGCAGAAGTCTCTGGAGGCCCCTGCACGCACTGAACCCCTGCAGAGCTGAACAAGCCTCATTTTTCCTCAGCTCCAGCTTGCAACCACCCCGCACTCTATCCTCAGGAAGAGGAATATCTGAATTTCCTGAAATTTGTTTTCATTAATGGGGATGTTTCTGTGACTGTTCTTTGCCAGGGGTGAATAACACTTAATGCTGTTTAAGGTTTGTTATAGGCGAGATGCAGGAGTTAATTAGACAAGGAATTTCTGTCATTAGGATGGGTTTCCTTGCAGCACAGAGGGGCAGGGTGACAGCAGAAGTGGTATCCTAAACATACCATATGGATCTGCAGCCACCCAGGGCAGCTGACTGGATCCAGGCCCCTTGCCAGCATGGGCAGGAGGGATATTCCTCCCAGCCCTTCCCCAGACCCCTCCTGGGATCGGCTCAGGGTGGCCCCGGTGGCACAGCCACCAGGGAGAGCAGGTGGCCCCGTGGGGTCCAGGGAGGTTTAGAAGGTTGTCTTCCACCCCCATGCAGCATCTTGCGCATTTTTGGGTCGTGCGACCCAGAAATCCCACAAATTCTCCCTACAACCTAAGCTACGGGACAGCAGTGATGCTCTCAGTGGGAGCAGGGATGTTACCTGCTACTCCATTGCCTCAACCCTTCCTTCAGTTTGGAGGACTTGTGGGGGGAAACAAAGTTTAACCTCATCCCTGAGGCATTCAGCCCCCCAGGATGTTTCTTTCTGCACCATAGGATGGCTGTTACCAGACTGTTTCCTACATACGCATATAACAGCAGAATATCATGGGAATCCAAGCTGATTCTGGAATAATAATAATTAAAAAACCAGAAATGCAATTAAATTACAGCACAGGGCCATTTGCTTTACAGGAACTCTTTGCTCTGCAAAGACTTGCCACGAAAATTCGGCACGATCATTCTGTTCTCAACACCACCACGTGAGCTTGGACCCTCTGCCACAGCTTCAAGAGAGCACCTCTGGGTTTGTCCCAGCACCATCATTTTGACAGGGATAGTGGGAAACACTTGTTTTCAATTTGAAAAGCTGTATAGGTTTATACAGGTTGGGTATCCAGCTCCTCTTCTCTACCGCTGACTAAACTGGAAGACTTGTGCATCATCAGATATAGGAAAAGGTATAGGACAGTGCTTGTGTTGAAATATCTGCCATTTTACAGTGAACACATCATTTGTCAACCAAACCATGCGATACCCCGGGTAATCACTCCCGCTTTCTTCCCGTACTTGCTCATAAGCACCAACCCAGCTACATCCTACCCTAGAGCAAATCAAAATCAGTAGGTCAGAGCTTTGCCTTGACACAAGCCAGCAAAGCTCTGCTGGCTTCAGTTAGCCCAAATACAACAAAGCCGGGAAGGGATCTGGCCCAGGGGAGCTCCACAGTGGTAAAACCAACAGCCGTAACGGCGGGATGCCAGCGAGGTAGGCATTGTAACAGCTTCAGGTTATCACAAACACACAGTGCCTTTATAGACCAAAGTTTAGGTGCAAACCCAGGCTAAGAAAGGCAAGGGTTGTTTCGGGGCAGCTCACTGGCCACCCCTCCACCTGGACGTTTCTGGCAGCAAGGCGGGCGAGCGCAGCCCTCCCGCCCCACAGGATACGTTCACAGGGAGGACGAAACACTGCCCCAGGCAAAGGGCTCCTCTGCCCGTCTGCTGAGGCACCCTCCACTGCCACAGCCATGTTTCCCCGTCACTCACAGCCCTGTTCCTCTGTGGTTCACACCACCACTCATCCAACGTATTGTGGACGCGTATTGTTCAGTTGCTCTTGAACTACGGCTTTAATAATTTGGGGTCTTGTTTTTCCCTGGTACCTGTGTGGATAACATCAGAGTGATGTGCTCAAGAGAGGGATTGGGATTTTCAGTGCCTCACCGCAGTAAGCCTGTAGAACATGTATAACCTGATCTTCCATTCATTTTCCACGAGAGGACTTTTATTGTTTTGGAGACAACAAAATAAAGGCTGCTATTCACTGGCTGTCAGGTTAATGATTCAGAACAGGCCTGCATGCACTGAAGAAAACGAGAGTTCAGGAGCAAAATCAGCAGTAACTGCAAATAAAAAGTGAGACAATGTTCACACTCATTAGCCACCCTGTCCACAGCTCAGCGATGCTTTAGCATCACTGGGAACCATCACCTCCACCACGCCAGCACCCTCAAACCAAGCGAGTCCAGCCCAGCAGATTGGCACGCACCACGTCTGTGCGGTCGGGGCTCCCGGAGGGACACCGGCCACACCCCATCTCACAAACCAGGCACAAGGGAATGAAGCTGCAGGGACTGATGAACCTCAGGACAGAGCGGGAGGTCCCAAGTTATTACCTGCAAGAAAGTCCTTCCATGGCTTTTGAAAGCCTCTGACGGCAAGTGTCATTTGGCCATTTCCACCCTTTCCCATGCCAAATGCTTCCAAAAAACCCAACCCCTCAGCTCCATGGTGTTTTAAAGACGCTCAGTTTTAGGGAGGGTTCCCAGCTTGCAGGAGATGCTCGTGGTAGCACCAGCAGCCAGCACCTTCCCCATCCCTAACACCAGTCCCATCAGAGCAGTTGCTTGTGGCCTTTTTGCAGAGGAAACCACCCACAGTTAACCTCTCCAACAGCTCTCCTTGAAGGCACCGGACAACGAGGTACCTACCCATCAGGGATAGCTGTTGCTCCATGGGGACACTGGGGCAGGGACAAGGAGCAGCTGAGAACACTGCTCCTTACAGCTGTGCGAAGAGACGTATCCCGAGGTCACACGCAGCCGGGGCCACACAGCCCCACTCTGAACGCTTTCTCATGTAGCCACCAACCCAGGGGAACATCCTGCCTCCCCCTCCCACCTGGGCCATCGTTCACTCAGGGTAGATGCTCACCCCGCACACCGTCCATTTACAAGCCTGGCACCAGATTTCCCAGTGCTTGGTAAGGTACTTAAACATAATGAGCTCTCCTATAGTTTCTTACATTAAAGAACTCAGTTTTTAAGAAATACTTCTCACCTGGTGTCACTTTTGGTCAACTTAACAGTACAGCTCTGCAGCTACTTCTGTCCTTCAAGACTTATAATCAAGACAAAAACCTTTAGCATAATCCTACAGCCGGGACTCAGCCCGCCTCCAGCCCCACTAGGTACCTCTGTTTCTGTGGGCTGCTCCTCATTTATATCCACCTGCTCCAAGGCTGTTAGGTGAAGGGCCAAACTTTATAACGAGCTCGTCCCTCCTTCTGGGCAGCTAATGGCAAATTGGATGAAGGCTTCGGGGGATTATTGGCCCTGAAGTCATTAATGCAGCTGAGGGCACCACCCGGGCCAGGGGTGCGGGGAGGATCCGACCCGAGCAGCGCCTTTTTCCCTAACGTGGCCCAGGAAAGGTTGGTCCAGAGGAGCTGTCCCTGATTAGCAGCACTTTACCCTATCGTTAACGTTGGCTTTATGAAAAGCCAGCCTCATATTCCTGAGGAGGAAACTCAGTTAATAAACAGCTCCTTCAGCTGCTCCTCTGGGACAGCCGGTGCATTGTAGCCTGCGGACTGGCAGGGAACTGTTGCATTCAGAGTCATTAAATAAAGTAAAAACCTGTGTTGCTGTGCTCCCACTGCATTGCATATCATAGAAAAAATGAAGGAAAAAAAAACCCCAAACATTAATTACTATCAATTTAAATAAATGTGCTTATGCTATCAGATGGCAGCAACAAATGGCCAGCAACAGGGAAGCCGCTTCTCAGAAGCTGTGTGGGCAGCTGCCGGCGAGCGGGGCTGCGCTGGAGGCGCAGCAGAAACGCAGGGGCAAAGGGGGATGTTTCAGTCTTTTAGCCCTAATGAAAACAGAGCTCGTTAACGTGATCAAAAACTTCAGTGTCTCCAAACCGTTTCTATCTGGAATGTGTGCTTTCAGCAATCGCTTTTGAGTTTGGGAAGGTAAAAGTTATTTTACCAAAAGCCCTTCTGGGCTGCGGCACTGACTGGAGCCCCTTCACCATCTCCCATCCAGCCCCAAGCCACGTGCAGTGCACGAACCCTGCTGCACCAGGCAAGTTCCATGCATCCCCATGCCCACCTCATCCCCCCACAGCCAGGGCGGTGGCCAGGGCCCGTGAATCTAAATCCCCTGTTGCCAAATGTGGCCCATTTGTCTGGAGTTAATTTGGTTCCTTCCCATTTGGGGTTTGATGTTGCTGTTGCTGTCATGTTTTGAAGTCCTGACACTAAAGGAGCCCTTTTTTTGGGGGGTGAGGCTCCTGGCATCCCTGCAGGGGTGATGGGTGGCAATTTGTCATCTCCTGGTGGGGGGGCATGACAGACCCACCACATATTCCTGCCACCAGCAAGCAAATGGACTGATCCCCGCTGACGATGGAGAAGACCAAGCTCAAGGCACCGAGAGACACTTTGCTCCACTGGTGAGCCACAGAAATTGAAGAAATTACCCAGCATGTTGAATTGGGCCATAATGTTGTGGCCACAAGTGCAGTCAATGCCCCGATTTGAGCGATGTGCTGCCTTCACGCTACACCCTCAGCCAAGCCAGTTGTTCTTGGGTCAGGTTGGCTACGGATCCTCAACTCTGGTGCAGGTTTGCCCAAAGATCAAAAAAAATGGCTGTTTTGGGGGATGTCCTCCAGCAGCCACACACAGCGGGGAATATTTCACAGGCCCAATGGTGTCTGGGTCAATGGCTGGGGTATTTTCAACATAATACTTGGCAATGTTCAGTGGTTTGTACCCAGCAAGACTCTTGGTGACTTTTGAACACGGGTTCAGATTTGTATAAGTGGCTTCCTCTTCAACTGGCACTGTGGAATCCGGCTTTGGCTCTGCTATGCCTCTTCCCCGCAGCAATAACTTACTACCATGGAAATCCTGAAATATATGTCCAACTGGAACAGGTTACCTAGAAAAGTTGTGGATGCCCCATCCCTGGAAGTGTTCACAGTCAGGCTGGATGGGCTTTAGGCAACCTGATCTGTGGTGAAAGATGTCCCTGCCCACAGTGGTGGGAGTTGGACTAATGACCTTTAAGGCCTCTTCCAACCCAAACCATTCTATGATCCTATGATCCACAGCAGCTTTAGAAAGTACTTGTAAACACCGCGGCCACAGTCAACACTTGTGTTTTCAACTTAGGGTCAGACTTTAACTTCTGGCCAACAAGTCTGCCATGTGGCTGCCTTGGGTCCTTATTTCAGCAGTGTTACAGAAATATGAGCCGCGCATCTTTAAATAGCCTAATAAGCACCTGATCCACGCACAATTTATGTTGCCCAAATGCTGGAGTTCCTTCCAGATAAAGTGTACTTTCTCCTCGGAGCACAAGCCGCAGAGCTGATTGCTCCCACCACGGTGATTTACACCGCTGGATTTCTCCCTGGAGCTCCGATGTCAGGGTGCGGGTGGCTGCAGGAGGCACTTCGGTTGCCGTCAGTCATTCGTACTATTTTATTATCCTGGAGGAGTAAAAATAGCATGGTAATTAATTCCGCAGTTTCAGTTGTGGGTTTGCTTTTATTTTATTTATTAGTAATTATGGATGGAGAATAACGAAAGATAGCATGCGGGCACTATCTAAATAACTCCTTTGCCCACCACTGCGCCCATGCTATAATCTGCAGGCCTGTCTGCACTCTCAGAGTAAACTCTTTAAAGATTTAATCAAACAAATTAATCCCCTAACTCGCCTGTTCCCTCGTAGCTGTCATTCAGGCGGCAGCTTATTTTCCGATTTCTAAGAGTCCGATTTCTGCCGAGTGCAATTTTAAATGAAACAGTCCTTAAAAAATGCCCAGATAAAAGATTTGTTCTGAAACCCCCAGTTTATATCTGGCATTTGCTGTATATGAAATTGAGATCCATTTAAATTCAACACCACGCCATCGAGCACTGCTAAAGGCAGGGGCTGCTTGGAGCTATTAGAGGAAGCGATGGGATGTAGCAGGACGGGGCTCTCCTCCCAGCCCCACCGCTGTCTGCTCTGACCTTGGCCAAGTCATTTAAATGCTCTATGCTGTTTAGTCATCTGTAAAATTAGTGTGTTACTATTTACCTACCTCCAAGAGATATGGTGAAGGTCACCGTTTGTGAAATATTTGGAGACCTTCAGGAGGAACAGACCTTACGTCATGTCCGCTGGTTTCTCAACAGCACCCTGAGCTGGATCCCGCAAATCCCATGTCGTTGAGCCTCAGGGAAGAGACCCCAGCGCCACGGGGTGAGCTGCTTCTGGATGAGGGCCAGCAGCTGAGATGGATATTTTTCAGGTCTAGTAACAAAATACTCTTTCTTGGAAGCTAAGCTGAAGCACCTCTGCAAAGAGTTCTGTGGTTTAAGTCATGATTTGACCTATTTTACACTCAAAATAACACAGTAAATAGCTTGGTGACTGCTGAAACTCCTCAATGTTCATCTTTTAAATGCGAATTAAACTGAAAAACCTTTAATTGGTTCTGCCAGCCATTTCTCCTGGAAACACACCCTGTCCTACAGACTGCACGAGCTCTGCTTGAATCGCTGATGAAAACAGCCTTGAGATCTGAGGGACATGATGTCTGTTGAGCCATGTCATAGCTCTTGCTTTTTACGCAGACATTTAAGATTTTCTCTGCAAAGAGATGCTAATACCTGCTAATAGGCAGAAGTGACTAAAAGAAGCTTTATATAGAAAATCTAAATTTAAATTTTTGTGCTTCAGGATCTTTCAGCCTTTTCATTATAGCTGCACTAGAAAGTGATGCTCAGAGACGAGCTGGAGGCAGATGCCTTGGGTCTAATGCTGTGCCCAGGTCAGGCCTCTCACCCAGCCTTTCCCCAGCGCCGAAGCAGTCAAGCAAGGACTCGTCCGGATCAGATTTAGGGGCTGAAGTGCATGAGGCAAAAGGAAACAACCGAGATTAAACCAAATAGAAACAAATATATGACGGAGGCGAGCAGGCATATGACAAAGAAAGAAAAAACACCTTCACACCACAAAGATGGGGAATACTTGGCAGTGCGGAGCGCACTCATTTATCTCCAGTGTGTGTGCATAGAAAACAGGCTGCTGGAGAAGCAAGTTAATAGAGCCACTGCTATATTCTCATTTATTGACCTTCCTTCCATGCATTAAAGGCAGTTGTCACCATTCTTAAATGCTGAGGGTTGCTGTTGGGAGAGCACTACACCAATACAGTGTATTTTCCACCCAGCTTCTCCAGAATGTGGGCAAGAATAAGAAGACTTTCTAAGTGCAGAAATCCTGAGAAAATGGTTAAAACTATGTACAGCGACGCTGGCACATGCCCACACACGCCTCTCCATTGCCTAGAGAAGCAACAGCACACATTTAAAACCCCTCAGCCCAATGAAGCGTGACGCGTTTAAGGTCTAACCCCACAAACAGAAAAGCAGTGCCGATACAAGCAGAGGTAAAGCTACTGCCCGAAGCCTCAGGGCTAAATCCTGTGATGGGGCAGAATGGGATCTGCCTGCCCTGAGGCACGGGGGAGAGCCCCAGCCCTCCTATCCTACGCACGCCCTGCCCACGAGCCACGGCGCTGCATCAGCAGGAGAGCTGCTGGATGGGTGCTGGGAGCATCACCAGGTCCCAGCGTGGGCACCCCACAGTCCCACGCCCCCCCCGGACCGTGTCCGGTTCCGTGAGGCTGTTTGCAGGAGCTGCTTTATCAGCGGCACTGAGCTTCCCACCAAAATCGCTGTATCATTAACCTCAGCTTGGCTTTGAACCAGGGCTTTAAGAGTTTATACAAGTAGTAGCTAAAAGGCATTTAATAGCATACTGCAGCCAATAAGCAATGAATTATTTAGAATATTTTACTAAGAATAATTGCTATTTTTAAAGAGATTTTTTTTCCCCATCCTCCCTGGGGCCTCTAAATGATTTCACAGTAATAATAGTGAGTAAAAAAAAAACCAAAATACAAAGCCACCTAATAGCGGCTGCCTGGGATCAGCTAAACCACGGTGCAGAGGAGAAAGAGTAGCTCAAATGTGGTTTCAGTGTATGTTTATTAATTAAAGTAAATACACAACCACAGACAATAAAGCAAACGCACTGCCAAGAGCCAGTTTCACAGCTCAGCTAGCCCAGGCAGGATCGTGTACACTCTCTCACTTCTTAAACTTATTATAACTCCCCAAAAATGTTAAAAAACCAGTTTCTTTGGGTCCTGACACCACGCTTGAGATCCAGTGTGTGCTCCCCGACACAGTGCCACGCGCAGCCCTCCCGCGGGCCCGACGCTGCGGGGAGCACCGCGGCACAGCCCCTGCCCGCGCCCGGCACGACTGCCGTGCCGGCAGAGCCGCAGCACACGGCTATCCCTAAAAACATTTCGCTGCGTTTTGTCTTCCTTTTAGCTCACAGAACTATCACAAAAAATAAGCAAAAGCATTTTCTTTTTGCAATTATGTGTGTACTTTTTTTTTTCTCCCTGATGTATAACTGATGTTTGCAGGTGGGTGAGCTGGGAGCTCCAAAACTGAATTTCAGCCCTGATGCACTCCGAGTTCCGAACCTGGAGCTCAGCAGCCACCCTGTAGAAGAGGTGTTACGGGACTGTCTAGGAATCGCAGCAATGTGGTTTCTGAGAAATCCGCGGTCAGTACTGGCATACGCCACAGAAAGCCACCCGAGATGCGCAAACTCTTCCGTACCCTGGGTCTGTGACCCGACTGCAGGACACACGGAAGAGTCTCCTGCTTGAATAAACTCTCTTCCGTGGCAGGACCCTCTGCATCGCTCCCTCACCTTCATCCCACCCTTGAAGCTGGCCCCTGTGCAGCAGCCTTCAATGCAGTTTTTTTATTCCTCTTTCCCCTCAGACACTGCCAGCCCAGCTCATGCATTAATGACTTGTCACAGAGGAGCTGTCAGCTTCCAACCCAGGCTGTAAGCGTTCTTCTTCCTGCAATTCCTGCTATAAAGTCCCACTGCCAGCACTGGCCTCCAGGAGAAAGGGAGAATCATAGAATGGCTGGGGCTGGAAGGGACCATCAAAGGTCCATCTAGTCCAACCCCCCTGCGGTGAGCAGGGCCACCTTCACCTCCATCAGGTTGC
>JAVKLA010000042.1:15955389-16013651 GCA_034782735.1 Sagittarius serpentarius | reverse complement strand
TCCTTTGGACCCGCTCCAGCAGGTCCATGTCTTTCCTGAACTGAGGGCTCCAGAGCTGGACACAGTACTCCAGGTGGGGTCTCACCAGAGCAGAGTAGAGGGGGGGAATCATTTCTCAGCCCCCCCCGTTCATTATAGCATCAGCACTGACACGTTCCACCTTGCTCTGAAGCCACAGCAGCACTAGAAGTGAGCGTGTGAGGGGCAGCTGGGAAGGGAACTCCTTTCACCTGTCGTTGTTTTCTCTTTGCACATCAGCGCCAAGATAACGTCAAGGTGAGTAATTAGCAAAATCCAAAACTAGCGAGCTCTCCCAGAGGAGTACGAGCTAACGAAGCGCCCAGGTCAGTGCTAAGCTGCGTAAGGAAGGCGAAGCAGAGGAGCACTACACATTACCCCTTCACGTGATTTTCTCGGTCACCTCATCACACAGTTGGCTCCCCATCTGAGTGGTGGTTTGTACAGTTTCCGTGAGCAGTCAAGTGTCAAGAGAAGGAACCGGTTGCTGTCTCAGCGCCAACGCACAGCTCTGGCGTTAGAGGCACGGGACTAAGAGCTGCTGGTTCCCTGGTTCCTGCCCCATGTCCTGAAACCTGCTGCCCCTAAAGGGCCTCCCGCCTGAGCCACTCGAACCAGTTGCAGTAATATATTGGCCTGGTGACCATGCCCAGAGATGACATGCCTTAAGCACAGCTCTCCAAATTCCCTATATCCTGCTGACCTCCTTAATTTCACCCACATCGAGTTGTTATAGCACTGTAACCCCAAAGGGGACCATGAAGGCCAGATGCCTCCCAGTCCGTCCACTCTCAAACAGGGACCCCTCGGCTGTCCAGCTTCTCCATTCTGACTTAGCAGAGGTGACAGACTTGCTCCCCACCAGCCTCCCGACGGGCAGCAATGCCAGGATCGCTTCGAGCGGAGGTGCCTGCGGGAATCAGGGCCAGAGACGCTCCCGGTTGTGCAACAGCAGCTGCTGGTCGGCACAGCTGCTGCCTCTCTCCTTAGGGGTGGAGAGAAAACAGATTAATCAATGAAACCAAATCTGATTCATCAGAAACTACAGCCATCTGTTAGATTATTAATAGACACAGAACTCATGTAAAGCACTGACATTAATACTCTAGGAATATCTTTTTCTGGAGGAAAAGTTTAGGTTAGGAGCAACTGCAGTGTTGTGGGGGGAGAGAGGGGTGTTGATGGTGGTGTTTAAATCAGTTTATTTTACTTCCGTGAAATGAAACCAGTGGATTTCTCCCCCCCTTCCTCCAGTACAACATCTCACCCTCAGAAGGCTGAAGCCTTATTTACTTTTTGTTATGTAGTTCTCACCCCAGGCCTTCTTTACCTTCCTAAAACCTTCACCTACCTGCCTGCTCATTTCTAAGGACTCTTCCTACTGAAGGGAGAGCAGGTTAAAGCGGGGAAGTGTCTGAATAACCTCCCAGCCCTGACTTTGACACGGAGCACATCACAGCCTTGTCAGGTGTGCAGAGTCAAAACCAGGAGCGGTTTTCACATAGGAGACTGGTAAAACACTTACAGAAATCCAGTGTCACTTAAACCAGCTCATTTTCACTTCTTGTACCGAGAGACTAAACAGGTCGGGGGCAGGGAGAGGAAACAACTTTCCAGATTATTTTAAATCGTGTCTTATTTTTGAGATACGTGTTTAAACTGCATGCGTATTTTGCTCTCCCTTTTTATAATCAAGTTATTTCTGTACTGTGCTTGGTTCTCTTGTGAGAACAGTCAGCTAAAATAAACACTCCGTATTTACTGACATCAAATAGTTTTTCCAAAAGGAACCGAAATATAACTGACGAGTGGCCTATTTTTCCTTAACCTCTGGCTTCTTGTCCTTGAAACACTGTGACCAGAGGAACCAGCCTCCCTTGCTTGCACCACTACGATTTGCTCTCTCCGAAGCAGACACAGCGGATGCACCAGAGATGAGGCGGCACAGCAAGCCATTCCACATTCATGCAATTTTTCTCACGCCTGACCAACTAGATATAGTGCAGCCGAAACAGATGCAACACATTTCATTTCTAATGCGTGCAACGGGGAATGCAAGGAGCCCCGTCCTTGTCGCCTGCAAAGCGGGCACCCTGCTCCCCTTGCGCAGCCCCGGGACCGGGCTAGTGCTGCAGGATTCACCTCCCCAGCCCAGGAATGAAACTAGTCAAGGGTGGGCAGCTGCCAAATGGGCCACCTACAGACGTCAGACAGACTACACCGAACAGGCAGAGGGTAGGAAAGCAGTAGTAGCTCCTGGAGATGAGAATAAACGAGCCATGACGATGAAGGCGAGCGGGCAGCAGACTGGCGCAGCAGCTCAAGACATCAACCCGCTGCGTACAAAAAGCAAAGCTGGAGCCTGACGTAAGATCCAGGCTCCAACAGAATGGACTGTTTCCAAGTATTTGAAAAGCTTCAAACAGCTGTGGAGAGGAAGACAACTCTCACAGCCTGTGACAAGGCAGAGCGAGACAGACGCGAAAACAAGGTCTCCTCTGAAACAGAAAAGGCTTCGAGTCTCTGGCAACGCCCAGAGGGCACGAGTGGTGCTGGCTGGGCACGCTCAGCAGGCTCCCGCTGCTAAAGGATGTTTGAGGAAAATCCTCCTTCAAGATATTTGACGAGACTTGCCCACCCAGAAGACTCCCAAGAAACCAGCACAGCTGTAAGTCATGTTCCACAGGATGAGGAAAACACAGGACACGTCCCAGTGGACAACAGTGACAGCTTTGCTTCCTCCGGCGACTTGCCAGCAGACCCAACCTCCCCCCAGCACCACCTGGCAAACCTGAAGATGCTGATGTCCAGACAGAAGGCTGAGTACGAATCTGAAATTGCAAGGTAAAGGATTTTAAAAACAATGAGGCTTCAGGGAAGGCATCTCTTCCGACTGTACGCAACTACTACAGGATCCTTACGTGTGAGCAGGGTCTGTGGATGGTGCTGCAGTCAATGCCTCCGCATACCGCTGTGAACGTCACCCAGGATCCAGCATTACAGGATTAGGTTAGCAATTATTCAGAGTTGTAGGATTTCATTTTCACACGAGGTACTTGAGAAGCTCCAGAGCATCTATAAGATTTTTTTGCAGGGTTGCGCAGAGCTCTTGAAAAGCCTCTGGTCTATTGTGGATTTTTCTCTTTTGCCTTAATCCAACATTAAGCTTTTCTCTAGGGAAAAATACACGGGCTTCTCAGCAGCGTTAGCAGTAAGTCATTATTCTTTACAAATTGCAAGTCATGAATTTTAACAACTCAGAGGAAAGTGTTCATAAGTATTTTCCCAGTTTCTAAGATTAGAAATGGAACAGAGATTTAGCCATAGCTTATCATCAAGAAAAAAAAGCAGAAATATTTCCAGGCTCTACTTTCCAAATAGTGCTGCTTTTCTATTGTGTACTTAAAAGGAATGAACAATTTAAACACAATATTGTTCACTAGTTGTAAGTTACAAGTATATTGTGCAAATTGACTACTTGATTAAATCATAAAATACCTCAACATGCATCATTGCAACAGAAGGCAAGGGGGTAATGTTGAATTACATTTTGCCTTGAACATTGTGTAAAGAAAAAAAATCCATTTAATTTCTTGAAGAAGTATTCATCAATTTCTTCTTAGTAAAAGGAGCTATTCCTAGGTTTTTGGCTTTTTTCTTTTTTTTTTTTTTTTTTTTTTTAAATCTCTTGGCTGTATACTGCCTATGTTTTCTTTTGCAGTTCAAGGGAACTGCAATATAAGCAGAATTCTTGGTGTTTCCTAAAATATGTTGCATTGCCATTTGTTGTTAGACTAGCGTAGTACTGCACTACAAAACAAAGCCAACCCCAAAGCTGACTCCTTTGGCCACATGGTTACTTACATTTATTGTAAATTAAGGTAACTAAAAATTGCAGCTTTTATTTTAACATGTAACACCATAAATTGGAAAAGTATTGGGGATGACAATACTTATATTTATGGGAATGTACATTTAAAAAGGCTAGCTTTAAAAAAGCCTACAGATTTATTAAGAAAGGGGAAAAAATGCTGTAATTTACCATGTTCATCTTTCCAACAGCCTAGAGCAGCGGAACAGAGAGCTGCAGTGGGAGATTAAGTGTATGCATTCAAAACTGAGACAGCAGCGTAAGCGGTACAGTCTTGCGGAGATGAAAATGCAAAATGCAGAGAGAGCAAAGGAAGATGCAGAGAGAAGAAATGAAATGCTTCAAAAAGAAATGGAAGAGTTTTTTGAAACCTTCAGGGAAATTAACAGATGGAAATAAACAGGAGCTTGTTCAGTTTCAAATTGAGCTAAACTGTAGGAGAGAGAAAGGCCACATCCTGATTTCAGCACATACTCCCATTTCAGAGGTGAAATGAGAAACCCAACACTAAAAACTAGGCTGTCAGTTATGAAGTGAGCGGTTGATACAAACACGTTGGGATCCCTGAATTCCAGGAGCTCTGCACCACCCTGCTAACGCCAGGGCTGCTTTCTCTTACCATTGGAAAAATCTTTCCGACACTTTGCACTACCAACTCCCAAGGCAGTCTACGCAGCCCGCTGGGGAAGCACCCCGGTCTTTTTTTGGCTAGCCTCGAGTCTTGTACTGATGCACTGAATGCCTAAGTGGCCAAGTGTTTTTAATCAAGGGATGTCATGCTCACTGGAGTATGTTACCATCTGCTTCAGGAGTCACATAGCTATTACATGGGCTTTAGAGCGCTGAGCTCATACCTGCATCCCAAAGTCAGCCATTTCAGTTAGAGACAAGTAACAGAGAAGCAATGAGACAACACACTTGCGTCTCCCTATAGTTCCCACCAGCACTCTTGCATAGCCCTGTGCCTAGGCTCCAGAGTTGTTGTGCAGTTCCTGCCCTCTCACTGAAGGGATACTCATTCATGGAGGAGGAGGAGGAGGAGGAGGAGGTGGAGGTGGTGGTCTCTTACAAAGCCATTTGCTCCTCTGGATTATCATTAGCCTCCCTACAGGACTCCCATATGAACACATTAGTCTTAAGACAGTTAATGGTAGACTCCCTCACTCACATCTCATCAGAGCTACTTCTCTCCACATGAGAAATGTGTTAACTGTTTTGATACCAGCATTAATGACATATACAGTTAAATATCAAGAAAATAACTGCTGTTCTTTTAATGCACTGCAGAACTTTAACATGAACAATGGCATCTGTATACTTAAACCTGTACTGAATTTAAAATTTTACTTTATATGAGAAAAACCTGTGGTTCATTATTACGTTTAGTCTTGCCGAAGAGCAAAGAGTGACCATCTACTTGATAACTCAATATCTCACTAAACCAGCTTATGACGTGTAAGCAGAAACTGCACAGATGTTTTTCTTCTTCCCCAGAGAAGAGCAAGCAGCTTGTTTTAAGATCAGGTACGAGTGAATCAAAAAACCCAGAGTCTTGCCCCACAAGGCTCAAGAGGCGAAGCAGCCCTGCCCTATTCCATGCCCAGGGCAATGCTGCAGGCCCTTTATTCCTAAGTGAACACTCAACCCCTTCCATACATTGCTGGGTCTCCACTAGTGCATCGTTGAACCGTAACTTGTTTCTTTGCTGCCTTACCTTCACACCAAATAATCGTGAACTGAGCAGTTTTTTAATTTGAATTCCATGCACTTCCGTTGTTCTTGTTTATTTTTTCCCCGCCCCCCCCCCCCCCCCATCTTCTGAGACCTCATGACTATGAAAAAAACAACTTCTGAAGTCCCCCTTTCCTCAAAAATTATTTCGGTCTTGTTTAGTCAGTTCCCCCCCTCCTTACCTTTCTAGAACTGTCCTGCCAACTTCAAGAACTTGCAGGAGATATAAAGAAAAGGTATGGCGTAAGGCAAGGAACGTACTTGGGTAATGTTTTGTAAAGCACTTCCCTGCACGCACGTCATCGTCCTGCTCCTTTTTTTTTTTTTCCCCTCTGTTCAATGAATTAGATCTTTCTCTGTAGCTGAAGAGGCAACCTGAAAAAACATCCTATCACCAAATACAGGACAGCTTTGCGATCTACTGCGCATCCCTGCTTTATCCAGATACACTGTTGCAACGCCCTGTAGAGAGAAAACTTCAAGCTCTCCACACAAGAAATAGCAATGTTGCTGTCAAAGTTATTTCAGACTGTCATAGGTGAAGCTTTTACAACGCCGAAGTGTGGCTGAGAGCCCTAGCCATGTGTCTAGGCAGGCAGCTATGTCAACCCTTCATTTAATATTAGAAAACTTCCATGAAAAGCAATTAGATGAAGTAGCAGCTAAGTTTTACTTCATCTTCCCCAGTTACAGCAGACAGCTTTGCAAAGTGTCTGGAAACCTCATCACTGCCTTTGCAAGAGTACTTACCTCTTCCTCAGAATAAGTACAATGAAACTATTTTTTCAAGTTAGCTGTAGCTCTGTCTTATTCAGTAAGAACAAAATGAAAACCAACACTGAGCACAAGGTGAAGAGAAAATTCTTCCAAGTCCTTTTATATATGTACCTATATATACACACATGTATATAGCCGGTAGCTTATCTGAAACTTGCAAGGAAGTCTGACAATCTGATTGTGATACTGTTGAAGCACATGGATAGGAATACAGATCTGTCAGTATCACCAGGCAAGCTTCTGCAATTTAAAAAAAAAAAAATTCAAAATACACTTGGCAATAAAACCAAGTGCTGTTAATGTGTTCAATGTTCCAGGTAATCAGGGGAAAGCAGCTCCAACCAGTCTTTTAAAGCTGTTCTTCATTCATTTTTCATACCAACACTTACTTTTTGGTTAACTAGAAGCTAAAGTGGTAACTGAAACTTTATGTTTTAAGATAACTAAGAGCATACATCATTTTGGTTACATAAAACATTCCACTTCAACAAAGGAAGAATAAAGAAATAAGAAAACATTGCTACAGTAAATAAGACAAACTGTTCAAATCTTTTAAGTATACATATTTATTTGTAATTTTACAGTGGCTTTAGTACTGTTTTACGATAAGGTTTTTGGAGAAAAAAAAACAAAACAAAAAGCTTCAGAAAGTGGCTTTAACTAGAACTTCAGAACTAGCTATTGACAGTTTTCCTTATGAAATTCTAGTTTCCTTAAAGAAAATCAATCCAAAAAAACCATGGAAGCCTGACTGCTGTCCATTAAAAAAAAAAAGAAAACCAAACCAAAAAACTTCCTAGTCATCCTGAAAACAAAGTCCAGCATCAGACAAAATAGCCACTGCATTGAAAGGAACATGTTCCTATTGCACAAGCATCAAGAATGAGATATGACAATCAAAGCCTAATTTCATAGGCAGAAGAGGCCACATGTATCTACATAATTAGACTTCAAAGCACATCTTTCTTCCAAAATTATATACCATACTATAACTAATATTAAGGCCATAAAATCAGAACACTGTAACAAGTGATAGGGCTTGATGCTACTTTTTGTGACATTTGGTAAACAGAACATGGGAAAGAGGGCCAAGACAAGACATACAAAGCATTCTGAAGGGAGTTAAAACCTGAAGGCATTTCAAAAGAAATTCTCAAAGAACCAGTTTTTGGAGGGGGTTTATTTTGAATCATTAGATAAAACTGGATTTCATAACAAATCGCTCAAGGAGCCTATTATACTCTTTAATAGCATGTGTTCTGGAGTACACTATAGAATATATTCTCTGGAAATAACATTTGAATTTGTACGAAAACAGTTAATTATTTCTATTTGTTATTCCCTCTTTAAAATAGAAGAAAATCTGTATAATCTTTATAAATTATCTTAATGACTGGGTAAGGCTTCACTGTACTGAGCACACAGGTATCTGATTTGCTCTTAATTAGGTGTCTTGATTACACTAAACTGCTAAAACCACCTGGGGAACCCAACATATCATGTAATTTAAAGAAAGGGACAGTTATGTATTGCTATCTTTTCTAACTGTGTTCATTTTATTAGCGCATAAGACACCCGAAAGCAATAGCTCCAAAGAAGCAGTAACTACCATGGAAGTTTAAATATTTTACTTTAGGAAAATCTGGGAATCTGAAGCAGCTGAAAATGCACATTAGTCATTTTATAAAGTTTGGCTTGCCACCATTTAAGAAAATATAGGTATCAAAAACAGACAAATACACTGCTAACCATCTGTTACATTTTTTTTTAAAAAATTAGCACCAATTTAAGCATCTGAATTCATAGAAAAGCTAGTGACGTACTTGGTGTTTCAAAAAAGTTTTTCCCCATTAGAAGACAGTACAATAACATATGCTCACGGGTATTAGATTAGCTTTGTTATCAGTAACAGAAGTGACTACTGCTTCAGGTAGCGAACATAAAATGTTGATCTTAGCCTATTACTTTCTCCTCTGCTTTTGTTATCCTAAGAAATTATGGTGTGTTGAACTACATATCTAGCCTGGGAAACAAACACACATGGACTTGCCTAAGTACACCCTAGAAAGTATCAGGGTTTCGGACCAGTATTTTAGAGCAGGGACAGTGTCTTCCTGTGGTATTCAGAGAGCATCTGTTGCAGTGGAGTCCCAGTAAGCAGATGTTCTAGCCTTACCACAACATATACAACTCCCTTAAGATGCATAGCCAAAAGCTAATAAAAAGTTTTTTGTTTAAGAAAAAGAATCCTAGTGCTCATAGCTAGCTGACCTTGCTATAGGAACGAACATTATTGTATCTTTATATAATAGATGGCTAGATAGTCACATTGATATTCAAGTCACCCTACAGGCATTTGAGTACAAGATGTTTCTCAAATAATCTCTTACTATGTGTTAAATTTCAGCCCATAAAAAAAAAAAAATTCTGATTTAAAATCTCTGAAAACAGGTTTATATTTAAAGGAAAACGCTGATCAAATCTATCAGAATAGCAAAAATTTCAACCAAATTTTAAACACACTAAACATTTTTTATGTCATTCCTTTTTACACCATATACTGGTTGTACGTAGAAGAATCCTAAAGTGCTTCAAACCCAGCAATTAATATAGATGATTTCTTTTGTGCAAAACTGCAAGCACCTTTTCAAAAAATAAGCAGCAGCAGCAAGGAATAAAAACTTAAATAGTTAAATGTATTTTCTCTATTTTGCTTTGAATTCTTGGACCAAAATAATTGGCGGTATTTTCAGTAACAAATTGCAGAAGAGTGCATTTTATTGATTTAATTTTATACTGGACTTGTTATACACATACTGTTTGAAATAGCAGACCCAGGTAAATTTATATCCACAAAGCAACACTGTGGGATTGAAATCCAACAACTAAAGTTTTAGCTACAAAAATAGTCATTTTATAGAACACAAACAGAAATGATGGTTATCTCTCCACTTTCCTCCAACACTAATATGAGAAAAGATGGTTTACTTAAAATATGAGTTTAGCTCCAGACACTTTTAGTATGCAGAGCAGGCAAAAAATAAAACTGATTTGATAAGTTGTCTAATGAGCTTTTAGAACATCACTATCACTCATATAATAGACAATCTAAAATATATGTAAAATAATGAGCCAGAATACACTTTTTTTGTCATATTTCAACATTTAAAAAAAAATAATCAAAGACACTCTGGAAAAGCAAAGAAATCACTAGATTCATCTATTGGAACTCAAGTCCAAATTCTGCATCTGGGTGCAGGTGTCCCTGGATCAAAACCAGTTTTGAGCAGGAATTACACAATATACATCCCAGGAAAGAATTTGGTTCCCAGTATATGGTATCACTAAGTTTAGCATCAAGCCCTGATAGAATCCATATGACATATGTAGAATATACAGACAAAGGCTGTTCAGCATTTACCCACCACCACGCTTAAAGTACTTCCATTTCAAGTGTCACAATTCAAATGAAACACTCCACACAAACTGTATTGCTGCAAGACTGAACCCGTACTCCAAAACAGCATTATGTTCAGTAAAGATTTGTCTGCATTTAAACATCTGAACTTCCCAAAACACACCAGAGGACTGCACTTCTCCCAAAAGGAGGGTCATTCACTCAGTTCTTGTAGACTTGGTGTGTAAGCTGTGAATGTCTAAATCCTATCCATTCATAAAATTATAATTTTAAGCCAAATACAATCAAATCTAAAAAGGAAACTGATTTAGCATTTAAGGTCCTTCCTTTAGGAAAAAAAAAAATTAAACATAAGGAATCACTTTTTTTTTTTTTAAATTAACTTTGAATAAACACGAATGCTCTGTTAGGACTTAAAACAGACAAAGAAAACCTCAAGAGCCCTCTGGTTCCTAACAGTTTTTGAAACTTACCAACCAACTAGTTAATTTCTAGTTAAGGTTGAGTTTAATTTTCATTATTTTGACAAAGAAATGCAAACCCTTACTGGAAACATTACAGAACTTCAAAGGCTGCTTGCAAACACTAGTTTCCAGTCATTAGACTAGTTTACTTTGTATGACCCATGCAGACAAAGCCTTAATTTTGACATTCATTTCTTGTCTTTTTCAATAAAAAACTAGACTTGTCATATCACAGTATTTCCCCGAAGCACACTTACAGGCTGCTTATCCAGACTGCAAAAAAATGCCAGGCTTCTAAGTTTTGGGGTTTTTTGAGGAAAAATGATATGAGCACAGATGAAATGAACTGTTTAAAACATACTCCATTTCTGCAATGCCATTCAGCTACTCAGTGTTCATATATTTAACATAATGTTTCTGGTAAATAATCTGATTGATAGCCATAGATCCCTCTTTTTTTCAGGTGAGCAGTTAAGATTACAGATTGTATCTATGTTGACCACCACTTATTTTTAGTCATATTTCATAAATTGTTTATGTATACTGCTGTAGTGTTAACATTATACAAAGTCTCTCAAAGAAAAGTAACATTCATGTTTACAAAACTGAGCAGGTTTCTTAATATATATGTATATACACACTCACATATTCTTAGTCTTTAAATACATATAAATATTTATAAATGCCAAAGTGCAAAAAAATGGTCAATTGCATCGCTTTACATACATGATTTTAGTATTAGGAATAAAAGTGATTATATTGCACACAAAACTCTCTAAACTTTTAAACCCCTGTCAAGCTACACGTGCATTTTGTTTTCCATCAGTGACGAGGTTCTCACAGCACTGACGACCATTTCACAAATGTGGCACTGAACTTAATCTGCAGTTAGGAATACAACTATATGTATATAATCTGCATGCAGTGCATTTATAGTCTGTATGTGCACACTGAAATAGCATGGGATCTTTAGCATGCCTCTATTCTGCATGCGTTTTTCTGAATATAATCTGCATATGTGCCTTCTTGAGATCAATGTTCATTCAGGTTATTAGCAATTTGGTTTTGAATTATACTGGAATCAAAATCCACAATATTCACAGGCATTTCACGCATGCTCTGAAGGCAGCAACATTTCTGTAAAATTAGGAAGCTTCAATGTATGCAATAGCAAGAAGACATTAAAAAAAAATAAGGTACGAGACAGCTTTTCCTACAAGATTTACAAATAAGCTCAGTTAATCTCAGGGGGCTTTTTGTTCCAAGAGTACATATTCAAGCTAACAGTATGTACTAGGTAAAGGTCAGATATCAGTTCAAATCACAGAGATAGGGCAGTTGTGTTAAAAAACATTAAAAGACAATTTGAATCACAGAATAATTTAGGTTGGAAGAGATCTGGAGGTCATCTGGTCCAACCCCACATTGTTCTGAGCAGCCCAAGTCCAATAGGAAAAATTCAACTCTTCAAATACCCAAAACACATGAAAAAAAAAAAAGTCTTTGTTGCATTGTCTTCTAAAGCAGTAACTGTTAAAATGAACATAGCACAGTGCAAGTTCAGTTGAAAAAGATAAAAACCTTGAAAAATGAAATCCAGCAGATTACTTCCATAGTGAATCACTAACGTTCATTTTGAATAGGTATCTTCAGTAATTTTAACTTACACAAGTAATAAGGATTAAAAAAATGCAAAAGAACAGCAACCTGTACTGTTCTGCTATATGGTAAATAGGTATTTTAAAATGTTTTTGCCAGTGACAAAAATGCACTAAAAATATTTCACATATACCATCAGTATCCAAAGATAAACTAAGGTATCTGTAGGTTTAAAACCAAAACAATAACCCAAGCCCCAATATCCTGCAATTCATTTTAACAGAATTTTAGAAATCCAAGTTTGCAGATGACAGTTCTGAAGTTAACATCATATTAAGAACTTTGTTAATTTTAAATTTTTTTTTTAAACTTCTGGGACCATAAAACCTTAATATTTTTTGCTACAGCAAATTAAGCTATTAAAAAGGGGTATAATTTTAATACAAAAGCAATGTTTGCATAAAGAGAAATTGCTGCTTTTCAAATCATAAGGTCAGAAACAACGGACAATTTTCTTTTACAAGAGAAATATGTTAGTAATGCAGTGGCTGGCTGGGCCAGTATATTTTGTAAGTTCTATTTATATATTCAAGTCAAGAGTATCTGGATCAACAGCTAAATATACTGCCTTTAAGAAAGTGGTGTTTCACCTCATCTTGTGTATCTCTATTACTCTTATAGTTATATAGTTTAATCTCACACGCATGCACACACAAGATCCTTTAGCAAAATTTCACACCTGTGCACTGCAAAGTGAACATGCACAAATTCACAAGCGTGTAGTATAAAGCAATTTAAGCCCTACTCTACTGCAAATGCATTTTCTAATTCAACATATTGTGCAGTGTAACAGGCAATGTTTGTATTACTCAACTCTGAAAACTGTATTGATAAGCCTGTATTGAAACAGCAAATAATATCCTCTTCTCTGACACTGTATTTAGAAAATATCTATTAAATATGTTTTCCTCCCACAGTACAAATAGAGACATTTTCCTAAGGCGGGAATAGAGCTAAGCTCTGTTAACTAAATACTTAATTTACAAGTGACTCAAAACTACAGTATTTTTATTTCTTTTAATTACTCACTAGATAGAATGGACCCATTAAAAAAACAGAAAACATTTATGTAGCTCTTTCTGAGGCTGCAAGTCACTCCAATTCATCTGTCCTTTTATCAGAGTTTGCAGTGAATGAAGAGCATCACAGATATAATTTCCTTTTCTGTTTGTTTTTGTTAAAGGACCAGTATCACAAGCTAGAAAATACACAACATTTTAGCACTCTCCTCTTCTAAACAGGCATTGCTTCACAGGTAAGTCACGCATCCTTCCTTAAGGTTTAATTAAGCCACTGTATCTTCCATCCATGTTCAAAAAAATGAAAAAGTTAGAGATACATACTCATAGGTGAAATAGAAAGTAATGGCTATATTCTTTAAACTTCACGTTTGTCTCTTCTACAAGAGGATACAGAATTGTTGGAAAGTAAAGACAGAAAGGGCTCAATAAAAAAAAAAAAAAAGTGCTCTGTGGAAGAATAACTGCCCTTTAAACATTGTACTGAGAGCATTCAATGCGTGAGTTCACACTTACATACAACACTCCAGTCATTAAATAAAGCAAACTGCCACAGTCACACATTAAAACAAACTTCATAGAGACTACACACTCAAAAAAACCTACTAATGAGCAATACTGTACTAAAATGTAAACAACTATTGTGTCACAGAAGCCTGCCAGCTAGGACTGAAGATTCATGAACCCACTTAAGAGGAGTTATTGGCTAAAAGTCTATTATAACTGCTCACCTGAAATAGGCTGAAACAAACAAAAGCCTATAATAGTGCCTAAATTTAAGTTTTTTTGTTCTTTAGACATTGATTTGCTTTCATTCTACAACATTAAGCAGGCAATTTCATAACAACTGAGTAAAAAAAAACAGGCATTACTTTAGCACAACATGCAGAACATGGAGTTTTTCTACTTGGTTCCATTAACTTACAAGCAATTCAGGCCCAATGGAAGCAAGAGTTCTTTTCCAAAGTAAAGTCTGCAATCCTGGCTGATCATCGACATCCTTCAAGGGGTCCTGTCAAGGCATCGAGGCTGCTGTCTGTATCTGAGGCCAATGTTTGCTCTGTTGACATGGATGAAATGTCATTGATAGATGATGACTGGGAAGGACTGGTGTTGCTATTCACTGCTGCATCTGTGCTAAGTAAACCAAACATAATAAAATCTGAGGCAAGACAATATTGCAGGTACAAATAACTACACTTCTAGGCTCTAAGCATTACTTCTCCCACAGAAATCCTTAGAAAATAAAGAAATTAATAAACAGTAGAAAAGCAAGCACTAAGTTCCCTAGCACTCAAACCCTAATGTGAACATTAAAAGAAAAGATTTTTATTTTTCTCCCTCTCTGGGCAGGGTGGGGGGAAGCACAATGTATAGTGTGAATAGTGACCTGATCTCAAGAATTCTAATATATACAGGTAATAAAAGACAGTACAATATTGCAATTACTGAACCAAGAGAACAGCAGCAAACATAAAGGATTCAATCATGGGCATAAATACTTTGCACTATTAACTATTTTAAAGGAGCCCTAACGATGTTTAACCCTGCATGAAAGGGACTCATTCATGCAGAGCCAAAGAATAAGCATTCAGCATAAAAGATAACTATGCAGCAGGTGACGTAACATGGCATCAACTATTTCATTTGATGACTGAGCCCTTTGGGAAGAAGGCAGCTCAGGGTGTTGGACACACAAGATGTCTCAAGTTTTCCTACATCTTACTTCATAACAATGAAAAACTACTGCACATGGATCTCCAAAGGCAGATCAGAATCAAGAGTCTTGAACAACGAAACTTTTGCCTACCTGGATTATTAAGCAGGATTTCTTCATTCACCAGTGCAACAGATCAGCACTTTGTATCATAGTTACAGGAGAACTACTGAAACAATGACTAACCTGAGGGCTGATCTTTTACCACACCATTCTTGCTCCTTTCTTCCCAATCCATTACTTCTTTGTATATTAATTCTTACGAGAGAAGGGTGGGAGGAATGAGAAAAGAGACAGAAAAAACACTGTAAGATCACAGAGGATTTGTATACAATTTATGTATGTGTAAAGGTACGATGACACGGTTAAGGGTCAGTCTGGAAGTACAACAATATAGGTATTTATTTTCCCTTTCTTTTTGGAAAAAAAAGAAAAAAAAAAGTCCTACGGCAATGATTAGAGAATTCTACAGGTTTTCTTCATGCGTCACAGAAAGAAACCAAGCATGTAGCAAAATCAACGTATTTATTAATAAGTGTCCCTTTAAAAATAACAGCCATCCCACCTCAAAACTTTATGTATACCTACTATGCACTAATATTAACTGTAAAAAGAAAAAAATATTTGGATTTTAAAGAAACATATGGACAACCCCTATGGAAATTCTACTTTGATAACAAAACCATACACAAACATTTTTAAAGAACAATCCCCATAGATACATTGAGGAAAGTCTGGAAATTCTGAAGTAGGTTAAACAGATAATTAACATATAGCATGAAAGCCCTCATTTAATAATCAAGGACAATTTAGGATACAGGCACCTGAACACAAAAATAACAAAAAAAAATTAGAGCTGTAGCTTTAAAGGAGCATCCTTTATTCTGTTTGATATGTCTGTAGTATGGTTCATGCAAGATGGCTTACCTGAGCCCCTTCTCGAGCAAAAGGATTATTACTGCTGCAGAGCATCAGGTACACTTTAAGTTATACTTTCAAGTTAACTCATGGTAGCTTGTGTATGTACTTATAGTCTTAATGTAACTAAGAGCAACAACATTTAAACAGATTAAGACCTCTTTAATACTGAGTAACAACATCTACAAATGGATTCAATTAGATTTAACATCCATTTTAATTTTCCACCTTGCATTAATCCAAAATAATTTGAAGTGTACCTGTGCAGGCATGCCCTAAAGAAAATATATATAAACCAGAATCAATACCTGAAATTTATAAAGCTATTGTACAAAAGCAAGTGAATTCCAAAGTACTAAGCAAAGATGCCTATCAGCCTTGGTCCTCTGATAGAAGATGTGTAAAATCTGAGCTGCCTCACCACTTAAGGTTTTTGACTAGAACTATAAGGTGTAACCAATTTCAATACCACAATGCTGTTTATTCTTTTAAGTCAACAGTTTAACTTACTTGGTCAATAAACAAGCAATGATGAAAGAAAAAAACCACACCAAAAAACTTTTCCGCTATTTAAGACCTCTAGAACAAATTAATTGTAAATATTCTCAAGAGATATGGCTTAAATAATGCACACTAAGAAGAGGTGCATGTTTCTCTTTCAGATAATTTTCTATCAAGAAAAAACCCATTGAGATTACAAACACTTAACAACAACAAAAAAACACTCGGGTCAAAAAAAATGAAAACTGCAGCATTTTGTTGAATAGACTTCAGAATGTTACATGTATGTATACATACATATATACATGTGTGTATATATAGATATTCACTCCAAATAGAATATTTTTCCATTATTGATTTCTTTTCATACTGCCACAAGCAGTACTGCATAATTGGAATAGTGAGTTCCAGTCAGGTACAGAATCCAGCACACGTGTACTGCGAGCCACGCATTAATAATACAAGTTATTACAATAAATGTCATTTGTCATGCTCACTTCTTACCTTTCCACTCTTCAATTGCATGTTCTCTTTCTTCCAGTTGTGCATCATAGATTTGAGGTGGAGGCTATACAGAAAAGAAAGTCTATAGCGTATCTACTACATCAGGTTAACAAAACCAATCATAACTACAAAAACTAAAAATGACAACTTTTTCAGCATTTTGTTACCTTCACCTTTGGCAGTCTATTCCCTATACCTCAATGACAGATTCATTTTACAACTCCAGAATTTGCTTTTAAGTCCTGCCTCCCACTGAAAGGCTGTTTAAAAGCACCAACTAAAATTAAACTCATTGTAAGGCTTTATGGGGCCTTAGATAAAGTCCCCTTTTCAAAAAACCCTAGATTACCACCACATAGGCAACTCCTTCTGTAAAGTAAAAGCAACTATCAACAACCACTTTCAAAATTATACCAACTCCACTCCAGCAGCTGCTCGTCAGGTGATTCTGCCCCTAATGTTGACCTGAAGGCTTTATGTGTGACTTTTGCTAGCCAAAGAATGAGTTCAAAGCATGCTCTTCACTAAAACTAAAAGTATTCTTTAAAGTTATTAAACTGATATCTTAAGATTTATTTTAAATACAAACTTACAGCTTCTGCTTCAGCTGGATCATACCAGACAGTAATATAAGGATGACGTAAGGCTTCATCTACAGAAATTCTCTTGTCTGGATCTACTACAAGCATTTTTGATAATAGATCTCTCGCTTGACTGGCTAGAAAGTAAAAATGAACATACATGTAAAAGCTGTACAGTTTAATGTCTGACACAGAAAATGAATACTGGGAACATAGGACATACACTTTAACAGATTTCGCTGTGAGAACAGGCCCACAAATCCAAGCTTTCCTATACAGCTACTTTTTGTTTTAAATGAGGCCCCACCCCTTTAGCGTAAATGTTATTTTGCCATTAACCAAAATAAACCCTGCAGCTGACACCAACCAACCTCAATTTTGAATAGTTCTACTGTTACATGGGTCACAGTTTATTTGGCACTAACTACTGAACATAAAACACTCTGAACTTTTTTAATAAGCTTTTAAAAACACATCTTGGTACAGTAATGATCTAATTTCTGTAACATCAAATTAGTTTTTCTTTTAAAGGTGTTACTGCATGATAACTGGCTACCCATTGTTGCAGCGGCACTTCACCAACATCTTTTTTGTCTGGAAGATCACTGTAATAATAAACAGGCTGTAACAAGTTATTTTATGTAAAAAAAAATTATTTGACCATCTAGAGAATGTAATAAGGTGGGGTTTTTTTCATTTTATCAGTAATTATCTAAAGTCAAAAGTATAGCCAAAATGAATTGTATGCACACATCAACTAGAAAAAGATAATTACAAATAACCTCCATAACAAGTATTACTTTCAGAGAACATTTAAGCAAAAGACATTATTCAATGGATTAGAATTAAGAGAATTAAACAGAACACTGGGGACAGGGAAGCAGTTGTGTTTAGTGACTACTACTAAGATTTTAGGACACGTCATAAATGAAAGAGGAGGTATGCACCTTCTAATGTTGACACCTATTGTAATAAACATTTTATATTAGTTTTTTTAATTAAGTGTATTGCAGACATTTTAAATTAACACCTTAACCCCCCCCCCCCCAAAAAAAAAAACAAACAAAAACAAAAAAACCCTTGCCTTACTTTTTAACTTGTCACGATCAGATTCTGATGGAAATATCCAGTCTGGGAAGAGCTCTTCAAATTTAATACCAGGATATTTTGGCCTATTTTCTACATAATTCCTCACTGTAGGCTGTAGTTTCTTCATGAAGTCTGCTGATGGTGTTCCTAATTGTTCAATAACTTTATTCCACTGATCAATATCTGCACCATATCTTTAGGAAAATCAGCTGAAGAATTTGAAGTCTGCACTATACAAAAATATCACTTACAGAAATCTGAAAAGTTAATGAAAACTTGAACAAAGGACACATACGAACTTCATTCTAGCATCAACAGTATTCTGAGCTGCCATGCAAAAAGCTAGATTGACATAAAAACAAGATTCAGATTTTGTAATCTTAAGGACAGGCTAGAAGTGCTGCAAAATGCATTATGCTAAAGTATCTTTTGCTAATTATTATCTATTGGCTAGTATTGAAAGCAATACTATTTCAGAGTCCAAAAGCAGCTTTATTTGGCAATTGTATCCATAGCAACTATACGGACAGGAAGGAAAGGCTGCTGTTGAATCCTCTGAAGTACAACATAATACCATCAACACTGAAGAGTCTTCAAGGTAGGGAAAAACACATGAAAAAACCTAAAGCACAAATACACCCCACTCAAAGCAAGGAATTTTGTGCTTTAAGGAAATCAGGCTTCAGGTTGTAAGGTTTGGGGGTGAGGGGAGTTGGATGGTTGGTGGGTTTTTGTTGGTTTTTTTTGTTTTGTTTTGGGTTGTTTTCTTTGTTTGTTTTTCTAATTTTCAACTTCAGAAAAGGTTCAAAGGAGTTCTAAACAATGAATCAAGATTCCTGTAAGTTTTTAGCAGGTTCTTTTGTTTAAGTGTATCAACTGTGGCAATACTCAAAGACTACTCTGTTCTTAAATTCAGAATTTAAAATGTTTATAGGAATTGTATTTACAAGCTACAAGTTGCAATTTTGCCTTATGTTTCTTCTGGACTGTCCCTTCTCCCTCTTTCAAGTGAGGGGGTTTCCCTAGACATGGTGACACTTGTTACAGAGACACCAGAGTCTGCTCTGAACAAGCCCGGTCAGGATAACAAAGCTCATTTATCACACTGAGAAGACACTGTATTAGTATTTCTGATATTTAAGTTTACTCAGATTTACACTTTACAGTTTTTCCTGATAAAAAGAATGTGTAATTCCAGCAGAGTCTAATCATAGACCTTACAAACATTCATAGCTAAATTCATAATCTAGCACTTTCCTATCCATTCTCATAGACAGATTTTGTAACAAAACAACAAATTTGCTGCACTTTGAATTAAGATGTATTTAAAAAACACCGAGGTGCTTTTATTTCAGTTAGTGTGCCAAGAATACAACTAGAAATATATGTAGAGTCGCTGCTTCACGCTAAGACTTTAGACTTCTGATACAAAGACTGATTGAAAATATTTGCTTATTGAATACACTCCAATGGAAAAACTATTAAAATCAAAATTAAAAGTCAGTATTGTTAACTCTCATGCTAAAACAAAGCACATACAAAGAAAATTTTAACATACATCAGGAAATTTTGTTCCTAGCTAGAAAACTGATTTCTGTGAGATCTCCACCAATCTAGATTCAAGACGATGCTTCTGCTTTGAGTAACAGCAGTCTGGTTAGTCAGCTAATCAAACTAGAGTCCAGTCTATTGTGGTCTCAGATCACTGCAGGGAGGGCAGAAAAACTTAATGGCCTATCCCACTTTAGTAATAAAAAATGGAAAAAAAACCAATGTCTCAGTTGGATTGCTTCAAAGTGCTTTACAGATACTAAAAATTGAAGAAAAAAAATATTCCCCAATATAGGGTTGGACTTGAAATAAGCTAAGCCTCTTATCAGAAACCCAAATTGGAAAAAAAACTTCATTTCTATGTAAAGCACACAGAGCATGCTATGTGAGTAAACTTGCAACCTGCAGACAAAACTACCCTTCCTGTTCTAGTGACCTCAGGGTCAAAAGTAACCAGAAGTTTAGCCCAAGTATATCTGCCTACTTTTGGGGACTCTGGAAGAAGAGAAGTTGAAACCAGAGTCCTTATTACAATCACAATAAAGCATGATTTTTCTCAAGAAAGCATGAATACCCCCTTATACTTTTTGCATCAGTCAGGCAATTAGTTTCCTTCAACACCTGGGCAGAAACAGCATTAAAAACACTCCAGTGCTGCTAGGCTATCCATTAGTGCATCTTGGGTATCTACATTGCCTGGTTTTAATACATTTCTCATTTCCAGTGCAGCAGCAACTACCAGTAACTCAGGCCTCCACAGCACCAGTCAGTAGCAGGTTCAGGGCATCCATGGCCCTGGCAACGCGGTGCATCTCATACCACCCAGAGTACTGCTGCAAGTATCCTGGCAATCCCCACAACCCTATGGGAAAACACAAACTATTGACTGTAAGAGTAGGCTTTCCTGAAGATAGTCAAGGGGCACATCATTAGGCAACATGCTGAACTTGGTTCCCTGCTCTAAATCCCCAAATACTAAGACATTTTAAAATTTAGAGTTAAAAAACACAAACAAACCCCAAACACAACCAAAAAAAAGGAAAGCTTCACAGCTGAAGGTAAAAGAAAGTGACAATCTGACTGAAGCAGTTATCACTCAAGAAAAACTTCAGCAAGACAAACAGTTATCAGTATTTCACATTAAAAGAGAACTGAAAGTCTTACAAGAAGTAAAAAACCTTGCAAGCACAGCTATGCACTTCAGTAAGATACCAGGGGAGGAAACTCCTTGAAACATAGACTGGTGGACCTTCAGTGACCTCCAGAGAACCACAAATGATAACTTGCATATTCAACAAATATGGACAAAATTTCCTTCATTTATTCATGGATAAATTAAAATAGCCCATGCTAACATGCAGGTGAAAGACACATAACATACATGAAGAATTGTGTTAGGTTGGTCTGAAGGCTTCAAAAGGTAAAACAATAAGTATAGAAAGGAAGAAAGGTGGAAAACAAAAAGACTTATTTAACTGTTATTCATTTGTACTACCAAATAATGCATGATCGACTGCTGAAGATTAGTGTCATGAAATTTAGCATTAAAATTGAAAGTCCTCCTCTATAAGATACATAGGTATCTGTAAACATGTACTTGGTATTTTTAGGGTGGACTCAACTTTTCCTTGCTGAAAAGCAAAAACATTATACTTTCTTCGAAATCTTGAACCACAAGCTATAGCTTATGACCTACAGCCATAACTGGCAATTGTGGTTTAATTACACTGTCTGGATTCTATTTATTTACTGATCAATTTTGAATGTCTAGTCCTACAATATTAATATTTTGTAAAATATTATTTATAAAGAATGAAATTGGTTTTCCTCCAATTTTTATAATTGGAACTTGGTAATGAGTCAAATGTTTTAAATTTTGTTTCTAGGGAAATATTTTGAAATACATAAAAATCTTCAAAGAACATTTACTTTATTAAAGGATCACTTCTGTTCACTTAATACAGTGTAAAAGACTTGAGATCCAGTGATGCATTATTAACATTTCCAGTCTCTAAGGCATGAAAACATATATATGAGGTTTTTGTTTGGGTTTAATACAGTAAAATTTCCTACAACTACTATTGTACAAGAAAGGAGAACTTTATGAAGACAAATCTAGGTCAAAAATATTGGAGGGAGAAATGGAGGAATAAAAGCCTTATAGAAAAAGTAAGCCCAAAATAAAATTTTCATAGAATGAAACAAACTCCAAAAAGAAAAAGGCTTTTTTATATTAAATAATAGTAATAAAAAAAGATTTCTCATGCAGTGTGCTTGCAATTAGGACACTGTTGCCCAGCAAGTGCTAATAAGTAAAAAAAAAAAATCTGATTGAAACTCAAAAAATCGTACAATAAAAAAAATGAGTCTACTGTTCAAACAAATAGTAAGCAAAATCCATGCATAGTAAAAAGTAACTTTGTAGGCTTTTGCTTATAACACTTATCTACAAAGAACAAGAGTAAGAAAATGTACTTACTGCTATTTATTTTTTAAACCTAACAGTATCCTTTTTTAAGCTACAAAAGCTGAAGCTCTTAATATAAATACTATGGATTCAACCAGTACAAATTACATTAAATATAGTCTACTATGAAAATAAAATGGAAAACTGAACAATTTGGTTAATGACACTAATTTCAAATAGTACAGTAGATCTATTAAAACATATTATTGAAAATATTGTTTATGCTTTTATACTTATACAGATCAAAATAATTGTGTTTCTGTTGGAAGTGGAATGGGATTCAAGGATGACTAGGGAAGGATACGATCAGTGCCTTGGAATATCACACAACCTTTCACCAATTCTCCCATGATGCACCCAACTGACCAGATATCAACTGAAAGTAAAAATGAAATGATCAAATTATGAAGTATCATGAACAAAAGTGAGGAAAACAAGCAAAAACATCTAGCATCTACAATAGAACACAACAATGTGGAAAACCAAACTGCTAACATGAATTTTCAATCATAGCAACACCAACTGACTGTTGCTAAATTTTGTTATTAGCACTTTGTAAAATATAATCAGTGTTTACATTTCTGAAACAACCATGAAGAAGGATACAATCTCTTCCTGGGAACAGGACTTTATGGAGGACCATTTCTGCCATAATGCACCCAACAGACCAGATATCCACTATCATATGTTAGGTGCAACAAGGACAAAAGATTAAAGAGGGTTTTTTAAATACCACAATTATTTATTTGCAAGCTCACGCTGTATTCCTACAGTCCTGCAGATAGTTTCTTTTTTGTCCCATTCAGAACAGCCTCTACTAAACTTCTGATCCACATCAGCAGTTGCTGTATGACAAGCTGCCTTGCACATTAATGAAAGTTTTTTTCATTATCAGTGGCCCAGCAACGTCCTGCAAGTCCCTTGTTTTACACAGCCAAAGTTTCATGTATACAAAAAGCATGGTATCCCCAAGCCCTTGTGATAAAGCAAAAAGATGTACTAGCGTAGAAGTCCAGAGGAGGCAGCGTATTACTCCACAGCTAGTAAAAATCAGCATGTAAAACCCCCAATAATGCTAGTCAAGGACAATTGCCTTGCCAGCAATTTTGTTGGCTGAAAGTTCAATGTATTATAGCTGTGTTTTTTTTAATAATATAACACCCAGCCTCTGAGTGCTATGCAGATTTAAGAGAGTATAAGGCGTGGTTTATGACAGGGATCTGAAACATATTTTAATAATCAGAGATGCAAAAGTGGACAGACTGTTGAAAGACTATGCTTCAGAATAAAATCACATTGATAAAAGGGTTTATTGTTTATATATACATGGTTGGTTTGGGGTTTTTTAGTATCACCCAGCACAAGCATCTCAACAGTTTTTCTGTAGAATAAAAAAAATGGCAACAAGACAACAGGACAACAAATGAAAAGATACAACAATAGCCCGGGAGAGGGAGCAGTATATGTTAAATGAAAATAGGCACACAGAGCAGAAACCTGTTATATTCTCCAAAATTATTACAGCGTAATTTTTCTTATTTCCAATACCAAGATTAACATACTTTAACAACATGGCAGGGGGAAACTAGCCCTCCCTCCCCCTTTTAAAGCCGTTATGTTCCGAGACAGATATGCTTTAGACAAAAGATATAAAGTGTTACTCCAGCAACTTACCATTCTCTTTATATCCCATTCCAAGAATAACCTCTGGTGCTCTGTAATACCGTGTTACTACATATGGAGTCATCATAAAGTTAGTACATGCTGTTCTTGCCAGTCCAAAATCAAGGATTTTGAGCGTACAATCTGATTTTACTACTATGTTGCTGGGTTTCAAATCCTAACAAGAAATTACTTCAGTTAAGGAAGTATCAACATACAGAGTAGTACCCCACCCCCACCCCCAGTCAATATATGCCACCAATTCACTTTATTAACAACTGTATATTTCTGCTCTGATGTATCTGCTTATTTATACACAGACTAGAAACAAGTTAAATGCCACACAACTAAGTACTCAAAAAAATTCAGGGAAAACCAGAATCAAAGTTGTCTGCAGAGTCTTATTTTACGCGTTCGTGTACTGACAGTATAGTCAGTTACATAACGGTCTGTGTGTGTACACAATATGTTCACAATGTGTACATGTATCTGCATCCTTTAACACATTAAGTGGACCTATTTTGTCCAGAGTTTCACAACTCTCTTCAGTTATTCACAGTGCAGTTCCCCTCATTGCCGTTTTTCTTATTCAACCGCTATCAGTTCTGCTGATCACTGTTAGCGCCTATGAGCTCAAATTTCTCGGCAAATACTGTGTCTCCCCTTTAGCTCCAAATCACAGACAACATACCAGGTGGAGTTCAGGTGGAGTTCCAGCCCTCCCCACTTCAGTCTCTTACACACCTCACTCCATAATTTTAGGAAAGCCAAGTACCAAGTATCGGTACAGACTTAAGCTAACGATATATAACTTCCTGGCTAATACCACAGGATTTTAATGGTAGGTTTTTTCAGGAAACTAAGGAAGTAGATCTGTTGTAATTGATACAGCTTCTCACTTATGTTTATGGATTGAACATAAAAGAAAAAAAGCACATTAAACTAGAACTGGATAGAGTTTTCAGCCATCAGGCAAAAAAAAAGAAATTTAAAAGGCAAGTGTGTCCAGCAAGTAGGGGAAGAAAAGGAAAGGAACAGAAAACAAGAACCATCAAACAGATTAGTCATGAAATAAAAAAATAAATTAAAAAAAAATTAGCAGCAGTAGAACAACAGAAGCAGAGAGATATATGAAGTCTGCACAGGACTTTGAAATTCTGATCATTTACAAACTTTACTTTTCAGAATCACAGAACGGTTGGGGTCAGAAGAGACCTCCGGAGGTCAGCTGATTCAACTCCCCTGCTCAAGCATGGCCAACTACAGCCAGTTACCCAGGACCATGTCCAGATGGCTTCTGAATATCTCCAAGGATAAATATCTTTAGGAGGTAAATATAACATTTTAAAGACTCATTCTTTAGTAGTTTGAAAGGTCCACAGATACTCATGTTTTATCTTTTAATCAGTTCAGCATTAGTTAAATCCACAGAGCTAACCTCATTTAAGATCTATTTACAATGCAGTCTTTATCTTTGAACTAGAAACAATCTTCAGGTTTAATAATATTCTTATGAATGACATAACAACCCACTGCCTTCCCCCCTGTTTCATAAGATCATCTGTGTTCATAAAGAGTATTGTTAATGATCTAATACTACCTACTCTGTGGATGATACCGGCTGAATGGAGATGTTTGATACCACATAGCATTTGGTAAAGAAGATAAGACATTCTTTCATGATCCAATTCCATATGAATAACCTGGCACAAATTTGCATCCATCAGCTCCATAACCAAATATCTAAAGCACAAGAAAGAAAGTATTAAGAAAACTCAAGTCTTACTTTTCATATTAGGTTTAAGCTTAGCATGAGAGATGTTTATTAAAAGTCAACTACTTTGCTAACATAAATGACAGAAAGCTTATTATTAAAAAAAAAATCATGCATGACCAGTCTCAAAATTAAACTATCTATTCAAATACTCTTACTATTAAAAATTAAGTGTTCAATAGTCTGTCACAGATTAGAATTCCACTAGTTTATAAACAGTAATACAGAAGAATAATTCTGAATTTATGCAGCATGGAAAACTAAGACTGACTAAAGTTGATGCAGAAACTGCAGACATTGCAATGTATCAAGAAACAATGATGCTTTTCAGTGAATTTTAGTTTAAAAAAACTAAGAAAATTAAGAAAAGCACAGTAAGAACTAAGAAAGAATGATTCATTTTCAAGTTAGAATATCATCTGCTTACCCCCTTCAGACACATACACTCCCCCATTTACTCAAGAAGCCCGTTCACAAACCACAACAGCATATTCACTGGAACCTGTGAATACCCCACCAATTAAATAACCATGAATCCTTTCTAGACCTACTGCCATAGCTTGCATAAAAAAAAGAAATATATTCAGTTCTTAATTGAGGCCAAAAATACTGCTGTGCTGATGTGACTGGTATGGCAAAAAAATGATATCAGGTTATGCAGACCAAGTTATTACACTGAGGTGACCCATTTAGGTAAAGGACAATGCACACAAACCAGATGCATAAGCAATCAGCAAAGTATGGCAGACAGATGAAGAAAAGGTAAATAACCTTTTTTTTATTTCTTACTTCCATTTATGCATGTAGGGAAACAACTTTCTGGGTCTTTCTTAAAGAAATCCAGAAATAAAGACTAATTAAAAGCTAAATTCAGCTTTTAGCTACCCTCTGTTTTCAAAGTGTGAAGTCTGTAGGATACTGGAAATACAGCTCCAGGTCTTAGGCCAGTATTTGTCAGGAAAATTAAAACAGAAATCTAGTACTTACACATCCTGAAATTCTTCTAGTGACTTCTGTGGTGTAAATACATTTAATAAACTAATTATCTATAAAATAAAAATAAACATTAGAAGAAATTTCCATTTTACCTCACAAAAATCCACTATTGCAGAAGTTACTATCCAAAATCAAATGCACACTGTTACTACATACAATCTGAATGTTACTTGGCTTCACTTAATTCACATGTGCTGAAAAACTGCCAATTCAGAAATAGTTCAAAACTGCAGCATGCATGCCAAAGGAAATAAGACAGGACAAAACCACTTTTTTTCTTTTTAAAGTTATATGACACCTTCTATCTTACTCCCCAGTGCCTGAAATACATCACATTTTTTCCCCATAAATAATAATCTCTTATTTTAAATCACATCACACAAGGAATTTTAACCAAGGCTGCCCAACAACACATACACAGAGGTGCCCCTGCCATCCCATTAAACTTGGATTACTGTGTACCATTTCTAGAAGAACTGCTAAAATTACCTTAATAACCACCTTGCTTTTATTCTACTACTTCTGGACTTCACCAAAAGCTTACTTAAAAAAAATCAATCCTAAAAGGCCAATTGTCTCCAGGAAGTTTGAGACCTGAGTGCACAACTTCAATGATCAGCAATGTTTCTAGTTCACATTAGTACCAGGACATAACAAGTCACAATCTTACATTCTTGTACTTGAACACTGAAGTACTGACATTAAGGGTTGTTGTTTCAGAAGGTTCAAAGATTTTAAAAACATGTGTATTGTCCAGTATTTCACTCCTGTTTACCCAGAAATTGTTGGACAGTGCTGCACCCCTGCAAACCCCACCAGTTAAACACTGTATTTAATAAAAATCTTGCCTAAGCTCAGAAGTTAACTACAGTGCAGTTACAAGAGCCAAACCCACAAACAAAACCCCTGCCAAAAAGGCTTTGCTGCAGTATGAGTTAAAAGGGCAAATGCAATACAGCAAGGCCAGGTCTATAAAGCTGACATTGATGGTAAACCTATACCAACAACACAGCAAAAACCTCCTCCCCTTGGCACTTCAAACTCCAAACAGCTCACCCAAGAACTTAACCATACATTGTAAAGAACTGCATTACCCATAGCAAATCTTTCCGGTCTTTCTCTCACTATTTTTCCGTTACTTTGGTTACTAGCAGCAAGTAAGAGAGCAAATCCTGAGCTTTTTTGACAACTTACAGTAATGAGGAAGAGAAATATAAAGCCAAACTTACATTTTTGTGATTGACGCATTTTAAAAGAACAAGCTCTCTGTAAGCCCTTTTTGCGTGGGTTTGATTCTGAAAAGGACGACTCAGCTTCTTTACAGCAACATTTATTCCAAGGACTGTATCAAATGCAGCACTAGAAGTTTTCAAAGACAAACAACTTAAGTTGAAGTCTGTTTGAGGGAGAGGAGGGGGCAAAAGGGAGACAGGAGTGAGGAAAAAATCAAGATTTGAGACAAAGCATATCCACTAAGCTGTTTATACTAACTTCATCTAATTTTCATTTAGAAAACAGACCTCCTTTAAATTCTACACACCCTTTAATAAATAGGTTAAACAGAAGCCACTGACACTCATCAGAAGTCTTCCTGCCCTCCTTTCTGTCTTAAGACCGAATCTGCTGACCCAAGACTCACATTCAAAATTGCAAGATCTAAAAATATTTTAAGCTTATTTGAAATCAAGAAGCATTTCAGTTGCCTAATCTGTCTATTTGGAGTATTTTTTTGGACACTGTTGCTGACTGACAATCATTTAGTAATTGCAACAGAAATTTCTCTTTGCTAAAGGACAGTCACAACCATGTCTCCATGATCCATTCTGCAGGCATCGATACTCTCCTGTATGTGGATAGTTTACAATTATAAACAATTGTAGTGCCTAGCAGAAAATTACATTCATCATCTATTTTTGTAAAAAAAAAAAAAAAATCCATAAAAGTGAGAAATATGGAAAACTCAGATTGCATGGAGCAATATAAGAGTTTAAAAATGAACATAACCATTGATTTTATCTTGGTTTTCAGTTGTGCTTGTTCCTTCTCTCTGCAGTTTGAGGTCAAGGTGTAAACTTGCTTTAATAGCTATAAGAATCTAAAGCTAAATTATCTGTACGTGAAGAACAAGACTAAAGTGGGAATATTCTTCATTATTAACACACAGGCTATTTGGCAAAATATATGTAAATTCATACCACAAACTACTCAGGAGTTCCAATCTTTAAATAGTTCCAGTTTCAAAAAAGGATTCCCACATTACACTATGTCCTTTTAATGTTACTTTCATAGGGAAGGCAAGAATTCTCATTCACATATATTTTCCAAGCATATTTAAGCTCTTTGTGAGCTCCTTCCCTACCTCATCAAGATATGTACACCACCAGACTTGAAAGGACACATTATAGTAGTCTTACAAAAAGTATAGCTCCCCTGTGATAACAGCAATACTCAAATTATATGAAGTTTACCAGCATCAAGTCACTGCTTTCTGTACTGGAAAAAGCAATACATCAAAAAGTAGGGCTCACCCATGAGATGTTGTGTTTTCTTGGAGGCATGTCCCAAATTACACATCCCAAATTTGAATCAATGTGCCACTTACACTAAAGGCTTGCTAGCATTTATTTCAGCTTAGTTCTGTGAAATATGTAAGTCATTATTCAATGATACAATACTCTCAGATTTAAAGCCTTTATGTCTGTGCAAAACAAAACACAAAATGGGAGGAAGACAACTGGCCAGACAACTGGAGAAATTATTTTCCTCCCAAATATGAAAGCACTGATGTTTTAGTATTCATTTCACCTAGAAGACGTTATATGTCAATTAAAAAGTTTTGCCTATATTAATGACTTTAACTACATCTGGGAATTATTATAAAATCAATAACCAACAGGGTCTGTATGAATTACCTGTCCAAGTCAATCACAGGTCAGCAGTGGACAAATGAGAAATTTTAGGGGAAGTGTCCCTTTGTGACCTGACAAATCAGGTATATGTCAAGGCTCAGTCTGAGCATGTATGAAGAACTCCACCTGAACCTTTATTTTGCTCATTTGCTCATCTACATGGGAGTGGCTGACATTAGAGCTCAAAGAAAGAAAAAAAAAAAAAAAAAAAGGCTGTCTGCTACCTACACAATCCAAGGGGAAGAATTAAAAACAGACTGGTAGAAGGAAAAAAAAAAAAAAAAGGTAAACAACTTGTGTGAGCATGCGTTTAATTTACCAAGAAAAAAAAACCAAGACCTATTACCACCAAGACCACACTTCTAAATATCACACAATTTTACATAAATGAACAAAAAAAAAAAAAATCATGGATGTAATTGGTGTTAAATTTCTTTCCCCAGCCCTGCTCTTTTAATTCAAAAGAGATTTTTTCATCATGACAACTGTTTCAGGCACAGATCTAAAAAAAAGTGGATTTGCCAGAGTCTACCCAATTATCACCTTGGCTACTAACAGAATGTCTACAAATTATTTCAGCGTTTGATATCTTGGAAGATTCTCAATAGCTATCCCACTGTATAACAGCGATTCCAATTTGATCACAGTGAATTGTGGCAGGGTCTTCACCGCACTTGTGATAGTTTTGCACCTTTTGCAAACATTTAATATTAAGAGTAATCATGCCACATACATGATGAAATTATTAACAAAATATTATGACCTAAATTATAGTAGGAAATCACATTTCATTTCTGTAGGCAAATGACTTTTGCTTTGAGCTGCAATACACTACTACTATGGACTCTTGCTCTGCCAGTTCCACTTCACTAACTCTTTCCCTGCTGTCTAAACAGGAGTTTGAAAATAGTAACAAGCTTATCCCAACTGTTTCTTCAACTGCAACTGTTAAGTAAGGTTATCAACACAGACAAAGCTGTACTATTTATAAAATCATGGTTTTGCTACATTTCAGGACAAAAAGAAATTTTCTGGGATACAAAAATCAGATTCACTAGAAAATTTCGGAAATCAAGGACAAGACAGGAAAAAAAAGATGTCAGGAAGTCAAAGACAAAATTATTTCTAAAGAATAATTTTGTGTAAGGAATCATTCAGTCCTAAATAGATTATAAGGCTTCAAATGTATTAACACTTAGGAACAAAGAAGTGCAGCAAGTCATGTATAAAAGTGTATTTTGTATACAAAATACAAAAGGTATATCCAATTTCTCTCCTAGCCTGTTTGCAGTGTGAGCTAGAAATACCCTCTACATGACAAATGAGTTACTTTTTCATCTTCCTAGAGCTTTCACCGCTCAAGTATGTATTTGTAAAACTACTATTTTCCTACATTTTAATAGCAAAGAAAAAAAAACAAGCAGAAGCAATACCAATGGAGTTTCCCATTAATATTTTGAGGAAAAAAAAAAACAGCAGAATTCAGACCTCCCCTAGCTGAAGTGACTCATGGTATTAAAAACTTCTCACCAAAAAATAAAATCCACACACAAAACTCCAGAAATACTTTTCTTAATTTTTATGTTAAACACTAGATGATAAAAAAAAAAAAAAAGGCATCACATCTGTGTGTCACACTGATGACTTGACAGTTTTTCCAGCCAAACGAGACAGGATAGCACTCATCTTTCTGGGATGTAAAACATAGAAAACTCAGTGTATTTTGTATCTTTCCTTTGTGCACTACAAGGAATTTTAGGAGAGATTAAGATTTTGCACCTTCTTCAACTGGGACATAGTTTTCAGATATTTCACATGAAGATGAAAGTTTATGCAAAATTTCACTCTCTTGTTCCGTAAAGCAAGCATCAAAACAAGTCAATAAATCAGATCATTCCTTCTTCTTCCCAGAACACTGACCTTAATGCTACCCTAACTTCATTTTGAAGCAGACACCTAGTTTAAGTCACATAGTTTACAAAAGCACTGCTTCTAATGAAAGGAGGAATGCTTACAAGCACCGTAAACTTCTGCATGCCATCTAGAACAAGCATAACTTCAAGAATATTTATACCTGGAAAATGTTAGCACTACACTAAATCTTACCCAAACACTAATAACCAAGATCCAGTATGCCTATCCACTCATCACTCAACCCACTAAAGAAGAATGAAATATGGTGTTCTCATTTTGCTTATTTTTCACCTATGAGCGGGGTAATAGGGGTATCTAAATTATTTAAAAATAAAGGCAAGTTCTCACAAAAATGCACTCTTTTCCTACATATATAACTTATTATGGTTATGAAAAGGCCAAAAAGACATGGACAGGTGCTGTATAAGGAGTTGCTCACAATACACGAGTCATCACACTTATTCTGCAGAATTTATAGATGAAAAGAAATTGCAGACTGGATTTAAAGCATGAACAGCCCACTATGTGTTGTAATTAAGTCTAATATTAGAGAGTTTCTGAGCGCATCTGTTTGCTCCCCTGCATATGGAATTAAAAGATGCATCAATAAACATTTCTGCTTTTAAAAGTAAGTTTTGCCCAACAAAACATGGGCTGGCACTAAGTCGTGTAGAATGGATTGCTGCAGTCTAAAAAACATTTGAAAGTGTTTACCTTTAGCTGGCCCAGAGGTGTGGTGCCATACAAGAGACTAAGGTTCAGGATCAGACTAACGACTCTCACGTCCTGGGCCAGTGGAGGCTGGACACATAGCTGAGGTGACACACCAAGGAAGAGCCGGCCAGCCCAACCCCTCACACAGCTTCCCTTTCTGGTTAATCCATGGAGTGACAATGACACTGATTTGCCTCATCCTGCCAGTTAATGGCAAGGCACTGCATTGATGGCTCCTAGAAATGGACAGGAGTGATCGGGAATAAAAGGGGGGGAAGAAAGGGGGCCATGATGAAGAAACGAGTAAAACCCAGAATCGCTCACCATCGCATTGTCATACCTTACACTGTAATATCATAACTACATGGGGAATGTGAGAACTAGAAACAGAAATAAAGTGGTTAATAAGAAGGAAATTTGTTGACCGTTTCAATTTATGCAGTTATGCAAATATTAATGTTCCCCTAAAAACAAAACAAAAAAAATAGGTTTGCATATGAACTATAGCAAGCAGGTGTTTTAGAATTTATTTAGTCCATAACCCTGTAGCAAGAGACAGAAACTATCATCAGTATTTTACATTCTGGCACCTCTATCATGAATACATTCAAATTTTGGTTTATGTTTATAGCTTTTTAAATTTAAATAAAGTATTTATTACTCACCAAACAATGCCCTGTGCCCCTGATCCTATGGGCTTCAATTGCTGATAACGTTTTAGTACAGTGAATGTTGAATCTGCAACTTGAACACTGTAAAACTGACTATCACATTTACTGTCACTCATGGTGTAGTGTCATGTAGTTTTCTCTCTCAAGGACCCAGTAAAGTTTTCAAGATCTTAAAAGAAAAGAAAGAAAACAAATGTTCAATCTCTCACTAATTTCAGGCAGACAAGATGGAAAATATATTATATGTATTTTAGTACGTAAGAATTTTTCAATAGCACACCGTTAAACAAGCATTCTTTCAACTTTGTGTATTACCACTGCTAATGAAAAATACTGGCAGACACACAGCAAATAATTACAGCCTTCGCAGCTTTAAGTAAATGCATGTTTCTATTCAAATCCCTAAACCAAAAAGCAGCTAAGTAAACAACTGTAAAAAACAAACAAAACCACCCAAATCCAACAATTCTCTATTCCTTGAAGGCTACTGCCTAACTTAGAATTACTACTATGTGCTAGGACTGTATTAATTTCTGTATTAGAAAAAAAAACCAAAACAAATGATGTTTTTCAAACACAGATAACACAGATAAAAGCAACAGCAGAAACCCATGTCGTCCACAGAGATAGAAGGAATCAGGGTCTTCATAAAAGACTTGACTACAACTGCAAAACAGGTTTGAAGAAAAACAACTGCTCCCAAAATCCCCATGGCTGCTGCAGTTTCTCCAGCATCCCCTTCAACCTAGTTCAGTAGGAAGTTTCAAGCAGAGCTCTGCCTCCTCACCTCTGCCAGGCAACCCTTCCCTGACCCACACCTATCGCAACCCATTCTCCCTCCCATTTCAAACACACCATAGCATAGGATGTTATCAGTGTACTTAGTCCTAGAGAATTAGTTTTGCGCTACAGTTTGAAAGGGACTTTCATGCCATAACAGAGACAAAGTTATATCCATCTGTCAAGAATGAATTAGAGGTAGGTAATTACATTGAAGGGCAAGGTAATAGACTAAACCTCTTTAGCTCTGAAGTGCTACAGTAACAAGAGTACAGACCTCCGGTTTTCCTGGGCCTCCATCCCTCTTCCAAACCTTGCAGGAAAATTACATCAATAATTACTGAAGAGGTCTCTAACAAATTCTCCCATTTTTAATTTCACATTCACTATGACAGATAGTGTCATTACAGCCCAGAGTAAATTGCACAGTCAAGCGTTCCTTGAAACAGGAAATGAAAGCAGATCACCTTCCCCCGGAGCAGCTGTCCTAACCACCAGCCTGTACAATGTCTGTTTTAGCTAAAGAAAGAGCAGCTAGTCTCTCTTTCTTTGCTGGCCTACAGAATATTTGCGAGCCAATGCAAAACAGAAAAGCCCCAAGAGCAACCCAGAAGCCCATCCTAGAAGTGCATGCAGCCACACAAATGGCTTTTGGTTGCTTCAAGAATTAGAACCGGACCTCTCTCTTCCGAGGTGCATGTAGGAGGGAGCAGCATCTTTTCCATGGCTTAAGCCAGCAGATGAACTCCAAGAAATCTGCAAGTAAAACAGGCGGAAGACCTACAAATCCTAATAAAGACTGGGTTTAAACTGAACTGGTAATGGTTAGTCTTAAGGGATTCTCAAGAAATGTCTACAGTCCCTTCTACCTTCTAGTTACTCAAAATCTAAGCAGCATCTTAAGAAGTAGATACTCAACTTGGTCATCTCTGGCAGCAATTTAGACAGTAAGTTTACTTGATGTTTCCTCTTAGAAGCTTAAGAAAAAAAGCACAGGAGAAAGGATCAGCAAAGGGTAAATGTGAGCTACCAACTTTCTGCCTCTGCCACAGCAGTAATAGAGGGGGAGAAGAAAATTACATCTCCTATACAGTATTCTTAGGGGCAGTCAGATGCAGTTCCACAATCGGCTCATACTAACGTGAAAGCAAAATGCTGCCTGAAGACACGCTCTCAACCTTTCCTACTATACCCCAGGAAAAACCCCACTCTTCTTTACAACCCTTTTTATTACTCCAAAGCTATGGACTCTAAGGCACCACATTTTTTGATTAACAGTCCCTGAACCGCCATAGTATTTTCAGTGAATCTTTACACATTGGAAGAAAGGTACGGCTGGAAAGTCAAGATCTTATCTCTGAAAAGCACTTGCAGAACAAACCAAAAAAAGTATAGATTTTGAATAAACTGGGGATCAAGTTAAAAACCTGTTAGTTACACAAGAACTATGCTGTACCTCCTCATGGGTTAATGAAACACTTTTCTATAACAAAGATAAAGAAGTAGGGGAAAAGGAAGTTACTCTGACCCAGAGAAACCCTCCCTTTAAGGAACCTTGTCTGCACAAAGCCATCTTTTAAAAACAATTGAAAGATCAAGGTAAGCTCTTTAGAGAAGACCCAAAGAGGGAATTAGGCATGAAAACACACAAGTTTTATGTATTCTGACAACCTTTACAATTCATCATGGTAAGTACCCAGCCTCTCCATAAGCAGAGCCCTAATTGTTACTTGGGCCACAAGCTGCTTGGATGCATCAGGACATACATTATTTCAGACACACATATTAATGTAAAATTAGGTGCCTAGGGATTGTAGCTATTGACAGAAGTTCAGACAGACAATCTATTTTGGGGGCAAGATCCCTCAAATAAAACCAGATATCTCACTGCTCAAGTGAAAAAGTATATCTGGCAAATAAATTTCTTAATCCTGAGCTATTACTCTGCTACCTGAAATAATCTGAATCACCACTCCAACTAACATACTCCACATTTCTCCTACACAGAAATTTTTTGCAAGTAGGCATTATTTCCATTTCTGAAATACAAGTTTTCATTTATGGCTTCCTAGCTGCAGCTGCACCAAACAGGACCAGCAGCAATGGTAAAAGTCACGGGATAGTCAGCAAACATACTTCTACTTATTGATGAAAGCACATTACTGAATCACAATGTTTCAAGATGCTTCTCTATTTTACAGCATGCACAAGATGCATATAAATTGAGTGTTGTTTGGGTTTTTTTAATGCAATCTGCTTGTACAATTGGGGAAATGTAAGAATCACAATGCTGACTGAGCACATCACATGCAGAAAACTTACAGGAGTGGTTTTCAACCTGTAGTTCATGAAAGAGAACTAGAAAAGTAACAAACGCACTAAACCTACCATCAGTAGGCTTATGAGTTCTTATATGGAACTCCACTAAGAAATGTTTAGAAGTTGAAAGCAACTGCACTATAGCATACATCCTGTATTAAACAGTCACTTCCCTAAAAGGCATTTATTAAAATGGAAACTTATTATTAACCAAATCTGTCCTCTGGATATCTTCAAGTCAAAAGCTTCTGAAATAAACAGATTGTAGCAGTTGGGAACACACTCCCAGGGTTGTTTTGGTTACAGAAATGTTATCACTGACAACAAAGCATAAGAACATCAAGAAACTTAGCTTGATTTTTAAGTCTCAAGCTAAAATTCTACTGCTGACAGAATAAGACAATGAACATATACATATATTTATGAAAAGATAAGGAAATTCTCTGCAGAAAAGCTCCCCCCATTCTCTTATTCACCCTTGCACATACACTTCAAATCCAGGTGTGATCTTTTGAGGACTGTTATCGAATAGTGTTTGTTTTCTTTTTTTTTTAATCTTTACAGTAATATATTTCAACAGGTATGAGTCCAACTACTAAAATCACAGTGAGTTACCTCCTATCCCTCTACTCGCAACCCTTGAACAGTCTGTTACCAAAGGTAAGTGTAGCAAAACAGTACCTGAGTGACGTCAATTGGTTACAGCAGAGTTTAGAGGTACTGGGTATCTGTTTAGCTCTTTGAAAAGTCGCCCTTTTTTCTTTAAGCAACCCAAACCGTTACTGACCAAAGATCTTACCAACTACCTGTTACAGTATCATTCAGCTGTTAAACACGCACTGCAGACAAACACGGGATGTATCTCAGCACCCCTGCTAGGGCAAGTTGGTGGAAAGAGAGAAAAAGTTCAAACATGCATCTGCTGTAACCAAGTACACTGTTGTAAAATTACGTGACAGCCATATAACTGAGCAAGAGCACTTCTTACATCTCTTCTAAAACTTCTGCTGGGGAATTGCTTCGGCTCAAAAGAAAGCTCAGGTTCGCTCTCATTGCATCGAGGGAGGCGCGCAGCACGGGCCTCTCCCTCGGCTCAGCCGCGCTCCTTTCGACCCTCTCGGGGCGGGGGGGACTTCCAGGGGACGCCGAGCGCCGGCCCAGTCGCACACGGCGGCACCAGCGGGGCCCCGGCGGGGCGGCACCCCGGCCCCCGGCCGCTCGTCGACGCGGCGCGCTGCCCTCGCCGGCGGGCGCGGGGCAGGGGGGGATCCCGCCCCGGGCCGAGACGAAACAAGCGGGGAGAAGGCGGAGGACAGGGCAGCGCCCGCCGCAGCGCAGCGGGCGCGGCTCCCGCCGGCAGCGGAGCGGGCCGGGGCCGGTGGCGGCACGGGGAAGGGCGGGGGGCTCGGCCAGGGCAGCCCCGCAGGAGAGGGGCGGAGGAGGGAGAGGCGCGGCGGAGGAAAAGGCCCCCGGCCCTGCCGCCTCGCTCCCCCCGCCCCGCTCGCGCTCGGCCGGGCCCGGGGCAGAGGCACGCGGGGCACCTCGGCTCTGCCCGCGCCTCGGCGGGTGGGGCCCGCGGGAGAAGCCGGGGACTCCGGTCGCCACAGGGCCGGCCCTGCGGCGGGGAGCTCGTCCCGCTCCAGCTCCGGCCCCGCCGCCCACAAGGTCCCCCTCACAGCGGCCTCCCTCACCGTCTCCTCCCTCGGCCGGGCTTCGAGCGCGACAGGACGGGGCGCGGCGCTCGCGGGCCGCGGCCGCCGCCTCCTCCTCCTCCTCCGGCGCACAGAGCTGCCCCAGCCACAATGGCCTCCCGGTGCTCCACACAGGCCGCGCCGGGCCTGCGCCCGCTGACGGACAGCCGCTCGCCCAATCGTAGCCCTCTGCCGGCGAAGCTCAACCAATCGAGCTCCAGAGGCGGGAGCTACTAGCCGCTATATAAGCGAGGGTTGTGGAGGACTGCAGTTGAGACAGGGATTTTTAGGCGAATCTGGGCGTGGCCCCCGCCCCCTGGCGTGATGTCATCATCGCACGTCAACCTGTCACCGTATTTATGATGTCACCGCGCAGCAGTGGCTCGTCACGAGTTGCTGGAGCAACTGCTGGGTGGCGCTGTCGGGTCCTCACAGCCACCCTCCTCCAACCAGCAGGGAGAAGTGCTCTCCCGTGGTAAACGCTTTCCATGTATAGGAAGTCCTCAAAGCGCCACACGTTGGCAGCCTGTCACAGCACCACAACACACCACAGTCACCTCACATCCCTGCTTTGGGATGATAACGGAGTGCAGGGTCATGCCTCTGCAAGCCCTGACCCGTTGGATCTGTGGTGGCCCTGAGCACTGGGGCATGGGCTTCACACGGCTTTTCCAGGGCAGATGGTTCAGAAGGGAAGGGAAGGGTTTATTTCCTCCCTGGGTAGCCCAGCTGTTTTTGATCCCGCTCAAAAATCATAAGCCTTCTATACATTACCATAGCCCCTGCCTTGATGTTTTTTAAAGCAGGCATTGACTAAAAATAACTCAATATATTTTTCCACCTCTCCTAGGACTAAGGAGAGCTTTCTTTTCTGTGATTTCTATTCTCATTGATGATTTTAGAAAAACACACCTGTAATTTTTTTTAATAAATCCATTTAATGTGTCATATAGACTAGATGAGGTCAGTTTCCTTTAATAGCTCCACTTTTTAATATGAGAAGGATACTAATTCCAGACAGACAGTAAAAGGGGCCTTTGCATCACTCACCAAAACATGTCGAATACTGAGTTACATATTCTTGGCATCTAGGTCAGATTATCACTATACTTTTCGTTATGCTTTGGGTTCTTTTATGTGGTTATAAAAAGTACTAGAGCAGTTTCCAGTAAGAAACTCCTAGTACAACAAGCTAGTGGAACATGTTCAAGCTATTAACCTACATAAGCATTCAAACATCTCCATTTAGAAAAAAGCCTGCAGAGGACTATCATAAAGAAAACTTTATTAGTCAAGGATTAGTCAATTATTTGGTTAGTAAAATGCAGAAATTAAATACTATTGCTGACTATTCCAAAATAACAAGTGAGCACAGAACTTCAGGTGTGTATCTACCTTATTTCTTTGAGGTTTATAGATGCTTCCTACTGCTAGCTTATTCACAACTCGCCAAGTGTGCTTTTGCAAATATACACGTTAATAAAATAGGATTTTAGTCCTAGCTTGAAGACATACTTAGCATTATCTTATTTGCTGGTATAGGGTGTTGAGGTTTTTTTATATATATATTCAGTATCTGTAGTTTAGATACTGTTTTAAATGCAAGTTTATGGCAATGTGTTCTTGGCCAAGGAGTCAACTTTATGACCATAAACAGCATATGTAGAAATACAGACACAGCTTCTGTTTTCACCTACAGGAAATTTCTTCCCACATTCATCTACCTCAGCAGAAGGTAAAATACAAAGGTTTAATCAATAGCTGGTGTGAACTACACTAGGAGCTGCAATCAGAGGTTACGGTACTGTATCAGTACGTCGGGTAAAACACTGACAAACACTCACCAAAATTAAATTCTCCTGTACTCACGCGCTTCAGAAAGATGCTGATACGGAGCAAGATCTCCAAACCTAACATATTATTTTGAAACACAGCTGCTTGATAAGGAAAAGCAAGGTGTGCCTACCTGGGAGACGTGTGTGACACAGAAAGAACTAACACAAGAAACAGAGGAAAGAACTCCAATATCAGGATTTAGGCAAGACTGGGGGAAAACACTGTCTCTCCTACTTGTATCAGAGTACTGCAGTGTTGTACCTGTGTTCAGACCTGAGATGAGAAGTCATCAAGTTGGAAAAAAAAACCCAAAACACACACACCACACCAAAACACACCAAAAAAACCAAACAAACCACAAAACAAGAATAATTATATAATCTTTTAATTGCATTGTAATTTCATTGTACACTTTTCAAACAGGAACATCACTTGAAAGACATCCAGTTCCCTTATTTTGTTGCACTGTACATGTTATGCAAATAAGAGCTGGAATGGCATATAAAACAAACTGTTGCTCTGGCTTTTCAAATAATTAGTTGAAAGAAGCAGAAATTTAAAATATAGCTGGAAATTTACAGCCACAGAAGAGCTTCGCAAATACTGGTTAAATACGAAACACAGATGCAAAGCGGGGAGGGGAAGCTGGGGAGGAAGAAGGACAACAATTCCAGTTTGAGGCTGAAGTAGGAAAAAAGTCCTAACAACTGTACACAAGTGTCAGCACGCTCAGTATTTATAGTCTGAGCATTACCAATGCTACAGCTAAGCAATGTACTAAAAAAATAACTTAAAAAAAGCTATACAATTGTAGTTATAAATACTATATCTTTAAAACTAGTTAAGTAGTGTAGGCTAAAAAATGTTCACAGTTACTCTGAAGAGAGCTGTATATATATATTGCACAGTAGAAAAGTTCATTCAGTATACCATGTGTAAACAATTTTTATCTTCTTTGGCAATTTCAGGACTTAAAGGAATATTTGCTGTGAGCAAAAGCACTTGGGTACAAGGCACATCAAAAGCTTTTAAAGCTGCAAGATAAATCCTTCTGACACTTTCCAGTTAGCACTGTAATTCTCTTTAGAAAAACATGTACCTATCAATTCAGAACAACATGTTTCTACAAGTATAACTCAGAGGTCTGGTGACAAAAACGTCAGCTGTTCTTGGCTGTTATTCTACAGTAACAGATTTAGCCAGATTTCTTGGAAAGTCCACCTAGAATGAAGAGACAGCCTTTCAGTATACAACAGTAATACTGACATTCTACATTTGATAGTTCACATGTAGCATGCTTTTTTTAGACTTCCTAATGAGTTCTGCTTTATTCTAGACACATTAACACACATAAGAGACTATAGATCTGCAGAAAATGACTTGCTGTTGAATTCATCCTTCCTTCCAAAACCCTCCTAACAAATACATTTGTTTTGCACAAGATATCTTTCCAAAGCAGTCATCATTATCAAAACTGACACACCTAGCCAGTACCAACAAACTAAGCTGTACAAAGCACAGAACTATTTTAGGTTAAAGCGCAATATCACATTTTAGGACTTTTTCAGAGAACTAAATCTTATCTGCACTCTTAGCTAATCAAACTAAGCAAATGACCTTTATAATTTTTTTAGAAGGATACCAATTAAAAAAATATAAAGCTGAAGAATTGGCACTGAAATGCCACCTCTGCTACCATAGTCACTGTAAGCTCCACTATTATCATAGTTCTTTGTTAGATATGCCATATAACTGGGTCTCTCACTTTACACTGGTAGGAGGAAGTTCAAAACTGCAGTAACTGGAGTGCTAAATATAGACAGTACTTACATCGTATCCTCTGAGAACAGCCAGGTGGAATGAAAGCAACTGGAGAGGAATAACACTCAAGATTCCTTGAAGGCAGTCAACTGTATGAGGCAGCTCAATGGTTTTGTAGGCAAATTTTGAGCTTTCTGTGTCTTCTTTAGAACACAGAATGATTGGACGACCCTGAAAATAAAATTTTGCAGTGTTAAGTGAAGAGCTGGCTTAGAACTGCTTTGAAATATTGGTTCACAGCATGCCTGTAGTATGAAGATGCTCAGGTAGCTAACAAAGACAATGTCAGTCTCGCATAAGGACTTCTGTCATTCACTGTTTTGCGAGACTTGAATGTTTTCACCCTGTAGAGTTTTAACACTACTCCATTTGCTTCAAAACAAACAAAAAATCCAAACGACCAACCCACATGCAGTTGTCACTACTGGTGTTAAACTGTAATGACAGCCTGCAATGCAGATATAGCATCTTATTTATAATTTAATTATTACGAAAAAAAAAAATCACTAATACATCCTTTTTCTGAGGCACAGTCAGCAGCAATACAATGTGCAAAATCTCTTTACCTATGACACTGTATTAGTTAAACAGCTTACCTGTCGAGCAGTGACCTGTTGCAGAGCATTCTGGCACTTGGTGAAACAAGGATCCTTCATTATCACCATGATAACAGGCATTTGTTTATCTATTAGGGCTAATGGCCCGTGTTTCAGCTCACCAGCCAGGATACCTTCAGAGTGCATATAGGTGATTTCTTTTATTTTCTAAAAAAAGCAAATGCCATCAAGTTACTGGTAAATCAGATGAGAAACAAAAGCCACAAGAAGCAAAACACCAAGGCTGTACATCTGCCACTTAAATACAGACATATGGTATCAAGTTGGTATTTTCAAAGATCAGTTAATAGTGAAAACGGACAGGCTTGTCTGCTGGGATTTCTAGCAGGCTGCTGGTGGAAGGAGAACTTGCCCGTGTACATGCATTTGCAGATAGAGAAATGGACTAATCAACAGGAACTTTAAGAATCAAACACCCAGCACAACCTTGGCTAATGCAGTCTACCTTTAACATTTCAGACTTCTGCAAGAGATGGATATGCGCCCATTCCACCAGAATGTTCATAACATTAGTTTCCTGCATGAGCATCTCATCTGAAAATCAGCACACTGTTTTTCTGATGTTATTTTCAAATGGGTCAGCATTTTAAATTGTTTCGTTCGGAGTTTTTTTTTTAACAGACTCATTAAACACTGCATTTATTATGCAAAAGAAACAAGAAACTGATATTGTATCCAGAATGACCTTAGGTATGTGTTGAATCCAACAGGACTAAATGTTCTTAGTTACAGATAGCAGGTTTACTGCAGCAGAATTAAGTTCTAATGAAATATTAGAAATAAAGTATGTTGCAGAAGCCACAAAAGCTCATTTTAAATAACATCCAACAATACCGAGAGGTTCCTACCAGAGCTCCTTCCAGACAAGTGGCATAATTATACCCACGACCCATAACCAGCAGTGATCTTTGTTTGTACAGTTCAAGAGCCAAATCATGTATCTTCTCATCCAAGGACAACACTTCTTTAATCATCTCTATTGGGGCACACAAAAAAAGCACATATTAAATACTTTTTTAAATGGAAAAAATAGTTTGCTTGTAGTAGGATGTTCTAGTGATGTATTAGAACAAATATACAATATAATTCAACCATTAACTTTGCATCTTTGACTGTAGTTTAAGGATATTATCTCTAGCCTTATTTATAGTAACAAATCTAAAGCAACTGTTGGTTTAAGCAGTGCTCATACATCCCATTTGTAATTCTAAAGGAAGTTGTGAACATCCATTTTAAAGTCACCTTGAATTAATTTCCTTTTATGTATGCTGATATAAACTGAAAGGCTTTAAAAATTTCAAATCATCAATTTAGGAGATCAACTAATATTTATCACACAAAACTACCTTATTGCAATTAGAAACCCAACCCATGAAAATTCTGATCTTTCTGCCAAGTTTCTTGGAAGGGCACTTATAAAATTGGCAGTAAGTGCAGAAACTAATAGGTCATTTTTCTTATGTTGTCTACCTTTCAGGAGGAGGGGGAGAGTGAAACTTAAGTGAGAAAGAAACACCTCCAATAAGTATTTTATATTGCCCATTAAGCGACATCCCCTGTCCCTTCTCAAACCCAAAATATCAATATACCTGGCAAAGATTTTAGTCCACTAATGATTTCCTGTCTCCTTTTCTGCAAGGAAATTCTGTCTTCGGACATCATTAGGCCAAACATTACAAGCGACACAAACTGGCTGGTATAAGCCTGCAAACAAAACAAAACATTTAGCAGCTAAGTCTGCAGAGAGTTAGTATGATCTCAGTTTGAAGTGCTACAATTAAAATTTTAATTGGATTCCACAGGGCTCAAGTATGAAAGTCAAACACTGAACAGCAATTACCTTTGTGCTTGCCACACCTATCTCAGGTCCTGCATTGATATGTACCCCACAGTCAGTCTCCCTGGATATGGAGCTCCCGACTGTGTTTGTGATGCCAACTGTTAGAGCACGACGTTCTTTACAATACCTCAAGGCCATAAGCGTATCTGCAGTTTCTCCTGGAAAACAGTTACACCTTGACTTCAGGTTGACAGAGGACAGCAATGATTCCTGAAAAGCATAAAGTTCTACACAAGTGTGTTCTAAATAACTGCATCCGCACTTACACAATGCAAAATGCAACTGAAAACAATCTTTCTGCACTCACTCCTTGTCTATATATTTGAAACAAGTCTGAAAGAAACTTTCATTCAAGACAAATCTGGCCCATTAGGCATCATCCTCCTTTGCAACATGCAGAAGGTAATAAATCACAGGCTTTTTAAATTTTTTTCTACAGTTTTCACTCAACTGAAGACAAACAGCAAATGCAGCTCACCTGACTGACTTATAAAAAAGCACACGTCATCTCTGAATACAGGTGTGTTTCTATCCAGAAAGTCACTAGCAAGTTCCACCATCACTGGTAATTCAGTTAATTCTTCCAATACTTGTCGAGTCTATATTCAAGAAGCACACAATATTTGTTAATACTGCCACCCATAACTTAAGGGTCAGAGATAATCTAAATGGATTCTTATTACAAAAATTGATAATTACAGCTCACCAGAGCTTTAAAAACCAAGGTGAAAAAAGTTAATTTCTAGCATGGTAGGTAACAGCATTGGATAAGGAATATGAATGTTGAATTAAAGAATAAAGAACGTGGCACAAAGGAAAACTAAATAAAAGGGCGAGAGCCCTCAATGAAAGGCAAAGTTTGAGATACAGAAGAAAAAGCAAATGAAGAGCTGTTGTCTAAAAACCCAGCAACTAGGAGTTACATATGCATTTCAGCTAAGGCTGAACATACAGCTACTGCGGCGTGGTAACTGGTCCCACAGCCAATAATGATCAGTCTTCGGCATCTTCTGATTTCTTTCAAATGATCCTTCAGCCCCCCAAGCAGAACTGTAAACAAACAAACAAAAAAGCATATATCAACGCTGTATTTTATTTTCCAGTTAGTATGTTCAAAATTTGCAGGCTTAGTGCAGCTCGAATGCCTGTTCTGAGTTACCTGTGCTGCTCTCAAAATTCACCCTGCCTCTCATCGTATTGACAACTGATTCTGGTTGTTCAAAAATTTCCTTTTGCATGAATGCACTGAAGTTACCTGTTTAAAAAAACATTACAAGGTTTGTTATTTGAAGTCTATTACAGTTACAAAGAGACGACTTTTAAGACAACCTGTGGTAGCAAGCTAATTTAAATTGACTGTGTTAGCTTAAACAAAAGCTTAGGAATAGGCAAGAAGAAAGGAGGGATTAGTAGTTTGCTCTGTTTGGTTTGGTTTGATTTCCCAACACTGACAATGTAACTGAATTCCTTTTTATGGAAACGTCTGTATTCCGCTTCAGTTCTTAGTTTACAGTCAAAGTTTGCCAACAACTAAACCAACATGTTAACTTTAGTTACATTTTCATTAAATACTGAGGTGAACAGAAGTATCTAGGACTTTTCCAAGGCTAAAAATAGGTAGGGCCCCATACCACCCATCTTCCTTGTCTTAAAGCTTGGAATTGTCAGCTCCCAGTACAAACACCCTAATTATCAGGTCATTTTCACAAAAAATTAGTAGTTTTCAGCCTTATCTACTACACAAACAGTCAATAACTATCCATCTTTGATGATAGCTGTTTACAGATGTTTCAACCTACCCTTCATGATTTGCTGCAATTCCATCTGCAAGGTTTGGATGGCCCGGGAAGGATCATCACTAGCTGAACGCTCAAGACGGTGAATTGAAAGCTTCCCATCAGTTACTGCTGCAATGTCATCATCTTCTAAAAAAATTACCCTGTTGGTGTGCTCAATGATAGCACTACAAAAACAGACAGAAGCAAGACAAACCTGACATGTCAGTAAGAGTTTGTAGCAGCACTCCTCAAAGCAATTAAGTATGTCACAGAGCACTTCCAGCCCCTCTTCTATCTTCCTTGTGGACATAACTACAGATAGAGCCATCTTAAAGGAAATGGCTCCATCTGCTGCTCCTCCTGCACTCTCACATGAACCTGGAGCAGAAGGCTCAGAAGCCACGGCATCTCTCATCAGGAAGTTCCCGCTGATCTGATCTTGCGTCCCAGTGTCCCTGATGGACCCCTAAGGTCAAAATCTTGTTTCTGAGATAAATGTGTAGCAGATGTCCAGGTTCCTGCTAAGTTTGGAACCACACCACTATTTCCTCTGACAGCTGGATTAAAATGCCAAAACCCAGACTAACCTGTAGTCTGCCCAAATACTCAGCTGATAGTGTCTATTTGTACCCAACTTACCTTCCTACACTGGATGTATTTTATATAGAGGTTAGCAATTGGCAGATATTGCACTTGTTTGCAGTTCAAATGCTGATGTCAGGCCTTCACATTTTTCAAGTGCTTTAGCCTGGGGGCTTTATGAAGTTACCTGGATTAGAAACTATTCTATCAGAAAACAATTGTACAGCAGCAAGATAGTGTAAGATTTCCAGAACTCTCTCACACCTAAACAAAAACAGTATTTTGAGAAATGTTTAAGTACTTTTACTACCTTGCATCTGAAGCAAAGAAGAATTCTACTGCCTTATCCCCAACAGCATGAAGGCAGGTAGAGCTATCCAGTCTTTTCATCCGTGAATTGCATATGTTCTTCACATTCTCAATTTTGCCTGTTGAAGAAATGAGACACTTTAAATGCAAAACCAGATCTGTTTAAATTAGGGATTACAGCCTATACAGGTTCAAGGTATCACACTAACACGAGTATTTTGGGGGGATGGGACTTTTACATGAACTACGCATTCAGTAGTATAAAAATATAATATCCTCAGCTAAGAAGCTATTTGGGGCATCAGCTGGTAGTTTTATAGTACAAAGACCAATTAACCTAATTTCTAATCATAAAGTAATAACAATTTTAGTTCTTAAAAATAATGTAATTGGATTTATCAACTTACACGTTCTATATAAAATGGGAATCTGTTCAGTGGAGAGCTTGTACTTGCTCCTAACCCCAATCAGCAAAGGACTCCCTCTCCTACAAAGGGAAAACACACAAGTTCAGAAAGAGAAAGGTGCATACAAAGAAGTCAAAGGACACCTGTGAACCTGAAAGACGATATTCCATCTAGCTTCCTAAATAGGAATATTCTCCTCAACCCTGATCCTAAAGCCATTACATGGCACGAGTTATATAAACTTGGCTTGTTTCTATAAAATTTGCCAAATATTATTACATGAATAAGTACCGTACGCCCTGGTGATTCTTTCCCCATGAACAACACCCAGGTATACCCAGGTATATTCATAACGTATATGAACTAGTTGTTTTCCTTCCAGTAATCACAAAACAGCTTAGCACAGGCACCATCTGAATACCTCTTTTAAGCAAAGCTTATTCTGCCTCTGCAGTGAGCCAGCAATAAGCTCCAGTGCTCTTTACTACTGAAATACCTTTCTACCCTTTAGACTTAAATTCAGAAAGGTCAACCATCACTACTGCACCTCTGAAACTGTAGACTATTAAGATCATTTTTTAATTTTATGGATCACATGCCACACTGAAGACCTTATTAAAAAAAAATTCTCATAGGAATAAAAGAGTAATTCACATATCCCCAACACCTCCAATTACAAGTTTAGCTTCTCTTAATCCCCTCACTCTTAAAAAACCCAAACCTGAACCACATATAGAATAGTTCATTTCAGAAGATGTTCTCTAGTTCATTTCAGAAGATGTTCTCCAGTTAGAGTGATGGTGCAGCTGCCTTCTTCACAATTTTAATATAGTCCCATTTTAGACCACAGAAGCAATGGGGTTTTTGGTTGTAGTATAAAACAGTCTTTATTGCCACTGCTACTTCACTTGCTACTTTAATATCTATACATTTCCTGAAAGTTGTTTTCCAAGTCATAAATAAAAGTAGAACTTATACAGAAAAAAACCCTCATAAATGCTATGACAGCTATAGAACGCTATTTGTATAACCTATTCGTATGATGGCATTTTAGTGAACCTGAACATACTTACCTCAGTCTTCATTCAATGTGAAGTAAAACTGACTCACACCCTTTCCCTCCCCTTTTTGATATGGGAGAAATGTTAGCACACTCTTAATACACCTTTAGAAACAGAGGATACACTGAGCTTCTTTACTGACATACTGTAACAGATAAAAGGACAGCCTACAGGAACATGTTTGTCAGTGGCACATTCTTCTGAGTGTGTCATTTGGATGATCGCCAACCAAAAGTGCATTTGCATGAAGCAAGAAAACATCATCTGATTACTTTTCACTACCATCTCTGCATCCTCAAAAAGTGAGTAGTCACAGCTAATTTATCAAACAAAATCAAGTTAAAAATTATAGAGATCAACACAAGCCTGTGGAAATTCTGTGACCTGCAGTTAGTACAGTTCAAATTAAGTTATATTTAATAGTCAGTTGAAGAGATGCTCAGTAGAGCTTTGCTGCATTTAGTGCAGATGTCTGCCTTCTGAGTTTTGGTTAATTAAGCATTTAAAACATCAGTATTCTAGTATCTTTTTTTTATTTTTTTTTTAACCTAAACACACATTAATTATGTATAAAATGAACTTTTACTAACCTGGTAGCAACCGCTTCACCTGGGTAATGGATGCTCTTGAAAACCAATGCAAAAGCACCTTCCTGGAAACCATGCAAACAGAAGAGGAAAGAAGAAAAAAAAAACAAACCCTAAACAACTTATCTCAATTAGTTGCATCTCATTAAACTGAGGCCCCTCTTCCTGAAGGGACTGTGAAGGAAAGCTCTTTACTGCTATCAGGAATCTCTTCCTGGAGGGCAGACTGCACCTTTAAAGGAATTGGTCACCCCGCAGAACAAGCTAACAGGCATGTAACAGTGCAACAGCTGAAAGATCAGGAAGTGAGCACTTAGCCTCTCTTTATAAATAAAAACAATAACTTGTAATGCAAGAGTTAAGAAAATTTTGAGAAGTTACTCGTAATCAACAGGAATACCGTTAGAAATTTACTTTTAATAAGACTTTTAATGAGAATGTGCATGTAGCTGCATTTTATCATGCATTTTCAGCTAAAATTTGAGTTACTACTTCTAATTTAAGCAGCAAATTCTCACTAATGTATTTATAAAACAAACAAAAAAACAACCCCAAAACCCTCCACCCAAAAAGACCCCAACCAAAATCCACAAGGCAAGAACAATAACAGGAACACACAATCAACCACTCTATAGAATTAACATAGCTTGCAAACTTGAGGAGTATTCGAAAAGCAGGAGTGAAAGCCCCCCCTGCAAACAGAAAAGAGATGGTAACATTCGCTCCTCTCGAAGGGACTCCAGTCAAACTACTCTGCTCTTGTTCTGCGGTCAGGTGAAGTCACCCTTCCCCTCAACTAGGTGGCTGCACCACTATTCCCCCTTGACCCATACAGGTCTTTACTTCGTGTGTATTCCAGCCCTGCTCTAGGGGAATCCTACAGAGCTGCTTTAGAGGAGAAAGGGGAGGTGAAAAGAGTGTAAGAAACTGCAGGAAGGGGAGGGAAAACATCTGCCCGGAGACTGGGGGAGGAAACAAAGCAAGCTTTCTCCACGTTTGCAATGCATCTATCGAAGTTTTTAAGCGTTCACATACAGTGATTTCCACTTCACAGTTTGGAAACCAGCTACGCCATGAATCGGTACAGCCTGTTAGATCTATTTCCAAATATGGGAGCCAAGGCATATTATTAGACAGACTTGAATCACAGCAGTGTTTTAACATGATCAGAATACCCCTTAAGAACACACTGCCCTTTATGAGACATTTCAACACCCAGAGGCTCCTATTAATTTCTTTTAATTAAGCTGCTTCATTAAAAAACCACGATAATCTCTTGCTTATTATGAAAAAAAAAAAATGCCAACCAAAAACACAACAAAAAAACCCACACCACCAAACAAAAAACACTGCTAATGCAATTTAAAGATTTACCATTGAAAAGCCTTTGAAGTTTCCAAAATTTTAATCTCGTTTCTTGGTCCATTAAGCATTGTTTAGAGGCCAAAAAGCATTATTTGCAGCACCTTCTAAGGAATCCTGCAGAAGATCTAAATGCATAAACGCAGAATACTAAGGAACCCCACAAACAGCTTATACTGTAAGTACAGGAAAAAGAGAACTTCCCACTTACCAACTGTTGAATAACTCTTTCTACCAAGGCTGAAAAACTGGTGTCCTCACTCTCTCTGTTGTCATACATGTATTTGATCAATTTGGGGATTGTTTCTGTATCTGTTTCAGATTCAAATTCATAGCCTTTGCTCTCCTGAAATATCATATAGAAGAGTAAAAAGTGTTTTCATCCTCAGGCAAGAAACACTGAAGAGCCTTTCAGCTGCCTCCCACCAGAAACCGCACAGTAAGACAGACTGCTTGGAGCACTACACTGGACTAGTGGATATATATCACTATAGACAAAATATAAAGACTTACCCTGTCATAGCCACTCTTTTGGAAATACTCTAGGACGACATGTAGTAAGACTTGCTTAGCATCCGTCAAGCAACAAGAGAGAGGAGGGAGCCCACTCCGCACACCGTCTCAAACAATCTGAGCACAAATTGCTACTCTACTCATTAAGTGCTTTGCATTTAGGATTACAAGAACATACTGCCTTTCACCATCTCCTGAGTATCTTTATTAGGCAGACTCCTTCCCACTACTATTTTATAGATGATATCAAGAAACTTGAATTCAGGTTCCAACAAAGTCACGAAAGATCTCAGTATAGTTAGTGGAGCATTTACTTTCTAGTTTTAGAATCAAGTTGCCACAGACTCACCAGAAATTTTCTCAGGTCCTTATAATTTGTGATGATTCCATTATGAATAACAACGAATTCTAAAAGGAAAAAAAAGAATATATTCACGAGTAACAAAAAATTAAGGTATTTAACCCAGAACACAAAATTAGAGGGGAAAAAAGCTTAGAAGTACACTAGAAACTACCTGCTATAGCTTTCAGACCTACAGTTTATCACAACATGGACAACAGAAAGCAGAAGCTTACAAATTCTGAAGGCATACAAAGGTTGTTTCAAACCATTAAGATCGTTTTAAGCTACACTCAGTAGAATAGCACCAAGCCATCTCAAGTGAAAAACGATATGAAATCTCCCTTTTCCAGCCCAAGCAATATTGATGCATTTACATTTTCAGAGCCTTGCCTTTTAAACCAAGAATGCTGTATTTTGACTAACTTGCACCAATTTTCAGAGAACAAATCTCACTAATCTTTTATAGTGTTATTTTCACCTCAGAAGAGGCTCTTTTATTGCAAAAGTGTCCAACCTAGATAGAATGGCAACAGCTTAGCCCTACCATACAAAATAGATACCACAACACTAGTAAGAACAGAGAACATACGTAGTATGTGGATTGAACCATTTCAAATTCGTACAGTTCCGGAGTGCTGGAGAGATTACATACCATTCCTTTTATCCGATCTCTGAGGGTGACTGTTTATTGCACTTGGTACTCCATGGGTCGCCCAGCGAGTATGAGCAATTCCAAAATGTGTTTCAAAATCTGCTTTTGAATCCAGGTCATCTTGTTCTATATACAAGAAATTCAGTTTACTGAATATTTAAAGTTGAGTTTCTCTCTCACACATGCACACAACTAGTAAAACACTAAGAGAATCCCTACAGGCAAAAAACTAAAAATTATCTTCTGGTTTTCTTTTAAACCATTTGCTTTCTTGACATTACACTTCAGATAGTTCAAGCTACTGTGATTAAAACTTTGTTTGCCAAGATGAGCATTTTCAGCCAATACTAACATCCAGGCTAACAGACTACATTACACAAATTATAATGTAAACGTATTAAAACACAACTTTAGTTCTTCACAGATGGAAGCACTGCATAAAGCAGATTGTGATGACGGCCAGCTGCTTAAATGGCTGTAAATTCTGTCAGAGTCCATGTTTTGACATTTCAGATACCAAGCACAGAAATCTTTTTTGTAAAGCACCAACGGAGCCCAGGTCTTGAACAAAGAAGCAATCAAAAGAGGGGAAAGCAGACTGATGATTTCACAGCACTATACCTAAAGATCAGATTGCTTTTCAAGTGAAGACTTGGGGGCAATTTAACTACCATTGGATTACACAATGCAGTTATTTCTGGTACAAAATCATAACTGTAATTTCATGGTCTGACTTTCTGCTGAGATGCAGATGATAATCTGACTGAGAGGCCAAAGCAAAGCGGTAATTTTTAAGACACTCACTGTACAACTCTTCTTCCAGGGCCTTTACTTTTCCTCTTTTCTTAACTAGTTTGATGAACCTTTCTTTATCTTCATCATTATTTCCATCAATTGCCACTCCTACAGTATAGGACACAGTCACAAGTGTTACTTAAAGCATGAAATACCCTGGATGAAAAAAAGGCTGAGAAAATACAGACAAGCACACACTAGTGAAACAATTATTTTTACATTATCCTTCAAAAGGGATATACTTGAAGTCTGTCACTAGACCTGTGTATGTCCAAATCAAACTAGACATAGTCTATATCCACTGCACAGATGGAAATATACGTGAGCCATCTCAAATTTTGCTGGAGGACAGACTGACACATTTTGCTCAATGAAATTAGCCAATCCAAATTTAAAGACAAGTTTAATCTTCTTCATCCTTTCACTAGGACTCACATGCACAAAAAAGGCTGAGGCACAAACTACATGACCCTGTATGGAGGTCTTCTTCCTCACACCCTGTTTGCTTTGGTTTTGTGTACTAAACCTCAACCACCATCCGATTACAGAACTAAACACCCAATTTAAAGTCCTGAGGAAAGCTGAAGAAGAAACTCCAAGAATCAAGGTGATTAGTTCTGATCTTTTAATCGGCAGGATAAAAAAAAAACCACAAACAACAAAAATCCAACATGCAGAAGTTGAAAGTACCCAAAAAGTCACGTAAGTAGCTACCGGTTGCTAAAATTAATTTGTTGAGTTAGTTTACATACCTGCAGAGTCATATCCTCTGTATTCCAGTCTCTGTAATCCTTTTATCAGGGTTTCAAATATTTCCTTCCGAGTCCGAGGCACTCTGTAGTTTAGATAAGCAAAAATTCCTGTTTAAAGAGAAAAGGGGAAGGAGGAAAAAAAAGAAGCAAAGATATTTTTAGAGTTTGCATCCCTTCAGACTCAATTTAAAATCCTATAAAACCCAACCTCCCATTTAGTACAATTCTTCCTACTGGGTCTTGAAATGGAAAGAGTTCAAATACAATAAAGGACTCAGGACCTACATTTTCACCACTCAACACATACACTTTCCTGGCCAGTTTCGCTCTCCTCATGTTACCCACCATGAGTTAAACAGTTGAGAGAGCTTAAAAAATGTCTACTTTTCATGAAAACCACAGCTGAAAATGGGAACATTGTGATCTATTTAATATCCAGACATTCAAAGAAGGAATATATTCACCAGTACTAACACAAGGAGACTGTTGTAATCAAAGTCATAGCCTTAAATACCCACGGGTAGGTACTAGGCACGACATCTATTTCTGAAAGGCTCCAGCTTAATCCTGTATACAACAGTCACTTCAGCAGGAAGAGAACAGAGAAGAAAACATAAAGAAAGGGCAGAAGTCAAAAGGATAGGACAACAAAGGAAAGAAACAGAATATAGAAAACAGGGTCACCCAAAAAACAAACATTCACCCTTTGCACTGTCTCAACACAATGCTGCCTGCCAAACCCAACTCAACAGAGACCTAAGATCATTTGCTTGCCCCATGTTACTCAGGTCAACTCTTACAGAGGCATCATAAGGGAAGAACTGAACTCCCTCCTTGCCTACTCAGCAAACAGAGCCTGGAAGAGCCTGCAAGTCTGATCCCTCTTCTCTTGAATAGGCCAGTCATCAACCAAGAAGTGGCTTTTTTAGTCTTGGGGCTGGTTACCCCCCCACCCTGCCCTCGCACAATTTTTTTTTTTGGAAGGCAAAAGTACACAAGCATTTTTTTTCATTAGAAGGAGTTTGGGGGATGTTGTTTTATCTTTAGAGAAGGTAATAAAACCTTCTAATAATAATAAATATTTATAAATATTTATAATATTTATAGTAATAAAAAGGTCACCTGCAAAGGAAAACACAACCATTCCTTTTCTCTGCCTACTGCTCTTCCTGGGACTTCTGCACTTATAAGGCCAGATTAGGCCCTTTTATTAACTCTTGCAAATCTGTACCCCATTAAAACAGAAACATCTAATTTCACTGTTTCAACAGTTTCTCCAAGCAACAAGTCAGGACTGAGACTACAGTTAGCAAAAAAACAGACTTTGACCTCAACAGATAAGCAGTTCAGACCAAGCAATTGTTTTAAATAGAGAATGCCTTTGTTTGAAATTTAACACCCTCTTCCCCTTCAATTAAGGCTTTTGAACTGTCAATGGATACAGTGAAGAAGCTGTTATAATGATACACCAATAAATCTCCATCATAAATACAGCTGTGAAGTCAGTTACTCCACTAATTTTAAGCCATTAATGCTGCTGATTTGACAGTGAGACTAAGACACTATTACATTGGTCTCTGAATTTATCTTGGAAGGATTAAAGGGCGGAAAATGCTTTTCTGCTACAGAAGTGAGATTTATGAGGAGCCCAGCCTAATTATTTCTAGAGCATCCAACATTAATGGAGATATTAAGACAATACTTGCATTTAAAGAGGTATCTGGGAATTTGAACAGCTAAATACTTTCTTCATGGATGCTTTGAAAAATAATGCCTCCAGTTATATACAGTCACTTTAGACTGAGAGCTTGTTGATCATTTTTCCAGACAGATATTTACCGTTCTCTGGCACTAACCACGAACCTCAAGAGCAGTATTCTTCAATTTCTTCAATAGAAATTTCTCAACATCATTCCAAAACATTGCTACACACCTCATTTCAGCTCCAGCTCTACTTTCTAGGCCAGATTTCACAATGTATTTGAGACACATCAGCCTTGTATGTTCCATGTGGCATCTCTGACTACAGAGCTCCAGGAAGAACCTTCCTTCGGGACAGTCCTTACAATGCTACCAGTGTGCTGCAATTGTTAAGAAGATCCTTGTTTCCAGGGAACTGTAGCTGTGCTTCCACGCACGTGAATTAGAAGACGCAGAAGTCACCAGAGGCCATTTACAATGAAAGCAATAGCTGCAGCCTGACTTCTCTAGGAATGTATTATGAACTCTTTCAGTTAAAGGAAATAAATTTTACTCTCAGTACCGTTTCTCTAGTACTTTTCTGGTTCATGATTTACCCACTTGCATATTTTCTTTCCTAGTCAGTCATCTTTTTGGCTAGATTTAAAGCACACTGCTCAGCTCATGTAGAAACAACTCTTGATAAAGCCTTCTTGTAGATTAATTCCTTCTGGAAGCAAACCGATATGACTGAATCTTAGTTGAATCATACCCATGATAAGAGAGTTTTGTGATGCTCTCAAGTTACTTTATAAAGGCCTCCCCAAGCTATCAGATGCCATTTCCAGAGCTTGCATCTCTCCTCCCTAGTGAAAACTCAAGTACTCTCTAAGCTTATGCAACATTGAAGTGATATGTACCAAGTAAGGTAATATTTATTTGTCAGCACAACATAAGCAATGAAATACTTTCAAAAGTCATACATACATAGAATCCAATGAAATCATTTAAGAAGTGTTTTTCTAGGGCATTGCTCTCTTGATCTGAATGCTAAATCTAGTTTATAACTTTCCATAATTACAGACTTTGCATAGAACCATGAACTAGGTCAATCATGTGTGGCTTACCTTTAGAATCAGATACCCAAAACAGAAACATAAGGTTGTTAAAACCTTACTAAAACCAGCTTTAATCAGGGGCAGACACTGAAAGAAAGGCTCTCCGTTTACGTGCATATCAAGACTTTAGACTTTCCCTTTCACGACTGCAAGCAGAGCATCAAGAAGAAGAAAAGCACATTCAGTATTTTTTGTGGGAAAAACCCACAAGAACTCTTGCAATTGCAAGACTTCACCAAAATCAAGAAGGGGGCAGCCTATACTTGAAGTTTGAACAAAGCTAATTTATTTTTTTTTAATAAAAGGATGCCTCTGTTGGGGTAAGCACATTGTTGGTGCCAGAAAATTAGCTTTGAGAAAGTCCCAGGCAAAATTTCATATCCTGATGAAAATAGTTTTGATTTAAAATAGGTAGATCATCAGTTTAAGAGCGTCTTACCTGGTTTTTAAACCTGCATACATTTGCTATAGCCTTCTTACATGTGAGTGTGATAACACCTCAACTTTGTTTCCTAAAGAGCATGTTTATGGCAGTATTTAATGACCTATGTATTTTCAAAACAGAAAACAATAGGTTTAAATCTTCATGTGCTACCTGAAGACAGAAAAAACACAACAGGACATATTTTCAACACTTAAATCTGGAAAGATATGCAAAAATAAAAACAAAAAAAAAGTAATTTAGAAACTTTTGGTTGCAACCTCAAGAACTCCTGCATGTCCTACAGCAGATCAACGTAGCAAGGAAGATATGGGACATCTTTCATGATAACAAATGTCACGTAAAAGGTCTCCAAATGTTGATGGGATGAAAACTACCACTACTCTCACTGCACTTCAGGAACTGCTGCTCCTTTGCCATTTCATACTGAGTCAGTCACTCCACCCCAAGCTGGATGTTTTACTAAACCCATTTAACTGTTAACACCCTCATTTCCCAATCAATATACAGCCCAGATATGCTAAGTTTTTGATATTACCATTGCATGTCTCACTGCTTAGTGCTTGCCACCAATACCTTTGGTTTGCTTAGGCACTGAGCCAAGTCTCTCACCTGAAGGGGTTTCGTTTAGAAGACACCAAGTTTGTCTCATCGATAGCAACCCGAGAGTCACGTAGGAGCTCAAACAGTATCACCTCGTGTTTCCATCCAAGTGAAACAGGCTTACTGGACTCCTTGCTCTTTCTGAGGTTACAATTAAAGAGGATGTGGAGGCAGGGAAAAGATATCTAGCTCAGAAAGTGCATTTTTGGGAGCAGTAACTCAACTCGCTTTCAGTCTGCGTCTCACAAAAGAGGTTTTGTTCAGGATGACTAAGACGTACGAGCACAAATTTTTCTACTTTCAACGAAAGTATCCTCCCAGTCCTGAGCGGAGGTTTCAGTGAAGGCGTAGGTAAAGTTCCACTAAAATTTCTTCTGTAACTAAACCACACTGCATTAGCAGCTTCTGAACCCGCACTTGGATTTTACTCTGATCCAAAGCATATCTAAACAATTGTATACACGATGTAGGTATTATCTTCACCACCTCGTCTTTACTAGATAAAAGAAGGTGAACAAACTCACACCAGCTAAGAATTAAGGTCCGTCACAGCCTTTGCTTGAAAACCACAAACTCTTCCTATCGCCGCAGTTGGGAACTGAGTCACAACTAATCCCTAGTCCCAGATTAGGAAAGACAGAGCCAAGCGCATCACGAAGCCTGTGCATCAGCCAAAGCAGCGATGCACTGAGGCATCTGGACCAGGAGGAGCAAAGGTTAACAAGGCAGCCAAGATACCCCCGGAGAAGCCGGGCGATGGGAACGGGACCTTTTCCCACCACAAGACCTAGGGCCGAGCCGCCCGACGCGGAGGCCACAGAGAGAGGCGGCTGTGGGGAACAGAAAGGCAATCTCCCTTCCTTCGGAGAAGGGGGCGGGAGAGGAGCTTTACCTTCTTTACCTGCCATCACCGCAAAAGCCGGTCACTCTCCCTGCCCACCGCCACAAAATGGATGCGGTGGGGCCAGTCCCGAACGAGCCCGCTACTGAGGGCAGCGACGGCGGGTTTCGGCAGCCCCGACACCCGCTGTCACAGCGGGGCAGCCCGACACCCCCCACTTCAGAGACAAAGCAGCCCTCGTCCCGCACCCCAGCAGAAGAGGCGGCCAGCCCCGGGCACAGCCCCCTTTGTCCGCGGACACCTCGCTCCTACCAGCGACCCCCGCCGCGGCCGGTGGAGGCCCCCGGCTCCGTCCCGCCCGGAAGACCCAGGGCTGCGGCGGGCCCGGGCTGCCCGCGGCCCCTGACGGCCGGCGAGGGGCGGCAGCCGCGGCCCCGTCACTCACCGCACATGGTCGCACCACACGGTCCTTCCCGCTGACAGGAAACGCGGCTCCCGCCCGACGGCCTCGCTCAGGGACTGCCGCCTCCCCGGCCGCCCCGGCTCTTATAGTGCGGCCGGCTCGGCCCCTGCCTCCCTGCTCAGTGGCCGCGGAGCGGGCGCTGGGG
>JAVKLA010000042.1:15903799-15955242 GCA_034782735.1 Sagittarius serpentarius | reverse complement strand
GAGGTCTGTGGCGAGCGGCGGGGTCTGCGGGGCTCCGCACCCGGAGAAGCCCAGACGGGAGAGGAAGCGGTCGGCCCTGTCAGGGCAACGTGGCCGGGCCTGAGGCGGAGGGGCAGGGCAGCCCCCCTCCGAGCTTGGCAGGGAAGGTGTCCCCCATTTCCCAGCCTTTTCTGCCAGACGCATTTAGAAACACACGCTCAGCGGCCAACTTCATCTGCACAGGCAGGACTGAGAGCACCTGCGTTCATGCTCAGCTGAACGAGGGCCAAAGGCGAGGGCCGTCAGCCCCCGCCTCAGGGAGAGCCTTTCCCTGCAGTAGCAGACTAAGCTCCTGGTCAGCCTGTGTGGTCTCATCCGTTTACTTGGGCGAGCAAGAAACTGCAGATCGGCTCCAGGAGCCTCCTCCAGCCTCTTCTTCTTGGGCTGGGCGCTCTTCTGGGGGCAGACGTCGAGAGGGTGAGGAAGGCCGCTGGCCCTGGCCTGGCCGGCATCATCTGCAGGGCGCACCTTGGCGCAAGTTCAGTCCTGCAGATGTGACCCATGCTGCAGGCTCGAGCTTTATCTTCTTCTAAAGGAACTTGTGATCTCTTATCTCAGGGAGCCTCCTGCAAGCAAAGGGAATGGTGACTTCTAAAGCGAGTGCCTTGCAGCATGCTTGGACAGCAAGCATTCACAGAAGTAGCTCAAGCTGCTGTTTGAACAGGATTTTTTAAAAATACGTAAAGTTTCGTGATGATTCAGCCTGCTTACAGTTTCTTCTTCCTTATTAGAAAGTACCAAAATATTTCATAGAGACCATCCTAGTTATCTCATAGAGTTATTGAAAATCAAGTGCAAAGTGACTTATTTAAGCTAGAACTTAAGGGCTCATTTTCTCTTGCACTTCTTTTTGTAGGTCATTTTTCACATAAAGTAGTGGTTCCTTCAAACTTTGTCACTTTTTCGCTTAATGGAGAGGTTGAATGAAGGATAAAGATTGGAACATCAACATTCTACTACAAAAAAAAATTGGGGTTTTTTTTTGTAAATTTTTGTGCCAATTTAATAAAGGGAAACTATGCCTCAATTTCAAGGCAAAAACCTAGATTTAAAATACCTTCAAGTCATAAAGAAAACAGTGTTAGAAATTCTGCTTTAAATTAGTTTACAAGAAGGAATAAATTAAGGGTATTTTTTACAGCCTGTGTGAAACAGCTATGCACACCATGCTCCATAAAAACCAGGTTTGTTTTCCTTCCTCCTATCCCCCAGAATAAGACCAAAGAGGGCCATGATTTGTCACTGTTGCAGTCCCAGCTCTGGGACCTGCCACATGACATCATGCAAGTCATTTTGACACTCCATTCCAGTTCGTCTTGTCCGTTTAGGTGACTTTGCTCCTCCTCTGAAGCAATCTCTGATCTTGTTTCCCCCAGCCCAGTCCAAGCAAAGGGAGAGGTTCCTAATCTCAACTACGTGTGTTAAGTAGCATTGCTATTTATATTAAATTATATACAATAAAGATATACTTTTTTTTGCTCCTTGTTCAACATGCATTTTAACTAATGAGGGGTGCAGACAGTAGGAAAGCAGCACTTCTTTTTTAACATCACTGCAATACTAATTGCCAAAGATCAGGAGGCAGAGCCCAAAATTTCAGTCATGCAAGACATTTCATGTTTCCATGTGACATTCCCAGGGAGAAAACTAAACAAAAATGAGACTCAACTGCAAGTATGAACTGCATTAATTAGTGGTTAATGTGTCACTTTGATAACTTGTCAGTCAACATTTCCCAGACTCATCTGTCTGACGCCATTTGGCTTTTTCATGACTTTTTGGAAGTGTATTAGAGAATACACTAATTGTATTTACTGGTGGGTTTGTTTGGCTTGAAGGGACGGATTTTACAGCACCCAGAGATGATCAAACTGATCCCATCTCACCTTAAAACTTGTTAAAGTCTAAAAGCCAAAATACATGAAAGTATCATCTACCATATTCAACACAATAAGGATATAGCAATTCTGCTGTACTCTGGAAAAGTGCTTTTCTCAGGAGACCATTAAAAAAAAAAAAAACACAAACCAGCAGTTTTGACAAAGAGTTTGTAAATTGAAGGTTGCCATTTTCATGCTATAAGAGACAGGCATCTGAGAAGGAACAAGGAGGTAAACTGATGCAACTTCCCATGAAAGTCTGAACACAAATCTGAAGTGACACTCTAAGGATCGGGAATTCTTGCCCAGCTATGTATGTCTTTTTTCTGTCTTAGCACAAGTGACCAAAAATAGAAGTAGGAAATAGTAGGGTACAGTATGGAGAATACTGTATCACTGTTTTAGCATCAGGTAACAAGGAAGTTGCCTGGGGCACCATTAGGCAAAGGTGAGGAGCAATGAAAATCATTCAGGATGTGGTTGGAAAGAAGGATTTATGCGTAGGCTCTCTCTGAGCCTAATGCAGGTACTAGTTCTTACAGTATTTGTGATCTGTCCTGAAAAGCAGCCAGCAGCATTTTAAGGACAGATATTTCAAACTGCATTTGCATGTTCAAGAGATTCAGATACATATCTAAATACCTTGTTCTGTTCCATCCTAGACACCAACGGGGACTGAATTTCCTACTGGGGAGTTTCAGTAAATTCAGTTGTCCTAGGGAGTAAAAGGACTAAAACACTCTCGTTAGTAAACAAGGGCAGGAAAAAAGTAATAGTGGATGTGAACTGCAAAAAGGAAGAACTGTGATAAATATCGGGAAAAAATTAGGAGGAGCAGTTATGCAACAGAACAGGCTGCAAAGGCTGGTGTATGGCCCTTTCACTGGTGACACTGCTAGAGTAGACCCTGTCCTCTGAGGCATCACTAAAGTGAGCGATCTGTGTATGGTGCGAAGGATGATGGGTGACCAAATGGAAGTCCCTTCCAAGTCCAGCACTTCTATGATTATAGCTGGGTTATAAAACTCCTTTTAAATTACCCTTTTTGGGCTGCTGGTTGAGTGGCTACGGCATTTTCTGAGAACTAATAGTCTGTTGCTAGATTCATACTAGAATACACAGCACAAGATCTTATATTAACAATGACAATTCATTATTGTAGTTTTATTTTTATGTATATATATATAAAAGAAAGAAATAACAAACTGGAGAAAAGGAACACTAGGAAGGATTCCCTTGAAGAGTTTTTCTTGCTTCAAATGTGAAAGTTGAGAGACCAAAAGCAGCCATTGAACATCATTACAAATCATCATCCTCCTCAACTAGACTCCTGCATTTCTGCAGTTTTTTTATATTACTCCCAATAAAAATATTTAAAACATGGAGAAAACCTGAGCACTCCCATCACCATCACTTCAATTTATAAAAAAATGGGACAGAGTTATTCCCTGCCAAGGCTCCCAAGCACATTTGGGCTGCCGACTTGATCTGGATTTCTCTCTGAATTCTTCCCAGTCTGATAACAGTGACTGCTGTTAACCAGGAGTCACTTCAGTGAAGCTGAATTTCCCCAAGAGAAAAAGCAAATGTAAGGAGCTGACCTTGCTGGCATTTGAAGGAGGTCGGGCTGTGCATGGCATAGTGCCTGTGTGCTTCAGGATAGGACATAGCTCCGTAGGAGAGGGCAGCCGGCCGCCCTCTGCATCCATCTCAGCTCCACAGTGAGTTTTGAAGCTAATCGGCAAGTGCCTTTGAAGTGAAGATAGCAACACCTTTCTTCTGAGAAGTTCAAAGGAGAGGAAAACGTGTTTGTTATATTGATGGTTCTCTCAGTGGAGGTGTCAACTAGCTGTTCACCTAGGATCTGTCTAGGACTAAGGAGTTGGTATTTTCAGTTTAAAAGCACATAATAGTAATAAACAGCTTTTCATTTGAGAACAGAGGAAAGTTAATCATCATTCATTACTGTCAGACAGCTGTCTTTGAAATGCTAAAAATTATGTGTTAGGAGGAGTTACACGTAAATGTGAATCAACGTCATACCTATGACTGAGAATTAAGTAACCGTGATTTAATTCAATGACGGCTTTTCAGCAGAATTGTCGTGATGAGCATGTGTAATGTAAAACCAACCTAGCTAATTAACTAGATTTGAAATACTTTGAAAACACAAAGGCACATTTAGTAATAATTCATCTAAAGCATTATGTTTTAAACAGCATTAAGTGGTTTCCTGAGTTTTTGATGTAAATTCCTTATAACAGGACCTGCAAATAAGCTAATGGGAAGTGTCAGGGAGAAAAAGAAATGTTTGGAAAAGTGTGTAGATTTTTCAAGCAAGCTAGCTTTTTGTGCTGGATAAATTTTCTCAGCCTGTTGTGTGGTCCTTCAGGTCAAGAGTCAGAAATGCTGACAAAGCAATACACGTATCTGTATACCTGCCCTCCCCTGCCCCGTTTCTGGGTACCAGAGCCATCCACTCAGTATTTTTCATAAATACAAGATTCTTACAGATTACATGGGGTTGGAGGGAGTCAAGCTAACTACTTAAAATAGCTGGAGAAAGCATGCCCACATAAGAAGTCAAAAAGCTTAAATTCCAAAGATAAAAAAAGCATTAAAAGGAATCAGTTCTTTCCAGTATACACCAAATTATGACTTCACTGAAAGTGTTTGAACAAGGAGCTGATTGTAGAATCAAAAAGGTACCGCAGCTACTCCATATGGCTCATACAGCTACATCACCCCAGAGGACCGGCCACAGCATCAACTTTCTTCTCCACTAAAGGAAAGCCTTACACTACTTCCCCAGTTCCCGTAGAGCCCTCCTGGCAGCAGCTACCCTCCAAGTGCAAAGATTCGGCGCTTGCCAAGCTGCACTGGCTCACTCAACACCAGAGAGCTGGGTGAAGTGCAACTTCTGCACTGCTCTGGTTAATTTTAAGCATACGAACCTGGGTTGCTATTTTGATAAGAACAATTTCATTCCATTCTTCTCTTCATTTGTTTTCACAGCTTTAATACTTCAAGGATTTAAACCGGCCTTTGAAAGGAACACCTCTGAAGCTAGAACATAGTTTTGCTGCTGGCTGCCCTCTGGTTTTCCCCTTAGACAATTCTCTGGCAAGAAGCTTCTGATTTTGCAAATCAAAACCTGCTGTTTTGCAGAACGCATACCTGTACTCTTCACAAAGCAAGGCAAGGGGATGCTAAATAACAGTCATTTTCTCCACCGTCTCACCCCCCAACATTGCTTCTGCCACCACTGCCCAGCAAGAAGCAGTACGGCAGCAACTGGAAGGAGCTGGAGGGAAGCAAGGTGCTGGGAGTAGGAGTTGCTTCCATACAGCTCCAGTTATCAGCAGTTCTAGAACAAAAGAAAACAACCCCACATTTCTAAAAGCAGCCCATATAACAAGATGCATCTGGCTTTACCTCACACGTTCAAGTCTGCTGTCCCTATCACTTCCTTCTACAATCAAGACAGGCATCAAAAGATTACATACTGGGAACGTAAACACTAACCCTCTTCTCCTTTTTCTCCTGTTTGTGATTAAAATAAATAAAAGGGGGGAGCCAGATTAAAGGTACAGCAGTAATTTTTAGGACTGGTGTATTTAACATAGCAGCTGCAGTGTTACTATTTATTTAAAAGGAGGCTGAAAGTAAAGTACCTTGTGCCCCAAACACTACTAAACAGGTGACCAGAGATTCCCCAGCTTTAATAGATACGTTAACAGTTATGATAGATACGCGATGCTGTTGTTTCGCAACTGATAAATGATTGAAGGAAAGTCATCTCAATGGGGTTATTTTCGGTCCTGGAGTCACAGCTATTGCACTGTTACCTGCTTTTGCTTACGGTTTCTATATTTTTCCTTTTTGAATGCTTGACACAAATCACAGCTACAGCTTCTTTAAGTTGTTTTTGTAACAGCTTATGATCTTGTTCTTTTGGCAGCTTATTCAAAGAAAAATGGCATAAACTATGCTTAAATAGAAGCTTTCATTTTCTTTCACTGCCAATTAATGACCCCTCTATATCTCTGCCTCTAGAGTTTTGGGTTTATTAGATCTGCCATAATCTACCAGTTGTCAAAATCAGGTCTGGGCACATTTGCATTGGTAGAAATAAAGACATTGCACACAGGGGATTTCAGGATAACTTTTCTACCACCCGCCGTATGCAAAACCAGTTCAGTCCTTGCGTAGTTCCTCTGTACTACGGATTAGGAAGCACATAAGAAGAAATAATGTGGCGCATCAATTTGTTCACTACATGCATAATATTGCTATAGGACAGGGTGATAGAGACTGCTGAGTAGAAGTTACATGTTAATAAGGTAACAGCAGCAGAGTGCTGTGCAATGTATGACAAGTGTGCAAGATGTTAACCTTAAGTTAGCATGAAATGGAGGAAAAGTTGTGCAGCGACATGGCAGCTCCCCCAGTGCCTCACCTGGAGTGCCTGTCCCACAGCAGCCCACCTGCCGCCCCTCAGTCAGGCTCATGTCCAGCCGTCAGTCTATCCCCTGACAACTTCTGCAAACTACACAGTTAAACAACTGTTATGACCAAGCTATGAATTACACTGCTTTACTGCCAGTAAAAATTCCTTGTATTTTCCACCCTTTTTTTTTTAAAATATAGTTTTCCATCCTATTAAGCATAGAATTTTTGTGTTACAGTAAAATTAAAAAACCCCTTTGGGGTTCACTCCCTCAGATGGAGTCCATCTACTCCTAACAGCCCCAATTACTAAACAGATTTAGAACATCATGTTTAGGATATCCCATGAAATGCATGAACAGATGACATCCCCATGGGGATGTTTATGCTGTTGCACTGTAAAGTTGCCTTTGGCAACCAAAGTTGCCTGTGGTATTGTCATTGGGCTATGATTATTTTGGTGTGAACATACCAGATGAGGTAAGCTGTAGGTTAACTGAAAGCAGGAAATTCTATTTTGAAGCAAAACATTGTCCTCAACTTACCCCATCATTGTATGTAGGCAAGTGGGAGACAAGATGATGGGTTTTATCCCTGCAAGGTTTTTTTCCCCCAGGCGCCTTCTTTGATTGTAAATATAGTATTTCCACTTTTAACTGTGCTTCTTTGACTTGTGTGTTGAAACTGAGCACATGCTTGTTAAATGATTCCTACCTCTTCTGCAATTTAAAGAGACAAAAAAATACTAAGTCACTATAACCTGGACAAAATTTAGGGAAGAATTTGAGGGGGTAGAGAGAGGAGGGAGTTGCTGAAAACCAAAGAGGATATTTCTGTTTTCTGTGTTTTAGTTACATCTTAAAATGAAGTGAGTTTACTCTTAAAAAATACTCTCCCCCACTCATAACATTTAGTTTCAAGTCAGATCTGAAAACTTTTCTCTATGCTGTACATTTTGACAGCAAAGGCAGGCAGTTTTCAATTCAGTTGACCAAAACTGGCTGGCAAACTTGAAACCAAACCAGCAAAATCCCTTATTTGTACAGCTGCGTGCACCAGACTCTCCTCCACCTCCCATAAATGATCGTGCTGCAGGACATCAGCTCTGCGTCACGGCAGTTACCACGGGGTTCTGCAGCAGGCGGGTGGGATGATCACAAGTCTCTTCTGTCTTTACAAGCTACGAAGGTTCTGCCCATGTTTTTGAGGGAAGTGGGGCTAAAGTTTTCTAACCATAGCAATGTTTAAACTGGTGCTTGTACAGCTACACACGTGGCATTGCCGTAGCCTAAGAGAGCATCTGAATGCAATATAGTCAATTCAGGTTCAGAGCTTGGCCTCAGATATGTTATAATACAGTTTGATTACATTTTAAATTAACTCACAGATAGGTGTTGAACTAAAGGTATGAAATGGCCAACATTTAACAGGAGTATGTACATTTATAAATTCACCTGGCATGAAAAATTGAAATTACTTCTAAGCAACCTAAATGAATGCAGTTTTAACTTGTATGTGCTAAAAACATCATAAGTTCATGAGAAATTTTCAGATAAGGAACCATTCTATTTTATATCACGTCTTCTGAGTTCATTTACAACAAGCAGCACTAAAAGGAGGCAGAAGGAACAGCTTCACAGTCTGTCTTGCATCTGCCACTGGAGTTGGAACATGAATTTCCATGCTAGGAACCGAAGGGAAGAGGGTCAGTTCACAAGCAAGCACCAGCACCCTTGGCACTAAGGACCAGACACTTGCTAGTTTAGCTTTGCGGTGATTTCTAGGAAGTGTCATTTGCTTTTTGATCTGGGTCATGCTAAGGAAATCCCAGCTAAGAGTCTTTGCCTTTTCCAAGAAATGGAGGATTATTGTCTGCCATAATTACACATTCCAGTTTACAGGAAAAAACTTCCAATTTCACTTTCTCTTAGTCACATTGTTTACTGGCTGCCTCAGAGCAAGGAACACAGATGTTAAGTGAAATAACAAGCTGCAGGACCTTCTTTACATTATAGATTAGAGATGAAGGCTGCCAAGGGGTTAGCTCATCCTTATAGCTCCAACTGGCAAGAGTCATCATCCTGTCTGGATATGTGCAAAGCTTTCTTACGATGTGAATTCTTCTTCAAGGCTGCTGTCACACATTGAATCTGCTCCCTCTGTGTCTGCATAGGAGGACAACACCTAACTCAGCTTGGAAATCCAAAGGGACTAAGAATAAGAAGCAGAAACAGGGATTTTTTTATATTTTTGTTTAAACAATCAAGTCTCCCAATCCCAAAGAAGTTTACCTAACACTTTTAAAGTCCCAGGCAAAGTAGTTTTGTGAGCTTGTATTTACCTAAGGCTTAAAGGATTTCCCAGACTGCAGGTGCACGTAAACCACCTTAGCATTCATGAGCAATAAAGCTTCCAGGAGCTCATGTTGAAATATCCTTTGTAGCAGATCCACAGCGTGTGCTAAAAGATTTTAGCAGGAGAGGTTTCACATGTGTGTTTTCTTTCTCCACCTCCCCTTTACTTATTGAAAAGATGGCTCTCCAAAGCCCCATTCTTTGTTAACGTGTTGCTTGTGCTTGTCAGAAACCTGTTGGCCTTGGACCAGAGCCCAGCCTCTCCCATGGCTTAGCATCAGAGGAGTGTAACAAGATAGGAAATATTTGTTGTCTAAAGGACACTGGGAAGTAACATGGCAGGGAAGTGTGGCTCCTGGGGCAGGCTTGGGGCACAGGACCTTGAGGAAAACACTCTAGAAATGAGTTGCCAGGAGCTGGGACAATGCCATTGCCCCCACAGAGAGAGGGAGCCTGAAGCAACAAGTCTAGATGGTGGGAATGGATGAAAAACCTCCAAAGTGGAAGAAACAGATACGAGACTCTCAGAAGGGAGAGCTCAAAGCAGAACCCGGCGAAGAGCTCTGTGCCAGGCCCGCAGCAGGGCTGGTGTCTGGCTCAGGAAGGCTGCAGCACTCCTGTACTTTTACTCATGTGAAGAATTTTTCACTCCCCCCCAAAATAATCCCACCTCCAGCTTCTTTCAGGCAGTCACATTATTGAAATGCTGCAGTCTGCTCTCGCTAAGTGCCTAGAAAACAAATTCATCCAATAAAAAGTGCAAGCACAAAACTCCACCTTTCCAAGACTTGGCACCTCATTATCAAAGAGCATTGCTCCTATCTCGAGTCAGGATGTCAGAGGTTAACATTTGCCATGCAGTTTCTGTGCAGGGCTCCTGTGTAGGAGAAAAAGGTCCTTGTAAGAAGAACTACACAGTTTAAACTCTTCAGCAAATAAATTAACATCACTTCTCCTGTCTCCTCCCCTTTCCTTTATGAGGTTAGCACAACTGCAATCTTTAGTAGCAAGTATCATATTGGTGTTCTCCAAATAAACCTGAATTCCAGAGGAGCTCTTAAGAGCTCCTCTTCTCAGTAAAGGTTTGCTGTCACAGATAAAGCAAACCAGGAAAAAGAAATTTGCAAGTGTTTGATTTTTCTGTCTGGTCACTTCTTTACTGAAAGAGAGCAAAGAAACTCTTTCACACCCCTCACTATGAATTTTCAGCTCTGTTTGCTTTGACTTCTTGTAGCTAAGCCAAGGAATTAAAAAAATAAAATAAAAAAACCAACCCACGTCTGAAAATTTCCACTAATGAATTCCAGACTTCTGGACTGCAAAACCATCTGCTGTCTCCAAAGTCATGTTGTCAACAACTGAGCACAGCTGTATGAAGGGCAACAAAATATTATACAGTTACTTGTGTTTCTACACCCCCAAATTTGCAGGCTTATTGAAGTACATTAGAGAAACTCACTAGGTTCGATCCAAGGCTTTATTGCCACCTTTACCTTTGCAAAAGCCAGCAATATTACCCTGATCACACTGGGCAGATAGGTTACATAGGTGGTCCATCTTCATTGTTTTTGCAAAATCTTATAATAAAGAGCCAGTGGATGGCAAAGCCCACACTACCAGGGCTTCTATCTTTTGACCTAGGAGGCAGGAGTTGGGATGCTGTACATTACTGATGTTAAAAGACTCAGTTTCTCCTGTTGTACCTGGGCAGCCCAGCAGCTCTCAAAGAGACAGTACGCATGTAAACAAGAGGAAGGTCCATTGAGCTTATCGTGTCCCTCAAACCAAATCATTGCATTAACATTGCAAACAAATGGCCAAATTCTTTTGTCCAGCTCTGAGGCTATCAGGGACATCCATCTACAAGTCTGTTAATGACTGTGTGCAGTATAAGGGCAACAGCTTGGTTTGCTACCTGAATGTGCTGCTGCCACCATGGAGCATCCTCTGCAAGAACAACCATCACCCCCCATCGCACCCATTTTATGCAAAGAACCTGATTAAAAGCATTTAGCACTAAACCCTTTTCTCTTTTGAAAGATAGTATAGGAACTTCAGTGACTTCAAGAGGATCAGGACCACCTTTCTATGCCTTACCTGCAGGCACCACCTTCAGCAGCACGGGGTTCCTGGTCACACATTGGGCGTTGTTTCAAGGCAAGGGCATCATCACTGAGACTCAACAGCAAAGGCACCAGCCTGAGCCAGCCTCTGCCAGCCTGCTGTCAGTAATACACGTCTTCCCACTGCAAATCACACCAGGCAGCCTGATGCTCATCTTGAATAGGACAGGGGTTTTATCTTTTGCCTTTGGAAGGTGGTTTTTAAGTAAACTTTCTTCATACACGTACAGTTGAAGTGATTGCTTCTTACCTTCAGCCCGGTAAACACATCCTCATCCCCTGCGGAGGCAAATATTGCAAGGCAAATAAAGTTTTAACTAAGTCTAATCCTGGTATCTTTGAGGCCTCTATCCCCGAGTACAACTTCTTCCTTAAAAAGTCCTAGATGCATTTACAGGTTTTGAAGAAACACAAGCTAATTAATCAATAGAATTAATACAGCAATTTCAATGAACTAATAAGAGGGCAAGGAGAGCTGAAACTGTGGAAGGCTTCCTACATGCTCCTCTGTTCTCTGGGCAAACCCCTTCAATGTTTTTAACTTCCAAGTTTCCTCACTTCCTTTCTTACAGCCGTTCTTTTAATAAGGCACAGGGGAGAGAGAGGCTTTGAGATAGATATTTAGAAACTAAACCCACATATTTAACATTGAGCCTGTCAAATATTTCAAGTCAGAACTACCCAGCAATGCATAAATAGCTTGTGCTTCAATTGTTACAGCCTGTCTGAATATATTTTTTCCAGATAGGCTGGGAAAAAGCACAACTCAGAACAAAGCACATCTTTCTTCCTAGGGATAGAGCTCCTATAAATTTCCACGAACAGGCATAAACACTATTTCAGTTATTTTACAGACTAACAAAATCCAAAACCCAATCCTAGTCTTCCTCTCTCTACTCTGTTAATGGCGTAAACCACAGCTTATTCATTCCCTTGAACCTGGTATGTCCCCATTTGGCTACTAATACTGAACCAATTTAAGCTTCCTCCTTATCCTTTAAGCTGATGAATCTAAATGCACACAAAAGAAAAAAAAAATCACTTCTCATTCATAGGCATAACCAGTCAGATAGAACTGGAGGGTAGGGAGAAGGGGTAAAGACTACAGCCCTTAAATATAGCCAAGGATCACCCACAGGTTAGAGAAGTTCAGCCACAAAACAGAGTAATTCACCTGATCTACACCAGCTGAGAGCAGTTGAGTTAATTCACAGATGGAGACTATAAGCTTTTCAAAGAAAAAAATCCCAAATACACAGCGACTTTGGGAACCTTAGTTCCATTTTCCATAGAGATGGCTTAAGGAGTTAGGGTGAGATCTGAGCTTTCAGAAGCATGAGTTACATTTGTGACTGTTGCATCCATCGGGCTTTTCCAAAAAACACTCTTGTAAACTGGCTCCAAATTGAGCAGCTCTCATGGAAATGTTCAAGCCTCGCAGTGGCATACGTTGTACGCTGCTGCACCAACTAACTGGTTTTGCCTTGCAGCTAGCAGGACCTGGCCCCCAGGGTTATCTTGTGTATCATCCCTTGAGTTAAAATAGGTGAGAATGAAGCTGGAGCCTATTTCTTCCTTTCTTGTTCAGACTGGTGGTTTCTTGGATTTTATTGCTTCTTATCAGCTCCGGGCCAGGTGGTCATTTACTTTACCCAAGCCTAACTGCTGGCCTCAGGGAGTCCTTTCCCACCGATAATTTGCATCTAGTACCTGTGTGTCTGCTTACCCTCATATCTGTCCATTTTCCTTAGATATGCAATCAGCTGCTAGGAAAATTCCTAAGAAAGCAAGTTTTTATTGCTAGAAGTTTCAAAGCACAAAAGTATAATGCTGCGGGCAGTATGTACACTTTGTAGGCTGGGGCAAGGGCTATCTTTTATAGGCTGTGATCGCGGATCTGTGCACGTGGCTTTTAATGAGCAGAGATGTATGTAGGACGGATTACTCGCAGCACCTACACTTGTATTTGGTTTTAACAGGGCAAAGCGTCTGCAGAGGAGATAAATAAAGTGGTAAATAAATATTCTTGTTCCTGCTCATGGGGTAAAGGACTTGCCAAAGTTCCAAAGAAAGCCAGAGGCAGTGCGTGATGCTGAGGATGGAGCCTTTGTAGTGTCTCTGTCCCAACCACAAGCCCATCTCTCACCTCTCAGCTCACACTTGAAAACAAAAGGTGGTGAAATATTTCAGTTTTCCACATGAGGTCTCCCAGATGATCTAGACAAGTAGGACCTGCCCTTTACAAATGTAGCTTCTGAAGACTCTAACTCTTCTTGCCTTGCTGTTCTTGCTTATTGGTGTGTTACTCGGCATTTGAGAAAACATAACCAAGAAGAGATTGAATGCTGTTGTTGCAGCCAACAAAAATAAAGGAGCAATTCCAGTACCCTTCTCCTCTTTACTTGTTCTTACTGTCCTGTGATGTGCATTGCTAGTGAAACAGTACCAAAATGCAATAAAAACTCCTTCTTTGGCAGCCTCTTGGCAACAGAAAGAACTAAGAAGTATCCCCTGAGTAAGCTACATGCAGTTCTTTTTTCCCCTTTTATTAAAGGATCACCTCTAATAAATAGCTTTTAGTGACAACTTAGAGGAGGTTTCAGTAATGACTGTCTTTTAATGGATCTGAGCTCAGTTAACTGGGCAGAAAATTAAAAGGCATGTCTTCAGAATTAACAGGAAATACATCCTTTTCTAGCGTGCAAAAATACAATTCCTTTCTACCAAATTTGGCTTAGATTTAACAAAACATGTTACACAGATGGAGATTCTTTCAAAAACAAATTAGCCATCCTAAGCTAACCAAGCTTTAATGGTGTCAGTAGGACAGTAAGATACAAAATAAACTATCTGACAATATGAGTTAGGTTTTCCCTTTTCTGTCGATGTATTGCTTGGCAGTTCGTTGGGTTTTATATGGACATAATTGTTACAGTAGTAATACTATAAGGCAAAGTTCAGCCTATAAGTTTCTGACAATGTTCATTTCTACTATTTGTGGTACAATATTTGGGGCAAGTGGATTCTATGGAATAAATTTCAAAGTGTTAGAATACAGAAACAGTGAATTAGAATACGCTTTTTCCCTATGTGAATTTTCTGATTATATATTGTTTGTACCTCTTTGAGAAGACATAAACTTTTCCAGAAATCAATGTTCAGCCATTCCAGTACTCAGCCAATTAATTGTCTTTCTTGTGCTAACAGCAACCAAGTGAATTAATCTTTTCTGTTTGATAAGATTTTATTGTGTTCATTCAGCTCTAGCCTCATGTGTACGGAAATAGTTAAGTTCCTCTGCTTTCCATGTTTCGATACGGGAAAAGAAAGAAGGTGGTCGTTTGATCCTGCACTGCTCAGAATGAAACTAAACCCACAGAACATTTTGCCAGATACTTTGTGGTAAAGTAGTATCCTCACTATTTGCAACAAGCCTTTCTGTTTCCTTCCACAAAGTGAGACATCAGAAGAACGCCGTTGGGAGAAGAAGCTAACAAAAGGAAGGTATCTTCAGTGACAATTATTTCCTTCTTCAGGCTGTATTTAGATACCTAAGATCTTCCAAGAAAATGGCTTAGCACATGCATTATATTCCCCAGCACCCCAGCTGTTAGCAGTTGGATGCGGTGTTTCAGCAGTCACTCTTGCAGGAAATAAACCAGCAATTTGCAATAATAGACAAAAAGTATCCATGGATGTAGACTAGGAGCCCGATTTTACAATATAACCTCCCCCTCCCCGCCTGACTTCCCTTTGAAGCACAATCCCACTAGCCAAGATGCTGAATCTCCCACTCTGCAAACTGTTCAGAACAAGCTCTGAGCAGCTGATTTCCTGATCTTCAGAAAGTGCTATGAAAGCAGAATGTACCCCTTAAGGGACATGAAATACCTATCAAGTCTGCTTTTTACTTGGAGGGTCTCCAAGGTGAACCCTAGAACTAAGCCTGTGGCATTTTCCTTTAGCTCTAAAGCACCAGTTAGACCAAGAGAAGATGGTTCAGGGGTTAAATGGTCTTTAGCAGATCCTATTTCAATCTCATGCTCCACCACTGTTTTTTTTATATAAATGTAGGTAAGTCACTTAAATCCAGATCATTAAAAATACCTGGGTACCACTTTCCTTGGTATCATTATGCCTTGTGCTTAGGCAGCTTGGGAATTTAAGTCCTAAGCTTCTAAAAGCACTTCAGCAGCACTTTCAGCCCTCGGTAGCCATGCTTTCAAATTATGCATGGGAAGAGAGCAGTTAAGGAGGGAAGGATGTCCTTGGGGAACTGGGAAATAAACCCCACCGAAACATCAAAGGTGCCCACGAATGACCTGATACGAAAGATGTTCAGATGATAAAGCAGATGCCCAATACATCTGTCTGACCTTATATTTGTATCTGACACAAGGAAGAGGCAGTTCCTTCTTCCAGAATAGCTGTGAACCCTCTCCCAGATGTCTGTGTGTACATACCGTAATCCATTCCCTACCAGCCAAACCCATCTCATGCTCATGCCCTCCTGGAGTGCCCCCAGCGTGCCTCCAGCTCTTCCTTGTGTGGGTGCTCTGTGTTATCCCTTCTCAATGTAGGAGAACAGATTCAACTTTCTGGTCCCTGCCAGTGACTTTCCCTGACATGCTCTGCACGAGCCGTGTAAGTTCAGATAATGAGGATCCATCTGTACAAAATGTGTTGGGCTTTATTCTACTCTTGCTAGGATTTACTTCAGCTCTAAAACAACGCTGGATTAATCTATTCCTCGCAAAATCATCCACATATTAAATTTATGTCCCTAAACTCTTTTTGAATGCTTTTGATGAAATCTAGTCTGGAAAACACTTCACATGACTCTGCCAATAACGTCTCTAACCATTCTCTCTGATGAAAGGGCTGACAGAAAAAAATTAATTCCTTCCTAGCTACTCACTCTGCTGTCTGCCTCTCCCCTTATTTGTAGAAACACAGTCAAGCAATGGCATCATGTACATCTTAGTGACACGTACAACTGAGCTAATGCAGGAAGAGGTTGTATTCAACATGGAAATGACCTATTGAAGTTGTAGCATCAGGTCTTGCACCGTTGGGAATTACATCTCATAATCTTCTGCAATAAATATAAGCTCAAAAGTGGAGTCAGCTAAGCAAGAGGTAGGGAAAAGATGACCTACACAAAGTCCAAACCATCTTCTAGCTAACCTATTTACACTAAAATTGGCAGATTTGAACTGATGAGTAGGATTGACGAGATGGAAAGATAAGTATGCAGCTACCAAAAACTTGTAAAAGAACCACAGAAATATGCAGTCTCCTGTGTGCATTTTCTGGAAAATTACTTGTAGTTGTGTTGCTGAATTGCCTATAGATCCTCAGGGCAAAATACAGCTGATTACACAGAGAGGATGAACCGTCTGGTGGCATCTTCCTGGCTTCTACTGGCCGTGACTTGATTGGCTTTGTGCTATCTACAACCGTACTTTGGGGAACTTGGCTCGTCTTCTGAGTCCTCCTTTTACCAGGTTAGAAAGCTGTCTAAACAGCCAAACTGTAAGTGTAGCTGGGCTAAACTAGCAGCGTACGATGAGCTTTGTATTTAAAGGAAGGGCCTGCGAGAAAAAGCATCGAATAGAACAATTTGGGAAAAAGCTAAAGCTGAACACTGTGTTTTGTTCTTGGTGTTCCCGATGAAGACCAATAGCAGAAGACTTAGAATTGCTTGTATCATCTCAGTAGGGAATAATGGGAACTTCTAGGATTCTGCAGCAGAAATGGGTCCTAGAACATAGCTACAGAGGTGATTTCAAGTATCACCATTTTTAAATGCTCAGTTTGAACCACTATCCAGAGGAAAACACCTCTGTAACATCTGGTGTTTCATTGTAACTCCAGCTCTCTAACATCATCACTACTTTTGCAGGAAAAGGTCTTTAAGACGACAGTGAGGATCAACTTTTTAAACAAGATAGCAAACAACAGCACTAAGTCTGAAAAGCTTCTCATACAGACACCAGGTTTACAGCAGGGTGAGGCATACCAGACACTAATTGTAGCAGATAATGACTTCTTCAATGACATTATACACAGAGCTGGATTTTGGGGGTGGGAGAGCTTGCATGATGACAGCTCAATAGCCTTCATTTGCAATGCAAAATCTATCAGAATTGTTTTTTTTAATCTGACACTGAAGATTACACAGCAATTTTGACCCTCATAAAAAGAATTTTCTTCTTGATCTTCACCGTTCTACTGAGCCAGTCTTAAACTTTCCCAGCAGGGCACACTGATGAAAACAGGATGCGATAGTAGGTTCTGCTTTCTGTACAAATCCAGAGTTGCACATTAGCTAAACTATATTTGCTGCAGGGGAAGAATTGTTGGTTTGGTTTTTTTTCTTCTTTCCCATCTGTTTTTTCTTTTCTCCGGGGCATCCATCCTAACATCTAATCGTAACACTCTGAGCAACAACATCAGTGCACGCATGACACCACTAGTCAGGTAAGGTACTTATCAGGAACATCAGCAGCAGCCGGAACTTTAGCCTCTGAGCAAAGTTACTCAGCGGCCATCTGAACATTTACACTGAATGTTTTCTTTTTCCACTTCCACCAAAGGGTGTTTGTTTTTATCCACTCCTTTTATTTCCTCAGTAGCAGCAGAGACATTTTGAATAAAGCAAGGGGGATACTTCTGATTGTTTGGATTCTGTTCAAGAAGGACAGATTTATATGTTTACCCTGGAAATGACTTATTGAATCATACTTGTGAGCAGAGCCAGGGAGCCCTCTCGCCTCCACCTCCCCCAGCCAGTCCTCAGGGCTCTGCCACAATGTGGTTTTCATTATAAGCAGGAGCTGCTGCAGCATTTTCTTCCTTACTACAGTATTTTTCATTATGCAGGCAGGAGAACAACTAGGAAAATCAACCTCTGTTAAGGAAAGAATTGATTAAACCAATTGGGAGAAAAAAGGGCTTTTAGACTCGTGTATGTGTCGTTGTGTTAAAGATGTGTTGATGGAGGGTGAGTGGAGCCTTATCCTGTGTCTATAGTGCAGCAATGTGATATAATAAGGATTCATTGAGAATGGACCTCAAGACTCAAGTTTGGATCTTTGGTGTGCCCAGGTTATTGCCTGCAGTTCAGGCATATTTATTCGGTTTGTTACTTCAATGGTGATCCTCCCGAGGAACGCTTCTGCTTCCCAGCTCACCACCTCGGTGCTGCCTCGTGCCAGGCCAGCTGCTTCAAGAAAGATGAAGACATTGAAGAAATTTCTCTTCAGTTTCAGCTTTCCTTGGGCTTTATTTTTTCATGCCTTCAGTACATGAGGGTTAATAATATCCAAGATCTCTCTCGTTTCTGTCATGTCACTATAATGCACTCTGGAGAAATACCAGAACGTAAACGTTACCCCATTGCCTGGAGGAGGAGAAGACAGAGATCCCATGGGTGAAGAAATAATTGCCACTTTTTGGTGACAAAAATATTCATCTCAGTAACGCACCGAGTGACTGTGCTTTTGCAAAGTTTTTTTGCCATCTTCATTCATGTCACATTTGCCCTGCAATGAGGGATTAGAGCTCAACCGCCTCCTCAGCAAACCGTTCTTGTAGTTATATTACCTGCAAAAAAAGCTATGACTCCAACAGAGAGATCAATCTCATGCATGTCAGCCCCGTTCACCCCAGTTCCCCGCCCCGTGCTTGGCACAACCGGGGCCATCCAAAGGAGACCACTTGCTGCAGACCCCCAGGGCAGTGGGTTGCTATTAGCATTTCAGCACTGTCTTTTGCCCCATGGATGTGTCCTAATAAATCCCCACACAGTATCAAAGGTTGGAGGGATTTCTACCTCCGCAGCCCCTCAGTATGTATCAGTTTCAGAGGCTAATATATATTGAATTACTAGTGTTAGCATCATGGTAGAAGAGAAATTTTACTCGATGACAGAAAAATCTCCTGTTACCCTCTTCAGGGGAGAAAAAGTGAAGGGCTGTGGGGCAGAACTGCTCTTTGACATGTCAAGTTAGAGCCCCGAGAGGTTATCATCTGAAACATCCACTGCTGATTTCTGTGACCCTGGAAGCGGCTGTGTTTCACACAGCAACTTTGCTTGTGCACTTGTGTGTGCCTTTCTTCAGCTTTCTCCTTTTCTTTTTCATTTCCCACTCCTTCAGTATGAGTTAATTTGGAGGAAGCTTTACTGAGCGATATCCTGGTTTATATGATACTTTCACTTTAATGAGGATGAGAGATGATGAAGCTGAGCAGTGAACAAGTCTATCTGAATTTTTGAGGTTTCCATGGGAATTCCTGGTCCAGGGTTCATGCACCCCTCCCACAGCAGTCAGTCATGAGGTAGTCTTTGATGCATGAGACAGGACAGAGTCACCTTTCCACGAAACGAGACATTCCCAAATTCATATAGTTTCTCCTTTGCTACTTCCTCTTCAGCTGTGGCTTTGCATGAGATAACCCAATTCTGTTGGTTTTTAAAGAAAGCACAAAAACTAGCAGATATAATGACTTAGTATATTGAGCAAGGAACCATTTACCCAATTGTAACCACTTGAATCATTCTCCAGATGTACCTAGAGCATCCCTACCACATTACATGAAATTTTCTGGGGCAGAGAAGACCAGCTGCTATGCCTCTGACAGAAAGAGCGCTGCAGAAGCTCTTCTAGAGACACATTTTCAGTCTAATAGCAAAGCTTGGAGCAGTGTGACATTTCTTGCATTGGGTGGGACGAATGATATTTCATTAATCATTGCTTGGTTTGGAGTTACATCACTGTCTATGAAATTGAAAAACAGAGTATGTTGTGTAGTTTCAACAGGTTTAACCATCAAATTACACAAGTCATCAGCAGAAGGGGAGTGGAACAAGCCACCCTCATGGGTTATAATGCCCAGTGCGGTTTTTTGTCCTATGCAATTCTTTTTCATCTGAAAGTGCCTGTGTCTAAATCACACTTAAAATGACATAACTGAAAAATTGTGTCATTGACTTCAGCTTTAGCAATGATGATGTTGAATATGCAGTCTGTCCCAGCAAAAAGACTTCTATTTTTCATGTGTTAAAAATCAGACATAAAACTGCTAGAGTGAGGCCTGTTAAAATTTGTTAGTGATATTTTAAATAACTGACGTTCGGGATTTTTGAAACTTGCAGTATTTGTGAATGGGAAATACCTAACCAATGCTCTGCAAATTGCCGTCACTTTTCAGCATTACAAGGCAAGACTGGCCACTTTCTGTTGTGGCCTTTGCCCAGTCTTGTATATTGCTCAAGTACAGCAAAATTAATACCAAAAGAATGGATGAATTCTTTGAGGGATCCATGCTATGCACCACCAGGCACCCAGATCCACCTGGCTGCCCTTTGCAGCAGGGGGTATTCATAGATGTGGGCTATTGTGGAAGGAGCAGTTCTGTATACACAGCAGAAGACAGGATCCTGCAGCAGATGCTGGAAGTTTCTTGCCAACCCTTAGCCTGGAGAGGCTGGCTGAGCACTTGGAGATTTGGCCAGTTCTTGTTCCTGTTGAAGCTAATAGATTTTGGCATCATTCTCAATGGGCAGCATAATCAATCTTCCAGGGGGGTTTCTCCCACATGTGTGATTATGTCTGTGTACAAGCTCCTGAGTCAGTATTTCACCGGTCATTCCTTTAATTGAGTTTGTACTTTTCAGACATACAAAATAAACATTGATTTCCTTTGTTAAATGGAGAGCAATAAACTGGGGTTGCATACTTTTATTATCAGGAAATAGTATAATACTCAAAAGTCAAAAGCGTGCAGTTTAGTATGCTGTACATCTAACCCTGGGATGAAAACATCCCATTATTGGTATCAGAAAAAGACTTTGCACAATAGTATTCATTTATGTATGTATTTACATTCATGCATGAAGCAAGATGTGGCTAGCCCATAAAAATGTAGAGAATGATAAAGCAAGAGAAAAAATATATAAAATTATAATCTTCTCCATCTACAGTATTCAACTACATCTGTGTTGGATCAGAGTTTGGCTGCTGAGGATGAACTTTCAGAATATGTTGTTCCCATTTTTGGTTCTTTGGGGAATTGGGGAGCTTTTCCTCTGAATTTTCATAAGCTCTTCTTTTCATATTGCAAAGCGCTCAGCAATTACAGAGTTATAATGTGGTAGATACTTAGGCAGGAGAAAATGCTATATGGCATTTTCTTTTTCACATATTTATAAACTTCATGTGCCCGCAAAGACTTGGGCAGAAAGCTCCTCTGCACATAACCATTAGATGGCTGGGAGGCAGATGCCTTCTGATTTCTGGAGTGGAAGATGTCAAGATGTTAGAGCCCGATAAGCCACTGCAGCAGCCAAAATCATCATTAGTGAATAGTTCCAACCCTGAGACTCCAATATCCAAACACAGACAGTCTGAGACTCTACTGTCACACCAGAAATGGAGCTGTAGTAGCTTGTAGCAGAAATGTCTATCAAGAGGCAAGGGCTGAAGTAATTAAAGAAAATATAAAAGCCAAAAGTACAAATAGCTGGCTACATTTTGAGATTTTAAGACCCAAGGCTCAGAATACATAGACTGTTGTATAATGCTTCATAATGAATTTCTGTATAGTCCAGTTCTTATCCCACTTTGAAGAGCTATCATTTACCAGGTACAGTGTCAAAGAGCTCATTCACTGGCATTTGTTTTCCATTGACATGACTTCATGGCGAACAGCTGACCACAACCACTCAAGTCTCTGAAAGAGTGATCCTGTACTTCAGAGATGGCCAATTTCTGTGTGCTCGAGGGCCCACTTCATTTCTAGTCACATATTGACATGGCAGTTCATGTAACATAATAACCCCTGTCCGAATCTGCAGCAGGCGATGTTCCCCGTGACCAAATTAAAAGCCATGGACTTTTCAATTCCAGATCTAGCTCCTTCTCCTAAACCATAACTATACGGTTGATTAGAAATCTGGATTTTAGTAATTGGAGTAGTGCACTGAAGACCATATCTAGGAGATCTTACACTGTATGTTGTAATCAGCCTGCGGTAAGCAGAGGCTCACAGTAGTGATGCTGGAAGTACCACGCTGCAGTGCCGCTAGTGCCACTAGTGGCAGAGTGGAAGTGGTCTAATCAGTAAATGATTTCATCATAACAGTGAGGAATTCTAGATCTGATTGTGCAGCCCAGGTAATGCTGTCTGCCCTGTCCTTTTTTCCCTGTTATTTTTAATTCTTTTGTTGCTGTGGGAGGTCTTGCTGGGATGTTCCTGATTTGGAGATCGGTGCTTTGCATCATTTCCTTTCTAAACCAGATTTGCTCTCTCTATTGTGGTAAGCAGTGAGACATTATAGTAGTTCACATTTGTTGGTTTGTGGATTTTTTTCATGGTAACTACTTACATATCCCCTTTTTGTAGCAGCTGTTTTTCTGTAACTTGCATCTGTGGCATGTTTTTGAGGCCAGGAGATAACAGATTTGTTGCTGAATGTAGACATAATGTACGTTGTCAAGACTCATACGCAGTGAAAATCTGCATCCCTTCAGAATGCACCAGGGTTTGTTTGTTTTCTTAGTTTAAACGGCCCTCAGTGATCACTTGCTGGCTGGAGTTTGGCACAAATTCTGTGGCAGGATCAAGGGAGCTGATAGCTCAGGAATATTTGAATCACTAAGTCAGTTGGGGGGGCATTTTACTCCTACAACTTGTGCTTTTTTAAGGCAATAAAGTAAAAAATTGTAACAGGCTGCTATTCAATTTCTTATGACACTTACAGTGTTCAGTCTTAGCTAATCTGTCCTGGTAAACTGCAGCACATTTCTACCCATAAAACAGGGGTTTGGATACACTCATAGAGCAAAGCCACAGGACAACCAGCCAGATTCAGACCTCGCTTCAGAACTGCTTTCCTCTACATCTGAAAAAGAGTGACATTCAGCCCTGACACCTGGGCAGTTCCTGCTGTTTGTTAGTCATATGAGGTCATACATAACAGCAGTACAAAAGAGCACATGTGAGAAAACCTTGGTTTGTATCTATAGAGAAAGAGCTGTTTGGGTTTCCTGTGCTAGTCACCCTCCGTGGGGCCGGCACGCTGTGCTCCAGGTGACTTGCTTTAGAGCATGTTCAGAGTGACTGGCACGGAAAGCAGCATGCAAGAGAGACAAGACATTCGCATGTAACTTATACTGTCTGACCCACTAGGAGCTTGGATATCCAGGTTGGCAACACTGTGCTGAGCTCTCGAAGTCCCACGTTGAACCCAGCGTGGTTCCTGGGGGCTTAGATCTGAATCTCTCCCATCTCTTTGGCACAAGGCAGCTCTGATCAGGGATGGGCAGACCAAGTCCTTTCCACCCCCAAAGGCTCATCGTACATGGGCAGAGCCTCCTGCTGCTTATTTTAGTGTTTTGAAATAAGAGCATTCATGGTTTTCATTGCAGAAGTCTTCCTTGCTCTCCACCAGCTGGCACCAAACCCCCCAGCTTGGCAGCTCATGAGAGGGGAAAGAAAGGTGACCAGAAAGTATAAGAAAGGCAGAAATAATGGATTTTAGGGGAGGGTCTCCTTCACTAGATCTACGGTTTCATTTACCCTGTCAAGGCTCAAAGTCTTCCAAGTGTCATGCATCAAAAGGAAACCCGAAAGGAGAAACACAGGTTTATTTTTTTCGCTTGTCCAAAATCCAACAGAATGGAGGATTTTCTTAAATTTAACAACCAGAAGCATTATCATTTTGCTCCAAACCTAACTTCCTGATGTTTTATCTGTCTTCTGGAAGATGACCATATCTATCTCCTTCAAATCTCTCCATTAACTTTAATCACTGCATTTCATACATGGAATAACTATTGTAGCACCTGAGTGTGCCTGAAGTCTCATTCTGTATTTAGATGTAGAAAACCAGGATAAACCCATACAGCAAGTTATCAAAGGTAACACCAGTTACACTAACAGAATCTTTCCTTGATATGTTATTTTCTAAACAACAGGAATGTGGTAGGTCTCAGCTACCAAGACTTCAGTAAAGCATTTGGTTAGGTATCACCAGGAAAACCAAATAAACTGGAGGAAATGGGTATTAATAAGAAACTGTTGATTAAGTAATTTCCCCAGCTAAAGAGAGAACACCAGTTTTGCATTAAAAAGGGAAATACCAAATCAGCATCAGAAGAAGGAACTACTGACTGCCCACGTCACATGGGGAGTTCCTCAAAGACAGATCCTGAGAAATGACATCTTCAGTCTACGCGAGTGAGAATGGACACTGATTGCTTTCTATAAATACTTGGAAAGATAATACGTGTGAAAGAGAAGAACTATTTAAGAGCAATTTTGGCAGGGGAACAGATGAGGTTAACTGACCACAGACCAGTTCAGACTGGGAATCGGGGGCTTTCTCACCATCTGAGCCGTGCGGTTCTGGAATAGCTGCTAACAGGCAAAAAACCCAACTAACTGCACCGCACATTGTGGCATTACTCAGGAGGGGGCTGTGCCATAGGGTGAATTATTTATTCCCAGATTTATGCCACTGTAAACCCTTGCAGCATGTGCCACAAAGGTGGCAGCTGTTCTTTAGGCCTACAGGTTCCACAGACTGAGCCATAGCGGGGTGATGCTCCAGCTCCTCTCCCAGTGCCCTGTTGCGTCCACCGGCCTCCAGGCATGGCCGCTGAATCCGCCCTCTGGCTCCTGCCTCCTGCAGCACAGAGGCATCGTGTTGCAGCCTGTAAAAACCTCAGAGAGAAATTGCCTCTAAAATAAAGCAAAACTGAGCTCAGCAATGCCAAAGGGGTAAAAATCCTCCTGTGTTGCTGGCATTCTGGAGGCAGTGGAGGGCTGGCATGGTCCCCAGGGTAACCTGGAACAGTCCCAAGGCTGCTTCTTGAGGATCTGCACGACGGCAGCCCACCATCCACCCCTTCTACCTTCTTCCTCCCTCTGCTCTCCATCTTTCTTCCTGGTGTTTATTCACCCAAGGGGACGAGGAGGCAGACAGCACAGGGAAGATGCCTGTCACGGAGACAAACGTGGGATTCTGGAGGGGCTGTTTTCAGCCTCCTTTGTGGTCCTTTCACCACTATGTGAGTGGTGCAAAGAGGTGAAATGCAACTGCACATCCTTCCCTGGCAGTGCAGAGGTAGGGCTAGCACTCTCCCAGGCTGGCTTTGTGTGAGTGCAGTGTGTCTGGGAATGGTGGGTGCTGTTTGAAAGGGCAGGAGGAGGGAGCTTTCCCCGGCTCCTGTGCAGCGGGCACGATTTGACCCTTAAAACCAAAGAATGTGAAGTCAACTTGTGAGGATTAGAGATGTTGGGATTTGGTTCTTTTGAGTTTGCTCTGTGCTTTAAAAATCTCACAAGCATGGAGGAAAAAAAAATGCACCCATGCAGTCTGAAGCTCTTTTGGCTTCCAGCTCAGCTCAGGATGACTGTGGCACAATCGATTCCAGATGCCGAATTTCCGGCAGTGGCTCACACACACACACACGCACACACACACACACAATTCCTCAGCTCCGCAGGCTCAGACACAATCCCAGACTACTACAGACGGTGGAGACTGGCAGCATGAGAAAGAGAGACATTACAAACTCCCAAACTCATTCCCCCTGGACCTGACTAGCACACAGGCTAGTAAATATTTTGGGTATTTTTATGAGTGCATTAGCGGGATGACGTCCCCTGCCCGTGGTAGCCACGAAGGAGCCCAGCACATTGCACCAAGAGCACCAGTTCACAGACTTTGGAGCAACATCACTTCTAGCCCTATGGGATTGCAAACAGGATCAGGATCAGGCCTCCAGAGGTGTCGCTCAGTGATAAAAGTGGCTGGTTAGCCTGTTGCTGGTTGTAGGCAGAAAATTAATGCTCTGATTCCAATTATAAATACTCCAGAGAGGGCTAACGATGATTAATCTGTTGTTACAGAGTTAGTCTTTTATGACTTGTTATTTATTGCTCCTATGACTGTACTCAGTCATGACACCTGTTCCTCATGGAAACATCTATCACCTATTAAATATTTGTAAGTAATTTAGTAGGGTAGCCATCATGTATAAATAATACTTATGTCACTTTTTAATATGATGAATGACACTAGAGATCAATTGACAATGCATAACCAAAATTTACAGGATCAAAACCGCAGATATATTTTACATCTTGCATTTTGTAAGGCCGCTGCCCAGTATCAGTAACAAGAAGCAAATAAACCGTCGCACCTCTGTGGCATGATGAAGGAGATGGTCTCCACTCCTCCTGTGCAACACGAATCAGAGCCTCTGCTGCAGACTATAGACTCCAGGAATACCCACAGGCAAAGGCTCTAGCTGGGACTCAGCACGAGGTCAGAGGAAAGCTAATTTTATTAAGAATTTTTACTATGAAGATATGAACTTTCAATAAAATGTTAGCAACTGCTTTAGGCTGGGATTTTCCAGAAACATAAGGGGCAATAGGTCCCCAAATCCCACTGAACTGGTACCCGGCTCTTACAGGCTTCTCTGAACAGCCCAGCCTTCACTCTGACTCATTACCCATTCCACTGCCATTATTTCTTCATAAGCTTTTGTTTAAGTTATTGTGCTCTTAATTTCCTGTTTCACAATCCTTCTGTGATGCCAGCAAAATATATTAATTCAGATTTCTGGATTTGCATTTGAACATTTAAAGGATTAAAACTGATCACAGCTTCTCATTGGCTCAAGGCGATCAAAGGTTTAGTACACATATTTCAGATTAATATTTCTCCTGACTGTCATTTGCCAAAGCCCAAATAAAAAAAAAAGGGGCAACTGGATCTTTACCAGACACATAAATCCTGGGACAAACCCAAGTCTAGCAGAAGCAGGTGAACCTCCATTAATCGCAGTGAAGATACACTGGCTGCGTAGTTGTTCAGCTTGATCCTAAGCAAGGAAGTGTACCGACAAAAGTAAGGCTGTACTCACTATGAGTAATGAACTCCCACAGCTCAGGTCTCTGACTAAGGGCCACTTCACCAGCACCGTCATTATTTCATCATATATGAATCTTTTTTTTTTTTCAGCAAGAAACCATTTGTCCCAATAGATGTATAAAAGCAGGTTAAGTGGGCGTAAAACTGGGCATGAGTGAAAGATCTGTCAGCAGAAGTATCAGATTTGTAGGACAGGCTTGGAGACACTCCGACTCAGGATTTTCTTCTGACTTGACTGTGCCTCCAGAGTCTCTGTTATGCAAGATTTCTGTATAGAGTGTCCGGGAGTGTGAAGGAAAAAAACCTAATGGCTGTGAAGCATCTGGACTGCCAGGAATGTCTAATTGCAGTGTAATTCAAGTGCCTCCAATGAGCCTCACAGAACAAAGGTGACATGCCCAGATCACCCAGTGGGCCCATGGCCAAAGTGGAGTGAGGATCTCAGCCTCCTTAAGCCCCAGCTGGCTGAGTGTATCTCCAGCTAAAAGATTTTTGTGGGCAAGATGGATTTATCTAGAGTTCTTCAAACAGATTTTTGCCCCTGATTTATGCACAGTCCACCCTCACCAGTTTAGCAATGGAATCCAGCCCTTTTCGTCTCATTTCCATTGCAGATTAGCAAACATCTTAGAAGAGAGTCTGGTGTCAAGATGTTTGTTGGGGCTGGTGGTTTGGTCAGATGGGAATAAGGGAAGTTAATTCTCTAGGGGGATATGTGTGTAGTCCTAATTCTTTCTTCTAACCATGTGTCCGGCCAGACAAATCCACAAACATGCAAGATGGTAACAACTGCAGCCAACAGAATTTTTCTAATTATTTTTCTGTGCACAAGATCTAGTGTTTCTGTACCTCAGATTCCATCCCAAGTGTGTTTAAGTTAATGGAAAGACTCCTGTTGTCTGCAGCGGGCTCTGGGTCAGGGCCCTGGGACAAGAGGCAGAGCAGTGGCTCCATTTACTTTAGAAATTCCACCCGTGAGTGCAACGCTTGTTGGAGGAGTCCCATTCCCTCAACATGAAACAGCTCTTAGTGCTCTGCTCTGTTGTTCCAATCACTGCTCCAGCCAGTGACATTTTGGGTACATAAATAATTACCCTTTGGACTCTGGAGGCATCGCTTTCCCTGCCCGCCTTCTCCTGCCCCCTTCCCTCGTGTCTAGCACTGATCTACAGACCTTTTGTGAGCCTCAGGTGTGAAAAACAGGCCAGTTCCAAGGCCTGAAGTGGAAACTGGAAAATAAACCAAGCTAAATAAAATATCCAAGCCAGGCATTTTGTGCATATGTAGCAACATGCGCTGCTATCCAGAAAGTCTGAAGCCTCTCCTAGACTCTAGACAACAAGCATCTTTACTGATGATGGGACTCATTCGAGTCATTTTCTGTTGCTGTACCCAGCACTGAAGAATGGGGAACGAACACAAAAGAACCACTTGTTTTCCAATCCAGTCAATATTTATAACCCCTTTTTTCTTACTGATGGTGCCCGTCTTTTTCTCCATTTTAGGACATGTCCTGGAAGGTGGCGACTGCTGAGTTCCTGAACAGGGAAAAGAGCTTTTTCTAGCTACTGCAGTTTGATAAAACCAGCATTGCCAGAAGCTATGAGTAAGTCCAAGAAGGACTGTTAATATCTGTCAAGCTTATACCATGCAGCACCCACTGTAGATAGTCCAGGCAGCTTGGGGTGAGTCAGCTGTTGTACTGGAACCAGTTGGCTGCAGGGGAGAAGGATGGTAGGGAGGGACCGAGGGAGGGAGAGGTGGGGGCCATGATTCTGCCAAGGGATGGGGGAACGCACCCTGCACCAGCTGATGCTGCGGCACAGCTTGAGGTCCTCCTGCCCACTTCAGTAAATCAGTGGCTGTGTTACTGCCAAGCTCCAGGCAGCCTAATTTATGTTGCTTAGACACCAAAATGGCAATGCTGATCTCTGCAGGGTGCAGATGTAGCCTCAGACCTGAGACCTGCCTGCATTTAATCTGGCTGCATCCCAGGCAGGTGGCCTGGAGGCTGCTTTGGGTTGCGCTTGCCTACAGCAAAGCAACAGGGAGGAAAGCGGGTGGTGGTGGTGCAGGTTTGGGGAAGCTGATAAACCTTTGGATGGGAAGGAAGGGATAGCCTGGCCAGTCTGGTTTAGGTCCAGGTGGCAGCAGGGGACAGATATTGTCCCCATGTTTGGAGAAAGAAACGAGAGTTGAAAGTGAACAGAACGGGAAAACTGACTCCAGCAAAGTTGATGGCAAAACTTCCAGCGACTGCAGTGCATTTCATAAAAATTTCACTGCATTTCATAAAGATTTCTCCTCAGTGGCTTACATCCATGGTTATTAAAAGCCAGGTGTACTGCTCATTTTGAATAAAATGTGGTGGATATTTAAATTGATACAATTTGTTGCATTTATAGTATTAATAAAGCTAAAGCCTATAAAAATGAGGCATTTTGGGGAAATAAAATCCTTCTGAAAGGTTAGTTAACGCAGGACAGATGTTCCTTCTCCTACTGACAGTCAGCAGTTCACAATAGTGGAATGTGCTCCCTTTTTAATTAAAAAGGCTAGCGTTCATTGAAAGGTGAATAAGAATAGATGTTTGGCAAAGGATCTTAAAGTATATTTTGAAAGAGGTCTGTTTTATTTCCACCCTCACAGCTGCTCATAAGTCTAAATCTCTGAACTGACTCTGCTGCTTTCGTAATTAAATACAATATATCCCCTTATCTTCTCACTCTAGAAATCGCTCAGCGTTGAACGCTCTGTTACGCAACTTTATCTGTTCACGGATGGGTGAGTATGGGTAATAGGGCTAGTTTGGGTTGGATTCATTTCACTTGCTGGAAAACAACTGGAAACAATTTTCTATTAGAGTGCTACGCTTTGTCATTTGACATCGGGCAGAATCATGCGACTTTCCCTTTGAAACGTCATACAGCAAATGAGACCGATGCTTTCTGGCTTCAGCCTGAAAGAGTCTATTCTCTGCCCCCTTCCCGGGCAAATCTGCCTCCCCAGGAAGGAGTCAGGGCAGACTGTTTCTTAATGTGTGTGGTCACATTTCTCATGGGCTGGAGGAGAAGGAGCATCTCAGAAGTTTGAAAAAAGAGAGGCCAAGCCAGGCTTGGCCAGTGTGGGGGAGAGGAGAGAGCGGTGAGGAGTACGAGGGTAAATGCAGGAGAAGACAACTCTCCCAAGCCCGCGTGAAGAGGCTTGGCCATTAACTGCTCAGACACCCAGGGGCACCCATTCCCTTGGCACAAAGGCCAGGGGCCAAAGGGCTTGCTGAAGGGACAGGCACTTGGCTGGGGACTGAGAGCCTGAATTATTGGTTGGATAAAGGGAAGAGATCCAGGGCTGGTGGACCTCCCATCGAGTTTTCCTGGAGAGGAAAAAATCTTTCCAGAACTCCTGCCCCGACCTTTCCCCACGCTCCTGCGCCTGCCCGGAGCACACTGGTCTCTTACCCAGGTCAGAAAGGATTTTCCTTGGCACCCAAGACTGGATCATGTTAGTTTTTGTTGGGTTTGGGTTTTTTTTTTTTTTGGACTTAAGGTTGGCTAGAAAACAGCATTACACTTAATAAAAAAATGGAAGTTTCAAAATTTATTTTCTTTCAGCTTAGAAATGAAATTGAAACCATTCAAGAAAATTAGCTCCCCCCAACTCACCCTAATAAATCTTCCAGCCAACTTGAGATGAGGGATTTTGTTTGCTCCCTTGTTTTTTTTTAGCAAAAAGCAAAATCAAAAAATTATCAGTCTTTTTTCTTTTATGGAAGTAGAGGGGAAAACAGACTGAATGGGTGTTTTCAAACTTTTTAAACTATCTCTAAAGAATTTAGAGGTCTGGAAGTTAACACATTTCCTTGGTGAGGGTCAGCTTTCACCCCAGCCGGAACCAGCTGTGACTGCAGTCAGAGACAACAGATTGTGATAGAAATGCCCGTGACAGATGGCCCATATATATATATGTATGTATGTATGCATGTACATATGTATACATACCAACCCTTACATGCGTCCACCTTTGCAAAATGTTTTGTCACCCTCAGATGAACGCTGATGTTTTAAGAGCAAAATATTATTATTGCTTCATTGTGGCAGAAAAACAGCTTTCCATCTTGAGAGCTTTATTAGCTAACGTGGAACAAAAATAATTTTACTGCTTGCTAGAAATGCGGAAATTAATTACATTCAATTTCATTGGATTCCTAGGGAAGAAATATTTGGGTATTTTAACAGCTTTTAAATAAATGGACTGCCAACTGCAAACAGCTGAGCTCCAGAGCAGGGGGCTTGGCTCACAGTGGGAACCAGCCCAGGGCTAACTGCTAACGTGGCTTTTATTCACTGCTTTTTTCCAGGTACGGCTGTCATCCAGGAAGATGATAAACTCCAACACCTTATAATTATTTCAGCAAAAACAACTTGGAACAATGCATCTGAAATTAAAGGGTACTGAAAAGATGGAAAGTGTGGTGAATATACTTTCAATACCTCTTTCTATTGTTCTTCAAGGATAAAATTCTCTCTTCTCTACAATTTACATATAGTGAGAGCAAAGCTGACAACGCCCAAAACTACGGGATGCCCCATGTGTCAGCAGTCACTTTGGCTGGGATGCTCAGAACAGACTCTGAACTGTTCTTCCCCCAGGCTTATCACCGGAGCTGGGCTGGCTCTCCAAAAAAATACTCTATTCTACTTCAGTCCTCCACTGCACATCAGAGAGCCTCTTACAAGGTCTGGGGTGTTCCAGCAACTGCAGTCCATCAAATGCATTTAAGAATGCAAAAAAAAGATAAGAAATGCTGTGGATGAGATGTTGGCCTGGGAGCCGGGAGGCTTTGGTGCTGCTCCAGCACAGCCAGAGACCTGCCAAGCGGGGTGGGGAAACATTCCCCACTGCCCCTCGCTCCCCTTCCACTCTTTGCTTCGTCTGTTTAGAGCATGAAGCCTTTTGGGAAAATAGCGCGTGTGCGAGGCTGTACACAGTACAGAGCACTAAGCAGCTACACTCTTATATCAGGCTTTTAGGCACCAGTGAAATATCAACAAAAATAAATTGGCTTAGACAGCAACACTCCCCTCCTCTTCATCGCCGCTAGCCATGTAGCAAATGCAACCCAAAACCTCTGCAGCACCTTCCCAGACCCAAAAGTCCCCCTGAGCCTCCCTGAGCCCCACGGGAGTTGGCCTGGGCAGAAGGGCTCTGCAGCTGCGCCAGGAAGGTCAACAAATTCTGACATTTGTTCAAATAAAGGCTCAAATTCATTTGACTGCTGTGGTCTCTTATGGCTTCCTGAAATTGGGGCTGGGGGGTGGTGTATGTAAATGTGTGTGCATGCTTGTCCATGAAAACGTGCTGGTAAAAAGCCATATAACACTCTTGTGTCAGGCAAGAGGGTATTTAGCGTAAGTATTCTTCCTTGAGGGGCTGCTGTACTGCAGCCTGTGGAGAGCAAGGGATTGAGACTGAGGAATTTAAGAGATACCTCTATTCATTGCTGAAAGAGGAAAGGAATTACGATACGAAATGAAAGCTGAAGACAGGATTAGGGCAGATGGAAATAGAGGGTAGGCATGTTGAGTCTAGCGCCTTATTCCTAAAATCTTCTCCAATATTTTTCAAACAAAGTTAATGAAAATTTTTCCAGCCATATTTCTTTTCAGATCTGTGTTTGCTTCTCCCATGAGTTGTGCTGTGCCCCATGGCAGACCTTGTTATTTTTGAGAAATGTGAAGGCAAAGGGATATATATGCATTAGGAGCACTAAACCTCAAACCTTTACAGGACTTTTCTTGTAGAAGAACCTCAAAACATCTGTTTATTTTATCACATCCAATTGCCATGGAGATGTGAACACCCTGTGTTATTCACAGGAAGATGACATAGCTATTCTTCTGCAAAACAGAAATTGCTTTTTAAGTATTTCCAATCATAAACCAGGAAAACACCCAAAAATCCACGTTCCACCCATGGCCCAAAATACCACACCCTATTCTGTCAATTTAAAATAAATGCCTATGATAACCTTAAGCTCGATTTGGACATGTCCTGCACTGAGAACATCAGCAGGGCAGCTTGCCTTCAGACCTCTCTTGCTGCCACAGCCTTTCTCTGAGTAATGAAAGGATTTGCATGGGCAGCCTGGCTACAGAAGCAATGCTCATCCTGGCAGAAAGCATTTCTCTGCCTGAATTTCGGATATCAACTGTTCACGGTGAATATGCCAGAGCGACCCACCAGACCGTGACTCTTCTTGGACAATTTGTCTGGGAGACAATTAATGCGTTTTAAGGAAGACGACTGTTATGATTGCTCTCCAACCAGAAAGCTGCTAATGGAACAAAATACACGTGGTTATAGGAGCCAGTCCCTAGGCTGTACCCTGCATTAAATCTTTCAAGTCTGTCACTGACTCATTATTTTAGCAATAATGTCATGTTAAATACCAGAGGCCCTGGGATTTTAGCCCCAAAGTGCAGTCAATGAGCAACCCCCGGACAGACCTGCCCATGCGCTGCCGTCCTGTGGTTTCCCTTTCCTTTTCCATCCACCTACCAGCAATCACTCTCTGCATTTTCTCTCTGTCCTGCTGGCAGGAATATTAGTTCCTCTGATACCTGTGTGTGCATCCAACACCAGTAAGCCTGGAAACCCTGCAGACAAGTGTGCTCTGCCTTCTCTTCCGGACTTCTACTGATAGGAGCACAAGAGGTGAAAGAAGGAAAACTGAGACACCATCAGCAAGCAACAGATAAACCCTCAGATCATAAACTATTGGCTTTGTCCTTTTGGGAATGTAGCTCCTTTAGAATACATGGAAATTTGGCTAGAGATGGCAAGATCCTCTGCAGAAACCTCCATTTTCTGGTTTCTTTTTGTACCCCACTCTCCATTATCTCAGCATGAGTTATGTTGTCCTACTTGCATTGTCTAAATAAGTGGATGTCCTATTTTTATTTAAAAGCAACAAAACCAAGCATCACCTAGTATGTCATTGAGGTACGAGATTATGTTGATGGAGGTACCAGCAGTGGTGGCTGCACACACAACGGCATCTCAGGGAACACTGACATACTGCTTTGAAGTGGCTTTGCGAGCTTTAGTGGGGGATGTATCGCTGCTGGGTCCCCTGATCTATTTGGATAATTAGAACTCAGCTGTACTGGGAATTAATTCAACGCCTCTGGCTCTTGCAACATTACAAGGACAATTGCCAGGCACAAGGTTTTCCTTTATAAAACATAGCTCTAGTCTCATAATCCCAGCCTGATATTTCACCCTCCAGCTATTTCTCACATTTTATGATTAAAGTAGGCTTTCAATTAACTTGTCTTATGGATCAGATGCCACCTGCAGATACAAATACAAACACAAAAAATGGAGGGTTGCTCAGAGGATAGAGAAAAATCCTGCACTTTATCACTGGTTTAAATCCAGCCAGCTTGATAGAGAATGGAGGCTGTCACTGATGGCTCTGGAGGAGATGATGTTCAGTTTTCTGTGCACTAACCATTTAGCACATCTTCCATAAGCACTGGCACTGCTCCATTCTGTAGCACTATGGGACACAAAATGGGTCATCCTGTAGGTGAGTGACTTATTTAATGGAAGAAGACCAAAAGCATGTGTTTTAATAAATAACTTCAAATCTCATTCAGGTTATTTTTCTGCAGGATCTTAGCAAGCATTGACCTTCTTGTGCTGTGCTCCCTTCCTGTACATGTTGGTGAGTGAAAGGGAACTCCAATCTCCTACACCTTCACATCACTGGGAAAGCAACCGTTAAAATCTAAAATGACTGGCTAATATTATCAGAATAAAACTACACATTGCAGAAATTCCAGCTGATATGAAATGAAGTTGACTTACCTCACTGCAATTTCCACTGGGGGAACCGCAGCGAGGTACAGTGGGGTTTGCACAGCATTAGCTCTTCCTCTGGCAGACTCGGCCGGGGGCATTGCCAGCTGAGCTCATTGGGGCCCTCAGCGCTGCTGCAGAAGAAGAATTGCATAAGTCTATGAGATAACTTGTCTGTTCCTCTGGGAGGGAGAGCAAGAAGGTTTTAGAGGACTTCCAACATGCAACGTAGTATTTTCTAGTGGAGTTCAATCAGCAGCTCACAGATTTTTGAGGTTATATAGACTACTACTAAGTGGTCTGGAACACATAGTTGTAAATGTCTGTATTCTCTTTTGCAATCTACATGTGCAGAATTTGTATAAGGGGCTGTGTTTCCACTAGAAAAATTTTAGGGGGTCACTAAGTTAAAAAGGCTTGAAACCCATCTCTCTGTGCCTCAACTGCAGGTTACCACCACAATGCACAGGAGCATGTGGATTTTAGCCTGTGTCTGCAGCTATGCCAAGTAACCTGCCATGAAAAGATGACTGCAGTCAAATGAGGAATCTGTGCCTAAGGGATCATTAAGATCAATCCCAACGGGATTCTTGAAGTAGAGAAATACCCTAATTACCCCAGAAGTACCTTCAGACACAAGGTTTCAAGCTATCTATGACACAGCTGAGCCTTTATTCTTGTAACATTCTGGTAGAGACTGCAGGAGAGCACCAAGTAATTTGCCTTTAAGACAAACATGTGGACAGTTTTCATGCCTTGGCTTCGCTTTGCAAGATTCCCAAGAAGCAGGAGAAAGAAAAGACAGGCCCTCACGAGGAACGTGACAGGGGCAGCTCAGCCTTGCCGCGTCCCGCACCGCTCTGGCCAGGCTGCTGTCTGCGCAGGAGCCGGCCACCCTGGGACATCTCCAGGGCTGCTTGTGGAGCCTTCACCCACTCATGTCCACAGGGACCTGGGTAAGGCTTTGCCTCGTATAAAAATGGGTTTGCAGGAGGCAGGAGCTGCCTGGCAGCCTCTAGTGGCATCGCTGGGTCCCTGCAGAGCTTGGCTTGGCTTGGTCCCGAGTTTAACCCAGCAAAATTTGGCCATCTCAGCTCTCAAAGTTTTGGCCACAAGCAGGTTTGGTGCCTGCGCGCCCCTGCCCTCCCTTTGCGGGTAAGTGAGGGTCTCACACGACGCGGGGCAGGGAGGTGACGGCTGCCAGATAATCTGGTTACTCATCTTAGGCTCGCTTACACTTGCCGCTGCGTGCACGTGTACAGTTTGCTTATAAGCAGCGTATTCAGGCCCAGCAGTCACAATTAGGATCAAATCAGGATCCCGCTGTGCTAAGGAGTGTGTTCTTCTGTAGGGCTGTAAATTTGTAAATTATGAGAGCCAGGATGATGGATAGCATACAACATAATAATGTTTTTAAAACAGCTAACATTTGTGGGGTGTTTTTTTCCCAAATTAACACTAACTCTCCTTCTTGGGCTTTTTGCTAGATGACCACTAGGTAGCCAGTTAAGTGACACTGCAGCAAAAATAAAAATCAAAATGGGATCTGAGGGTAAGGAGTCCTGGTCTTCTGAGTGAAGCAGGGCAGGGAATCAAGATACTAAAGTCAGGAGAGAGGCAGGGGAAGGAGCTGCCACGTTGACAGGAAAGGGCCGTATCGCTTTCGGAGCAGGCACGGTGCAGGGCAGGAGGAGGTACAAGAGGATGGCGACAGAAGAGGGAGGTACTGGTTTACAAAAGCCCTGGCAGGTGGGTTCGCACGTGCATGAATCAAAACACCTGCAAAGATTTATTAAGAACCCAAGGAAAGACCGTTAGTTGAAAAGTAGGTACTTATCCCCAAATGGTCTTACTTTCAAATGAGATGGAAACAAAAGAATAATTTAGGAATTGCTATTAAGTAATGAAATGCCTGTAACAGGGTCATAAAAGCCACCCAGTTTCCCTACAAAGGCAGCTGTGATAACAGAGTTGCTTTTCCTTTCCATTTCTTACAAGCGACTGAACGACTGTAGAAAATCAAATGATCTGTGTAATGCTCCGCTTCGTGGTTGGCACAGTCGAGCTGAACTTTTTAAGGAGCGTAATGTCCTCTGCGGGGAAGCTCTGCAGTGCCTCACTGTGAGCAGAGCCAAACCGCAGGGTACGCCAGCCTTGTTCCTGCTGGTGATGCTTATTGGAAATGAGACTCCAGTACCTTCAGGACACTGTATGAAATATCACACCGGGTATCTATCCTGTGCCACTTTGCAAAAAGCACAGGCAACCGGGTTTCTAAAAGGCAAACAGTGCAAATAGTTTTATACCATTTCTTTTTAAATTGCTTGTTCTCTGGTTCAGCTTCTCCACTGTCTTCCAGAGATGAGTGTCTGGGATACCTTCTCGTAGATGCTTGGAAGAGAGGAGCAGTCCCTTGGAGTTACCATAGCTATCTCAGGGAATGGTGCCAAAGAGAGATGGCACGTTATAGTGCCCTTTCTAATATGGTTAAGTGCACAAGGACCACCTGAAACAGAGTTATCACCGTTTCAATCAATTGAAATGATGCTATAAGGGCAGCTACCTATTCGAAGGAAGAAACAGCTTTAAATGAACAAAGGGAAAACCAGTGCTGACTTTGAGCTGGTATTCAGTGCGGATCTTTGTTCAAATTAGACCTCTACCACTTCTGGGAGCACCCAACCCTCCTCCTGTTTTCTGGGTGCACTTACGCCTACAGAAGCTCACGTATCTTTATCCCACAGCTGGTAACAGGACTAGAGCATCTGGGCTGATACAGAAACCCCCTGATGAATTCTGTGGTTTGGGTTACAAAGCAGGCAAAAATGACAATTGCTTAGTTCCCTGTAACGTTTTCAAACCTACTTTCTATATATTGCTAAGCTACATATGAGGCAACCGATCAGTTCTGACTGGGAAAGGCTGGGATTTGTGTGTTCAGCTGTTACTTGTGATGTAGGAAGGAAAACATCTGCATCAATTCAGTCACCTCTGTGAGCAACAGCATAGATCAGACACCACGGAGCGGGCAGAACTTGTATTAAAAATCTGAGGATTAGGTCATATTTTATACAACATTTTTTATGCTTTAGTGGGTTTAAAAATATGAAGCAATCCTTTTAATCATTAATCTTTCAGAAAACAAACAAACAAAAGCATGTCTTTTATATCTGCCTATACTGGTAATCAGCACTAAAACCAGAAATGCCTTTTTTGGTTTTTTACAACTTGGTTACATGGAACATCACTTTTCCTGTGCATAGCAGTACAGCAGCTGAAAACCAAAGGTCTTTTATGGACAAGCTACAGGTCCTTCAAAATACTGTCAAGCATTTCTCCTGCCAAATGAGAACAATTTTACACCATATAATAAATACAGTGTAATACACCCAACACACCCTGTGACGCATCAAGTAATACTGCGTCACTAACAAAGTTACTGGAAGTGATGCTTAAAAAAGTAATTTCTTTTAAAAATATGCTCTTTTGCCCTGCATTATCTGCTTTTTTTATCTGATGTGAAGAGGTGGTCTGATAAGTCTCATTTGAATACAGCCAGTCTGACATGAAGGAGGAGTTCCTTTTTTAGAAGTGCTTGAATGTTTCCATTAAATTGCTTTTTTCTTTCCTAGAGGCCTTTACAACCACGCAAAGCACTCCAGCACCTAATTTTAAATACACCAGCAGTTTCAATGAGATCAATGAAATTACTCACATTCATTGCATAAGCACTGAAATGCTTTGTAGGGCCATGAGGAGCAGCTACAAAGTAAGTATGAACCAGATCCTTTGATCTGAACCTACACATCCTCACACTTGGAGAAAGCAGGACTGAGGCTGCAGTCTGGTTTTCAGTGGTAACTGACAGAATTCCTGAAATCTCCCATCAAAAAAGGAGTATTTTTGCAGCTTGACTTTATTACTGCTGGGGTCTGGAGCAGATCTCCCCTCTGCATTCCTGCATGCTAATCCCCTCCGCTCCCCCTTGACGTCTGCAGCCTGGGCTGCTCCTCCTTCGCTTCCAACTCTTTCATGGTGCTGAGCCAGAAGGTTACTTCACCTGCTGCACTGTGTTAGGATTTTCTTCATTCAGTTCTGCACTGGTGAGAGACAGTTTGCAGCAGGGTCAGTGTGTTCCTTGGGGCTGTACAAGCCTCCAGGGACGTACACTAGAAAAATGCACAGAATAAAATCCCCTGAGCCATTCTGACCTCCACAAGCATCACCTAAGCACCATAAACACTTAAATGAAAGCTATTTAAAGTAAAAAAACAGAGGCATGGCCTGAATCTCTTTGGGCAAAGCTCCAGCTGAGAAGCTTTTTTTCTAACAAAACAAGACTTACAGGATCTGGCCTCTGTAGCGTAACGGGCAACAGAATCCTCATAGAACAGAAAACCTTTTCCTTCTGGCTGGAGCATACTAACCCCACAAGTCTATAGTAAAAGCTCTAAATACATTCTCAGCTTGCCCATGTTCAGATGCACTTGGGAACACATCAGATTTACTGTTTCCTTAGGTTAAACATTTTTCAGCTGAAACCTGCAGACATCAAAGGTCATTTGATCGGTTCTTATCAGGTTTACTGGAGTTTTCCGTGGGAATCTCCCAGCCGAGTACTCTATCTCCACCATATAGGGTGGAGTTGTTCTGATTACTAATGTTCTCCTTAGCCCCTATCTATATCTAATAGCTGGACAGTCTGTGTGAGATATCGCCTGCCTTGGCCAACAGCCAGAGAACTGAACCTGTGACATCCTCAGCAAAAAGCCGGAGCCGCAGGAGCCGGAGCCGATGCACAGCTTTGCTAAGCTAGCGAAGAAGACAGCCTTTAACCTGTCCACCCATCAGTAATGATATGAGCACCACGTTCTTTGCCAAAATTAAGTGAAGCATCCCTTTAGTCTCCAGGCATGCACACTTTCTCACTTTGGCCAGAAAAGAACGTCAAATGGCAGTCGAGGGACATGTTTAAGTATTGCACCATGTGAACTACCAGCAAGGGGGGGTCGAATGGCAGAGCTTCCCAAATCAGAGAAAAACATATATGAGCTCAGTTGGACTTTCAGACTGAAGTGCCTCTGTTCCTGAATGAGGCTCTGTGACTGTGACTTGTCTCTGAGCAATTCCTTTTTTTTTTTTTTAAAAAGACAGAGCTTAGAAACAAAGCTAAAATCATTTACACCACTAAGCAAAACGAGAAAGATTGCCCCAGTCCAACCTTCATGCTAGTGTTTATTCACAACCCAGGTTCTTCTGCTGCAAGCCGTAGAAGACACCTGACAAGGGAAGGAATTTGTTTAGTAGACCCTGATCCAGCCCCCAGTGCCATCAGCCCCAAGTATGAGAAGCTGGAGGGGAGATTCAGGTTTTAGCTCCCGTTTACAGAGCTGGGCACCATCCTGCACATCCACGTCCCTTCTACAATTAATAGCATGTTCCCTGTTGTACTGAAATTAAATAAGAAAAAGCTGACCAGCCTGTCGGGGACATGTCTAATAGTGTGAGCCATCTGCGCCCCTCCAATGGGTGGTTCCTCCCACGTCACCGCAGTGAAGGTTACTGGCAGGACACCCAGTCTACGTTCGGACTTGTTCCCAGAGCTTTCCTATCATCCTGTCCTGAAGGGAATTTTACTTACAAGCCCTGATATTTCTGCAAGCACCACCCTTCAGAAGCAGCATGTTGCAATCACACGTCAGAATCTGGCTACGTTTGACCAGTAGCTTCCTATCAGTTGCTACTTCTTTATTCACTTACTTAAGAACAAGTAAGTCATCACTAGCAACCCCCTCTTCTCCTCCACTTAAAATGTGTCTTTCATAAGATGGTTTACTAGCTAGTCAATTTTTTTCTGTAAACTTTAGAAAAAAATAACTTTGAAATATGCAACCTCATTGAGGGACCATTCCTGCTGTTAACATTTACTATGGGATTTACCAGCTGACTGGGACATAAAATTGATATCCACTTTTCTGGAAAAGGTGGTGTTTGGCCCAACTACAGCCCTGGAAAACAGAAGGACTGCACTGATAATTCTTCTTCTAGATTATCCAGATGAAAATTAATTGTTTTACTGATACAGTTTAATGAAAGAAAGGGTAATGTTGCCGCATATTGTAATAAGCACCTGCCTGAGACAAGTTTGCACTGAAAAAACAGATGACACAGTGACTACAGTGTATTGAGAACTAATTTAAACTACACCTAACAAACTTCTGGAAGATTTAGAAGTCTGGCCAGTTCCTTGGAGAACTGTTACTTTTTCTACATTTAAGTTGGGAACTGGATCCCAGCCTGCTGCTGCAGAAGAAAAGTTCTGGCTCGCCAGAATCAAGACATAAAACCTCAAGCACAATTTAATTACAGTAGGCTTATAGTTCAATCCTGAAAAAACCCAAACAGTTCAGAATAAGCAAAGCCAAGTTGGATCACATAGTCTTGTGACAGCATCCATTTCCTATAACATAAAATGCTGGCATTTCTGCTCTCACAACTATAAATAGACATATACAAATATAATAGATTAGATGTATAATATTTTTTACATGACCAGCTACACCTGAAAACACATGCCATGTAGGAGGGTTAAGCCTCCTGGTACACGTCAGCTGTGTTCTGGCCCAGGTCTGATGAGGAAAGAACTCAGTCATTATCCTAGCGGCTAGCCTGCAGATGTTGTTGTCCAGATGTGGGCACTTTTAAGGGCAGTCTGAAAACAATTATAAACCCAGTCAATGAGAAACCTGAGCTTAGATCGCCTTAATTTCATTTAAGATGTTTCATTGAAGCTCTGCTTTTCAGGCCACAGCAGACTGTCATAACATGTAAGTTAATTATGAAAGTCCAGTTATTAAAAAAAACCAAGAAGTTTGCACCTTTACTGGAGCTGAAATATTTCCAAAGCGAGCAGTAAACAAAGTGTCTGTATTATTGACATATGGATTAACTGGGCTGAATGCTTCAAAACCATGTCTGCATCTTTGTCTAGTCCCATGCAGACGTTCTCACCAGGCCGATAGGAAGCACCATCTTATCACAAAACTTACAGGAATATTTGTCCAAAAGAGCTTACATTGCTCCTGTTGGTGTACAGCTTGTAGGGAAGAGGGCTCTGTACATTTTATCTGCCAGCTGGAGGGCAGACTCAACCGAGTGGCCAGACCCTGTCTGTTTGAAACGCTGCCCTGGCTATCATCACACCTCTCGGGAGAATTTGAGGCTGGAAGAGACTGTTTCCTTTCAGCAGCACTGCTAACTGATGCAACCGGTTTAATTCCACTTTCCCATGCAGGTACACACCGTCTGTCTGAGCTCGCTGCTTTTCCCAGCCCCGGTGCTCTGCTTGCTCAGCACTACCTGCATGCTTCCGCAGCAAAATTATCCCACACGGGATTACAGAGTCAAGCCAAGACAAGCTCTTGCAGTAATACGGTTACAGGAGGAAAAGTGTCTCTAGAAATGCCAGAGTGGAAGGGATGAGCTTTAGCTTTCGTGGAAAACCAGAAAAACTTGGAAGCAGTCCAGGTGCTCATCCTCCTTGGAAGCAGTCTCCTAGCCCCCAACCCCTTTATATAAAATAAGAGGAAGCTTTGCAAAGCCTGATTCTTTAAAAAAAATAAATTAAAAGTAATGAAATGAACATGTGCTACCACCTGCTGTCCATTATTTGCAAGAGCAGGCTCCTTAGCAGGGTCTGGCACCGGACGGTCTCCCCACAGCCCAGGCAGCGTGGGGGCCTGATGTCCCGCTCCTGCCCCAGCACGTCAGGAGCAGCTTCGGCCTGTGCGGGGAACAGCCTCAGGGGCAGGAAACAGCCACGCTAAAGAGAAGAGGGTTGAGATTTTGTTGAATTTGTGAGTATGTTCAATGAAGAGCAGCATCGAGGACAGAATTAGGAGACGAGGTTAAAGGGAAGGCTGGAGCACTTTCATGTGAATGTCACATCCGTGGACGGACGTGGAGGTGCCAAGATGGAGAAAACAGCAATGGCAGCTCCACACACCCACGTCCTGGGCGCTCTCCTGGGGTCTGTCATCACCCACTGGCACATCACTGACGGGCTGCTGCCGTTACAGCCAGCCATTACGGCAAACAACGGCAAAAGATTCATGGAATAAATACAGGTTTAAATAGACAAATTTCTGTACAGGTCAATTCACTTCCACACATCCCCCCCAGGTCATCGACTCCAAACTAGCAACGCAGATCTGAAGTAATAAATCACCCAAGCTTGGCAAGAATAACAGCCCAGAGCTCACAAATACAAAGAATGTATTTAATCTGTTTCTGTTGCTGTGGTGAGCAAACAGAGCGTGCCTGGAACATTAGGCAGCAAAGGTCTGGGCTCTTCTTATGCTAACGTATTACCCATAATTATTTCTAAAATAAAATGGAGACCAGTGGAGTCAGTCTAGGTACTCAACGTTCACTGCAGCCGAAGGACTCCCAGGAACCATTATTGTCTCAAAGTCTTGACAAATAGGGAATTAAAGTATAAAAAAAATCTGGTTCCAATTGTGACCATAACCACGTATGTCCTGAACCCATGGTTACACATAAGATCTCACAGGAGAAAAAGAATGGAAAAAACTTCTGGACACATCAAAAATCCACCTTTATTCTTCTCAGCCTGTGCAGAGGCTTTTGTGTTTGCAAGGGCCCTGGGCATCAAAGTTACACATCTGAAAGTCTTTACATCTGCTTCTTTTGCAACATGTCACTGGTACCACTGGTCCACGGTGCCTCTCATCCAACACCCTCAAAACACCTCTACAATTAATTAATCAAGCAAACTGTTTTACAAAGGTTAAATGAACTAATCCCTCACATACAAAGTTATATAGCTGAGCAGCGAACTTCAAACACCAACTCAGTGCAGAACACGTTACACATTTGTCTCAAACAGCCCATGCGCTCAGCTGTGCTGGCAGAGATCATGCGTTGAATATTTATGCACAAGAAATAGGGAAGGATGTTACCTTTTCCAAGAACATGTATGAAAATAAAGTGTGGGTAAATTTAATTAATAAATTATTCAGATATAATATTTTGATCAACTGCAACAGAAGGTTTGATTGCAGCAGAGATTTCATCGGTAACTTCCCTGGCCTTCCCAAGCCCGTTGCAGTTTGCTCTGAAAGCAAACCTCCACTACGTTGATTTGGAAGTGATCCTTTCTATAAGCACATTTACACCAGTTTAATCTGAAACTGTTTCTGTTCCGCCAACATGCTGGAGCAGTAATTACCAAGGAATAAAAAGGGCAATCCTGCATCGGTGTAAAGTAGAAAGGCAAAAGGTATTCAGAGAAAAAGCAAAAAATGGAATAAGTTAATGGCAAGTCAGGCTTTACAAATATGTTTCAAGGGCTCTTCTCTTACTTTCCATCTGCCATAAAGAGAAGAAAGAAACAATTTACGGTGAAATAAAAATGAGCAAAGGAAGAAAATAACATGTGTTTTAAACCCTTTTTTTTCCCGAAACCTTGATAGCATTTCTCTCCCACAGCACTCCATGTCTATCCGTAGGCTTGAGCCAGCGAGCGGATGCTGGATTACTTCAGTCTCATAGCATGAACTCGTACTCCTTGCTATTCTCAATCTGTCACATTCAACAATCACATGCGAAAATGACTCAGGCTGCCAGTTGTCTCCGTGTTGTGCTCGTTGAGCATTTGCCAGTTCCTCAGGAGTAGGCTTGATATTGAAAGCCACACTTTTGGAAATGTGATTTAGCCTGAGGCTGCTGCATTAGGGTCAAACATTTTGATTTTTGTCCTACAATTTTTTGTCCTTTATTTAATCTCGCAGCCCAGCAATTCTGGACACAAAGGGAAAAACAGCAGGTCAGACTGGTGGCTCGTTCGACCTGGCATTTCACCGCAACTGAAGGCATTTATTCAAAGTACTTAATATTTCAGAGGGAGTGGAAAAACCCTTAATGCACCACACCAATCACCAGCTGTAAGCGCTGGAAAAATTTTCTTCCTGTCACTGGCAGTGATCACCTGAGAAGCAGGCAATGATTTTCATCTTCTTCCGAGCAAAAGCTGTTTCATGGCACAGCCTTAGCCAGCATGGCTATAGGAACAGTCACCGCCCCTCGCCTTTGCAGCAGTGAATATCCTGCGTTCATGCAGCTCACTGAGGTCTCCCAGCACTTGGAAACAAACTTCTTCCAGTTTCATACTCTCAGCTCCAATGCCTGCCTTCAAAGACTTCAAAAAGAGATTACACCCCCAAGGATGCGTCCCGTAGCCTCTGCTGACTATAGGGGCAGTCTGCAGTGAGCAGCTCACAGACACGTACAATATAGGCCCATGCTTATTTAGGTGAATCCTACCCCAGGGTGTCCCAGAGCAACAGACCCAGCTCTGCAGGAGGGAAGTGATGTAACCTGTAGCTCCATGAGAAGCTGCCGAGTTTTAGTATTTCATTATTTTGGCTGTGTTGATGTTTGACCCAGTACTATGTTGTCCCCCCTCTCTGCAACCTAGTGTCCTAAGGAAAGTATTTTGTCAATTCAGATAATATAGAAAAGCCCACACTTAACTACTAGCTAGATTTATTCAGTCATTTTGTTTTTTTGTAACTACCAGTGGAAAAAAAAAAAAAAAAGAATATTAGCACCTATAATAGCCTTATAATTAAAGTGCACTTTATAAATTCAGTGGAAGATTTTTTTTCCTCACTAGACACTGTCCTTAGCCAAAACTCTTCAGACAAATAATGATCTCCTATACAAAACATTCAGCAAGGAGGACATTTAACATCTTGGAAATGTGTAACAGGTAGCAAAAGGAAGACTATGTATAAACTGCAATTGGAAATTGTATGAAGTCACTTACTTTTATATAAGTAAAATTTGGGCCTAAGGTTTGACGCAAGAAATAAGAAAATCAAAGAGACTGATTCTAAAACCTTCATGCAACCATTTTATTCTTATTCAAAGTAATTAAACTGAGTTACTAATTTACAAAAAGCAAACAATAAATCACTCATTCTGTCTCTGAAATATCAAAAGTAAGGTCATGGGAATGATAAACGAAGTTTGCAACGTCTTCTAAAAATGTAGCAAATGGACTTTATATTCAAGAAGCCTCCATAACTTCCCCCAACTACATAGATAGCTGTCTGAAAGCATACGGTTTGTGTAAAGACTGCATATACCATATGCACGTATCACTTCACTTGCCACTGAAACAGTTGTGTCATGGGTGGAATGTGGCAACTCTACCCACACACAGTAATGTGATACAACAGATGAAGATAGTGGAAAGCCGTGAAACTGCATGGAGAAATTTAAGTAGATTGAGTCCATCTCTACTTCAATGGGAATTAGATCAGGCCCCAAATGAGAATTTATGCATGACAGCTGGATTAACACATATATTTCCTGAAAGACAGTACCTTTATAAACTGAAGAGTTCCATAGTGTCACACTGGAGCATTAGTTCATTTTTTATTAAGAGAGAAACCATCATTTTGTAATTCATGGTAATTTCCTCCAGGACATAGGTCTCCTTAGTTATCTCTTTTGAGTCCTGATCCTACTTAATTTTCAAGGTATGAGAGTGCAGCAGGGACAGCTTAGTGTGTATTTGAGTTATAGTTCCCATATATTCTGGTTCATGAGCAGGAAACAGTGCAAGCATGAGAGACCCAATTAAGTTAAAAGTTCAGCAGTCTTCCATTTCAGTGAACTATCAGGCATCAAGTGATGATAGTACTATTGCATTTTCTTACACAAGAAAAACTGCACACCCTCTTTTTTTAAAACCATGCCCAAGCGGCAGTACCCTGCCTGTCTGATCCGTGGTGTTGAAATCCTGGCACTCCTGAAGGCTGGAGCTTCCTAGCAGTCGTACGAAACTAAATCAGACGTGCAGTGCCACGGCAGGGGGAAGCTTTACAATGCAGGAGCACAGATGGGATCAGCTTGCAAGTAAATATGTTTGTGTTGCTAGAGAAAAGCGTAGAAGGCAACATTGAATAAAGATGAAAAATAAGATGTTGACAGAAGAAGGGAAAAAACCCGCCAAAATGGGTACAAAGAGAAGAGGATATGGTAGAAAGGACCAAAAAGCTGGAGGGGTATTTTGAGCAGCTGGCTTTCCACTAATGAGAATCCTTCCATCTTACATCAATAATGCCATTATTTGGCATATAGCCTCTCAGTTTTGACTGCATAACTGGGCATTCAAGTATTTCATAGCAATTTTCACTATTCACTCACGTGCATAAAAGCTCTTGCCGTGAAAGGCAAAGCCTTGTGCTCCTTTTGCAGTGCTTTGAATGCACCCCGGAGCTCTGCCCGTGTAAGGAATGCATGCAGGTCATACCTTTTACTTTTGCTTTCATATCATTAACATAGTTTTAATATGAAAAGATGGTCCTCTTCTTGGACAAAGGTAACCAAGAGTTGGAGTGGTGATTCCAGAGACAAAAATTTGTAAGCATCAGCCTGTACCTAAAAAATGACAATGAGGAAAACAACATCATGGTTCGTAGTTCCAGCTTCCTAACAGTCTTCAGATTTTAATATTTGATTAGGACAAGTAAGAATTATGGTATCCTTAGATCTGTTACTTCACTACTACAGTATAGTACAAATGCACACACTAGAAAATATTAATGACTAAATGCTCCATAGACCTGCAAGCTTGAGGTAGAGAACAAGATGCAATACACATTTTAAACTGTTACAATCCTGATAACAGATCAAATATCTAAATAACTATAACGGTCATCTAAATATGGCATACAAGCATCGCAGGTGGTGGCAGAGTTAAGTAGTAGTATCCATAACTGGCAAAAAGGACTTAGAAATTCTTCTCTCACTATGGAAGTCTTCATACTAAATGCAAATATTTCTAGAAAGAAAGCTTTTGATCATGTTCAGCTTCTGTTTCAGTACTTAGACCATTTTTGTGTAACAATGCATATTAAAGTAATGCTAAGGCTGCAAAGCCCTTACCTACAAATTGTGCCATCCCAGGATTAAAATTCCTTAATTCAGCTCTGCTGTGGATATGCATAAGGGGAGTTTTCAATTATCTTTTTATGTACAAGTCTTCTGGAAACCACTGAACTCCATTCCATGCAGAAGAAAGCAGGAATATTAATTGCCTCAATGCTTTTTGTATGGGGCTTTCACTGTAGTTTTAATGCTCAATAAACATCAAAGATTTATGTTTACTATCCAACTGTGACAGAAGATGCTCTTACATTCACTCAGTAGATGGAGAACAGGCCATAAAACTTAAGGCTGAAATCATTAAGCATGCAATGATTTTAGATGTACAATATGAGTGCTCCAAGTCCTCATTTTCCAGAGTACCTGTCATTTTAGGAATATCCCATGTTCAGAGCAGTGATCCCACTGATCTCAATAGCCATGGAAGCTATCCTGCAGTTTAGATCCTTGTCTTTCTATCTGGATATATTGAAAATGTAGACCATAACTGAGCTCTGCCCTCCTATTCGGGATCTCTCCTCTCCTCCTCCCAGTTACTCCCTTCCCTCCTCCTCATCTCCCCTGCTTTGCCATAACTCTGCTCTCCTCCTCTGCTTCATTTCTTGCCTCCAGTTAACATTGGGTTTTTTCACATTTCCTGGGCACAGAAAGTGGGGGAGCGGAGAGCACTGAGCCTTGCCTTGTTCACCTCTTCTGTAACCCCAGACATGAGAGCTTTCACAAGCCGTGACAGCTCTGTAGCTGCTCTCTCTCAGGATGGGGTCATGCCTCTTCAGCTCACCCATCATGTATGAGCCATGCAGGACGAAGGATGTATCTGTATCTTTTACTACAAAGAATTTAGAAGTCAAACAAGCCTCTACTGTACAACCGTACATAGCTATTTCAAAAGAGTATAGCTTCACCAAATTTGGTGATTTAAACAAAGCAAAAAGACAAAGCCACAAAGACAACTCTCTGCCACAAGTTTCACATCCCTCTGTCAGTGCACGGAGGCAACAGGACCTCAGAAGAGCTGTAGGTGTTGGTAAGATGGACCAAGCAGCCCTCCCCGAGTCTTCCCAGGCACACACCCCAGCTCCTGCCTTGGGTACATGCCTGAAGAGGGGAGATGACAGGGGTGCTACGAGTTTTTAAACTACTCACAGCAAGTATTTCTGGCTCCGGGATAAGGTCAGAAATGTTGTAGGACATTCACCTTGTTTTTGTGGGACGTGGCTGTGTGTCACAAGGGAGATTTGGCTCAACTGGAGCCTTATTCCACAGCACAAAAAGGTATTTTTGTTCTGGGGTTAATGAATGAAAACTTACACTTGGAGTATAGTAAATTTAACATTGTGTTTTAAAAAGTGACTAATTTCTGCTCTAATCTGATCGTCTTTCACAGCAGTACTGTCCCAAACTCAGGACAATGGCACGCCATACGACATGGCAGCTCCTGAGATGTATGGAAACTGTCATGGCCAGGTAAAAGATTAATGGGAAGGAGTCTCTTTTGATTGACGAATCTGTGACCTTGAGCAACAACAAGAGCACTTGCACGAAGTGTATCTGCCATGCGAGACGGACAAAATGAAAGAGGCTCATATTACACTCTCAGATCTCATTAAGCACCCAGACCAGAAACACCGATACTGGCACCGGCCATCTGCTCCACTGTTTGCCTGGTTACAGGTCTGATAACACTTACAGGGAGCAGAAGTTAATCATATGTACAGATGAGCAACAGCACTTCTGCACAGGAAATTCAGTGGAGCATAACAGTTTCTAAAAAAACCCTCACATACCTGTTTTTACTTCATTCTGTTGTTTCAAACCACACAGGCAAGCTGGCGGTTCAAAAGGAAAATTGTTGACATAAAAGGCCGTAATTTTAGAGTCTTCAAATATTGCTGTTTTTTTATAAATAACCTGTAAAGTTATCGTAAAGTTATCATAAAGTTAATTAACTTGAAATCTGCAAAATTGCTGTGATCTCCTGTTAGTCTATATAATGAGCAATAATGCATAATTATTTTTTAATTGCTTTTAAATTATTTCCTCTAATGCTCTTTTTTGCTTATCTCAGTTACTTGAGAATTAATAGTATTTTCTGCCATTTGTCCTCCACTTGCAGCGACGAAGGCCCTCGCCAGTAGACCTTTCCAAGTCGACTGTAATATTACCCCAGCATCCATCCCTGAGGAATGAACTTTCCCTGCTAGCGTTTTTTTGAGAGACTTATGATCAGCTGAATTTTCTTTGCTGAGCAGCAATTCCTGGAAAATCCTGCAACATATTCAAAGACTTTCCTACTGCTTTTGGAGAACTAGCTCTGGGCAAAATGATATAGTCTATTGAGGCCATATCTGACCTAGAAAGTATTAACTGAAGAACGTGCGGGACAGCTGGTTATCGGAAAGAAAAGACATGCAGCGCAGGAGAATGACATGTAGAGCTACTCGAGTTAGTTCTGAATGACTGTCAGCTCTCCAGAGCCAGCCAAGACCGGGAAGCAGATACGGTGCTTCTGCCAGAGGCCGTGCTGCATGCCGTAACGGAGCTAGCTCAGATATCTCTAGCACAGGACTGTGCCATGCAGCGAGGAGATAGTTTATCATCCGAGAGCATTTCAGATACGTGATATGACAAGGCTGAACAGAAATCTGAAGTATAGAATGATTATTTCCAACAAAGCACCAAAGGGCTCAACCTTTCACCGGAGGACACTCTGCGGTCAGGTTTGGTACACAGCGTGCCAGGGTCATCTTTTTCAAAGCGCTGCTCTCCGTGGTTGATGGTGGGCGTTCCTCAGAAGCCACAGACAGGTACTAGCCTCCTTCAGATTACGTTACAAGAGAATGCCTTGTTGCACGACAGTGTGAGCGCCATTTATTTCCAGCTACATACCCAGTTATGCCTAAACAGATGAAGCTTCAATTCTTACTTAGCTTTCCCAGTTCAGAAACAGGGTTGTGTACCTGGGATAATGTCTTTTTCTTTACTATTCCTTTCGACATGGGGGTGCATACCAAGCGCACATTTCCTGCTGCATCACCAATGCTTGAACATCTTAACTCTTTGAAAATCAGAGGAAATCCCCCATTTGGAAGTCATTATTTACGATTTTGGCCAGTACTACACCACGGATGGCACTTGCCCACCATCACCTCACCTAGCATCTCTCATCTTCCTGCAAAGTCTTGTTGCACAGGGGCAGTAATAACAACACTTAACGAGAACGTCCTTCATTTTTCCAAATGTCTTGGTACGCATCCATTAATCGGTTCAAGGGAGAAGATGATGTGAGCCATAACCCGAGTTTCACAAAGGTGCTGATGGCAGTTCTGGTGGCCATTTCACAGTAAACACTGTTCGTGCAAATGTCACAGCAAAGGATCTGGCACACTATTTTGCTATTAAAGGCACAAACATACAAAAGGTGCCCTCTTTCCTAAAAAGCTTTCAGCACACCATCTGCATTTTGCCTGAGCACATCCACTGCAAGTTTTGAGTTCCCGATTCGGACTGTTGCAGGAGAATTTTAAGTTCTTTTTCAAGCAAGTGATTATTTTAGTTGGGCTTCCTGGACTCCTGCTAGACACCGTTTCCCTGTGATACACCTTTTACACTGGTTTCGTCTTTTACGGTACAGCTGACACGTTACTTTCACCCACTTTTCCACCTCCCCCTTCCCTCCTCGCCCGCGCCCCCCCCCGATTCCTACGGAGGTACCCCAAAACACCCCTCCAAACGCCGTCCCCCACCTTGTATCACCCCCACGGCCCCCCTACCCCTTCCCCAGCTCCACCGCAGTCCCCGCCCC
>JAVKLA010000042.1:15862656-15903214 GCA_034782735.1 Sagittarius serpentarius | reverse complement strand
GGGCGGGGGAGCACGGGGGTGGCGCTGGAGGAAGCGCTGGGCCCCGGGCGGTTGTTGCTGTGGGGACGCCCGGGGCGGGGGGGGCTCCGCGCCCCGGGGAAGCGGCTGGGAAATGTCTGGTATCCAAGCGGGGAGCGGCGGGGAAAGGGGGCTCCGCCGCCTCCCGGGAACTTGCCCGGCCACGCACCCCCGACCGGAGGCCAGTAAACACCCAGCCGGCGTGCGGGAGGGAGCCGGGCCGGGCGGCGCCTCCCAGGGAGCCCGGGTTTATTTGCATCGGGAAGGCAATTAAGAGAAATTAGTATAATGGCATCTGGAAGCCTGAAGTTTTTTGTTGTTGTTGTTGTTGTTGTTGTTGTTGCTGGGGGTTTTTTTCCTCACTGTGCAATTGAGTTTAAAATAATTAAACAAAGGCAGAGGGAAATGACATCAATCTGGTAATTGCCCGTCCACCCTCAGCGCACGGCTTCCCCGCGTCTCTCTCTCTCTCTCTCTCTCTCTCCCCGGAGGCCCACTGGCCTCACTGAGAGCACACCGAGGACCGGCAGCGCTGCCTGTCAGCGGAGCGCCTCTCCTGCTCCGGAAGGAGCTGCCGGCAGCCGCCCGCCCCGCCGGCAGCGGGAGCCGAGGCCTCGCTGGCGCCGGGGCCCGGAGCGGCCCTTGCTCGTTCCGGCGGAGGGAAACGGCGAGGCAGGAGCGGGGCGTGATTGCCAGCCCCGGGGGCCAATGGGAGAGCGCGGGAGGCGGGCTGCGCCCTGGCACGTGAGGCGGAGGGACAGGCGCATGCAGGGATAAACAGAGGGGAATTGGGGCGGGGGGGGAGGTGGCACCCGTGACAGTGGGGGTCAGAGGAACTGGCGTGGTCAGACGTCCGAACAGCAATTACTCTTTAATTGAGCTAATTGAGGGGGTGTGGGGGGGGATTTTTATTGCGTGTGTTCGACTCTGGGACAGGCGTGCAGGGAGTGAACGCCTGAACTGGTGCAGGACTCCTGCATCGGGTGCACCCTTCAGGCGGGGGGGGGTGGTAGCTCCTGGACTCCCTGATCTGCCGTCATGCTTACAGGACAGCTTTTCTCATTTAGAATTTTATAGAGAATTTTAAGCCTGGGATCAGACAAAGCTTTAGGAAAGTACGTATCTATGCACCTGCCTCTGTCTTGATATACATATGTATTGTGAACGTGTATTTTACCAGCAAATTTTGCACAAACATTGAAAATTAATATGAAACCTACTTTGCTTTGTGTAATACAAGAAGTATATTCAGAACACATGCAGTAAAACAGAGGTTTTGTTCTGGTGATTTGTTTGGGTTTTTTTTAAACACAGATATCTGTATTTCCACAAATGCATAGAAAACTGTATTACTGAAAATATAACTTCACAGACAGGTGTTTGCTTTGTAACTAGAGTTGCAGATTTCCTGTTTCTTCGTTTGATTTCTGGGGCTTGTTTTCTTAATGTAGATTTCACCATAATGGGTAACTAATTAAAAATTCAAGGGATTAAGAAATACCTGTGGTATTTGTCTGGCTTAAATACAAAGATATGCAAGTGTTGACTGGTAATTGTATTGTATCTCGCATTTTTTTTCATTCTAGAGCAGGTCTCGTAATTGGGAATTTATCAACATTTCCACTGGGGTAATTTTACAGGATTATCCGCCCTCTGTTCTTCCTGCTGGTTCATCTGGACTCTGTGGAGTTTGCTGCTAGCAATGAAGCCTTCTGTGGGGGTTTATTCATGCTATTACTGAAATGGAGCCCTTCGCATTTGGATTAACTCTTTGTTCACTTTTCACCTGAATCGCTTGGATCAGTCCATTTATAAAAAGGATACTACCATGCATCTCTTTTCTGTTTGCATTTTGAAGTTGAACTCTGAATACAGTCTTGATGTGTTCAGGCTGTTTACTTTGCTTGAATTTTAGAGGAAGAACTGAAATATAAAGATAGATGAGACTGTAATACTGCATGGGCAGGTAAAAACTTTTGACATTTTATATATGAAGACTTGAAAACATGTTACAAAGGGTCACAAATTGAATGAGCGTGGTACATTTCAAGGTAAAAATCATTAAGATCAGGCTGTACTAGATATTAGGAAGACAGTCTTCTAAGATGTGCAGCGTTTGTGATGGAAACCGCTGTCTTTAAAATGGGGTCGAATGCTCCCAGGACTAAGCAAACTAAAAAGTCTTTCCCAACAGGTGAACAAAAGCATCTATTTTTAAAAGCATGGCAGTGTAAATAAAAATGGTTCTGTTAATCTATCCCCAAAAAGCTAAGTATTTTTCTTTGTAGTGCAGTGTGTCTTATTGTTCGGATTACCACGGTGCCTAGGAGGCCGGGTGCTGAACCAGAATTTCTCCTTCCAGTTGTGCAGCACCTGCCACAACAGGCAGTCCCTGCTGCAGAGGCCCTGGTTCTGTTTGCTCACAGACTGTTGAGTTTTAAATTATTTTCTGGCTTTGTCATGTAATTTTGTCTTTACACATGTATATGTGCAGTCTGTACCATTACATCCCTGGCCCAAATGGCGCTGCATTAAGCGAAGATTATACACAGACGGTATCTTTATGAACGAAGATGCCTTTCAGTCTTCAGAGCTGAAAGAATATACGAGAATTGTCACTTACTGCCATAGGGGTTTTTTTGCTAGGAGAAATACATAGTATTCAAAGGTTACAGTTGTGTATGATGAGCTTGAAAAGACTACCACTGACCTTAAAACCCCACAAGAATAGTCTCAACAGACCCTACCTGTAGATTTTAGTTCTAGTTGCATGAGACAACGGTTGACGCTTGCCCTGTTGCGTACAACGTATCTGGGTTTTTTTAGTCCGTGTATTGAGATTTTACACTACTTTCGGTGTCAAAATACTTTACTGACATTACTGAGTCCGATCTAAATTTAGTTGTCTTCGTGGTGTAATTTTGAAAGCTTTATACATAAATTGCTCAAACTGAGTCACTGCAGGGTTTCATCTGTTTTGTATTCCTTTTTCAGTGTTGGTGCTTCACACTTGGAAGTGTGATTATTGTACAACATCCTGCAAGATTATTAACATTGTACTAAGTGACATAATTTATGTTCCTACATTGAAATTGGGTCGTAGAAGTCCGCACAACAAGGAAGCTTGGCCTAAGCTTGGGGACCTGCACTCACAGTTTCTACATTTAATGATTTCTGCAGTTGAAGTCTTGAAGAGTTTACAAATGCTTAGGCAGGTCCCATAGAAAAAGCTGTTTAAATGCTTAACGTGTACTTTTGAGCTACTAATTACACTTCCAAGATGGTGCTTATTTAAAAAAAAAAATTGGCAACCACTCAGTTTTTTTCTTTTGTAAGGCTGCAACATGAATCCTTTTGTTAATGCCTCAGAGAGCTTTTTTTTAAGTTAAGGAATCAAGGAGGGACTAGGAGCAGAAAATACATACGTGGTTGTTTACTTTAGATCTAAAATACTTGCTGTTAGTATTCCAATTTATGCTATAATGGAGCTCTGCAGAAAGAGGTGGGGGGGGTTTTTTTGGTTTTTTTTTGTTTATGACTGGAGAAGCTGTTAGGTATGTTATGCAGGCTGCCATATAGATGTTATGATCACAGCCTGGATATTTTGATGACTCTCCTGTATGTCTTAGTTTGTGTTCCTGATATGCAACCTTTATTCCGCAAGTGAAGCGGCTTCCTACCTTAAGACCGTCCTAAAGTTTCTATACCATTTTGTAATACCAGTATCTCCAAAGTCGTCTTCAGCTCTGAGCTTCCCCCTTTCCTTAGCAAGGCAGCAGTTTCAGCCTGAAGACTGGGGGTTTCTAGAACATGCTGAAGCAATCTGTGTGATAGTTTGTCATTAGGGTACAGCATCTTGCCATAGTTAGGAGACCATGAGTATACCATAATTTAGTATACTGCATATTACAAATAATCTGCGCAGCTTTACTGCATGAGCTATTTTGGAGTGTATTGATGAGTGAGGCGTGGATCCTGCAAGTTGATCTGACTTAAGTGGCGCTCCACAGAAGTATCTCTGCATAGATCAGTTTGCAGAGTCAGGGATCAGAAAAAAAACTTAAAGCGCTGGCTGCGCTTCAGAGACGGATCCTTTCATGTGCATTTTGGAACAAAAACCACATTGAACTGACACCTACAAAGACAGGAAGGCTTGAAACTGAACTAAAACACAACTAGGTTTGAGCGTGCACCATCTGATGTATATCACCTGTCAGAACAAGAGATGGCAGCGTAATGGCTGAATAGTAGAAAGTAGTAAGATGTTTTATGCCAAACTGACCATTAACACTTTTTAATATTCTTTCAAAGAAGTTTTAACAGTCATCCACTCAACAGAAGACAAAGATGGAGTTTAAGTACTGCCTTAATCACGATTCTTCTGTAAATGGAGTACTTTCAGGAACAAGAGTTTTTAGGAGCAAGTAATCTGTGTGAAGAATAATTAAAACTAGGAAGGAATCCTTGCTTTGCTGAGGAACATCATGAAGGACCCACCTCTGGATATTCGAGAACTGATCATACAGTAATTGTCAGTCGTGGCATAGATGCTTTCTGTATAGGGAGCAATGGGATTACCCCATAGTTTCTTTTGGTATACTATGCAGGACTTTTCTGCAGCAGCAGAACTTGGAAAGCTGCTACTTTGGTTGCTCATTAACTTGACATAATCTACGTCAGTACAGCTGCTGTTGGAGTTATGCTGAAAACCAACCAGTGACATGGCTGGAGTGGTGATACTTTTTTTTTTTTTTAAAGCCACCAACAATGAACCCCACTTTCTTAGCTGGCTATTGTTGGTGGTTTTCAGCATTGAAACAGCTGCATCAACACAACGGAGGGAGGTGATGAACGGGAACATGGGGACAGGAAAGAAATCTCAAGTTGGCTTTGCTGCGCAAGAGCGTGGTTGTGGAATGACATTCTCAGGCTTGTTGGTTTAATTTGAAGTAAAAACAATCTATGAATAGTCTGGTTGCTTCTATCAGGATGTGGCTAGATGGGTAGAGCATGAACTGCGTGAACGAGTTCTATAATATCCTGAACTTCAGTTAGTTTAGCAACTCTATATCTAGAAATTGTTTTTTAGGAAGGCAGATATTTTGGATTTAGATACTGACACCTCTTGTCAAGCTCTCGTTCAGATCTATAGCAGGAGTGCTGAAAATGAGCTCATGTCCAAACTGTATTTAAAATAGCTAGGTTATCTGTTACTCCTAAGGCTAAGAAAGAGAATAATGTTTTGTGCAGTGACTTCGTATTTTCACCCGCAAAACAACAGAAATGCAGTAAGTGTTCTGCAGACGCATAAAGAAGAATGTGGTAAGGAACATTGTGGTATACATGCCAATATTTAGAATAGCTTACTGAGTTGGTCCAAGATAAGAAATTGTGCAGTAGTTACTCTAAACAAGAATTAGTGTTCCATATATCATGAAGAATCATAACTAAATTGTCAAATATGATTGTCTGGACACAACCAGTGGAGTGAGAGTTGGGATTGTATTAACATTTTGGAGTGTAAAACCATTCTTCTTCGCTATCTGAAGACGTTCGTAGGTGAAGCTTTTAAGCCTTGGTCTTAACTGCCTATCTGCATTTTTAAAACTTGAAGCTGAACGTTTTACAACAGAACTCTTCCTGTTAAAGTTGATCTTTTAGGTTCCATCTTATTCGTACAGTACATAATTATGTAATGCAAGTAAATTCTTAAAGTAATTAGTGAACCTGACTGATCTTTTAATGTATTGTCATTTCAGAATACACTAAAATAGAAAATGCAAAAATCTGAATGTGTATAGTACTCATTAGCTAGCCAAAGTGTTTCTAGGGACACCAGTTAAAGGTCAGCCTTTATGTTGCAATTTGGTTTTGCATTAATGTTTGTTTTGTATACAGCAGCCTTTTACTATGGGCATAATTACATACAATTGCTGATAATTAAGAACTATTCTAATCATCTGCACTATGTCTATGCTACACTGAGAACATTTGGACAGAGTATTTCTGATCATTAGATGTTGTGCAGGCTAAGGGGTGGGAATTTGAGCTCTTTATAATGAGTCAGATAAAACAGATCTGTCTTGTAGGTCTGTCTAGAACATGAAGCAGTGACAGACCTCTGTGCTGAATTCTGCCTTTTGTTTTCTGACCATTTTAGAGTTTTCTTTTGAACCCAAACTGGTCTTTATAGCAACAGAACATGGAAGTGAAAATTGCTTCTTTGCACTAGAGAAACTATGGTAAATAAGTTTTTTCACACCTTCCGAGGTTTAGGGGGTTACATGTACACCATTAAAATACTGGGCTGCAGGTTGCTCATCTGATAGGAAATTGTGATTGCAAGTGGAGTGGAGGGGTGGCAGGTTGGGCAGGAGAGAAGCAGAGGTTTGGGAAATGGCAACCTCCCTACCCCTGCCACACACCTTGTAACCAGCCAGTTTGCATTTCTATAAACAAGTAGTAAAGAAGGACAAAGAAGCCTTAATTAAATTTGAAATACTTGCAGGTCAAAACTTAATAATATGGTCATCTTAAAAATATGAATTGACTGGGTTTTGGATTTAACAAAATTTAAAGCCTGATCTAGTCAGTGCTATATAGCTCTATAGTCTAATCAAGCCTTCCTGATTTGAAAACAGCAAATATATCCTTTGGCATTTATGGCCCAGCTGATCCAAACTGGGATGCTTTGCTTTTCTTAAGTTTCAGGAAGGTTGTGTCTCATTTCAGTCAGCTTCAGCTAGATGAAGGGGTTTGCAGAACTTTTACAGCTTTATACATTTTTTTAAAAGAGTATTAAAGCATTTGTCAACTTCTGAGTTTTCTGTAGTAGAACTTATATATGCAAAATCAAGTAACTCATCTGATTAGTCATACTCAGATATACTCACATGAACTAACGTGTATTGACTTAATCAGTATCTTGTATTTATTATTACATAGTTGTAATGCATGTTCACATCCCACTGCATTATCCAAATCTGAAAAAGAGGAAGGGTAACTTGTGGTTTTGTATTGGCAGTCATGTAAAATTCTAGTTTTAGAAGTCCTCAAAATATGATGAAGAAGCATTACTTCCCCGATGAAGCCATTAAATCTTAATATGCTAACAGCCACTGAAATGAGATCGTACCAAGTGAAAAAGCACTTGGAATGAATCAACTGACTATGTGTTGACTCAACAGCATTTTTATTTTTTTAATTCCAACATTAAGCTATAAATTGGGTTAAAGGGATCTTGACACTTTCCCACACATTATATTTTGAGTTTCTTGGGGGTGAGGAGTGTTTCAGGAGTCATTCTTGTGCTGCTGCAGTTCTGCCTGTGCACACAGCTGTTACATACCATCCCTCCCCACACTAGGTAAAAGGAAAATTTTAATTTACAGCATGTATTCTGAAAAATTCAGGTGTTACCCTTTAGCTAATTTCCCAATCAGATTTTTCCTAGTTCTTATTTTTTCAATACTATATACTTACTGTAAAAAAAAAAAAAAATTTGAACAGCCTTTTCTAAATAAAATGCCAAGAGTGTTTGCGCTGGTCAACAAATAATAGGTGTTTACAGAACAGACTTCATACTTATCTAGAAGTAGCATACTAGTGGGAAAAAAACAATAATCTCTGTTTTCTTGCAACACTGATGTTTTAGTTTTGTATATTTCAGAGCAATATTGTTCATTCCTACAAAGTAAAATGTAAGGTTGTATTTCAGTAGATAGGCAAGTCCTCAAATTTCTGTTTATTCAGCATCAAAATATTTGTAATTTTAGTTCTAATATGCTTTAGTATGGATTCCTCTAATTTGAGGAAGCTTTAATTCTTTCAAATTTTTTTCTTTTAGGTGGTGGCTTACACCTGCATTTCTCAAATTTGGTTTATCTACTTGCGCAGCTGTGTATTGCAGCAAAATATAACCAGAAGCTATATTTCATAGCAGGAGGCGAGCATTCTTCCATTACATGGTGCATACCTGCTAGTAGTTGGGAAATCCAAAACTGTAGGTATATGTTAAGATTTATTTTTAAAAAACCCAAAGTTTTGATTTAGTGTGTTCTGAATAAAACATTGATAGAAGTAGGACTGACATGAAATTTAGAAGGCTTTGTAGGAGCAGTATCAGGCATACAGAAAAAACATTTAATTCTCTAGTTTAAGTTTTATGTCTCGGGGGGGGGGGGGGCAGAGTGGTCCCAGATAATTTTAAATAATTGTTTAGCTGAAGTACATTAAATTTACTTCGCATGACACTTGAGGTTTAGCTGGGATGTGTTGGGTGCTTGCTTGCTTCCTTTCCTCATCAGGGTGTCTTGCCTATGAATATTTTTTCCATCGTTTTTCACTAGTACAATCACTATATAGTTTGTTGCCCATGCATGGTATAGACTGAGGATAAATACAGTCATTGACTCAACTCATCAGTACAAGTGTTCAAATTCTGTAGGGACTGACCTTTGTCACAAGGCTGTTCAAGCTTCTTTTGCTTTTCTGTGAGGAGATGACAGATGTTGCACCTTGTCGACCCAGCCCACTCTTGATGCAGGGTTGCTGCTTCATTTGCCTGTACTTTAAACTGAAACGTAATTAAGTTCCTGTAGAAATTCATAACTTGCTGAGTAAAGTGCCACCATTGACAGGCAGGTGAAAGCAGTAAGCTTGATTCATTTTGAAAAAGCACTGGTTTAAAGAATGGGTAGTGAGTCTTTGAGTGGAAATGAGCAAATCTTAAGTTTTATGGTAAAAACTGAAATACAATACTATGAAATTACCTTAATTTTTTCCCAAAGCAGTTATCTTTTAGATGTATTTCTCCCTTTGAAGAGGGTCCCTGTTTGGAGTTCAAAGCAGTAATTTCTGTTCATTCTAATAAAGCCTAACAGTGGAGATTAATCCTTTAAATACATGTTAACATTTCTGATTAGCCTATACATTGCTAGAACTGCTACAGCTTTAAGTTATGAAAAAGCAGTGTACTTTGACTTCAGTTAGGATTTCAGACTTTGTTCAGCGTTACTATTTAACCAGTACATGGAGGAGGGTAGTTGGAAGCAAGATTTTTGCTTGTTGCTGTGCAAGAACAGATTTGGGGTAGGTGTGGCCACAGGGACAATTATGTTGTTGTCCTGATTTCAGTCCCCTAAACAGCTGTGCTGCAAATCCACACGTACATTACTGCTATACAGGAATAATAATACAGGCAGCTAGGCTCACTCAAATACTTTTTTTCTTCCTCCCCCTTAGCGTTTGGCCAGTTTGATTCTCTTTACCAGCTCCTTTTGTTATCAGAGAAAAGTCAGTGCTGATGAAAGAATGAAGTGGAAATACACCGTCCTGGGGAGGAAGGAACTGCAGCAGGACCAGCTTAGTTCTGCTGCATGCGTTGTAAAACCACAGTGCAAGTGGCTGGGGTGGGGGGCGAGGAGGATCCTAAATTAACTTTGAATTCAAGACATATCAGTCAATTTAGGAAACACATTTGTGGGGAAAGTCGCTGGAACCCATTTTGAAGTGCAACTTTGGATTGCATGGAAAAGAGGTTAAAGTCACAAGGTTGTAAGTGAATGGTCTCGGATGAGTTTCTCGTATTAGGGTTTGGAGAAAAGAAAGAAAAAAAATTGTTATATGTGTTATCATTTTCTTACAAAATCTTTGAGCAACTTAATGGTTTATAATTAATAGGAAGTACTGCAGATTGCTTTCTATCCTGCTACTTATCAGCAGAGCAAAAGTAATTTATTTGGCAAGTAATACCGTACTGCATCAATAAGTGGAAAATATGCTTCAATTATTTTGTTACTTCTAACTTTGTTAGATCTAGATTTGTATAGTTTATTTACAGTTTTTAAAGTAGCAAGAAGTTGGAGTAATTCTGCACTTGCTCAGGTGTAGTGCTACTTTGTTTACTTCCCTCTCCTGGCTATCTCCTGATCTACATCAGTTTTAGTGATAAGTAGTATCAAGTAAGGGAGGGGGAAGTCAAAAGAAGTAATCAACATGTGTCAGGAAGTTTCAGAAGCAGAGTTGTAATGCTTCAGCATAGTGATCTTGAGGTATTTCTAAAGGTACTCGCCTATTTTTGTAAATGGGAGTTGTAGATGCTGCTTAGTAAGTATTGAAATAGTTATTTCAGAATAATTGATTAGATCAGATAAAGTTGTGTCTGAACACTAACCCATGCTGCTCTCTCTTGTTAATTGTTTTCTACAGAGTTTTAGAATTCAAGGCTTCTTTACCTAATTTAAATTTTGATATGGAAGAAACTAATGTTTCTAGGCAACTTTTTGGGGCAAACGTGATATCCTGATTTATAGTAAAGCTAAACCTACAAAGGGTTGATGGTACTTGGCCTAAAGAAGTTGTATAATATATTTAGTTTTGACATAGAGTTAGTTTATCTGTGGTATTATAGAAAGCATTTAAGGAAATGAAGAACTGCTGTAGTATTTCCTGTTTTTTAAGAAAAAAACACCTTACTACTTTGTCTCAAAAAAACCTGCTCACCTGCCTCTGTTGATTAAATCTCTCTCCCCACCATCTTCCACTTTCATAAAAATGGCAGAAGGGAAGGACAGGAAAAGTCACCATCTTTCCTCTCCTGTCACTCAAAGCAGTTTCCCCAGACTATCTTTTCTCCATTTTAGAGGCATTATTTTTTGGTAGTTTACATAGTCATCTGGAGCATTAACTCCTGGACCTCATAGTCCAGTTTCCGCTTCACACACACCTATAGCCTAGGAGACTTACCGTTTCAAAAGTCTTGTCAAGTGACGGTCTGAGCTCTTTTCATTCTTCTACAGCTAGCAGTGTAGCTAAAACAGCTTGGCCTTCAGGCAACTCCTTCTCTTCTAGGCCACCAACTCCTCCTGACACCATACTCTTAACGGCACTGGTGCGGCGGCTGTGAACGCTCCTCGGGAGCGGAGCAGCAGCTGGTCCCTAGCATAGCACACCCACTCGCACGGCTGCTGGTAATCACACGGTGTCTTGTCCGGGAGAGTTCTCTGAAACAACGCCTAGCCTGGCTGTTCATCACCTGATTGCACTCATTGCTTTAATCGGGAGAGACAGGCAGCAATTGGTACAGGTGCACCTCAACCTGTGAACGTTTGGCTTGGTCTCTAGTGGTCTGTTCCTGAGTGAAGCCAGAGCCAGTGCTCCATCACCCCCCTGCTGTGTTAGCCAACTTTGTCAGCTCTTCTTCTAACAGGTTGCCTTCCTTTGACTTTACAGTCTTCAGGTTTTTTTCTTCGTCTCTTTCTGATCCTCAGCATCCTTGCCCTGCACCTTTCCCTGAAGGGTCTTATCTGCCCCTGCTCTCCCTTGCCCTGTCCTACTGCTGTTCTCTCGGTACCCGCTGTGCAAACGAGGGCTTAAAACTGCGTCAGCAGCGAAGACTGGGGACTGGATTCCCTTTGTCAGACCCTTTGCACTGATGACCTCATGGGCCTCGTCTAGCTCAGTTTCTTTGGGGTAAGGGGTGTTAATTCTGTGCTGGGACCAAGTGACCTGGGGTGGAAATGGGCAGCCACGCTCCTCTTGAACTCTTGAGCTCTTTGTTTTTACGACTATTTAAATAATCATTTTAATAACCTGGTACAAGATAGTAAACAACTTCATTTGCTTTCAAACATATTTAAATGTCCTGTTCATTAAATTTGTATAGTCTGGGGTGTGTTCTGGGCATCCCTGTCTTACCTCTGTCGAGATTTTCTGCTTTATGAGCTAACTTGCTGTATGTGATAACAGCCTAATGTTCAGTGGTGCTTTCCCACCATCTGTGTTGGTGCAACTGAAAATTGCAGGTGGTGTAAGCTCTTTTGAAAATGGTCGTCATGATAGTTTAAAGCTGCAGTTGTCAATGGCTCCAAGGCTGCTCGACAGCATTTTATGGGTCTTACTAAAAATTGCTTTAGTCTGACAAAACTGTATCACTTAATCTCATGTTTACCTCAGCTTTTACGTTTAACTGTGGCAGCTCAGCAGGCTCTAAATTTGGATTTGGGGGGGTGGAGAAAGCAGGGGAGACAGCAATTTGTAAAAGAGACCGATTTTCTTAAACTACTCTGTGCTGTGAAGTTTTGAAGTGCAATTCAAGGTATTGCGCTTGGGTTTTATGTCCTGTGAAATATGACCCAAATTTAGCCTTGCTGTCAGATCCTGAGAAATCTTGAGCTCTACATGATGGATAAAGATGCGCTGATACTCGGTGTGACAGTATCCTTGGTGTTCTGGAGTGCCGATGTCAGTGATGCTGTTGGTCATCAGCAGCTCCTTTAGCCAGGAAGCTCTCAAGCGTTTGCTGCTTTTTTTGCTCCTGGTAATCCTAAACAGCAGGGAGTTGTCCACTGTGAAATACAGCAGTGAGAAAGGGAAAACCATCAAGAGCAGGAACTTTAATGAGAGGGAGGGTAGTGCCATGGGTGGACCGGGAGCATGGGGTCACCAGGATCCAGTGTTAAAACCTCAAATTCTTAAATCTCTAATTGTTTTAGCACACATTAACAAAACCCACTGGAAAAGTATGTCATCCTCTTCTGGTAGTGAGGAGCGACATGCTGCTGGTACCAGCAAGGCTGTTAATTAGTGCATGTGATTGAGTGTGCTCTGGGGAACGTTCGTGTTTCTGTACTGAATGAGATATGTCTCTAGTATACCTGATTTGTTTCTTGAAAAATTGGAACATATTTATTAATTCAGGGAGCTGCAGGAAGAGAAAGCATCAAATGACCGAGGAAGGTAAATGTTTCCTTACAAACAGGAGCATTCCTATGTGGCATTGGTCTTTGTGAATTATGTATAATTATATATAGCAATTTCAGAAGAGATGCTAGATACATTACTTTACCATATGTTATTGCACTAGTTGCATAGTTATTGCAGGGAGAAGTTACGCTTTTACCTTTCTGGTGGTTATAATCCAGTCTTATCTCCTTTAATTAGCTTAGTTTGAAGAAGAAAGTGTTACACTTGGTGATTCCAGTACCCTGGGTACTCAAGTGTCTTCATTCTTTAAGGAGCTCCACCCAGCTGCTATTTATAATCTCATCCTTTTACCCACAATTCACTTTTTAAAGGGGAATTTCTTTTCACTGCAGAAATGTGGTTTTGACCAGTAGTGGGAGTGGGAAAGGGAAGGAGGAGTGTGAATTAGTAAAAGAGCTGTTGTATTAAAGTAAGCATGTGGTGCCTAAAAGCTTTATTTTAATTAAGATGCATAATTAAATGAAAGTTTGGAGGGGTGGGGGTGGGGTGTCTGGTGTTGTTTTTTTTTAACAAGTGGAGTAAACATTTTCCAGTAAATTCAATAAACAGATAATAAGTCTGGTTGATAGTCTTAATTTACTAACAGTTATTCCTTGTTTATTCCCTCTATAATTACAACACTTTTGTGATGTATTCACTGTGTCCAGGGATAAGAAAAAAACTAGAAAGCCATAAAAGATATGGTAGGTAGGTGTGCTGATGATTTTGACCAGTATAGCTGCTTCCTTATTGAGTGTTTTTGGGTAGTGCTATAATATTGCTGTAATGTATTTTGCTTAATAATTGCATAATACTGCTTGTAAAGTGTTTGTAAATGTGATTTGAGCCAGCATTGTTTAATTTCTCTATTTCATATAAATAATTTTATAGCTTGTTGCTTGTGCCTTCCTGTATGTATTTGGAAGTGGCAGCTTAAGATAGTGAAATCTTTGCCATAAAAGCTCTTAGATATATGTAGGGCAATGCAAAGGCATTACTCTTACTTCTGATAAATGTGATTTCTCTTGGAAGTCCTATGTAACTTGAAAACGTGGAGCTAATTTGTAAATTAATATAGTATTTAATTATTTATTTAAAATCTCTGTAAGCTGGTTTTCCTCTTAAACTGACTTAAAACCCAGATGTATTTCTCCTGGGAGAGAGGAGAGCTAGCTCATGGTACAGGGAGGGTTATGGTGCAGGGCTTTATTCTGGACCCAGGAATGCCTTTTTTTTTTTTTTTTTTTTTTCTTTTTCTTCCCCTCCTCTTTGCAGTGAAACAGTACAAGTATGTTGATGTACAGGAAAGGTGGAAGGAGGGGTTTCTTTAGAGAGGAATTTTTGCTACTTCTCTCTCATGGTCCATGATTTGGTGTGGTGAAAAGAGATAAGAAATTAAAAAATGTTTCCTGTAAAGTTATCAGGAATAACATGAAAGAGGGTGAGAGAAATGGAGTTAAATTTCAGTGTTAAACACCTGACTGAAGAAAGTGATAGAAATGTCTACCTCGGGTAGAATATTTTCAGGTTGAAAAGAGTAGGATAAGGGTTGGATTAAAAGCTATCATTCTGCAGACTTAAAGAATTGAGAATCTTTTTGAAACCTTAATTCTCTTCTTGGATGCTGAATTGTGTGAAAAGCTGAGAATTGCAGTAAACCTGAACTGATAGATAGTCAAGGTTATTAGCAAATGTTTTCTGTATAGTTTGTGTGAGGGAGAATCCAGTGATGGTGGTGATCACTTTTTGAAGTTTCATTGTTGAGTAGCCAAAAGCCTGCAGTAGTATGGGTTGATTTCAAAGGACACAGTGACATGCCCATGAAAGGTGGCAGGACACAGTGTTTGTGTTGGCTTACAGGTTTTGTAAATTATTGGGTGTGGGGGTTAGGCTGTCGTCTGTCATTCTAGGAGCATCAGGCATCTGTGTTCTTCTATTTTATAGCAGTCTGTCCCGCTCAGTGAAGTTTGTAGATGGGCACGGCTTATCTTTATCTGAAGTTTTGAAAAGTATTTGGAGCGAACGTCCAGTACAAAATTTAAGTGAAACGGAAATCACCTTTTAAAATTCTCATTATGTAATATCTTAATTAGTTGTCTTTTTGTCTCAACAGGAATGCCCAAGGAAAAGTACGATCCACCTGATCCACGGAGGATGTACACAATTATGTCCTCAGAGGAAGCAGCCAACGGAAAGAAATCACACTGGGCAGAGTTGGAAATAAGTGGTAAGAAACTGAGGAATGGACCTGAGTTATGAACTCATTGCAAGTTAAGAGTAGCCTGTGTAGCCCAGGCTTGGACAAGAAGTCTGGAATGGAGTTACCTACCTTGAAGCGAGACAGCACACTGACATTAGCAGCTGCCAGCCTCTGGGTGTGTTGAGGGAAGAGGCTGGGTTGGGATAACGTAGGGAGCTGTAGGAGAGGTAAGCTGAGGCAGGTGGGGAATCCTAACGTAGGAAAGTTGGGAAGATGGGGATATGGATGTGAGCTCTTTGTGTTTTAAGAAGATGGGGTGGGTGAGAGCGTGGATTTAAGATCTAATTTGTCAAAGAGAAGAGGGTGAAGTTGGGGTTGATACATAGAGATATGCTGTTACTTTAAGTAATGTAACAACAATGCTGTATTAGTCCATGACAGTGTAGTTTCTATTGAAGCAGAAGTTTTCAGTTTAAAAGCGGTTGTAAATCTTTACTCTGTTCTTGAGATTAAAAAAAAAAAAATAAAGAAAACCTCCAAGAACTGTGCTAGCTTTCAGATACTGTTTGACACTTGAATTTTTTCTTCAAAATAGGATAATGATCGGAATTCATAAACGTGAATTCCAATTTGTGTGGGACACCAGACTCTCTTGATTTGTAGAGTAAATTCTGATTTTTTCTATATAAAGTGTGTTTACAAGGAAATTCAAGCAAATATTTTAAGAATTTAAAAATTATTTTGTGATATAAAATTAGGCTAAAATTTTGCTTAAATATGGAGGTTCTTTAAGAGACTGCAAAAATTGCCGTATGGTATTTCTAAATGACTGTCCAGTAGAGAAATTGATCGAAGGAGGAATACAAATAGAGTTCTCTGAATTGTGAAGAGTCTTTTCGTGCAGATCATTGAATCTGTGTCTTGCTTCAAGTGCCATGTGTCTTAACATGTGAATAGCATTCTTTATTTGAAGGTTACAGATGCAGAAACCTATCTAAATGCTGCTTCAGGAATCAGCATTGTATATCAGCATTAGGCTTGGATATCCACTTGGACATCTACTGCCTCTGTATAGGAAAATGCATTAAGTGATGGCTCTTTCCTTTCATGCCTGGTAATCTCACTATAGACTGATTCCAGCCGAGAGATGCAGGTAGTGAAGAGGATGGATCAGTGATGTTGACTGGAAATCCTTTCAGCTACAAGGGTTTCTTTGATCACAGTCACCTGTTTGCATTGGTGGGGGGGAAGAGGTTTTAATTCAATTTAAATAATGCAGAGAACAATTGATTGCATTTAAAACGTTTCAAAAGATTTCTCAATGAGCATTACAGTAGCATGAATCCTTTAAGAACTGTATGCATTTGCCTTGCAAAATAAAACGTGGCAATGTTTTTGTTTTGTTAATGTTCACACTGTTCCTTGCAAAATACTTGGTCATCTAATACAGAAAGCTACAAATGTTTTAAGTGCTCTTGTTTAAATCACTGAGCTTTATCACTGCAGGCTTTTTTATGCCACTCACTTTCTTATAGCTCCCTGGAAATGATACCTGTATTAAACCTTTTGTTACCAGGGCCTGAGTCCCAGATACATGTGTATCAGTGTAGCTTTCCCCAGGCACTAAATATGACTTATTTTATTTTGAAGAAAATCATTTAACGAAAGGAATTATAAAGTGTGTATGTTGGTGTAATATTAACCAGACCGTTCTTAATATTGGTCAGTCATGGTGGGGTTTTTAAAGGCTGTTGCAAGTAACTTTTTGCCTTGGACAAACTGGCGTTGGTACTCTTCTTGTAATGTTTTTGGTACAGTGAGATGACTTCTGTAAATGAAAAAGGATCCACTCCTGGGGGGAGTGGAAATCTTGGAGAGAAGAAATGTTTTGAGACCTTCTGATGATATCTCACATTCCTTGCATGCAGCAATGTAAAAATCTTGATTCTGTCACACAAATTCATGTTTCCACCTCTCAGTTTATACAAAAATCATACCGTTTTTTTAAATATCTGGCAATAGTTTATGCAGCTTTTAGTTGAATGCCAGATGGAAATCCATGTTCTCAACTAAGCATCTTAGTCATCCTAAATATAGTGCTTCTATCTGTTCTTGGCTGGATTAATGCCATAGAATAAAGATTTCTGGTTTGAAAGATGTTGCTCAGGAATAAGGGGCAAACTGAAGAAGCATCTTTCATCTCAAATATAAACTATAAATTAAAAAAAATCTGTTTCTTACACCGCTGTTAATTATTGAATTCATGGTCAATTAGTAAATATGTTGTTTTGTATGGAACTTAAGAAGAATGTTTAAACCTTAAGTATGGATTAGAAAAAAACAATCTAAGCATCCCTGGCAACACCTTACATTCTTTTATACATTGCTGAATTTTTTTGAATCAGTGATTAATGGAATTTTCATTGAATAAAATAATAATAAAAAACACAACAAAACCCAAACAAAACTCGCCCTAAGTCCCCCTACCCCCCGCTCGGTACATACTTACAAAATGTGTAATTATTGCTAAACCTACATATTTTAAATGTTCTATTTTCTTTTGTACCTTCCTTCTACAGGGAAAGTGAGAAGCTTAAGTTCATCATTGTGGACACTGACCCATTTGACAGCTTTGCATCTCAGTGACAATTCCTTATCCCGTATTCCTTCAGACATTGCCAAGCTTCACAATCTGGTATATCTGGACCTGTCCTCTAATAAAATTCGCAGTTTACCAGCAGAGCTCGGAAACATGGTGTCACTCAGGTATGTAAATTTTAATAGGCGTTAAAATTGTTCTCTTACTATCTTTGTAGCAACAGTTTAAATTTCAGCATAATTTTTATGTTCTAGTAAATCAAAAGCATAAATAAATTCCCCCTTCCTCACTTCTTTTTATCTGTCTCCCTGAATACTTGGTATGGTCTGTGCAGCTATAGCAATGCTGCCTTTTCTGTGATCTCCTGTTCTGATGTATGACAGTACAGAGTGAGCTTCAGAAGTGCTCAGTTTGATGGCAGTCACCCATTTTAGACTTTTCCAAGTCAGGTTCCCTCTCTTATGCATCTCTTTCCAGGCTCTTTTACAAATCTTTATGTGGCATTTTTCTCTAAGAAATCCTGATGCACAAAAAAAATTGCTTTCAACTCATAGTAAGGTAGGAAAAAGGTCAGATTAAACATTCATAATCATGTCAACTACAGTTTTTTCTTCTTTATTCATCTTTAGTAATTATTCTTAAGAATAGTTTTTACTCTGTTTATTTTATAACAACTGCAACTTGTCTAATGTCATCTCCTTCTGATCTTTGCTATCGTGTAGCTTCGTTCCTGTGCAAAGGCGGCGGGGGGGAATGCTATAAACACACCTTTTTTCCCCCTCAATTTTACAGTGTCAAGATGTGCAAAGTTTGCCTGGAATGATACCTCCCTTTGGAAGCAAAACATGAATAGTGATGCCTATTTAGATTATAATTAAGGCTGCAGAATTTCATTTTGTAAAAACACAGTTATGTAAATTTATAAATGATTTATATAAGAGTAGATATTTACAGGGAACATTCTTTTGCCCTTAACCCAAAGGAAGAGCCTTATCTTAAGTTTTTTGGACAGTTACCAGTAACTGCATTCGTTGCTTTTAATTTTGAACACATTTATGGACAGCTTTCTCAAATCCAGAAAACACCAAATCTAAAAGTAACGAGAATGTTATTAGAAGTAAAGAAGACAATAGAGAAATGGACTGCTGGCACAGTTGTAACGAAACTGGAAGCAGAGCAAGTTTGCACATAGAAATATCAGTCATTGCATTTACTTCTACTTTTAGAGAAGTCCACTCTGTTGGGGAGGATTAAACTAGCTGATTAAATTGGTAACAAAAGCTCAAATTCCAAAGCAGTTAAAGTCTCAACCTTGGAGGCTGAGCAAAGGGACCTTGCTTTTTAGAGCATAATTGGCAGCTGTTTTGTAGTGTGTGGTATAGTTGCCTTCAGCTGTGAAGTAGTCTGTTCTAAAGAAAGGTTTGCATTACTATTTCAGCTAAAAGCAGTTACTAGTAACAGGTTTCTTCCCTCCTTTATCCACTCCTCAGGTATTGTGAGCTAGCAATCCTAACTTTACTGGAATATTCTCAAATTCGTCTTTCTACTTCATTAGCATCCTTTTATTTTCATCAGTCTTCTTCCTTTTAAAATATTGTTGTAAATGTAATACTCAAGAGATGGAGTTAGCTTAGCAGTGTATAGTCATCAGTAGTGTCAAAAGATCTTATGCCTTCTTCCCAACGCTCTTCCTAGTTTATTCTGGCTGATTCTATGAAGCTTCAACTCTTCCAAGTCCTAAGTCTCTTCTGAGTAGAGAAGGCTAAATCTTGTGAATGTGAAATGTGTAGCTAAGGTCTAGGATCACAGTGGGTTTCTATTTATGACCTAAACATAACACTTGAATCCAGATCTCTAGATGCGAAAAGCTAGTGCGTTAATCCACTGTGCTTGCTCTGTCCTCAGTAATTGCAGCTGATCCGTGATTTCTTTTCACTGGGGTGAAAGTGAAGAAAAACCCATAAGCGCATCCTATGGGATGGTGCTCTGCAGTATCTGGGAAGTTGTTCAAACAAATGGTAATTCAACACTGGGCATTGCTGATAATCTTGAGCCACAGAAATCATTTGTGCTCTCAAACTTGAGAACTGATAACAGGTCTTCCATCTCCCACATCTGGAGCTCTGGGTTTGGTCTGTACAGCAAAGCTCGCCTAAGGCTCCTTGCATCTCCCTTTTTACTGCAGGTACTTGAAGAAAGAGGTATCAAAGCAGTAAGATTTCTGATCTTTGTGGAAAGAGGAGAAAAAATAAACACTGTAACATGTTACCTTGGAAAGCTCAGCTGTAAAACAGATTCTCTTGACATGCTTGAAAGAACTAGTGGGATTTGCTGTGATCCCCTTTGCTGTGTAGAGGGCGGGTTCCGCGGAGGCAAGGATCATTAGAGAAAATAATTCTTTCATCCAAGAGAGAAAGTGTAGTGATGCCTACTACTGTGCCATTCTTTCAGCTTGGTGTTTTTCCTCTAGAAGAATTTAGTATATATATTTTTTTTAATTCATACATAACTTTTTTTAGACTTCAGCAGTGCTTTGAAAAACTCTTAGAGGAAAAAGTAGCTTCCTAAAGAATAAACCAGTAGCTTTATAAAGTCATATAGAATATCATCCTTTAAAAATAATAGCAGTTTAATCTCAGATGTCTATGGAAGAGCTGAGAACTAGTGGAGATGTTGATTTTATTATTTTTTTTTTTTTTAACACCCCCATCCTCTTTTCTACCTGCTATGTGTCCTATTCATAATTAGAAACCTTAGAATGACACAGTGGGCTCCTGAGTTTCTCTCTAAAATACGTGCTTTTGTCTGTGGGATTTTATATTGAAATTTTTTTTTTCCCTTTTTAGTTGCCCCAAAATACTTTTCAAGTCTCCAGGCACCAAGCTGTAAACAGTTTAAAGTAGCAACTTTATGTTGAATATGGTGAGGAAAGTCTTCACTGCTTATATGGGGCTGCGTTTAAGAAAGTGAAAAGCTCCTAACAAGTCCATTTTCTCTGCCCAGTTTGTTGGGATATCGGGATTCAGGACATGAATTCTGTTTCTGTCTGCATATTGGTTTTATAAGTCAAAAAGCACGTATTTTGTCTTAATGCTGAAATAATGAAAAAAAAAAAAAAAAAACCCCAACAAAATTACTATTGAAAATGACTGTTGCGTGGTAGTATCACAGCTCTAATCATACTGCAGTGATCCTGGATTTTTCGCTATTTGTTTTCTGGGATATAATTTCCCTTTATTTCCCCTTTAATCATAGCCTCGCTATTTCGTGGTCTGGTTTATCAGAGCTGTTACTGCTTCATCACTTGTAGTTATTAAAAGTGTTTAATTATTGCTAATGTTTACAAAATTTCTGACTTTTTAAGATGCACTTGCCAAACGGCTACTTTCCTCTGTACCTCAACATAATGTGTATTTTGTCTGTATGTGTGTGTTTGAGTACAGCAGGATTTCCCTAACTATTGCTGTTTAGTCTTTGAGTGTTTCAGTATTGTGGCTTGCTAGTATATTGTTTGTCTTTTAGTTAAACTTCTTGTACTGTACTGCTGAAGACAAATGTTGGTCTGTTTTCAGCCCTATATGATTCTTGCTCTGTCTACAGGGAACTACATTTAAATAACAACCTGTTACGAGTTTTACCTTTTGAGCTGGGAAAACTGTTCCAGTTACAGACTTTGGGTCTGAAAGGTATTATTACTTTTTCTTGGTATCCATGCTTATTTAATGGTATGGCTTCTGAGATGTAATGGCTGTTGACTGCTAGTTCATAAAACGTTACAGAACAGCAATCCCAGATGTAGCTACTTACCCCGCATTTATAAATATTGTTATTTAGGGATTATTTAAAAAAAAGAAAAAGAACGAGTTTGGTGAAGCACTCCTCATACAAAGAGGTTGGCTTCTCTTCCTGCAGAGTGAGTGGAAGCTTTCTGTTGGTTGCATAGGGGTTGAACACAGTGCTGCTTTAACTAAGAAACAGTTTGCAGGTAACTGTAGGTATTCAACCCCAACCAAAAAGGGAACATGCTTTGTACTGCTGTAGGGTACTGTGCTGTTTATGCAAGGAGAAATTGCAATCTTTTTCCAATTTCTTTTTTTTCGTCTGAACTGTATGGATTCTAGCTGTAAAATTGCTGACCTTGGGGGAACCTGTATCACAAAATCAGGAGCACTGAGTGATTCAGTGCCTCTAAACACTAAGTCTCAAAAGTCTGGTTTTCTCCCCCTTAAAACTGGATAATTGCAATGTGTGTTGTCCGTGAAAACTTCCACAATCCGCTTACGCATTTGGCAGATGGTAGACTCTCTACTCGGATTTGACTGGCAAATAAACGGATGGTGGATGTTTCACTCGTGTCAAGCAAAGGGAGCAGAGGTGGCTTCTGTGTTTGGCCTCATCAGCTCTGCCTGCGTGCTGTACCACGCCAATTCTTCACTACTCTTAGGTCCAATGACCACCGCCCTTGGGGCTGTCTAGCAGCAGAGAGACGGCAGAGGGAATGTCGTTAACTTCACTAGAGCTATTCACACATCTAGTGTTTTGTGGGATTGAAGACCTGAGATCTGAAACCTCTAAGCAGTTCATAGTAGATGCAGTATCTTTTCTTGGAGACGTCAGCTTTAAACACCGATATGTAAGTTCAAATGGTTCTGTATAATTTATTCAATATTTCTGTAAATCTGTTTGCAGGAAATCCACTTACACAGGATATTCTGAACCTTTATCAGGAACCAGACGGGACGCGAAGGCTACTGAACTATTTGCTTGATAATTTGGCAGGTACTGCAAAAAGAAGTAAGTGATCATTCTTAAAACATTTATTTCTGCTGTGTAAAATAAATGTGATTATCACTTGTATCTCTACTTTAAAATGTTCCCATAGTTTCAACAGAACAACCACCTCCAAGATCTTGGATTATGTTGCAAGAACCAGACCGTACAAGACCAACAGGTACTGTAACTCGTTGGTTTTGGTTTTGTTTTGGTTTTTTTTTCCTGTTGTAAAAGCCGTGGATCTTCACTATCTGTTGAAAAATTTTTGATGCTTAAATTAACCAGTCGTCTGTGCAGTGCTGACCAGCCAGCTGAAGTAGTTCTATCTCAACTAGAACACCTGTTTCAGATTTACCCATCTTTTACTATAAAGTAATTTCTTTTTAATTAACGTCCTCCTCACAGGAATTGAAACTGTTATCCACAATTAGTTAAATAGTTGAATTATAACAGGCTTAATTGAACATTTGTTGGAGAATAAAAAAACAGAAGAACATGAATATCATTTCCCAAAAATGAAGAATAAAAAAATGGAAGAACATGAATATCATTTCCCAAAAATGTAGCATTTTTCTTTTAATTAACCAGTGTAGCATCTTTGACTCAGCACTTTTCTTGCTGTTGGGATTCAGGTCATGTTTAATTGTTTACTAATTTTTCTGCATGAATTGTCTAAAATACAGCCTTTTCTATTTACCTGCACACCAAAAATCTTAATGTATTTCTCAGTTATTGCAGTGTCCTCTCTTTCAGAGCTGATGTACGTTATTTACCCCTATTGATTTTATTAAGGCAGTTGCATCAAAGATCATGATGTTAATGCAGCTTGTCTTTTGCTGTCACCTATTTGTTTTCAAAATGCTGGGCTTTGGCCCCCCAATCAGCCCAAGATTGTTGCCTCAGTTTGTTAGATCTTCAAACAACTGTCTTGTTTCTTTTTCCTGAGTTGTACTCCACTTTGAGAGGAGCTCCCAATAAGTTTCCAAGTATCTCATTGTTGTAGTGCAAATTCCTTAGTGCTTTTTAAAAACAAACAAAAAAAAACCCCAACAAAACAAAATGCAAAATGCATGCTGCTGGATTACCTGTCAAGTTGCCCCAAACTGTCTCATTATCACTCCTGTTCCAAATTAATATGGAGAGTAGATGTTTGTTGTCTTTACACCTGAATTGTAAGCATTTTGAGGTGGAAAGATTTGGGAGTTTATTTTGTCTACACTTTTTCATTGTGCGAAGGGATCCTTACCCTGCCTATGGTTCTGTTACAGTTCACAGTGGTAATAATTAAGGTAGATTTTAAATAATCTATTAGAAGAGTTTGCAAACCTTTGTATAGCTGGCAAATGTAAGCGTTCAAACACACTTACCTTGTTTCAGGCTTTTCGCAGTTAGAGCATCACTTAGCATAACGTACATTTGTCTGCTATTTATGGTATTAACCATATAAAGGGAGGGTTTGGGTTTTGTTTTCTATTTAAATGCTAGAAGACAGGTGCCAGAAGTCCAAACTTGTAATTTATCTTCCTAGAAGGACTAACAAGTTGGGTTTTTTTTAAGCACAGATATACGTGCTGTGTTTTGGTTGAAGCAAATTAAGCACGAATTGATAAATTTGCAGAAGGCAAAAGTGAAGAGCATGAATGTATGTGTATGTATATATTTTTGGTTAAAGGTATCTGTGTGTAAGTAAAATTATTGTTCTGCAGCCTTGTTCTCTGTCATGTGTTACAACGTACTCTGTGATAAATATGCTACCCGGCAGCTGTATGGCTATTGTCCATCTTGGGCATTGAACTGGGAATACAGAAAAAAAGCCATTATGCAGGAAATCCTGAGCTGCAATGCTGACATCATAAGTCTTCAGGTAAAAGATGTACCATTATTTCTTTTCCTTTTCTATTCCCATGTGCTGGTTTCTCCATGTTAAATGTATTTACAGTAAACACTCTGTTTTCAAAACCTTCTGAAAACAAAAGAAAAAAGAAGTGGTGTTTAGAACATTATTTGTTGCTTGACATCAAAAGAATGCTTTTCAGCCCACACAGTTGGAACGTGAACCAGCAGCTGCTGATCAAAGGCATGTACGTGGGGGTGTCTTTGTGCCTGCGTGTGTATGTGGGGCTATAATTGACACATTTTCAAATAAAAGGCTTGAGATAATCATAACTCAGGGGATTACAGAAATTCATTTATATTTCCTTAAAATAGGGATATTGCTCTCAAATTTGCATTCTCTGATGTACTTAATTCTTACAGGTTTTTTCCCTTAAATCTAATTTGAAAGTGATTTACACTTCTGTAGAGTCTAAATAATATCAGTCTTCTGTATTTTGCTAATAGTACATTCATGCTGTGCTGTCTTACAACTTTATAGGAGGTTGAAACGGAACAGTACTACAGTTTTTTCCTGGTAGAATTGAAAGAACGTGGCTACAATGGATTCTTCAGTCCAAAATCTAGAGCTAGGACAATGTCAGAACAGGAAAGAAAACATGTTGATGGTTGTGCAATATTTTTCAAAACAGAAAAGTAAGTGATGTGTTTTGCAAAGCCTTCTTCTATTGTGTCTTGCTCTCTTTCATGTAATTTCTCAGGTCAGTCTGTAGCTCAGTTTGGCATTGGTTGCCCTTTTTGTAGCCATTCAGTGTTTCTTACAGAGCATTCCTATCGCTAGAAAGTGATCTGTAAGAGAGAAACCATTCTGTGCTTAACTAGCAACAGAAAATTTTACCCTGAAGTTTTGTTTAAGTTGAAATTTCATTCTGTTAGAGCAATGAAGGTTAGGAGTTCACTAAATTATACTCCAGTTGTTGAGTTGGGTGTGTCCCAACCATTAGGTGTTAATAATGAAAAATGAAGCAAATATCTTTCTTGCCTTTTTTTTTTTTTTTTTTGAGTAAAGGAATTGATAATCCCCAAAATTGCTGAAATAAGACCTCAGATGATATTGACTTTTTGATACGTTAGCCTTCTGATAAAGGAAAAGACAAGGCACTTGATATCACTGCTTGCTTCTGAAAAAAAGCCATTATTTAAGAGCTGCGGCACTTAGTGATTGTGTCATATTGTACTTGTACAACTGTTTGGGTATGAGGGTAACAACTTCCCTTCCTCCTCCTCCTTCCATTCCTTTGTGTCCACAAGTAAATGTAGGTACCTGGCTTTGATACCTTTTGGCTTAGAAAAATTATTTAGCCCCTCTATTAAACCTGCATCTTTGAACTAGAAACTGGTGCAGAATTAGAAGCAAGCACTCATTTTCTATAGTTTCTCAAGCGCACGCATGCTCTCTTTCTCTCTCACATCTTTTAATTGAAACTAAGGTAGTGTAAAAAAAAAACTGTATCCTTTGATTTCAGTTTAGGATTTTATGAAATTATGTGATTAGCTGAGATTTTCACATCATAAATATGTTTGAGCTTTAATCAAAAGGAGAATTTTCTGTAACACTTCCTTTTGTATCTGGCTGCTGAAAAGAAAAAATATGATGTTTCTTTTTCAGATTTACTTTGGTTCAAAAACATACTGTTGAGTTCAATCAACTAGCTATGGCAAACTCGGAAGGTTCAGAAGCTATGCTGAACAGAGTTATGACAAAAGATAACATTGGAGTTGCTGTACTGTTAGAACTGCGAAAGGAATTGATAGAAATGTCATGTAAGTCCTGTTTAATTTTTTTAATAGATTATATTTTGTAAATGAAAAAATTGTCTTTTTGTTACAGTAAACCAGAGAAACTAGGTTCTACAGATGAATATAACTTTGCACATTGTATGTTCAAGCAAATTTATTTCCAAAGAGGATTTGAGGGAAAAGTCATATTGCTTAAATGATGAAGATTCCCCCCCCTCCCTTACACCTTTTTTTTTTTAACAAAGACTTGAGTTTGACTGATTTTTGCTTGAAGTTATGTACAGGTATCAAAGAATCAGTTGGTGTTAGTCATGTGTTTCTGGGTTATCTGCATCATCTTAGCTTGTTATTTTCTTCACGATCATGCTTACACAACCTGTTTGTTCTGCCCTGTCATTCTTAATTTAGGAAATGTAAATTGGCTTTATAAGTATTGCAGTGGGCACGTACTCAACCTGTGTTATATTTATCCAAATGATATTTTATTAATTCAGATTCTAACAAACAAGCCTTTTAAGAAGCACTTCGAGCAAGAGAGGTAACTTACAATGTGGATAACTTAAAATTCAGAGCTCATTGCCTAATAAGATAGGAGCAGTGCCTGTTTACTATCACAACCTGAGGAAAACGGTTTTAATTTTTTAGAACAACGCTATTTGCCTGTAATTAGGATTATCTGTTATTTATGTTAATTCACAGTATTCTTAGATACGTGTTACCTGTAACAAGATGGTCTGTCTGTTAATGGTCTTGAATGTGAAACACAGTTATTCCTAGTGCTTTATATCAACTAGAACACTTAGTAGATATAAGAGGAGTTGTATGACCCTCGTAAATTAAATGGTATTAACTCTTTTCAAGTTATACTGGTATTTTACTTTATTTTTTCCTCCCCTCAAATATCTTGTTTAAAAGTCAATAATTTCTGTTGCTGACCATGTGAGGTAAATAATTGATTTTAAATTTTAGCTGGAAAGCCACATCTTGGGATGGAAAAGCAGCTAGTTCTTGTAGCTAATGCACATATGCATTGGGACCCAGATTATTCTGATGTGAAGCTGGTTCAGACTATGATGTTCCTGTCCGAGGTAAAGAACATTATTGATAAAGCTTCTCGTAGTCTCAAACCTGGTGTTTCGGGAGAACTTGGAACCATTCCACTTGTACTGTGTGCAGATCTCAATTCTCTACCAGACTCTGGTAAGAGTTCTATTTCCTTTTTTTTTCTTTTTTTAAAGACTGTTTCAAGTGTGTAACAATTTAAATTTTAAGGTCTCACTTTTTTAAAGCAGCTTTCAACTTACAGAATACTTTGTTTAATATCATAAGCTCTGAAGGTATTAAGAAATTGGAAGAGAGAAAAGATAGAGCTATTGCCTTTGTGAGTGAACTTAGTGTGGTCTTTCAGAAGCATTTTCATTGTTATCTTACAATACAGGAGAGGAAGGGAAGAAAATATCTTCCAAAAATAACTGGAAACATGAGTGTGTTGCTGATAATTGGGTTTTCTTAATTTTAAGTGTGAGAAGATAGGTTCTTCTTTTTAAAGTTGCTGCCATACAATCAATTTCTGCAGCTCAAACGTTTTAGGACTTCTGAAATTCAATACATTTCCTACCAGAAAGGGATTCTTCAGAGCTCTTTACTAACATACAATTTTTTTTTTTTTTTTGACTTGGCCACTTTATAAAGTGCAAGAAAAGAACAGATTCAATGATTGCCTTCTTGGCTTTCTCAGGTACCCAGCTGAAGTGCTGAACTCAAGAGCCATCCTTCCTTCTTATTGCTAGTTGTTCAATATAATAATCTCCACTCCTGGTCCCCCTTCCTTCTGGCCTCTGCTTGGCAGCTCTTAACATCTGTTAGGGTTGATAGGAGCAGTTACTGCTCAGCAGTACTGGAAATCTGATTCTTTTTGATCTCAGCAAGGCAAGGACTGCTAGTGGCTATTGCAATAGCCTGTTCATGTGTCTGATTGTGTCTTCAGAACGATTAACTGCTTCTTTTACCTTCCAGAACCTTAACACAGCTATTCTGAAATTGAGGCACGATCTTAGGTGTCCAAGACACAAATCTTGTCATTTGGCTTTGCAGGCTCTTTAAAGTTATCTTTATTTGAAGTAGTGTTACAAAAGCTGGCTTTTTTGCAACATTTTAGCTGAAGAACATTGAAAGACAGGATTGGAGCATAGAGATGAGGAGAGGAGGAAGCTGACTACCTACCATCTGTGGAATTTTACTTCTACTTTTTTCATCTTCAGCGCCCCGGTCTGTTGCTTACTAACCTTCTTGGTTTTTCTAATCAAAACGTGTCTCTTTGTTCTAGGTGACATTTGCTCTTGACGTATATATACATTATCTTGTGATATTTTAGAAGAACTACTGCTGACTGTATTGGATATGTGTTAAGGTTTTGCTTATATAAAGCATAACGTTGCATGTATGACTGGAAGTACCTACACACTTTTATTTGCTGAATGCTTGTTAATACCTTCTTGTGTGTATGCGTCTCTCCTAATAGGTGTTGTTGAGTACTTGAGCACTGGTGGAGTGGAAACAAACCACAAAGATTTTAAGGAACTGAGATACAATGAAAGTCTTACTAACTTCAGCTGTAATGGCAAAAATGGAACAACAAATGGAAGAATTACACATGGTTTCAAGTTGAAGAGTGCCTATGAGAATGGTCTAATGCCTTATACAAATTACACGTTTGACTTCAAGGTAAGGACTTGGCTGATATTTTGGGAAAGTTTTCCATTTTGAAGTTTAATGTGATTTGCTGTATGAAATTGTTTAACAAAGAAGTTAATCTGTTTGGGTAGCTAACAGTAAATTCACCAAGTTTACATTTAAAACGGCAAATGGGAGTGCCCAACACTTCAGTCTCCTAGAAACCAAATTTTCCTTTTTCTTGTTAGTAACTTGTAATAAACTTGCAAGAGTTGGGGTGCTGTTAACATTCCCTGTAAATAGGAAGATTTCGTATTTTAATACTCCACGCTAAATGAAATAGTACAACAGGGGTACTTAAGTTGTCAACTGAAGGAAATAATCCATGTTGCTACTGGAGAACTCTGTGCTGTGTTGCCCAGGGGAAACAAAGATGACTCTTGTCTTCTTCAAAAATCAGATAAGTATGATTTGAAGCTATGTAGGAGGTTGGAAATTACAACCTACAAAAGCATAGCAGAAGTGATACAGGGTGGGCTTTTATTTTGTTTTCCTAATCTATATTGAGCAGCCTGTAGGATATAGGAAGTAGAACTCTCCGAAGTTGATGATGCGCTGTAGAGAAGGAATGGTAGCGTTTCGCTTACTCGTAATACTGAGTTCACCTTTTGTTTGGAAGAATAACTTGAGTCAAGAATATATACTAATAATCGATTTTGTTTCTTCTCTTGTTCTAGGGTATTATTGACTACATCTTCTACTCTAAACCTCAGCTAAACATACTTGGCATTCTTGGACCTTTGGATCATCATTGGTTAATAGAGAACAATATAAGTGGTTGTCCACATCCACTCATCCCTTCTGACCACTTCTCACTTTTTGCACAACTGGAGCTTTTGCTGCCTTTCCTGCCTCCTGTAAATGGAATCCATCTCCCTGGCAGGAGGTAGTCAAGTACATTTTAGAGGGCAACCTCAATCTAACTTGTACAATTGTAAAATCTGAATATAGAGGAGTGAGGTATGGCCAACAGGGATTTTTTTCCTTAATAATCTTAATCTTAAATCTAATTATTTGCTAAAGACATAGTAAAAGCCAGGTGCTATCAACAGACACAATTCTGAGCCCAATATACTTTGTATACTGTTCGACAGCGGCTGGTGCATTTGCACCTTTCTTTAATACGTTACAATTAACCTTCCTGTTTCTTTTAATCCAACGTGACATTTTCATGCCTTGAAATAGGGAATTGTTATACAGTATATTCTCTTTGCACAGTTATCTGTAGCACTACTTTTTTGAGGCCAGTAGGAACATCCACAGAACATTCTTCCGTACTTCACTCCCTCCTTTTTCAGACTTGTTTGTAAAATATAGAATTTGAATTTAGCCTTTATTGATTGTATATGAACAACAGAAAACCTGATTTATGAGATTTTGTACTTTAAAAAAAGAAAAATCAGATTTGGAAAATGATTGTATTGTAAACTAAGGCTAAATTTTTATCTGTTTTCATGTGTTATAAAGGCCAGCTTGTAAAAGAGGTTGTCACAGGTTTTCTCTGCTAATGATTTGCACTGTTAGGGTTTCATTAGCCCTTTTGTACTACTTTTTATGTTCAATTGAGAACGTTGCTTTTAAAATCCAAACTTATAAAATCTTAATATCTTACAGAGATAACTAAATAAATTCTGTCTATTTCTGATTTAAAAAAAAAGAGAAAAGCATAGAGTTCTCACAGAACAGATAAGCTAAGCAGTGAAAATAAGTAGACCTGTATGGATTGAAAGTTATTGCTGATGTGTATACACTCAGATATTTTTCTCATCTCTAACTTTTGAAGTAAAATTTAGGGATACTCGTGTACAGCTTCTTCATTTCTGTTTTAAATACTTGTTCTATCTCCACTGTGCCTGCTTAAATTTGTTCTCAACTAGCACTGCCTGTGCATGCAGAGAGATCCTGTGCATCCTCTTTTATTTTTTTAAATAACGTTAACACTTGTGAAAATTTTATGAAGATACTTTTGTATAAGCTGTGGCATCTTTTTTTCCTTTGTGAAGCATTGAATATCACACTTTTTGAACATGTTCAGGTTATGGGTACACAGTTTCTAGCTTCTAATACCCATGCACTGCTTCTTTCAGTGTCATTGCACAGTGCCGTTTTTCCCACTAAGAATTACTATCATGTGAATTCTCTTTCATTTAAGTGTGTTCCTCAGTTTCAGAAAATATAACTCCTTGAAGAAAAAAAAAACCCAACCCTATGTTTTCTATTGATGAAGCAGTGTAAAATAAATGCGTTTTCTATACAGGTCCCAAAGACAATTCTTCAGATCATTTTTTTAAAGTGACCAAGTCTTATTTTAAAGTGTCAAGCAAGACTAAAGTTATAGTGTACCCTCAGTGCCATTTGTGTCACGAAGCCAAGTATATAACAGCTTACAAATTTAACTTGTCTATTTGTATCCTAAAAGGGAGAATTTATCATCTCCTTTAAACTAATACAACTTGAATAATCAATGTAAAAAAAAAAAGAAATTGAGGTAGAGAGCTTGGTCTTAAACAGCTTTTGTTTCAGCTGCAGGCAGGGAAGCAAAAGGACACTGAGCATTAAGAGAAAACTTTCTAAATATTTGTGAATTTTTATATATAAGAGTGGATTGGTAATAACGATTCAAAATTTTATTGAAAAGTAGTCAGCACGTAAGTGTGCTTAAACCGTTCTGTTTTAAGCTGAAAGTAAAAATTACAAACAGTTCGGATATGTAAAATGTACATTTTAAAATTTCAATAGGAGAAATTTTGATCTTGAATCCTTGTCTGGGACCTGATCTCTTGGGGTTATTTTGTTTTGGTTTTAGTTGTGAAAACACCAAACATGTCCAGTTTATAATCAGTACATTGAAATGCTGGTAGTATTGCTGTAGTAGACTTAATGCGTAGTGTTATTTTTTTTTCTGTTTGTTTTTGGGGGTTTTTTTGTAAAGTGTGAATAAAAGGTGTTTTACTCATGTTTCCTTAATGATGTCTTGGTAATATACATCATGACAATTTCCAGTGATGATGAGCCAATTTAGCTTGTCAAACTGAGCAAACTATTTTTCTTTTCTGATTATCTGGATTGTGTAATGAGTCCAGAAAGCTTTACAGAAGGGGAAGGGAAGCACTTACTCATTTTGTATTTCTTAGAGGGGGATAATTTACTTTAATAGATGCTGGAGCTTGAGTGCACTTGTTAGATTCTAAAGGTTTAAGCTTTATCCAGTATGTGTTCTCCTGTATTGTTTAGTCTTAAAAAATATTTGAATTTATGACAGCACATTAAAATACAGCCCCTTGTGCTTTTGGAGACACAACTGTTCCTGCTTAGTCACCTTACAGTCTAAGGGTCCATTTAAATAACTGTTTCCTCCAGCTTTTATACTAGTCCACCAGGTCCCAATCAAAAACCCACTGAATACATTGAAGACGCTCCTTTGACTTCACTGGGTTTTAACTGGACTGCAGCTATGACTCGGGGGCTGAAGGAAGGAGAAATATTTTAAATATAGGGAAAGACCAGATGGCACCAAAACAGAGATGAGAGAAACTTTGTCAAACAATCTATCAAAGAAAATATATTCTTGTGTCAAACAAACCTAACTCAAAAGTCTCAATTTCCAGCTATAACATAGAATAAGGCAATAAACTGTGTCTTCACAAAATCAAAACGTTTGCTTCATAGTTTTTAACATAAAATGGTTATTTGCAATATTTTTATTCGAAGTGGTTTTGGGTGTTGCCATAATGTACCTTCAGTGTTCTTGTTGTAAAAGCACATATAGCGAAAGTCACAGAACATCCTTGGGGTTGAAAGGATTTGTTTAGGTTAGACCAGGCTTTTCTCCACTTAAAGTACAGTCAGCCATATCTTGTCTAGTTTTATTTACATTTACCAAGAATTCTGGGTGTCAAAAGTGTAAATTGACGTATATGTTTAACTAAAAGAACTGATGAGAGTACAAGACTAATACCACAAGTTACTGCTTTTAACATAACACAAGTAGGAGGGGAAAAGAGCATATAAGTTGGTATGTGTTGTAATTATTTTGTCCTTTTCGCAGTTTAAAAAAAAAAAAGGTAAATTTGGCTAGCATTTGACAAAACTGACTTTAAGAACATTGTATGTATGCATCTTTGATGTAAATTTAGCAAATCTCTCAAGTGTTTTGTTTTGTTTTTTTTTTAAGAGGAGACTTAGAAAATAGCTTATGGTTTGCTTTTTCAACCACACAAAACCTGTATGAAAGACAAAATAATTACAACACCGGGGGAGGGGGGGGAGGGGGGGCAGGAAATAACTAATTACACTGTAAAACTTAAAAAAATTCAGTTAACCGCTTAAGTAGCAAGCCTTTTTCATCCAGCCGGACACAGTATTTTTTAGTATGTTAACTGCTATTCTTTTCTTTTGGTTGCATAAATTTGTAACACTTAAGTGTCTTGGTATGTTTAAGTAGTGTCTAAAATAGAATATCTTAGTCTTTATTCACAGTACTTCTGTATAATGTGTAATGCACTGGACTAACTCTTGTTTACCATTCATGTAACAAAAACCAGCACATTATCTGCACTAAGCTCAAAGAATGTTGCATTTGTCTATAGGCAGCTCTTCAATAAGATAAATGGGAAACTGAATATGGTCTGATGGTAAACAAGGGCTTTTACTGTTCTCTTCAGTGGAACTTTCTTCTTGGTCAAATTTTAACTAGTTAGTATTATATTTATATACAGGGTCTTCTTTTTCTTTACCAATGTATTTTCCTACTCATAGCTGACCAATAAATCCAATATCTGTTTCAAACCTTCTTGAAGTCTAATTCATATTTTAACTTAATTCCTAAAGCTTTTCATGAAGAGGTGAACGTACAGCCAGAGTGAAGTGTGTTAAGGGTAAAATGGAAGGATGTAAGAAACTTGGTAATCCCGGAAAGACTTTCCTGTACTTTCTGTTACTTTCTAGATCTGCAGAGCAGAAAGCTGCTTGAATCAGTTGGGTTTGGATTGCAAAGTGAAGACCTGATTAGTAATGCCTCCAGAGTTTGTGGAAAACCCATGTCCAAACCTACTCAGACCTCAACCCCATGTCTTCATACCTGGCCATCTTCTGACCTTCCCAAGTCAGTCAATAAGGTCAGTTGTGCAGTCCACAGGTTTTGTCTGGGTCCTGTAGGCCCTGCTCTTTCCTTCCTCTTCCCTCCCCACCTCAGAAGGCCCAAAGTAGTCTTGGGGTCTGGCAGGGAGAAGAGATTCAAAGATTCTATTAATTTACCATGGAAGGGGAACAAAGTGGAGATTTCTTGCATCTTTGTTTTTTCAGCAATGAGATTGAGCTCTTAGTTTATTTTAATATTATATTCTGTATCAGTGTATGCATAACAGTGAAGACTCTTAAGTTTTAGATGATGTTCCCATCACTAGTAACAGAAAACATAAAATGTGAGTACGTTTGCTGTGTAAAGCACTGAAGCGCACAAGACATCTCACTGGCACCCCTGCATCTCTTCAGAAGTCACATTCAGTGTGTTGGCACTGCTTTGAAATAAGCAGTCTAGTTCAGTGTTTCCATGAATACCATGTGCCCCAGAGTGTTCAGCTTGCTTGTAGTTTTAGAATTTGCTGTCTTGAAGCAGCTGTAAGCCCCCGACAGAGTGACGAGTCCGTTCCAGACTTCAGGAATGATTTCTCTTGGGTTCTGTCTCGGGTGAGATTTTAATTCCCACCGTCGCGCTTGCGGCGTTGCCGCTAGATGGTGTGTGTAACACAGGCTGCCTGTGCCCTGGGAGCCGGCATACGTGAGCGTGCCGTCCAGAACGCCTGCCTTGTAGAATTATTCTTAAAAGTATTCGTGGGAATTGAGGCCCAGGAATGCACCTTGTTCAGTGGCAGCAGTTGGTTTGGTAACATCCATGCCAATTAAATATTGGCTTTATAAATCCAGCTGTCATGATGGGAATAAAAAAGGACCTACTTGGTCCTCAATGCTAAAATCATTCTAAGGCCTTTGCTTGCTGTGTTTAATCTACTTAATGTTATGTTTAAAGATGAGTAGAGTTCTTACATGGTTCCAAATTGGAGTTGATGAGCTCTTAAATAATACCTGCAACCTGGCATGTAAGTATTGGGAGATCTATCTGTAGGGAAGCTCTGTGCCAAAATTAATGGAGAACCTGGCATCCTGTCCAGGGAGTGTATATGGAAAACAGCACCTCTCACTCAAAGACAAAGGACTGAGTTGGGCTTGTGTCCTGTGGTCTTAAGCCAGGTAAGAGAAAATTTGCCTTTCCTTAACTTGCAGTAAAATAACTATAGGTATTTTAATATAATTGAATACAAAATCACTCTGGCCAGACTCCTAGTTACTGGTCCTTCATACCCCGTGTCCACTGGCTCTTCAGTGATAGCACAAAGTTGGGTTTGTGCCTTATAGGGTGGGGATTTCCCAGATCAGTGCAGGTGACTGTGTGGCATTTCTTTTCTACTGACACGGGTAGAGCAGAGGAGCCTTAAAACATCTGGAATTGAGCCCAAAGAGAGAGAGGGAAGGAGGAGAAGCTGAGAAAAATGTAAGTGGAAAGGACAAGAATATACAAGGTACGTTGGGTGACCTTTTGGGAGAAACGGTACTTCATTAAAGGTGAGTGTTCTGGTTTCTTTCTTGCTTTTCATCTTCCCCTCCTAACCCAGAGGCACTAGTTGTTTGCTCTAAATGTTCGCTTACTCTGTTTGCATGGAAAGTAGTAAAGCTAATTAAGCTATGGGGACCTTTGGTGCATTTGATGCATTTGAATATTTTCTTATTCCAAAATAAGCCTGGTATTCTCACAGGTTATCAGTTTTTAAAGGATAGGAAGGCGTGTTCAGGCTAAACCTTTGTAGTGTGTCAGTGGACAGTATTCATTTCTTCTAAAAATGCTAGATGTTTGTTGTAAAAAAATATACATCGCAGAAAATAAAAACATAGATACACTCCTGCTGGGTTTTAATGACCACAAAGGTTTAAGCTTCAGCTAATTGTTCATAGCATACTTTTTTTTTCCTAGTTAGTTAGTTTAGCTTTTCTAGTTTTTTCTAGTTCAAGGCACAGACTGCTCCCTTCGGGTGCCAATAGTGAATTAATGGTAGCTTCTCCACTGTGGCTAATGGTATTGATAGCTCTTCAGAGACTGGATTTAGTGATTTTATTTACCTTCTTCCTTTTCAAAAAATAGCATACCAGTTAACAGTCTGCTTTTCGGCCAAGAGGGCCAAGACCTACTGTATCTAAAGACCTGAACCAAGCTTGTGCTGGTTTTGCGGACCCTGGCAGCAAGACACCACTAAGACACAGATTAGCTGGAAGAAAGCCTAGAGATGCACAAGGATTTCTTTTAACCATCTCCTCCCCTCCCACCTCTCCCAGATAAAGCAGTGGGAGACAGGAGTGTTAGGAATCGCATGCAAGTTGCCCTCGTGAGCAGTGTGGGGTGAAGGGAAGCGTCCTGCCTGACATCGTGTCTGGCACTGTGGTATCCCCTGTGACAGGGCCGTTGCTTCTAACACGTCAGTCGCTTGACAAGGCTAGGCCTTTACTTTTCTCGTTTAGGTGTTCTCTGCAGTTTTCTGGGCTCCGTGGGGACGTGAGCCAGGCTCCAGCGGCACGCGAGAGTGCTTCACCAGGTGTTGGGGTGCTGTGAACCCAGTTCTCGTTAGACTCGTGCCCTCACGCAGGTCGTGGGGCACGTATGCTGCCAGGCATGGAAAAGCTGCTGCTGAAATCTCAGGAATATGAGTTAGAGGTTACTGTGCAAAGGAAGCGAATAAAGATATTTAATAACAGTCTTGGTTAACACCTCCGAAGACTGAGCTTCTTTTGTCTCGGCGTGATCATGAGTTTTCCAGGGAATCGTAGCAACTATCTTCAGTAAAAAAGCCTGTGTGCATTGCCCAGTGAGAGAAGAGCAAGTCAAACACGCTTATCCTTCAAACTGCAGTTTGATTTTCAGTTTCTTACTTCATGAATTTATGTATTTTCTTTCCCTTTGCAGTGTTTTAAGGCAGCGTGTGAAGCAGCTGCAGGTTTATACCGCCTCAGCTGCTCTCTGAGAGGCTGTACCTCTGTATTAGTGTGGGCTATTCCTGCAAATGCTTGCACGTGTTAAACGAGGAATGTTTCTGGTGTAAGTTTTGGTGATAGACTACAGGAAGGGCTGGGATTACTCTGTGCAACTATTTCTCCCTTAGGTGGAATCCTTCATCCAGGGAACAGTGAGGGAGGAGGGAGATGAACAAAAGGTAGAAATTTGGGTCTTGGCCCAAGACAGCCAACAGGAAATTTTCCATCAAGTCCACTGGGCTTTCATTGGGAAAGCAGATATTCAGGAGGACAAAAAAAAATGAAGTTACCACGTGTGCATGTAGAACAGCCTGTCTTCCCCGAGCTCTGTCCTAACTCACCGAACCACCGCAGGCAGGGCAGGGCGAGAGTCTGACCTGCGGCACCAAACACGGGAATTCACATTCCACTGAACTGGGTTTACATTTTTCGCTCGGTACAGTCCTGAGGTTTTGATATGGCTGTACAATTTAATTAAGCTTTCACATTTGATGGTGTGAAAACTGAGGTTTCATCTAGTTACATCACCTTCAGTTAGACAGCCAGCCTTTGTGTTACATTTGTCTTTGTATTACTCATGTCCTGTAGGAACTATTGAAATGAACAGAGAGAAAGAACCCGCCCAGCGCCGCCGCACGCGCTCCTCTTTCACCACTGTGATTCTTTGCTGGCTATGAAAAATCTGTTTCTATGTAATTATTTTTTCTTACAGGTTGGGCTGATCTTACACATCCTCCCTCTTCCCCTAAGCAAGAATTACTCCCATTCTACAGAAAGCAGAAGTAACTCAAAAACCCAGCAACTTGCTGAAGGTCAGGACTGCGGAGCAGATCGCGCCTGCGGTCAGTCCCCAGCTCAGACTCCTCAGTTGTTTCTGCTCCCTCGTGTCCTGCAGATGAGTATCACCTCCCGGGAGCCGAAGCGTGTGGAGGGAGCATAAGGAGGGTGCCCTTGCTCTGCATCCAGGCAGGTCAAATGGTGTAAGAAGAGTAAAGAGCCGCGGCCGTGGCCGTGGCCTGCCTGGAGTACCTCTCCACAACACGTTGAGCAATGTGCCTTCGGTCTGCCAGGTGGGTTGGTTCCCTCCTCTGTCCCCAGCAAAAGAAATGCATACGGTGCAGTGCTTTGTTTTCATAGTGATTTTAAAAATACCCTACTGCTGGCAGGGAACACTTTGTACAAGTTTCTGAAAGCAGTGGCTCCTTACGTATGTCTGCAAAGGCCCTGATCCATAAAGGTACATAAGTCTGTGTCGTCTATTGAAGTACAATGGAGCTGAAATATCTTTGGAGATACTGCTGATCAGGAGGCGAGTGCTTGTACCAGAAGAAGTAAAATCTTATAGTCCAACTGTTTTATTATGATCCAAGCAAGAAACGCTTCTCTAGGAAAAAAAAGAAAAAAAAAGGTGCGACAAACTGCCGTGTAAATGTAGCCCTTAATACTGTTAATGAGAAAGGAAAGAATTCTAATAAATCCTGATTAGAGAGTTCTGCCTGATAGCTGTGTCCTCGCGGCCCCACCACGTCTCCGAGTCTGACAAAGTTGTGACAGATCATATTAAGCATTGCTATTCCTGGAAGAGCAGGCAGTAAGGAAAAAAGAAAACACAATACAATTTTGCAAAATATTTTGAACTTCATTTTGAAATGTAATTGCTAGATGCTATACGGCATTGGATGCAACAGAATTTGGTGGGGAGGTTTGGGAAGGGTTTGTTTCCTTGGCAATTTTGGCAGCAGGTTTTTTCATCCTTATTTTCAAATAGCAAAATTTCAAAGGTAATGGGCATCCCAAATTTCTGCCAAGCCTAATGGGATGATACTTAAATGTCGACATGTTTTCCTTTCTATCCTGTATTGTTTGCAGGAAGTTTTGTAGGAAGAAGGTTTTGTCTTTGGGTCCAGAATTCAAAGATTTCTGCTGCCTCTCTGAGATTACCAGGTAATTTTCTGTTGCCAGCATTAGCCTTAGCGAGACATTTGTCTCAGAATCCTTTTGTTGAAGACAGTGAAATTTAATGAAGTGAACTGATGAGCTCGGAGCAGGTTGTACTACCCTTGCTGTCACACGCGGTGTGCCGTACCTTCTGGCCAGTTGTGCCAGGAGCATTTTTACGGTGTCAGAAAAATGTGCAAAGACTATAGATTTTTGTCAGCATCTTTCTAATGAAAAAGAAGATTTTGGAAGAGATTATACTGGGTGCCCCAGCCACCAGCTACTGCCTCCATGTTAGCTACCTCCATGGAGCAGCTAGTGCACACCTGCCCGCCTGACGAGAGAAGTCTGAGTTTTCCCTGAGGATTTTTCTTCTTCGCTTACTTGCAGCAAGATCCGATTTCTTCTCCTCTGGTGGTAGAAACCATTGCTCCCGTTAGCCCTGCAACACCTCCTTACGATACCACTAGTGTTGGCTTTTGGATTCAGCTATTACCCTTGCATGTTTTTCTGGTTGACACTATCACACAGTTAAATAATTAATTTGGTTAATTATGCTTAGAAAAGGGTTTCAGAGTGGAGACCCAACCGGCTCATCTGCAGCTGGTTTATTGTGCAGCTCATTCTCTTCTTGAGACATTTTTTGATCTGAAGCCTAGAGGCAGCAGAGAAGGTAAAGCTTCCATTTCCTGTCGTTAAAATTATGAGGGGAGGATTTCACCACACGCCGTAGCATGGACCAGTCATCCTTGGCTCTCAAGGACTTACTAGAGCAGTTGATGCTTTATTATTCTAAGGGAAGAGAAGACACTTTGCAATAGATCCCGCTATTTGCTTATTGCTGTAACAAGATTGGGAAGGGGAGGTGGGGAGGAATCTGTTTTAAATGCAGCTGGTACCAGCTCAGCCCTTCAGGGAAGTGCAGTGCTTAATTTCTCTTGTATTTCTTTGACCCAGTTAGCATTGCACAAATGTTCCTGATCACAGGACTGTCTAATCCTCTCTTGAATCCTGCTAAATTTTATCTTCTTGACATCCTGCAGCAATTAATTCCACGAGCTGACCCTGCACAGCAAGAAGGCCTGGTGCTTTCTCTCTGAATCCTCTACTTCTCATTTTCCACCTGTGTACCCTTGTTTATGGATTCAAAACTGGGCACGATCAAGCCTGTGCTTATATTTGCTTGCCTTAAAGACCAGGAATATTTTTGAGTGACAGCGCTGGCTCTGCTGTGAGCAAGGACCACGCCCAGGGTTCCTTTGCTCTTTGTGCAAATCAACCTTAATCTGAAGCACCCAGCTAATCTCACTAATGAGGTTTGAATGGCTCGTAGGCTCAGCAAGTCGGGGACAGCCACTCTCCATGCATTTGTACAGCACTCAGCTGAACAGGACCCGATGGGTAGCTGGCATTACTAACCCATGAAGGCCATCTGTGAGCAAACGTCACAATTTTTTCTGCCAGTTCGATGCTTCTATAGCATGAGCTGAGGAGGAACGTGAAGAGCATCTCGAGCAAAGTTGTGTATTTCTTGTGTAATTGCTTTGGAGCCTGGACATGCGAGATGTGGCATCTCCCTTTTCTGAAGCTGAGCCACAAGCCAGGTTGGGTCCACCTGATGCTCCATCGAGTGAGCTGAAAAGATATAAAACTTGCAGCCCAACACCTCTGGTATATATGCCCCGCCTGGAGTACTGTGTCCAGCTCTGGAGTCCTCAGTTCAGGGACCAAAGGAGGGCTACAAAGATGATCAGGGGGCTGGAACACCTCTCCTATGAAGACAGGCTGAAAGAGTCGGGGTTGTTCAGCCTGGAGAAGAGAAGGCTCCGGGGAGACCTTAT
>JAVKLA010000042.1:15729783-15853346 GCA_034782735.1 Sagittarius serpentarius | reverse complement strand
TGTCCCTGCCCATGGCAGGGGGGTTGGAACGAGATGATCTTTAAGGTCCCTTCCAACCCAAACCATTCTGTGATTCTATAATTATGTGCAGTAGAAAATAAAAGGTTCATTAAAGAGAACAGCAATCATGCTCCCTTCTGAAGCAGTGCAAGGGGTCAGCAGCTGAAGCAGTGAGGTGCAGGTGCACTAGCTCGTCTCACTGTCCGGGTTGTAGCAGCAAGGGCCAAACTACTCTCCTTATTTAATACTCTGCTGGTCTGTTCACTGTAACAGGGCTCTGACTTCACATTGTGTCCAAACAGGCAAGAGCTCCTCTCAGTGGGAGAGGAGCTGACCTACCCCTGTGGGAAGCATCACATAAATAAAGTGACATTACAGCTGATCTCTTCTAGAAGCTGTAGGTGATAATGTACAAACATGTTCACTTTTATGTGTGCCAGTGGTTCATAAATGTAATTATGGAGTGGCAGATCCTCCCCTGAATGCTTATGTAGAGTCAAAGGGATTTAATTCTTGTCCTTTATATTCACATAGTTACCCTCAACTCTTTTTAGGATGGATTTCCATCAAACTTCTCCCACTAGTCAGGTAAACCTTTTTTACAAATATTTGGTGTTGCAGTGTTTGCTAATGGTGCTGATTTTTTTTTTTTTTTTTTCTCTCAAAATGCTCTCCCTTGTCCTTTGCTTGACTCCCTTTCTGGCAGAAATGACCATGTAGCCTGGATCCTCGACATCTTTTTTTTTTTTTTTTAACTATTCCCCCACCATGGAATTTGTATGTGAATAATCTACCGACACAATATAGCTTTGTTGTGTGATTAAACACAAAAGTGCTTTGCTAGCTATTTTAATGCCTTGCTTGTCATTGCTGGAAATAAATCTGGCTTTGTTGAGCCTCCCTGTGAAGCTGCAGATCACATATGGAGCACAAGTGGACAGCTCAAGCCAAGCCCAGGGTAGAGCTCGCAGGCTGTCCATCCCTCCCCAAGCCGCTGCTGGCTTTTACTGGTTTTCACCTCAGGTGCTACTGGTAAAGTCAGCCAAGCTGGGGTTTGCCAAACTGAGAGCAGGAGATGCTTGTTTTAATCCTTATCAATCACCTTTTTATTTCCCTTTATTGTGTCTGCTCCTTTCTCCTCATTTCTTTAGGCATTACGACGGTGGCTTGCTCCTCCGCCTTCCCCCCACCCCCTCTCCCAAGCTCGGCATTGTCAGGATCTGGGCCTGCTCTGACCCCGGTGTCAAGGAGGGCAGCCGGATGCTTCACTTAACGGGCACGGGCACGCCGTGTTAACTTACGGTAGCGCTGATCATTAACTAAGTCCTGTTAACACACCCTTCCTCCAGAAGGACAGTAAATTACCTATTTACAGTAAAACTCTTCTGATGAGATGGGCACCGCGCCGGCACGGCCCCGCTGCATGCCGAGGTCACCTTCCCGCCCGCCCGCCCGCCCGCCGCCACCCAGCAGCCCCTGGAGAGCACGAACCCCCTGCCCAGCGGCTTCCCCTCCAGCCACGCCCGGAGCATCACCGGCTGCCGCCATCCTGGGTCCTTCCAGCAATACCCAGGACACAGCCCGCGTCCGGACCCCGGTTTTTGCGACGCCCTCCCCTTACCTGCGCTGCTGCCCGGTGCGGAGGGACAGGCGGCTTTCAGCTCCCCTGGCTGCCACGTCTCTCCCCTGCTCTCTCCCTCCCTGTTTTTAGCACAGAATATGGGCTGTCTAAAACTAAACCGTGCATCAGGCTTCCCTGCCTCCCGTCAGCTGATTCGGCTGCCTGTTTTGTTGCTGTTGCTAAATATAGCCCGCTGGCTGCCTGCCCTGCCGGAGAGCCCGCGTCTGACAAATGCCATGTCGCATCAGGAAAGCAAACGGCACCAGGGAGGAAGGGCCATCCCATCCCCAACGGGGACGGTCCACGACAAATCCCAGCGGCTCGACTGCCTTATTGTGTTTCCCCATCTGAAATGCCAGTGCGGTGCCGTGGTCGTGCTGCAGGAGGGGCTGCCTGTGCTCTGAGTTGAGGGGTGTGAAAAGAGGGGCCGTAGTACCATCGTATTTCATCGCTGAACGGAGGGTCCATAGGTTTTGGACTGCTTTCACTCCTTCTCTGCCTTATTTTGCGAGCAAATCCGTGCCACTTCGCCAGGTCTGCCCAAGAGAGCAGGAGATGATTGCAGCATCGATGTCACTGTCCTCCTCCCTCCCCACTCCCAGTTTTGTGCCGGCAGCCGCAAGGGACCTGCTGCCTGAGCCGTGCATCCACTGCAGAGGCACAGCGGCAGCCGGCCCCGCTGCACCACTGGCAGCCTTGCCCCTCCCCGGGCTCCGCTCCTCTGACCCCCCTCTCCCCGCTGTTCCCAGGGAAGAGGTGCAGCATTGGCCCTGTTTGTCTTTCGTTGAGCTGGCGCCCACCGAGCAAGACCACACAAGTGCATTACGGCAAATTGCTTTGCCAGGAGGAGCGGCAGCATCCGACCTTGCGGGTCTCTGGGCAGCAGGGATTTGCCTTTGTTTTCTGGCTTATTAACATGCTGCAAACTGATTGCAATTCTGCTGCAACTCCAGTAGCCCTCTCATAGCCTCTGTTGCAGCGTCACGTTGGGTGGGGAGGTGAATAGTTATTTTGCAGCAGAATCTTCCTTCTGCTTTTATTTCCCAATACCCCCCTTAGAAGGAGCCTCGATAGCTGCTGTTCATTACCGGGGAATAGCCAGGCCGCGCGACATCCCTGCGTGACCAAGGCCAGAGCGCGGGACTGCAGGTCTGAACCTTGCTGCTCCTCACACCCCCTGTCCTGAGCTCCTGGGAGGGGTGGAGAGAAAAGCAGAAATCCTAGATTAAAAATCACTGCTTTAGTTTTAATGCAAATATTCTCAGTGTTACCAGCATTCAGGAATTGGCTTAGACTGCTGATTTGGTTGCCCAAGCCCACACTCACCATCCAGGCTCTTTCCTTGTCTCCAGTGGAAGGAAATAAGCAGCTCAAAAAACTAGGGCATGCCTTCAGGGTATGGTTCAAAGCAGAGAGTATTTGCTTTCTGGAAGTAGCCATTGCTTAGCATTTAAATATAAGAGGTGTGCAAGCTTCAGCTGTTTGTCTGGACTTCTGATGCCAAACCGCCGAAGTTAGCTGAAACGACCCTCAACCTTCATGCATTAAATTTGCTAACAGCAATGATCAGCTGGGATCATGCTGTAGTAACAACTTCGAGCTTAGATTTCTCCTTCTTGCTTGCAGGCACCATAATTAACATCAAATGGGGGGGGGTGGAAACAAACCAAACAAAAACCCAGACCCCAGCTACTCTAAGCAGCTGCAGTATAAAGCTTGGGAAAGCCCACTGACCTGGAAAAAAATTTCCACATGTGCAGATGTGCATGGATACGTTCTCTTTATAAAATTCAAGATCATTCCTCTACCCTGGAAAGTCCCTCCTCCCGGCTGGAGCCATCTCCTTCTCAAAGGCTGTGTGCTTGGATGGAGCAAGCAGCACCGGGGCTGTGCAAGGCGCTGGGCTGGCTGCGGCCACCCCAGCCGGGACGGCAACAGCCCCGAGACCAGCCGAATTAGGCTCAGGGTTGAGTTAGCAGGTGTCTAACAGGGTCAGGGCCCCTCCTGAAGCTTTTCCACATCATCGTCCCTCTGCGTGGTTTTGGTGGTGTCTGGCGGGACGTGGCAGCCTCCCCCGTGGGAGGACGGGGCTGGGGAGACCTCGCACCCCGCACTGAGAAGCTGCCTAAGAGCCTCTAAAGTGATCAAGGTCCTCACAAAAAATGGTTAGGTAAGGTGTTTCTTTATGAAACTACACTAAAACCATGGATTTGCAATAAAAATCCCTTCTACCTATTGAAGTTAGTTTCTCCCAGATGTCTGGTGTTACTGTAGGAAAATCACATTTATTCGAAACACTGTTACTGGAATTAGTCAGAAGATAACCCCAGTGTAAATGATTTGTTCTCTATCATCTTTTTTACATTCTTGATATGAAGATTAAAATATAAATTTAAAAATACCAGGTACAGCTTAAAAAGTAGCTAGCCTTAACCAAATATAATTTACAGCAATACCTCTTTTTTTTTTTTTAACCTCAACCACAGCAAGTCTGTCTTCTCTTTCCTCAAGTGGTTGCTGAAAAATGGTAATTAAAAAAAAAAAAAGACGTACCTTGTGTGTCTCTCTGCAAAACTGCTGTAGGTTTCTTCCAAGCACTTCTGAGGACGGCTCTGGTTAAACCATCCCAGTCTCCTGTACTTCTAGTCCTCCGAGAGAGCGCAGTGAATCAGCATTCCTGAGTACATGAAAACCGTAACCAAATGGGATTAATAGCAAAAGAAAACAGCAACAACAGCAGTGCCCAAGCTGCTGAGGTAAACATGAGTTATTAGTTCTGCAAGGCCTGGTTGAGTGTCCGAGATCTAAATGGTGTAGTTATTTTTCTGTTTGGTTTTCTGTTAGTTAACTTTTTTTTTTTTGAATGCTTCCAGTTTGGGGGAAAAACCTTGTATTCAGTTTAGCAGAACTGCACACGTGTAACAGGCAGCTCTCCTTTGGGCATTTTTGAAGCTTGTTGATGTTCAGATAAACAAACCAATTAATCTTTGGGAGCCCTAAATAGATACCAAAGTCAATGCCCATCTTGGGGACTCAGGAAAAACACTCTTAATGCCAAATGGGGGCTCTGGGCCAGCGCCGGCGCTGCTGGCTAAAGCCAATGTCTGCCTGATGGGGCACCAGTGCTGCCAAGGCTGCTTCATAAATAACATTTGCTTTGGAATATTGAAATATTTACTGGGGGGGGGTGAGGGGTGTGTGTGTGTGTGTGTATGAAATCACCTTATGCTTTCCAAAGTAATGAATCTGTACAGAAAAGGTAAAAGACTAAAAGCTCCTCCAGCCTGGTTTGGCAAACTGATACCCCCATGGGTGCCGGGGGAGCTGGGCAGCTGTGTTTTGCTCACTGGTTGGATGCAGGTTGGAGCTGGTGGCACCGATGTGACAGCTCAGGGATGCCACATTGCTGCTCTGCTCCTGCCTGCGGTGACACAGCTGAGCCCTGGGCGCTGGGACACAGGCATCGCTGCCCTGGTCTGTGGTAGCAAAATCCCAGTTTGAAAGAAATCTCAGTTTTTGAGCTTCCACACTGGGAGGCTGTGCCTGCTGCCAAAATTGGGTCAAAAAGACACTAAACTGAAGGTCCATTCCCTTCACGTTCTGATTACAAACTCTCCAGGGGACATTCAGGGTGCTGGTTTCAAGCTTTCCCAGTAACTGGTAGAACTGTAAATTCACTGGGGGTTTTTGCCTTTTTTTTTTTTTTATTAAGCAGTTTATACCCTGCTTGGAATCTCTCTCTGCCTCCGCTCGTCTCTGCCCTCTCCCCCCACCCCAGAGCAGCCGTGGCACCCAAAAGCACGGGCATTGCAGCGGGACGGGACAGCCATCAGCCTGCGCCCACGGTCCTGCTGCACTCCTGCCTGCAGAAATGAGGCTTTTTGGTAAACTGGGAAATACTGTGACTGGGGGTGGTTGGGCAATGCTGCCACCCTGCTCCTGTGCTGCGAGCCCGTACCTAAAAACATGTCAGAGAGTGTCAGGGAGGGAGCGCCGTTAATGCCGGGCTTTGCTGTAGGGTTAGCTCTTGCCAGGGACGGGGGGACGGGGTTAGTGCGACCCTGAGCACCTCCACACCACGTTGCAAAGAGCCGCCTCTCTCTTGCATGTTTGGTCATTAAAAGTTCAGGAAAGGAAAACAGTTTGACCCAATTTGTGCCAGATTCCAGATGATTTGTGTTCTCTAATTCTATCCCCCAGCCTGTTAACCTGCCATGCGTTACCGCAAGCAGCCGCTACAGTACGCAGCGAAGATATTCCCGTGAAACATTAATGAGCTGTTTTCCTATTAACTAGACAGAGCTGGGTTAGAAATGTCGCAGCCACAGCTGTTGCCTTGACTGCAGCTCACGCGGTAACTGGTGGCGGCTACTTGTGCAAACACTGTCATTGATGCATGCAGATTTTCTGGAAATTACCAGGTATTTCTTGGTCTTTTGCAAGCGAGGAGCAGGGTGCCGCAAGGGCTGGGTTACTGCAGCCCATCGCCGTTTAGCACAAGGCTTGTTTGCAGGAGCTGAGCTCTCCATCCAGCTGGGAACATGGGTGGAGTCCTTTCGGGAGGCTTTGAAAAGGCTCAGAGAGTGATTTAGGCACTCAAGTGTCCTTGGGATTTCATTTAAGCTCGGCCAATGACTCCAGGGAGCCTCTTCTGGGAGTTTCTAGGCCATGCTGGTGTCATGGTTTGTCACCATCAGCCCGGCTCTCACCAGCGCTGGCTGCCCGCGGCTGGCAGAGAGGTCAGTGCCCGTATGGATGTTTTTTAAAGGACTTTGAAGTCTCAGAAAAGTGCAAACTGTGGTGGCTGCTCGCTGGCAACTGCGCCTGGGAATCCAGCCCCGGGTATTTATTTGAAATAATATAAATATTTTTTATTTATATTCTTACTGGTCTGCAGAAGGTTACATTGTAGCTTCGTATGCATGCATTTTTCCATACATCATTCTAGATTATAGAAATGCACATCCAGACTCCAGCAAAACACCTGACCACCCCAAAGTGCCTGAACGCTGATGCAGTTCTGCCTCTTTGCGATGCACCCCACGAAGAGGCGGAAAGCGGAGCGCTGTTGAGCGTGGCAGGGCTCGGTGAGGACACTGCGCTGCCGTCGCTTGAAAGCCTTCTCCTACCCAGGGTCCCATGAAAACCCCTGTGCCGCCCGCGGCCCGGGGTGCCGAGTCGCTCACAGTGGCTACCTGAAGCCAAAACCCATCAGGGTGACCCGGGGACCTTGACAGTGGCCGGAACATCTGAGAAATCTGTACCAAGGGAAGCAGCGAGCCGTGCAAATGCTATTACATATTACAAGCAACAAGCTGTTACCTGCTGGTCAGGCCTTGCTGAAGAATTGCACTTCTCTGGCATAGCTCCTTTCCAAACCCCCCTCTGGCAGTGCTGGCCGGGGAAAGGGGTGTAAATGTGCTGTGCTACTGATCCAACCCAGTAGTAAACCCAGACGGACCGAGGTTAGAGTACAAACACCCTGTGCAGAATAGTGGGTGGCTGCGCAGCTCCCAGGAAAGCTGCGTTTGCTTCCCCTTGCTCTGAAGACCTCAACTGCACAGAAGTCCAGCTTTCATTTTTCAGGCCCTGGGTTCTCCATCCTTTAACTATGGAGATCAATCTTATTTTGGAAGCTGTCCCAGTCAGTCCCACAAACTCCCCTGGCACAGCTCAGAAAGGACCCAAAGAGTCTGAGTAAACCTGCCACAAATGACTTCCGTTGCATGAGAGCTTCTTTAATCACAAACAACAGCAAGAACATCCCAGTCACTTGCAAACAGAAAAAGGACTCCATTTTGCTGAATAAATGATTTGTTACAAACTGCTCAGTATTTGGCTGCTAATCCAAGCTGCAGGCTCACCTCGGAGAGGTTTCTCTTCTCATAGCTGTTGCATTTCTTTAATAAAAGATCTTTGTCTGATTAAAAAAATTGCAAGACCAGTTAATGATAACCACAAGTGGAAAACCCTGCAATGTTACTATCCTCTAAACTTTTCGTTATCAGCTGGAGCTGGGCTGTGTTTACACACCCTAAGAAACAGCACTCCCAGAAAAATAACTGAATTCTTGAACTATTTTCTGTGGTTTGGGTGGCGGGGCTGATCACCGCTCTGTTTCGCCACTGCTGCTGCTGTCTGTGTTTCTCTCCTGCAGGCTTCGTGCTTGTTCTTCAGCCCCCAGCTGCTGGTAAGGCACGGACAGCAGTACGACAGCATCTTCGAATACATCCACGCCGCGGTGGGGACTGACCTGAGCGGGTTTTACTTCATCTGGTCCTTCCTGCAACCCCGGGATGCAGAGAGCCCTTCTCACCAGATCGAGGGATTTTATTTTTTTTTTTTTACCCTGGTACCAAAGTCCAGCGGCTGTTTCATAATCGTACTTCTTGTACCGTGCCACCATCTAGTGGTAACTCAACTAGAAACTCTGCATCGGGAGCGGCGAAGCAGCTCGAGTGGGTCCCCCATCGCCGGCCTGCCGGGAGCCCAAGCACTGCTCGGGGTAGCACGGATGCAAAGTGCGATTTCATCCCCTAAGGCTGGTGGGAGCACTCTGCTGATGAAGCACAAACCCCAGCAGGTTAACTATGATGAGGTTTCTCCCACACGCGTCATCCTGCTCTGCTTCTCGCTGTAATGAGTTTTTAGAAGTGCGCTTCCACTTGACGTGGTTCTGTGGCTCCATCGCTTCGGTCCCTGCTCGGCTTTGGCAAGCTGCTAATGACGGAGGGATTGTGGAAAGGGGGTGGGGAGGGAGGGTGGGGGAGAGAGCACAGGCGAGTGGTGCAGGCACCCACACATCCACAGGCAGCTCCAGCCAGGTTTCCAGGCATTCAGTTCCCAGAAGGGCTCTGCACCATTTTTTGGCCCCCAGGAGCAAAGCCAAGCATTGAGCCAGCAGACCCTGGGTGGGTGGCTGGAAATCACCCTGCACACACCCCCCCACCCCCACCCCACCCCCAGTGTGAAGGGCCACTCAGATTTGCACGGCACTTTGGAGGAACTACGTTCTGCCTGGTGTCATTGAGAATAACCTGAATAACCACTTTCCCGGCCTGGAATTGCTCCTTGAACTGCTTTTCTTTTTTTTTCCTTCCAGAGAGCACCCAGCAGAGCCAACCTGCTGCACCACCAAGCCGTAAGTCCTTCTCCCAAGACATGAATATTTGCTCAGGGAGGCTCTGGTTTTGCAGCACAGGCTCCTTGCACTGCCCATGCTACTTCTCACTGCTCTTAGTGGGATTGCAAGTGGATTTGGGGCGGGGGGTTCTCTGCTGGGAAACTCCATCCCTAGCCCATTCCTCCTGTCTTTGTTGCACCAGCTGCCCTCCAGGTAATCCTGCAGCGCCTGTGACTGCCTGGGCACAAGGGACCCCCTTGCACTTGCACATGAGGAAGGAGCGCGTATGCGCGCACCGTAAATTGACTCATGCTGTGTACCAAAAAGCTGATCCCCCTGATAATGCCCAGCACCAGCCCCCTCACAGTCTCAGCGATGCACGGGCCAATCTTACTTCTTCCAAGGCCAGAGCAGTGGTTCCCATGAAGACAGTGGGGTCTCCTCTCAGCACCTTTTCAGGATGAGGTCCTCAGGCACAGAAGACAGAGGTTGCAAATGCTGAGACCCATTTTGCAGTGCAGTGCATGGTTTCGGCATTTAGCCCATGGCTCGCTGCCAATGTATCACACATGGTGGGTTTGCTTTTTGTGGGGGTGCAGGGAGCCAGGCATGGCTTTGTGTTCAGGAACAGGCAAAACACCAGTATCTGGTGTTTGTGGATGCCGTGGGAGTAGGATACTGTACTGACATCTATGTGAACAAGACAGAACATTCTCCTTGCAGCTTCTCTCTTTTGGGATAACTTTTCCTTTCCTTCCACTGCCAGAGAGCTTCTCCTTAAATGCACACACCGCACTGAGCTGGGTAAATGAAACCCAGCTAGCGATGTACTCAGTGCTGTTTAACCCGCTGTGATCCTGCGCTCCCTGCAGCACCAGGCTTCCTAGAAGGAAGTTGTTATCTGTAGTGAGACCCGAGCTGACCCGCGTCATTTTGGGGGCATGAGCTTAATGCCTTCAACTGGATGAGGCTCCTGGAACAACCGCTCACGGAGCTGTTCCCAAAGCACGGCTTCCCAGGCTCATCCAGCCCCACGGCAGGTACCCACTTCCCTCTTCAAACACGCTTGCAGAAAGAGGTGTTAAGCTGTCATGGGCTTTCTGAAGCGGTGACAGTCCCCCAGCAGGGCCCAGGGGACAATCACAGTATTTCTCCTTAGAGATGAGGTAGATTTTTAAGTTAAGAAAATTCTGCCGCCTCCCTTTGTGTTTGGCATCACCCCCATGCCAGGGAAGCGATGTTCAGGAGCTTTGACACCCGGAGGGGCCCAAGCTGCCCCCACGGGGCCGTGTGTATGTGTGTACGCGTGCGTACGTCTGTCCGGGCTGCCACATGGACGCCAGTTATTGCCCAAGTCTGAAGAACAGATACAAAGGGGCTAAAAAGCTGATGAAGGCCAGGAGAGGAAGAGATGGCCTCCTGCAATTGTCATTTCAGACAGAGGGAGGAAGACTCGGGGGTGGGGGTGGCGGGGGGGGTGGGGGTGTTGGACGTGTTTGACCCCAGCATAGGTGTTTCTCATGTCTGGGGTATAGACGTGAGATCCTGCCCCAAGGCCACTGTAAAAATCTCAAAATCTTTGGGTTGGGAAAGCAAAAGCCATTTAAATATAACCCTCGTCACGGCTGTAAATTAGATACTGCATGAATTGTCACAGTAAATGAAACCCAGGTTTCGGCTGGTCCGCTGTTTTATCAGGGCATTTAAGTAAGTAAATGTCTTTTCTATATTGAACATGCTGAGATGGTTCATTACCTGGTTAAAGAACATGTTGGACTTGAATGCACTGCCTGGTGCTAACTGAATAATCAAGGTAAGCAGGGATCTTTCAAATCCTCAAGCAACAAACTTCAATTAGATGGGAGAGATTCAATTATGCTTTAAAGGGAACCTGGCTATGAGCGTGCAGGATATGGCAGGAAAATGTATGCAAAAGAATTTCATGGAAAGGAGCAATTATTTTATCAATAGGACATGCAAAGCAAAATTTGCTCATCAGTCCTGAATAGAAGCCCAAATAACTGAGCCTTTTAAGGAGATGATGATGCATGGACCAGGGTGAATTTCAGCCGAATGTAAAAGCTGAGAGCCTCAAGCAAGTTTAAGTGAGTTTGATTAATTTCTGTGCAGTTATCAACTGAGGTTTTGGTCAGTGACTTCATGATATTTGGCCCTGGATAATGGATGTTGTAACAAGGATGTAGAACTTTGGCAGCAAGTGTATCCCAATCTCACTTCATTAAGATATAGTATTAGAAATTGAATTGGTTTTGAGTCTGAAGGTGCTGGTTCTTCCTCCTCCAGCATCTCTGCATAATGTTACTTCAACGAAAAAAGCACAGGGAAAAGTCAAACACTTTGCAAAAGAACACAGACATTTGAATTTAATAAATTATAAAATTAAAGATTCTAATTTGTATATACATTTTTAATATACAAGAAATGGCTATTTATTGCAATTTCTGTTAAGGCATATGTAAGTGAATGGAAGTTGCATATAGATATTCAGATGAACATAGCTAATACTGTGCATTGTAGGTGAGTAAATAAGACATTAAATGCATTATGTAATAAAATAAAACATAAAACCCTTTGAGTACTGGTAAAGCACCATTTCTAGAATTCTCAAAATATCTGAAAGCATTCTATGGAGATGTTGTGAGACTCTAAATACTGAATGGATATATGAATATAAAAAGTGATGCATTCATAATAGATTACAGAAATTTTTAAAGGAATGTTGGTGAAAAAAAATGGCAGTAGATTGGAGCTAAAGGAACCAGAATTGGTTTGGGATCTTCTTTTTTTCATGAGGGGCTGTCACTTGGATTTTAAGTTTAGACCAACAAAAAAAATGACACTTTAGAAAGCTGTGTACTTGCATGGTTAGATCACAAAATGCACTGATTAATGGGAGCACATTGCTTTAGCTCTCAGATCTCTGAGATGGTCTCTGCAGTAATACATTTACTTATAAATCTGCTTTAGTTTCTGGGGGGTTATGTTACATTAAAGTACCACTCTCTGTTCATTACGTCTCAAAATGCAGCACCTGGGCAACAGCAAAACGGTTACAGAAGACACACTATGATGATGCTCTTGCCCAATTACAGCACCGTAGAAAAGAGGAAACGGTTGTCAAAGTTCAACCAACCACAGAAAAAAAAAAAAAAGACCGAAATTTCCACTGCATGACATGGAACAAAGATCAGCAGAGAGCAAAACCCCACCTATTGCCTTGAGGGGCTTTTTCTTTATCGACAGAGCTCTGCTCTGTGTTTTCCAGTAGAAATGAGGTACATGTTCTTAGGAAATGACCATCATGGGGAACTGCTGGAAAAAAACACCTTCTGAAAAATTCATGCCAACTTGAAAAGAAGTCATCTTCCCTGGTCTGAAGAGACTTTTTTTTCCCCTCATACAGCAAGACTGTAAAGAGAAGGCAGCTGGTGGCTCTGCTCCATAAGGAGATGGACCAGTCTGTGTCCATCAGTGTCTGTCTGGAGCAACCTAGACTGAAGCTGCTCCTTCAAATATCATTTCAGTGTGCCCCAAATAACTGCTAGAGAAATATTCAGTAGAATTAAAGCCAGTGAGAAATAAATCAAATGAAATCTCCCAAAAGGTGAGACTAAGAAGGCAGCAAGCCATTCCTAAATGCAGATGCCACTAGGCATTGCATCGGGTCCCTAACGAACACCAGACCTAGCGTAGCACCATACCAGCCTTCTGGGAGACTGCTCCTGCTCCAAGATGCAACAGAAGTGTCCACCTTATCTGGAAGAATGCTTTTGGTTGGTTTGATTGCGAACTGACTCACTCTAGAGAAAGAACAAAGAGGTCAAGTTGCTGAACTTTGAACCAGCTTTGCAAGTTCAGCCAGGGTGTCCATGCCACATGTGAGCAAGTGAACCCCTGTGACTTGACCTTGTCCAGCCTACAGCAGTCCTGGCTGCTGGGAGACACAGCTGGAAATGCTCAGCACAGAACCGCCTCATCCTTTTTAAATGTTGGGTCATCCACAGAAACAGGCCTTTCCTCGTGCTGTTTGCAGAAAGGTCACTTGAGGTTGCAGCAAATAAATTCCTGTCTCACTTGCTATTGGGACACAACTTAGAAGTCCTTTGGACAGAAGATGCTATTTGTAAGACAGCATTTGAGCTGTGGGCACTTCCTCCTGTGGCATTTCTTCACATTACCTGGTTGACTAAGCCTATTCCAGAAGCTAAGGAAGAACAGAAGCTATTAGATGGGTTCTCTCAGGCTTCTGGAGGTCAGAGAAATGGGTTTCCACCAAAGTCCCAAAGAGTAAGGCTGGTACCATCCAGGCAGCAAACTTCCGCCTCCCCACCTGCATGACTTCAAGCCCCAAACCCTCTCTACCCTTGGGTTTGTGAGGGTTTTTCCTAAGTTTATCATATGCTTGGATGTGCTTCTAGGCTATGAAAAAGCTGGGGGTTGTGGTTTATTTTTATTGTCCAGAGCTAAAAGCAGGATAGTAACTTGAAGAGGAAAAGATGAGTTTTACACTAACCACATTTGTGTAAAGGAAATGCGGAAGGCAAGAAATACTCACTATGTCTGCAGGCTGGGAGCCCAGCTACAGCTTGTCTCTCCCATGGCACAGCAGCTGGAATGACGTCAATTTAGATACTTCTTCCTTGCTTATAAATAGCATGGTGGGTTTTTTTCCCTTCAGTGCTCATTGCTACATTGCTCTGTTTTGCACAGATGTGATCTGACCCTATGCTGTTACTAAAACTTGTCCTGTCTGTCGGCAACCACAAATCCCTTGGCACACGGCTCCTGGGGCCAGCGCTGGGCTTGCCCATGCATCGGTGCTCTGTAATGGGAGGCAGGCCACGGAGCAGGGCTGGGGCGAGCGAAGGCTACCATGCAGGCAACTAAATAAAGATAAGCAACCTTCAACTGCAGGAAAATGCTTACTGTCTCACGAGCTTAAGTCTGAGGTGAGACTCCTGCCACTGCCCCAGCCAACCGGGGCTCCACGCTGCCAAACTGTGGAGCTTTAGCATTACTTTTCAAAACCAGAACAGATTACTTTGCTGCTCGCACTGGCTGCTGCTTTCACATCTGCAGCCACGTCTGCTTAGCCCAGATGTTTCCTAGTGCTCTGGACTTTCACCAGGCCTGTTATGCTTCCTGGTCTTCATGGTCTTCAGTGTAACTCCTATCCCTGTACTATCGGAGCTGCTCCTAAACACTCAGCCAAGCGTATCACCCCAGTCCTCTGTAAGAAGGCATGCTTGATGCTGTCACACCAGCTGAAAACATTCCTTCTCTGCTTTGGCTAGTATCTCCATGAAGTATTTTTCTTAAACCGGGTCCTGTCCTTCAAAGACTTCTGGCCACAGTTCAGGCCAGAGCAGTTCAACATCTCAGTGCTGCGAAGACTGCTGTTCCTGCAGGCTCTCGCCTCCTTTCCGGCAGGACTGGCTTGTTTTGAAGAGCCTGGGCAGCTCATTCAGCTGTGGTGGTTGAGGGCAGAAGGCAGGGTTGCAGGGAGCCACGTGTAGTTCACCTTGCAATACTTCCGAAGCTCTTTGCCAGGAGCTGGGCCACAGAAGAGCTTACACATTGCTGGAAACTCGGTACATTTCCAGTAATTATGTGATTGTATATTCAGGCTTATTACTGGCGCTGCTTCAAGCTACGACCAGCTCAGGCTGGAGGATGAGCTCTTACTCTCAGAACGGAAAATCTGAACTAGGAGCCATCAGACCTACCTAGCGGTAAAAGGAGGATTTCAGGGAAGTCCTGGGTTCTGCAGGGGGTTTACCAGCAAAGAGGAAACAAATGGAAGAGTCCAAGCCAGGAGAAAAACTGCTCAGATGCCACCTGCAGCAGGAACCAGTGCACACTCCCCATCTCTGGGGTGTTAGAGCCAAGCTGAATTCATCTTCTGATTTCTGACCAGGAATTCAAAATGACCTATGAAAACCATGATGACCCTGAGGGGAAAGGAAGTACTCAAAGGGTTGTCAGGTTACGCATCTTAAAGTTTCTAGCAGACCTGGTACTGTGAGTACATGTGTGTGTGTGTGGATGTATGTGTATATGTAAGGGCACAGCAAACAATTCACTTGTTCACTTCTGCACCAATAAAGCTGTCCTACAGAAAGGAAGATAATACAAAATTGTTTCCTCCAAAATAATCTCATCCTATGGGAGGAAAAAACAATGTTTTCTTAACAAAGCACCAAAGAAAAGGCAACAAGAATCCAGTCATCTTTAAGTTAAACAGTATGTGGGTAGAAAAAAAAATCAGACCAATAAAAAAAGCACCAACCAACAAAGATCACTGAGGCTGTTGCATTACAGGAACTTTAAAACTATCAAACCCATGGCTAATTGTAAACAGAAAGACTAGGATGTTGTCAGTCCAAGCTGGCCGGATCTACCCTACTAAATGTCTTGCATGTATTCAAAAATCTAGGAGAATCCTTTGAAATCATTTATGGAAATATGTAAACTACTGTTTGCCAGTTTTTAATTTACACATAAATACATGGCTACAGAATTTTCTAGATATTTTCTTACGCAGTCCCAGTTAAGAAAGCTATGTAAGCACATGCCTAGCTGTAACCACAGGAGCAGCTCTACCAAAGTCAGCTAAACTTAGTCTGGCATGTCCGTAAGTACCTTCCTGAACCGGGGGCTGAGTTAGTGCCCGGGTTTATGCAATGCACAGAAGCATCACAGGATTCCTGACCACTTGCTTGTCAGTGTTAAAGGGATTTATTATGTCTTGTGAGTTGTTTTCCTCCATCCTAAGTGTAACTCCCATTACTATTCCCAAGCAGTTTTACACAGGCATAGAAGACTTAAAAGAGCCCATAAAAAAGAAACTTGCTAACCTGGCCCAGGTATTACGGTTTGTTTGGATTCAGTGAAACGCTGTAATGATATTGCACTAATACTCTACCGTACCCTGTAAACCTAGCTGTCAAAGTGTTCAGATTAGCACTTATGAAACAATCTGTCATTTCCATTTCTAGTAGGCTTTAGAATTTGGCATCTCTGCCATAGCACCACTTTGATTTTTCCCCATTTTCAGTCTCTACGATATGGGCAATACTATGATGTTGGTAACATCTCTATAAGAGAAAAACGTTGGTTTGTGCCATATTTCCATTTTAGTTCATTTTCCTAAGAGTCTCTTTTTTCCTTTTCTCAGCAATCAGCTCCTGAATTCTTTGATTCCTTGTCCTTTCATAAGGTATCCTTCTCCGTGTAATGATGTTGTGCTGTGATACTTCGTTATCCAACCCATCGATTTTATAGGGAACATCCACCGCATTGATTTCTGGGTGCTCATCAGTTGCATTGGAAGGAGGTGCACGTGTTTTGGAAACAAGAGGAGGGCTGGTGGCAGACTGTGTGGTGGACACTCCCACGGGAGGGCTGAGGGTTGTCACAAGCTCCTCCTCAATGACATTATTCTTATTTACGTTAGAATCAGTTACATTGTCGTCCTCTGTTATGTTGCTGTACATATTACAGGACTTGCAACACAGCTTATTGTAACCGGGAATCGAGCAGTAACGAGAAAGAACCTCCATGCGACAAAACATTGACTTGTCTCCTTGACAATGATCTTCTGAAAGAGAAAAAGGGAACAGATAAATAAAGAGCATCTTCACATTAATCAGAAAAAGAAACACAGCTGAAGCTTTGGCAGTGGGCAGAGAGTTTGGTATTTAAAGTGGGATGGAAAACTGGCAAATGAGCCTTCTATAAGCAGAAGCAGGCTTAATATTAAATCTAAAACTCAACTCACTTCAAGGGATGCAAAAGCTGATCTGAGCTGTTTGTACCAGCCCCATCCACACTATAGACCGTAACACCCCAATTTTTGGCTTCACATTCTGCAAGTGCTACGCTGAAGACCATGCAGCCACAATGAAATGCGTTCCTGCCTTGACTTAGAGTTCAAAACACACGGATAGTACTGTGTTGTTGCTAAAACTACGTTAAACCCCCAGAAAGTCACTCAGGTTTATACCAAGAAATCTCTTTCTCCCCGCTTTGCTCCTTTTAATGCTCTTCTGCAATCTAACAGTGACTAACCATGGTCAGGGGTAATTTATATTTATCTGGACTACCTCAAAAAAGTCAAGTCTTATTTTGATGTCTACGGTGTAACTCTCAGAATTAATCTGAGTCCACTCATTGCAGTGACATTTTTGCCAGGTACCTCTATTCTGAAAAGAGCAGCATTGCCTGAGCATGTCCCTTGCTCGAGAGAAAAGTGGTGCGTTTAGCATAAGGCTTTTCTCCTCCTCCTAGAAGGGAGCTGGTATTTTCAGAACAACAAACTCCAGTGCAATGGATCCAAGCCAGTCCATTAATGACTGGGAGACTCAGAAACAAGTGCCAATTTTTGTGTCACTGACTGGAAAACTGTAATAAGAGAAAGAACGATAATTGATAGGTTTCAAGCTGTCAATAGCTGTTATGACAATCTGTGCTGTAACAGAGGTGTTAGAGCAGATCCTGATCTTGCTGAAATACAGGTGGCAAAATGTAGGCTAAGGCATTAAAGGTGAACTGGTCAAATGGTATTACCACCTGAGAAACACAAACAGAAGCCTACTCAAGCCCTTGTGATTTCTGCTCAGAGGAGGTAGAAGACTGTATGGATTGGCGGCAGATGGATGGTGAGGAGTTAGCAGGCTCCTTGGGGAGAAAGCTACCTGTCCTCTGTCCTACATACACACTCTACAGCTCCTGTGCCTCCAGGCTGAAGTGACGGAGCCAGGAACGACCAGGAAAAATCCCAACAGGCAGCCCATGCTGAAAGAAAGAGGAGTCAGAGTGCTTGTAGGAAAGGCAAGGGCTGAGGAGAAAGGCAGACTGACCAACGCTTGGCATAAGCAGTAACAAAACATTTTCTGTGACCAGAGTGCCGAGACGGAGATGAAATCACTTCTGCCTCTCTCCCTGCTCTTACTACATTTCCACCTACTCTTACAGTAAAGGATGAGTAACTCCAATTACTCGCCTTTATTTAGAGCACACCCGATGGCAGACAGCGCGCTCCAGTCTGCCTGTTACTGGAGCTCCTATCTCACCATCCTGCTATGAACACTGACTTACCCTGCCAGCAACCTTACAGCAAAGTAGAGAACCAGAGCAGATTCAGAGATACCAAGTGAACTCAGAAAGTGTAGGTGTCGCCTCTTCACTCATCCTCAGTTAACAAAATAGGGCATTATAGGTGTTTAATTGGCAAACATATCAGTCTAAAATAAACTAATAACTGTTGCTGCTGCTTTAAAATGCTAGTGCTGGCTGAGGAAGGTGGAAACACCTTCCTTGCATTGTATTTATGCCCCGATTGTTGCATTTGTTGCAGAAAAGCAAAATTCTCATTCCTGTTTTCAAATGTGTCAATTCATTTTCATATTTTTCAAATGCTAAACTGAGATACTGCTGGAAATAAAGAACAACTCCTTCCTTAGGAACCTAAGAATAGTACCTTGGTTTAGGAGACATTTTCAAAGCAGCCTTTAAGAGCTGGAACTGTTCATATCTGCATGCACAACTCTACACAAAGGACTGCATGTGCCCATACAGCTTTATATATGTTTTTACATACCACTTAGAGTCCCCTTTGAACATTTTGCCTTGTGTTGCATGACCTTAATGCAAGCTTCTCCAAATGGCTTGCAAAATAAAAGTGAACAGATACAACATTTAAATGCAGTTTCAACAAGGCAGATCTGTTCTTGGCTTTCTAAGAATCACTAAAAGCACCTTTAGAAAAATGCCTTTTTTCTCTATATCAAAAATACGTAATGTCAAGCTTAAAAATACATGAAAATAAAACTGCATTATGTAATATGTTTCGTGACATCTGATAAGTTATATAAATAAACTCTGTAACTTATGAATGTCAGAATGAAATTTTTAACGTCTATCCAAACCAAAATATCCAGATTTGCTGTACTTTTATTTATTTTTACTTGCAGTATGCATGACAGACTGGAAGTATATCTTCAAAACATCAGTAAGAAAAAAATAAATCAGTTTCACAGTCACTTTGGTACACATTAGTTTCATAAAAAAATATTGAAAAGCAAACTGAATTGGCACATCTTTAATATTATGTTAAATACATACAAAACACTAATAAAATATCCCTGATAAACCAAAGTGCATATAGACATAGTGCACAATGCCCAGATACCTTATTGCACCATTCTCTATAGCCACCCATCTCTTGAAACATCACTAAACATTGTCTATTTAAAGGTAACAGTCATGAATATATTTATACAGTTAAACACCAATTATTTTACATAACAGTATTCAGTGCCAGATACGTGTCTTTGCTTTTTCACCTTGTCATGTAAATTGTTAACATGTTCCAGGAAATTATCATATTAACAGCAAAATTTAAATATGTGATCACATGATAATGACAAGTTTGAAGTGCTACACTGTTGACGACCCAAAGATTCAAAAATGCCACTTTTCCAAAGAATATGATCAATGCAATAAGGTAGTAATTTGCTCCAAGACTGCAGTTTTAAAGTTGATAACGCTTCTACTATTGGTACTGACTGTCACAAACAGGTTTATGACTTGTGAATGCCAAATCTTCAACACAAACACGGAAGGTGAAGCAAGAATGCCAGTTAAATTGCAGTAAGTCAGGTCACAATCCTGTCTTTATGAAGATATGGATATGCACTGTGCAAATTAACCTCAGATTAAATTTACTGCCTTCTAATAGTTATCATTCAAGTAAAAACACTCCATATGAAGATTAACTCAAGGTACCAGTGTACTGTTTATATTTAAAGCTGGATCTGGTAAATTAATGCCATTTACATTTCAACATTAAGGCATTTTTCTAAAATTCTTCTTCTAAGCAAAAAAAGCAATAAAAATTGAGGTAATTCTGTAGTAGTTCACACTGTTATGTTTGCCAGTTGACACATCTATAGAGCATACACACACACGCACACATACAACCGTACCAGTCAAGTCAGACATGCACATGGTGAAAAAAGACCAAAGATGTAATGAGTATAAACAGCTCTGTGCTGAGCAGCTGGAGACATCGTAGTTGATGAAAACATCATATTGCCTCCGCCAGGCTAAGAAAAACACCACCACGCAACCTTCAACGTGGACCATGCCTGTTCTGCTTCGGTTTTGCTTATAAAGTGAAAGTACGCAAAACTAGCAAAAATTGTGTGACAGGAAAAATGAATGCAGCTTTTCTCAAGGAAAAATATTTCAAACCACCACCAGGAGTTTGGCAAGAGCAGATGGCATCATAGCAGCATGGAAAGTACCAACAGAAACTGAGCTTCTGCTTCGCAGTGAGCCCTCCACAGGTTACAGACATGAATGTGAGGGTCAAGAATAAAAAATGAGCAGCAAGGGTGGGTAAAGCAATGGCACTGCAAAGGAAAATGGAATGAAAAAATTCTTTCACTCATCAGACTGCCCTGTCAGCGAACTGAAACCAGAGAGTTATGAGATTTAGGGTTTTTAGATAAAGGAGAACTTTAGCACTACAAGGTGTCATTATTGTGATGTGATCACATTCACAATAAGTTCTCAGTTTTGCTATCAAACTGAACATCATGAACCAGTAAGAGCCTTTTTTCACCATCACCAAGCAACAAGCAAACTGATCCCAGCTCCCTTTCAGAGGACTGCAACATACTGTGGAGATCCAACTTCACACATCCAACACTTCAAGACCTCCACCACCAGTGCTACGCAAGCTCCAGAGAAGAAAGACACCGAGCACCAAGTGCCTGGTGTGAAAAAAAGATTCAGCCCAAGATTTAAACTTGGCAAAGTCAAGGGAACTTTCCGCATAGAGAGAAGAAGAGAGCAAAAGGCAAAGTCCACATTCGATGTGGCATGCATTTAAGGACAAAGGCAGAGTTATAAATGGGTCTTTTACTTGAAGATATTTTCTGGATGGGGTAGTCTGGATCAGGTCTTGACAGCCATTGTATCATGTAGGTTTTCTTTGAAGGATCAGAAATGTTTCCTTGAAGAGAGGAAAAAAAAGATGTAACACAACATATGTTAGCATTAAGTAGTTGACTTGTCAGAAGTGGATAAGCTGAGAGAGTGAGTGGGCTCCAATGGGAAGGAGCCAGGGAAGGATTATGACCAGGCTGTGTAGTTTTGGGCAGAGGGTGCTGTTTTGCCAGTTTGCTAGAACTTGTGCCCAGCATTTGACAGCCAATGCTGAAGACAGCCTGAAGGCCAGTTCTCTAGAAGTACTTCTCACAGCAGCAGTAAGTATGTCCTAGGATACATCCAGTCTAGTTTAGTTGTAGTGCCTTTTTAAAATCTTTGTATAGGAGACCATAATTGACAGCTTGGTTCTAATCAATTAGGAATCAAAAGCTACCCTGAGAAATAAATCAGGAATAAAAGAAAAATATGGATTACTTATATAATAGGAATATGTAAAATGATCTCACAAATATCATTTGCAAACAGCTGAAAAGCTAACAAGGATAAAGGCATTAGTGTCCTGGATTAAGTAGGAAGAAATTTATTATAGCTTTAAAAATTGATTTAGATAACCCCTGAAGATAACTTGTGCTTGACAGAATGGAAAAGAAGCCTGGAACTGTCGCTGGAGATGGGGAAAGCAAAGAGGCATCTTTGTACATGATGCCCTTGATTAGCCACAACCCAGCAGCCTCCTGCCAAGCCCAGCACATCTCAGGGGCGCAGGGCCGGAGTCAGGCAGTGCTTCTCACCCAGGGCAGCTGCTGTCTGCTGGCAGACCACTGTGCTGAGGTCTGCCCCAGCCTCTTATGCTGTACTGGGGCAAGTGGTGCTCCCCACCATGAGAAGAGAATAACCATGGGCCCAAGAAGCCCATCGGCCACACAACAGCTCTACGTTTGGAAAGTCTGCTCAAAACCGGGGCTATGGAGAACTGTCACTCCAGGCAGACGTAGCTCACAAGTATAAATTCGATGAAGGCTTTTCAAATAAATGCAATCAATATAATTTTTTTCAGCAAGTAATATATGCTAGAGAAGACAAGCACTTACTTGGACATGGAGGTAGTCTGCAAATCCTTACAGTCTCTGGTTTATTTTCTTTACAAAGTCCGATAGCATTGTCCCTGGTCCGGCACAGGACCGGGCGATCCTGTGTGCCATTGCCACAGCTGACAGAGCACTGAAAGGAGATGCACAAGTTAGACCCCAAGTCACCATTTGGAAACAACGGATTAGAAATTAGTTGTTAAATTTTAAACCACTGCCCTTTATTTGAGCCAACACGGTACATTATTTGACCCACTGCAGTACCTGCAGTAACTAAGCAAGAGGGAGAATCACTGCTTTTTGTGGTAGACCAGTAATTGTGAAACACTCCAAGAAACAGCTTATGGTCTGAGCTCCTGACACTTTTTATGGGAGTCACTGAATCCCATTTTGCTGGTAGCAACGGCAAACAGAAAAGGTAGAATGCAAGTTGCATTTCCACTAGGTGGAAAACTCAGTCCTTTGGTTTATCCACAGAACCTTACGAGGCTGAGTAGCTAAATCTGCTGAAGGCCTTTACATCAAAGATGCTTGCACCTTTGAATCTCCGCGAGCCTTGGTACCTAACTTCCTTCACAGTGTCTGAAGACTTTAAAGTCTTCTTTACTTGAAAGAAAATAAAGCAGCGATGAAAGAATTAACTGCCCTTCTCTCATCTTAAGTCAACAGGTAAATGATTGTGAGCAGAATAAAAAGCAGGTAGAAGTCAGATTTCCTGATACTGCCATCTTATATGGGTGGCTCATGGGGTCTGGATCATCCAGCATCACTGCAGGATGGCTTTACTGGCTGTGTCACTACCACCGTCTCTCCATCTAACTCACTTTTTGTGGCATTAGTAACAGTGGAAGCAACATACCCTCTGTGTAAGTATTAGTTTACTGTGTCAACGCATTTGAATAGGAAGCATGGAACAAACGCCAAGATTTTCTCCCCTGTATTATAAGAAATTAGTTGCTTGAGACCTCCAGAAAGAGACTGACCTGTGACCAGGGTCCTATTCTCCACTGCGCTGGGCAAAGCTCCCGGTTGCAAGGCCTCCTGCCTTCTGGACGGTCGTTGTTGCAGTACTTGGTATGAACAGACCGATTTGTATTATCATGTAGGGGTTGGATACACCGGACAGATCGTACTTGATATCCTGTTTTCCCACAACTTTTGCTGCACGGCTCCCATTCTCCTGTAACCCATCTGGGTTAGTGAAAAGAGAGTAAGTTGAGTAAAATTCTCTCTCTCCTAAATTAGGTGAGTTTAAACTGTCTGTTGAACTGTAATTCTTAAACACAGGTTTAACAGGATGTTAATACTAGTTCTGATATGGAAAAAGAAGAGATGAAAAATTATAAGCAGTTATGGTGAGGGTTATTTGACCATGTCCCTGAAAAATCAGTAATAAGACCTAGGTCTTAAAATAACTCTTTCTCATTATCTCTGAGATAAGCATTATTCTTACTTTGCTTCATTTGCTTTGATTTTAAGCTGGCCCTTCGAAGACTGCACATAAAAATATGGTAGTTTTTATGTCAAAAGCAGCCATCCAAGGGTGCTGCTGAGCTTCCCAGGTCTTGGCGCATGAGCCGCGCCTTGTCTCATAATGTAGCATGCACCAGCCGTCCCCACAGCTGGTTCTCCCAGGAGTGAATCCAAAACATCTGGTCTGGAAATGCAGCTCCAGCCTGGCTAATATCTGGATACTCCATGGACCACATCCCTGGCCATGCTAGACACCACCTGCTGAAGCACTGGCAAGCCCAGCTACACCGTCAGTTCTGGGTGTGCTGAGCTCGGGCAAACTGGGGTCCTCAGCATCATAAATGTTTGGTTTTGGGGAAGGCAACACTCCACTGAAAATCAGAAGGTCTGAGTTCATAATGTGTAGATCAGTTTGGCCGCTGACAAGTGAAACCTATGGTTTGTGACGTGGCGTAGTTGAAAACGTTGCTGATCAAACTGGCTCAAGAATTACAGCTACAAATTGTAAGGAACTTAGAGAAAAGCAACAAGGACAGACAGGACCAGAGGAAATTCATGTAAACTACTGAAAGCTCAGTTATAATCAAGTAAGTGAAGATATACAGCAGTTCATAAATATTTACAGAATGCTGAGATCTGCATGAAGGACATATTTTTCAATGTAAACAGTATTCATGGGATAAACTTAACCAAAAAATACATATAGTCTGAAGAAGTGTCCTAAGTTTGAAGCAATTGTCCTAAAGTACTCATAAAATCCTGGGTTTAGAAATAGTCAAGAAATAGGATGGGCACAAGGCAATGCACTAAATGCTCGAGTTAAAAAGTAAAGTGGCAGTTTCACCCAACTTTCTCTTTGTAGCCTATTGAAATTACACATCTGTGGAGGAAGGCGAGTGCTATGGAGCACAAAGCCATGAATCCAAAGGTGTTTTCTGAGACAAAGATGATTTTTTCTCAGCAATGAAGAAGCAGCATATTAGTGTAGTGGGTGTCACAGAGCTTCATAAAATCTCTTCAATAATTGCCTCTCCCATATATAAGTGCAAAATGCTCCGATGCTGCTCTATGGAAAAAGACGTGACTGAAACATTCAGGAATCCACGTACAATTTAGGATCCTATTGAGTTTTTGTGGTACCTGGGTCCAATTATATTTGCAGCTGAAAGAAGAACACAGTCCTTTCCAGAGAGCCTAAGGTACAGTTAGGTCATTACTTCAGTTTTCCAATAAATAAACGTTAAACCCTGACCTATGCTGAGTTTATGGGGCACAGTTTCTTGACTTTTCTCTCTTTCAAATCTTTTTTGAAAGGAAGTTAGGAAATATTGTGTGGTATGTTCTACTTATTTGCTGTGCTTCCTGGAATCTAGACTTGGTCCCCAGAGATCAACATACTCCTTTCTCGTTGCAGTAGCACACGAGGAATATGAGTCCTGCATGTGGCAGGAGTAACCTGCTGCCAGTCAAAAAAAGCACCTGTAAAATGTGAATTAAAATATTTATAACACTTGACTATGTATAGCAAAAATGAAGGTACAACAGGCATACCATGCCGTACAAGGGCAGTCAGAGAAATCTAACAGGTCAAATATTTTTCCTTGTGTTTAAATGTCCAAAAATATGCTGTGAACTTTAGGAAGATTTGGATTTGAGAGGCTGTATGACACTGGTTTTCTTATGTAGCACTCTGTAAATTTGTTCCTGCATGGTTAATTCACACTGTGTAAAATCAACTGGTATAAATTGAATTTATGTCTATTTTTTATTACCCCAAGATGGCCTGAACACAAACGTCTGGATCAAGACAGCACTTCTTTTCTAATCCAAATTATTTCAGAAGTAATAGGAACCAGCAGTCCCAGAAATCGTATTTCTACAAGCAGAATATAACATCACATCCTCACAGTCCTGGGTCTCTGCAATGATGCACAGAGGTACTTAAGAGCCCCCAAGTTCAAGCAGCCATGTATCAAGTTGGAAAAGCAGAGGTCAAGCTTAAGTCACCTTCTTGCAGTGACAAGCGCTAGCTGGGTACAATGCCTATCGCAGCTGCCGCCCAGCAGTGCTGGTGGGCAGTGATGCTTACATGGGCTGGGAGCACTCCTGGAGGTTGCACACCCTGCGAATGGGCTTGGGCTTTTGAATCAACTCGCAGTAACTCCGATGAACCATCTTGTGGTCTGTCTTCCTCCGGCAGCCGTATTTTGTGAATTGGTAGCCTGAAGAGAGACACTCGTCTTATTTTCAGTACTGGCAGATCTTACACAGGACTCAGGTTTCAAACAAACTGCACATACACTGTCAAAGGTTGCAGCTGGAACTACAGGTGAACACACTACAAAAGGAACTGTAAATTGCACCGAATAAACACTTACTCATGTAGATTTAGCACCCAGAATTGCTCATCCCCTCTACTTTTCACTGCAGTCTATAATGAGACAAACATCATCTAGCATTTAAAAAGTGTTCTGCTAACCTGCACAGCCACAGCGCTGCAACCTGCCCATCAGCCAGGGGGGCAGCATCAGGGTATACATCTGGCCCCAAAAGCAGGGGTCTTACATTGCAAGGTCCACAGGATGCAGATTTACTAAGGGCTGACCCATGGCACCTTGAAGGTTGGCATCCCCACAGCTTGGAGACCCTCATCCAAACCTTGCACATTTGTATAATTTTTCAGTTTCCTAAACAGAAATCAGAAATAAGCCATCCCAGATCTACCCCCAAAACCATTTAAGTCAGATTTTTACCTCCGTTGGCTATTTATTTATCTATTTCTTAACTTAAATAAAACCCTCCCATACTCTTGGTCTCCCTAACGCCTTGTGGCAATGAATTCCACATGTGGTGTTCATTCTTTCAGTATTCTCTTAATCAGTTTTGAATGCTCTGGGGTTTTGTTTTTACCTCCTCCACAAGGTTTTGAACATTGGGACCATTTCTTCAAAGCCCATTCATATGACACCGAATCCTCTTCCAAAACATTATTGTTATCTACGTTCAAGGAATCTTCATGGATCATGTATTTGTAAGTCAAAGATATCTTGGCACCACCGTGAGGAATCACCTAGGAAGCAAAACAGATGTAGGGAAAAAAGATATGAAAGACTGATATCAGAAGCTATGTGAGATGACGTGAAATAGCAATCATCATGGCTCAGATATAAAAACATTCCCGGAGGGATTTAAACCTTCTAGCTGCACTCAACACATTTTCTTTTCCCTGATGAAAAAGTATCTCTAGCCTTATGACACAGAGTTTCTAAACTGCATATTAAGAAGGACTGTTGTTGATTTAGGCTGATTTTTCTTGCCAGCATTGGACTGACTTCATGATACTAAATTTTTTCCACATCCCATCACAAAGGAAGGAAACATTGTACTAAAATGATAATGGATAGTTCCACTAAAAGACAAGGCAAATTCAAATGCACAGATAACTGAAAGCGCTGAAAAAAATTGCTTATATTTCTGATAAAACACAAATATTCTTATGATAGTCCTGGGAATTCTGTGAACCTTCTTACTTAATCTTGACAGAAATATAAACTATTTAGAAAGAGTTTTTGCTACCATACTGCACTGAGACAAATGCAAGAAAACGGAACTCAATGTGAATGAAGTGCAAAATATTGGTCCTTTGAAAACATAATATTTATTCCTCCTTTGACATTCAGCTGGTGTAGATCAACACACTACAGCTGCTTTCAAAGGGATTCTGAATCAGCCTACCCCTACTCATTGTAGTCTATCATTTGCTAGTTTGCAATGAAAAAACAATATAGTCGGGTGGGTTTGGGAACTGCAGAACTGGCTGTGCCCTGACAAAGCGAGCCTGGAAGCACAAGAATCCTGCATCTGCCTTTGCAGGATACATTTTCTAAACATGCACGGGAGGAGGAGCTATAAGATGTATCCGATACAAACCATTTTGACCTTTTTTTAACTAATGCTCACGTCAGATATGATAAGCAAGCTGGAGAGTCTTTACACAGTGGCCATTTTCTAGGCCATCCATGGGAAATAATCAGGAGAGCTGGCTGCTCAACTCATAACCCTGAGTTATAACAACTCTTGTACAGAGCAATGAATTAGGAGAAAGGAATTAAAGTACATCTTCTATTGTCTTATAATTGAAGCAGATGTCTTCTTGTAACTCACAAGAGGAATCTAAAATACATTATAGCGCATTATGGCTCTGTAACCCTGACATTGTGTTCCATGGAAGATGGTTTTCATTTGACTTACCAGAATAACTATTCCATTACGCAGTGGCCCCATGGTCTGCACGGTTTCTCTATCATCGTCATTCCGATATTCCCACTCCACACCCATGTCAATAAATACTTTAGAGTCTGGCACATAGTTGTCTTCACTTAGAATGAATTTCCCTGTTTCACGATTTTTAATTGCTAGGAACAACATAAGAAAAGTGAATATGAGAGGTCCACTTCTCATCTCTACTTTTGTTCTGCTCTTGTCCCGGTGGAAGAAGCAGAAAAGGCCAGTGTGCGTTTTCCCTCTGTTCCCTCACAGGTTTGTAAAGACTTTTTCAGGTGTTTCACTGAACTGCTAACGCTTTCCTGCTCAGCTCCAGAAACATCAATCATCCTTTTTTTTTTTCTTTTTCATAGCCTGCCTTGCCAGAGAAATGAGGCCAGCGCGACTGCACTGCATGCGTCCGTCTGCCTGCTCCTGACTAACAACTCGTGAATCCACTGGCCAAATCCAAGCCAATTTAAGAGCCGGTGGGGGTCCCACGGCTACTCAGTTCTTTCACATGTTGTAAGGCACCTCAGGGGGCTGTTACTGCTCCATGAGAGAAAGGCTACTGGGCTAACCCTCAGCGGGTCCCTGTAGCAAGAGAAAGAGATGCTAGAAACTGTATTAATTCTCTTCCTCAAATCCAGACCTGACACCAACACAGCCCTGCTTAAGCTCCTGTTGCTTTGCAGACGCCTGCCATTGCACACAGCGCCTGATTCCTCTGGTTCAGCTGTCATCAACACCCCATCCTTCACCTGGAGAGACTTCAACCACTTTTGTATTAGGACTTTTGGTTTTCTCCCGAGGTGGAAAATTTGCTCTTCTCATTAGAAGAAGCAGAGTCTGTTTGTTATTTAACACCAGATTTTAACACCCTTCTCTCTCTAGCAGCTACCTGAGCATCCTGCTCCCTCAGCACTGGCCTCAACAGAGAGCGAGCTGTTCCTGTCCCCTGTGTGTCGCTCACCCCACACCAAAAGAAGAACCTTGTCTGAATCGGCAAGTGATCGCCCTCCTGATCCCCGGGGCCAGGCTGCACTGAGCAGCAAGGGAAGCATTCACGGGTGAGAAGCTGGGATGACTCACAATACAATTAGCAGGCCATTCGCTGTGAATCTACTTCCGATTAATAACAGCCTACTAGACACTGCTTCGCATTGATTACAGGGCACCGTAAGGAGCGGATTTCAATTACTTTCTAAACTGCGGGATTGATCGGGCAGCCTTGTGTCAATACTGTTAGCAATGGGGCAGAATCTGAAACGGATTTGGATATAGCTGGGAAATGACTGAGGATGGGAAGCACGTTATGAGAGAAGCACACAAAGATAATGCATTGCACCCCATAATGTAATTCAGCTCCTCTTCCAGCAGCTTTCACACATGCACACGCCAATGCAATGGCTAGGACACCAGGGAAATCAAACTGCCAAACAAGTTTCCTAATTTAACATACTTAGAGGAGGTACATGGTGTGGGAGGATAATGGGTAAACAAATGCATAAACACATTGTCAGGCTCCAGCAACAAAAATAAACAGCAGAAAAAAAATATTCTGACTGAAAATTTTCCTACTTGTTACATACTTACCGAGATTATGACTGGTGGCGTCTGTTTCCTGTATAAGTAAATGTCGCGCACCAACAGGAATTTCAAACATCTTAATGTGCCCTTTATTGTAGTATTTGAAAAGATAGTAACTGGTTAGTTATGCCACAAAGAGGAAGAGTCTGTCTTAGGTTTTAAAATAAATCTTATTTTCTAAAAGCAGGGTATATTACAGCAAGCTGAACCTAATCCAGCATCATTCCCATCCCTATTTCTGTGCCAGGAACATAACAGGGATAAAGGGCTTTGGGTCAGAAGAAAAATGCCTTAAGTATCATCAACAGACTTTGCTTCAGACTAAAACGGGCTTTGAGTGCCATATGCACCCACAGAGAGAGACCATGCAAGCTCCTGTCTGACAGAGAGTGATGACGACATATTGCAGCACTCCAGTGAGTCGGACAGAGCAGCTGAGTGACATCAGCAGCACAAGTAAGTCCATGGCTCTCCAACATGGAGCATGGAAATCTTCCTCTGTGCATGTACAGGCCCTGATAGCAGCAGACTTAACTGACCACTGGAAAAAGTCTTATTTTCAAATTCTAGACACACCTGAAAGTAAAGTCCAGAGAGTTTACTGGAATTAGTGATGCTGTAAATGATTTGTGATTGCTCTAGTACTTTCCATGAACAGAAGAGATCAAACAAAAATACCCTGAATTCCCCAGGACAAAACACACTGAATACACTGACCTTGTTTCTTTGGTACTCTTGAAAATGTTCCTTTCACCACTTTGCAGTGGGAATTATCTCCTCCACAAACACCACACTTATCTTCCTGCTTTGTGGAACCTATGACCCTATCACACCCAACTTTCTGTGCACAAAAGAGAAAAACAGTCATTCTTATTTATCCACACTTAAACTCAAATGAGCCTTCACTTCATATATCAAACCCCAGACTTGTGCTTCAGCAAAGTAGTATAAATTCTAGTATTTTCCTGGAAGATCAACATCTAAACAGATTTTAATACTTCCAGTTCCTATAACAGCTGTCAATCAGGTGATTATATTTTTATATTATGCTTCACAGTGGTCCTCTTACTGAAGGAAAGCAGCAAGATTAAGGAAAAGCTCTTAAGCCTCAGCTTATCTTCAAGCAGATGTTTAAATTCCAGGAGAATCAAGGCATCTATGTGAGGATAAGCATCTCCACCAGTGCTTTGCTAGGTCAGAGCCTCTAACTCCGTTGAAAGATGACCTGCAGCAGATCCCAACTTAAAGGAATTGTCATTGATTTTTTAAAATTAGCATGATCAAATACAGAGAGAATGCACATCAGCCGTATCTTAACACCACTTTCCTTGAAAGCTGCTGTATGTTCTTATTTCATTGTACTTTCCACCTCCGCTAAACCTCAGCAGGAAAAACTTTCACTGAAAGCTAATCGTAATAGTTCATCATAAAATACTGCATTAAATATTACTTGTGTAGGTAGGTGCTGCTGGAATTGAGTCACAAGCAATGTGATGGCAACTGTGACTATCACACATAATATTGTGACAATAATCCTAATGAAATCTCCTTATTGCCCAAAGTGTTATTATACTTACTTAAATGGTGATTCTTGGAGAGAAACACTCAAGCTACCATTTTAATGGTTTTCACAACACTAAGCCTGAAACCAGCCATCAAAAGCTTACCAAGCAGTCTCCCCGCACGCAGATGCTGTGAGCGTCTTTGTAGGAGCAGCGGGTCCCATCGTGTACCATCCTTTTCATATACACCACATCCCCTGTTTCTTTTGATTCGCAATATAGGTGGCACCTTTCCTTAGCTGAAAAATAAAATGACCCAAATTGTGCATGTTCAGCTCTAACAGTTTAGTTGCTGACTTTGTGAACAGCACTTCCAATAGTGTTGGCTCTCTCTTCTTCCTTGCACACATCACATAATGCAATCCAGTACCCCATAAATCATTGATGCTTATCCCCTTTCAAAGGCTATGTGATCATTTGGAAACTGTGCAATCATAAAGCACCCATGGGTCATCATTAGGAGACAGTCTTAAAAACAACATCATTTACTTTGATGGGGGGGCCTCTATTTAATCCTTTGTCAGATGATGCAATCTGGCAGAGGTTTCTGCATCTGTTACGTGACTACTTGTGAGAGATGGAGGTTTCTGCATCAGTTTCTCCTGCACCACACTTAAATCTGAAAACAGCAAAGGTAATTTTGCCATTAAAAGCAGCTGTTTGACACAGAGTGAATCTGGAATCCAGGATGTCTTCAGAGACAGCTGGGCCATACCGTTTCCTCCGAAACATGAAGTGAATTCTCCTGCATTGTTGTACTTGTATTTATGATAGCTTAAATCATTAAACAAGACAAGATGTCAAAGAGATTCAGAAAAAAACTTTTTTTTACTAACACATGCACAAACAGACAGACAAGCACACCTCTTTCTCCTAATCTCTTCCAAAGAGCTAAGAACAAAATATAAAGCTGAAATGACTAGTCAGTGGCTGAATAAAGTTGTATTCCGCCAGTGTATTTCATTTTACCCATCTCTCTTGCTGTGCCCAGCCCCATAATAGGATTCACTATGCTTTCCTTGGCAGTGAAGAGCAGATAGCCTTTCTATTAGATGAAACAAATAAAGATTCTGCTATTTTAACATGACTAAAAGATGGGATACTTCCCAACATTTAAAACAATAACCTTTCCATTCTAGGAGTTCAATTAAAATAAATCTTCACAGGCCCTTTGCGTTCTTCCCCTGTACAGTTCCACGGCCTCTGCCCCCTTTTAATAAAGCCCTTGTTATTGCTGTTGATGTCCTCATGGCCACTGGGTATTGGTACATCGGAGACCTTTGTTACTGCTTCTGAACAATGCAGAGATATCATGCTAAAAATGTAGGATCTAGACTATCAAAACAGGTACTTTACTTTTTTGGTGCAGATTCTAATGGGTGACTGTTAAGATCATAATAATCACGGACCTAATTTATTTGCATGTATATTAGAAACATTAAACTATGCACAAGACATAGACGTGTACACAAACACACCCTGCCTATGTACCCACACCCACCCCGCGCATACCATACATTCACTGTACATGATTAAGTGAAAATATCAGAAGGTCTGACTGGGTGCCAACACCTCGGTACAAGGGCTTTACTTTAGAGAGGGTTCTCTTCCTATTGCTCCATGGGAACAGTAAATGTGCAAGTGCTATTAAACCGGACCCTGTTAATTGCGAAGAATTACTTCTTTTCACTGGTCTTGGGCATAGTAGAAGTGCAGGAGCATGGACATGACCATGTGCCTGTCCATTCCCTGCTCCCCATGCGTTTCCTTCTCATTTAATTGAGGCTGGGAGCTAATAGCCAATGTCACTCTCTGCTGCCCTGGCAGATGCACAGCACAGGGGTATGTGAGCCCAGCGGAGGCTGGGAGATGGGGTGCTCAGGGGGCCTGGAGCAGGAGACAGGCCATGGCACGATGTGGCACCGGGGTGCTCAAGCACACACTGGTGTGTACCCCAGCTCAGCGGCTTTTCTCTGGCCATGGGATGAGATGTTCCTCCCTGTTCCCATCACATACACTGTCAGACACGTCCAGCTGAGTTGCGTGTGAAGTGTATGATTTTATGTCACTTTTGAGCCACGACTGCATTATCTGCACAAAGTATGTCACTGATATGCCTTATCTTTACAAAAAGGAGTTTTAAATATGTTAGAGTTCAAACATAAACCACCCTCTGGCCTTGTTTTCACTCAAAAGCTGTTTCCTCTAATAACCCTGCACAGGTAAATGTAACTCTCACAAAGGGGGCTGCAGTTATACCATAGTTATATGGGAAACCAGCAGTGCCCAGTGATCAGTCCTCAGACTTCAGTGAGCTGGTTTCTGACCCAGAAGCCATTGAATTTAATAGAAAAACATCTGATTAGTTTCAGTGGTCTTTGCAGCAGACTGCTCCAAAGCCTAAAGCAGAAACAAAGGTCTGCAGGCCACAGCGTTCGTCCCCTCTCCCTGTGCCAGCAAAGCTGTTTCATGAAATTAAGCTCGGAGGCTGTGTCTGTGCCTCTGAAAATCCCAGATTGCACAAGATGGCATGAAAAGAATGAGGGAACCCTGAGAACTGTTTGTGAAGAAAGTCAGGCAAATTAATTACAAGGAATTTGCTATTAACTTCTGGCAGAGTATCCTCTCACTGGAATGCAAAACAATTCACCCGAAGTGACCCTTCCCCTCCCAGAAATGGATGCCTGGCTGAGGACAACTCAGGTGCCCAGTACCTGCCCCTTGCCAGGCCAACTCTGCCCTGGAGCACTTGTTATTCAGATGAAGTAACCAGGTTTAAAAACAGCGAGCAACCCGCACTCCTCATCAAACAAGTTGGGAACCATTGCCGCCCGTTTGTGTTTGGTAAAGCCTCTTCTCGGCATGTTTTCAACACAACATGGCAAGAGCATGGCAACAGCCTTCATGGCCCAAATCAACCAGCTGCACTTTCACTGGCAATTAAGCAGAGGCATTAACAGGAAAATGAACATTTTTGTTCTAAGAAGCGATCTCTGCCGAGATGCCAGAACATCAGACTGACCGTGCTGGTTCAGATCCAGCACCCATCCAACCCAACACCTGCCTCTAATAGTGCCAGCAGTGTTTGCAGGAAGGTGTAAGAACAAACCTGATACTTTTCTCAGAATATTCTCCAAGTTCCTTGTAAACTGCAGTTTGAAGGCTTCCTAAGTCATGGCTAGAACTTGGTATGTAATAGCTCTTAATGGATTATAGAACTTTCAAGAATTTCTCTACAGCATTTTTAAAAGTTTCTGGCATCTGCAACTTCCTGTGGCAATGAATTCCGGTTTAATTATATGCTGTGTGGAAAAGTACTTCCTCTTATTTGTTTTAAATCTGCACCTGATAATTTTATTTGATGTTCCCAGGCCTGTGTTATGAGAAACTGAATAATCATTCCATGTTCAGTCTCTTCATGCCACTCACAATTCTGTAACTCTGTCTTTTTAATCTAAATCATAACTTTTTCAGGGTGAAAAGTCCTAGTTTATCTAAACTCTCCTCATTCAGAAATCATTGCTTATGTTTGCTTTACTTGGGCCTTTCTGAGTTCAGCTGTGGGTTTTTTAGCAATGGGGGCTGCAGCGAGATGGGCACAACCTGAGCTACATTGTCAGAGTATTTAAAATGCAGGCATGTCATGCAGGTACAGAGAGGCAGATCAGTATTTTCCAGCCCTCTCTTGACAGTCACTGAAATGATGTTTTCCTAAAGTTATCCCCAACTCCCACACCTTTCTCTTCAGAGCCCACCTTGTGTACAGACCCACATGCATATACACACCATTTTTTATCCCCGTATCCATTAATAGCATTTATCAGTGCCAATCTTCATTTGCCACATTCAGTCACGTAGTGTCACAAGGTCCTTCTGCTGTTCTCACAGTGGGCCTTCTTATTGTAATTTGCCTGAGCAATTTTGTATCCCGAGCAGATTTTGTCACCTTGTTTGCTCCCTTTCCCAACTTACTGCCACATGTGCTCAGCAGCACCCATGCTCCCAGCACCCATCCTTGTGGAATACACACGCCCATGCAAGACCATTCCCTTTTATCTCATGATAACTCAGTTTAAGAGTTAAGAAACTCTTAAGTTTAAGAAAATCCAAGTACATTATATGAATTGGATCACTCATACACTAATAACTCACTGATCTCTCCAAACAACATGTAACAGATTTGTGAGGCATGATTTCCCTAGAAGAAGTTCTACCGCTCATATAATTTTTACTTGTTTTTGCAACTGATTTTACTTTTCATAGGAAAAAGGGATCGCTTACCATCGACATGTTCATAAGGGAGCCAGTGGTGTTTCGTGTTCTGGTACTCAAAGTAAGGATCCCACTGCCGGCACTGCTCCTCTCTGAAATCTTCAAAGTCCTTAGGACAGTCCTGAGTGTTGCACAGCTGGAACTCATAGCTCGGCCCCACGCACGTGCGGCCTCCGTTAGCGGGACTGTGCGGGGAAGAGAAACCCATGGTTAGTTTTGCCATTAATGCATGAATCAAGCATCTATCAAATCCTTCGAGGAGTAATTTAATTCCTAGTCATGTCCGTAGGCACTTGATGAAGCCAGCATCGTATTTCTGACATGGAAAATACCTATTTCCTTTAAAAACTCACTGCCACTATTTAGCTCTTAAAAAGCAATTTCTGCAAGTAGAGTCTCAAACCACTTGATAAAGGCAAGAAAAGCCATTTTCTTGGTGCAGCCCAGGAAAGGAAAGCACAAGCAGATGAAGTGACTCATTCACCTAAGCCAGCAGCAAATCCAGACACAGAGCCCAGCTCAGTGCTGCATCCCCCAGGCAGGCGTGCATCAGATCACTGTTGGATCTGGCAACACAGAGCTCAGGAGTCGTAGCTGGGTTGGCACCTTCTTCCAGGAACACAGAAAACATTTTCAATAGTACATTAGTCTTTTCCTACATGAAAATAGATTTTACAACTAAAACTGTGCCCACAATTATAAAGGTCACTTTCACGTTGCCAATGTAATAAAGGCTGAAATTGGAACTGGTAAATTATTTCTTAACAGAACAATTTCCATCAGAAAATGCTGTTTCATACAACTTGACTTTTTTTTAATCAATGATAAGATGATTTTTAACACTAGTCAAGTTCAATCACTCTGTCAGCACAAACTGAGAAAGTCAATGTTAAAAATATTATGTCTGGTAAAAGAATTTAATTCTGACTATTGTTTCAGTTCTTGCTGTTACGATCTTGACGTTTTATGATGTCACAATAAGACAGCAATAATTACACATTTCATATCATTTGTACATACCAATCTATATTAAATATATTATACTTCCAGTGTTACTGAAATTAAGTCATTCTACATTATCTGGTTAAGCCATATATAAGTTATTAAAGCAAAACAATTCAGTATTACTAAAATTGACTTTGGGGAAGGTTCTCATCTCTGGAGCTTTGTTCCAGCTTGGAATGAAAACGGTTTGAAAATATTTTGAGACCTTCTTGTTGAAATATCCCAAAAGGTGGATTAAACAAAAATTTTTAAAAGGTATATGCATTTTTTAAAAGAAATCCAGCAAACCGCTGCCATTAGTTCATATTCACATATTAAAACAAGACATATATAGGGCCCTAAACTTTTAGTTATGCTTTATGCAATAGTGTAATAGCACTTTCAAGATCCTTGTAACTGTGTAACCAGTCTAATGGATGGATAAACTGAGAAATAAAGATGATTCATTACTTGCTAAGGGCCAAAAGTAGAATTTCTGACAACATATACTATAGGTCAGATTTAACAAGCACCACTCAATATCCTTTACTGCATTACTGCACTAGTAATTTAGCAAAGATTCTCGCCATTCATTCGCTCCACATCAGAAAAACATATGGGTGTATGTATGCTTACTGTGGATTGTCACACTGCCGTGTCCTGTACTTCACCCCGGTGCCACAGGTGCGAGAACAAGAGCCAAACTTACTCCATGCCCCCCAGTGTCCATCTTGCTTCAGGATGTCTGGTGTGAGCCAGATGCAGTGACCTTTAAAGCAATGCTAAAAGAGAAAATGAGATGTCAAAACAATTAGATTATTAAATTATATCATATGAGAAGCTGTGATACAACATTTTAGGCACTAATTCTGGATTTTTTTTCACCTCTCCAGCAGAAAGTAGTGAGCCTCACTGTCAGATCATGCCCATGATACAAACTCACTCAGATTTTATAAACTTATGCATGTTAAGTATGCACATAACATGCTTGCAGGATTCGAGCCTACCAAGTCTATTAAACTGCTCTCAGCATTACATTCCTTCATCACATGTCTGCAGCGGTGATTTCAACATAACTAATACAGATTCATTTAAGGGAAATGGCAGAGTCCCAAATCTTGGAGGCTAAAGATGGAGGCGTCCGCCATTGGACGCAGCCACTTCACGCAGCAATGGTGCGAGCTCCCGCCGCAGCACCGTCCTTCTCAGGAGCTCCTAACTGAGCATATATATTCCTGCAATAAATGTGATCAGCAAAGAGGCATAATATTAAAGCCAGCTCACATTTTAGACAGTGCTATTAAATAAAGAACTCCTGCAGTCTCCCTCGAGATCTCATACTAAACCTGACCAAAATACCAGGAAGCATTCATGAGGGAGCAGCCCTGGACAGTCCCACTTCTGCCCAATTAATCACGCTCTACTAGGCTTTCTCTTTTCTTTTACCTGATTTTTAATAAAGTCATTTTACAGAGGTTGAAACACATAATTTGCTACATTCCCAAAACCTACAAGGTATTTACACATTTCTTTAACAGCCTTCATAGCTTCAGTACTGATACTCTCTACCGTCTCCTCTCGTTAAAGAAACCCGCCAATGCCTTTCCACCAATTTCTTCAGTCCCTAATCAAGGAATTTTTCTTAGCTGAAGTCAGGATGAATTCTTCTCAAGGACCACAGATTCTGGCCCTTTCTAGTACTATTTCTGCTTTCATAAAAGTCTACTTTTGATGAAGCACGGGTGCTGGAAAATATTTCCGGCCCAACAAATGACTTCGCATTAGACCATCGCTGTTTGTCTGTGTTAACGGTTAGTGTCGGGATAAGAGCTCTGGCTCAGGCACACAGATGGCTGCAACAACAAGTGCAATCAGTCACTTACTTTCCTTAACATTCAAGTCAACAACAACATTTTACACAGCTTAACAAGCCCTGGAACGCAGGAATTTGGCAGGCAGCACAAGCTGAGCATATGGCTAAATGCATGCTGCCAGCAAAAACAAAATCAGAAGATATATAACAGGAGAGCATTCTTAAGCCGTAGAGCAATTAGTGATCTGGAAGACAAATTTAAAAGTGATGGATAATCATTAATAATGCTGAATTTAAAGAGAGAATCATTAGTAAAATGGTGACAAGACACAGCTTACTGATTCCCTAATCTGTTCAACGACTGGCTCTTTATTCATGTAATTTATTTTGGTGCTGATTTGGTTGGACAAGGAGTAGAAAAGAGAGCAGAAATTAGGCTTCAACTATTCGTTCTTTCTCATGACTTCAAATATTCAAAGTCAAAACCTATGAAATAGATGAGTTACCACAAAGCCAATTACAACAATCCTGCTCCAGAGCTGTAAGGGGCAGATTTTTCTTAGCTGTTTGACAGAACAAGAGATAATTCAGCAAAGCATGAAAGAAAAGCAAAATGCTAGTATGTCCTTTGCTTTCTTCAATTTTGAAGCTCAGCGCTGTGCCCTTCAGGGACTGTTTACTTATGGCTTTAGAGAGGTTTGTTTGAAGGAACAGTTTGAGTCATCGGGCCCTGTGTAGCAATGGGACCATTCAGAGATGCAGGGGAAGCTGGCAGTGCATCAGCTTGTCAATACAAATTTTGGCTGGGCTTGGAAGCAGATGAGATGTGACAGCTCCTGATCCGTGCTTGCTTAAACATTCTTTTATCAGGGTTCTGCATCCCTCAGGTGTAAGTTCCACAGCAATCACTGAATCCGTTTCAAGAGCCACGTAGTGTATGTTCATTATGTGACAATCCAGGATCCAGCCCTTGGCCTCCGTGGAGGAGAGGGAGAGACACGTGATGTTGTGTTTTCCAATCTCTTTTCCCTGTTTTAGCCAGGAACAGGGGGATGTGGGTTTGCAACAACTACTAATAAACCACCTATTTGACACTGTGACTGGTCCCTGAACTGGAAGACAAACATGGAAAAGCGTTATTGACTTTGCTGCCTAAAGGAAAGAGCAGCACTGACTTTTACTGGAGAAGCTGGTCATACGCCGATTGTCGGGAAGCTGAGGCAGAGCTATTAGGAGACAAGCATTTGTGTAAAATGAGTCATCCCCAGCTCTGCCTTTTTGTTTGTGGATTAAAAGAAAGGAGTCTACACAAAACAAAATTATTCACAACCAAGTCTTACTCTGTGCAGACCCATGCAAGAAAATGTATGAGAACATAAAACCAGAGATGGAGCAATCTCCAGTGTAATAAAGGAAGCTAGAGCCAACCCTTCCTATTGCTACTACATTAACTACATAATGAGGTGGAAAAGAGCCAATTTCAACCACTATTCCCTTCATAAACAGGGGGCTTCATTTAAAGAGTGAAGCATATTAAAGCAATATTTTTTTAAAAAATGAGACGAAAAAACCCATGGGTAAATGCAAATTGTTTTCTTAGTGGAAGACAAGATGACTTCTTGCAGTCTCGCCTATTTTTCTGGCAAACAGAATAGTCAAAAACAAGTGCAATTTCCAGGAGAGGAAGCTTAAATCTTTTGCAGTAAAACATTCCACTGCTGTTTTCAGCAGTTCTTTGAAACAACTACTGTGGACGCCAAAAAAAGAGCCAGTGTATTCGTGTGGGCTTAACATATCTGCAAGTTAATTTTTCAAGAAAAGACTCACAGATCTTCTGTGGCTATCTCTACCTATTTTATATCGGGCAGCAACTGGCAACTCTCCTATCTCCTCACTTGACACCCCGGTTATCTACCAGGTAACCCCTCATACTCCATCATGGCTGGTGGCCCTCAGCTCTCCCCGCTCTCCTGAGAGTGTATCAGGAGAGGGTTGCTTATTTATTTGTATTTCCCATCACATGCAGGCTGGCCTGCTCTGCTCCATCTGTTTGAGAATAATTAGTTGCAAGGGATAAACTGAAAGCTCTAACACTAAAGTCTACCCTGAGCCAGTAAAAGTTTCTTCAGTGAAGAAGCAAGTATTCTCACTGTTTCTGTGGTGACTAACACAGCATACACTTACCCATCTGTCTCCTGTCTCTGAGAGAAGCTGAGGTCAGCTTTCTCAGTGGGAAATTATCCGGATTGCTTTGAGTATACATTAGCATTTTCAGAAACCTTTTTTCTCGGTCCATTTTTCTTCTCAATATTATCTATTTATTTCAGTATTTAATCATTCCCTTCCTTTCCTGACAGACTGAAAAATCATTCCAAGTTTGACTCAGATCGTCTCATTAGCATGGTGCAAGCAAGGAGAATACCTGCTAGGTTTGCGCTGGATCCTTGGCACATAAGCCAAATCCAAAAGCAACATCAGCTTGGCTGGCAGGGGCAGGTACCAGGCTCTTACCTCTCTCCGAGAAAAGAAACAAAGGAGGCTCAGGTGGTGCAAACCTTTGTGTTAGTCACTGCAGCAAGCAGATGGACTCGAGCATGTGATCTCCTTGCATGAATGGCTCTGGATTTTATTTCTATCCTGTGGAGAGTAGTTAGCTACTTCAGCTGATATAAAGGTCTCCCCAGAAGAGTAATAGTTTAAAAAAACAGAACAAAAATTGATGATATATTTGTGAAGCTTGCCCGGCTTCAGAAGCCTGAGGCTAACTGTGATGCTGACAGAATTGTATACAAGTAAATAAACTATCAGCTGAAAGCATACGGGTTTTTTTAATCCACAGAATGCTATGCAGAGTTAAGGTTTGCCCAGTTGTGCCTCATCTGCAGGGTTTACTATAGCAATTTATGGAGTGTCTTTGACTTTGCATTAAGGCTCTGACCCTCCATGTGCTTAACTTTACACACTGGAGTTATTTCATGGAATTTAATATGACCATGCAGACAGAGAAGTAATTGCAAGTTGCTGCATCATCGAAGCTTCACAAAATTGACAGAATCTTCCCTCTTGCTATTGAAAGCTCAATCTAGTTTAATAAAATCAGGCTGGGAGCAATATAAAATATTCTATTTCCTTTGGGATTCTATCAAAATAGTAGTTTTCTTCTCTGACTGGGAAGCTCCAAGAGAATATTTTATTTTTCTATCCCTAAACCCAGCAAATGATCAGTTTGCTGCCAATTAACATAATGGTTGTTCAATGTCTCCATTTGCACAAGGAGACTTATTAAAAAAGTTTTTGAAACGGCAGAACCTCACTCTTTTTGCAACTTATTTCAAATAACCACATGCACAGAAGAGCTTACATACATTTACACATATTTACTTAAATATACATCTATATGTATGCACACATATAGACAGCATTAGAAAGTCTAATCCTCCTTCCATTTCTAAGGGTCAGTGTCTAGGTCCAAGACGTAGCCTGGGTGTGCTGAGTCACGGCCCTTATCGGTGTGCTTGCTGAAAATGTGCTACAGATCTCGTGTCTCCCATAGGTGTTCTTGCCCCTTGTCATCAGTTAGGAAGGAGGCAGCTGGACTGGATTCTCCTCAATAGCATCTGCTAAGTTTGGGAAAGTGAAGAGACCACTTATCAGTTATCTGAACACCAGGCGTAGGTGAGAACATCTACACACCACACGCCATGTTAGGCTCCCGAACATCGCTTTCATTTCTGGCATTCGGTCCCCTCAGCTGCTGCAAAGCCAGGATGTTTCTTTGACACATCAGCAGTGTTGTGATTGGTTTGAGCTTAAAATAGGCCCTGGGAATTAGTGGTATGAAATCATGAAAACTGCAAACCTCTAAAGCGGGAAACAAATAGATCTTTTTGAATCAACATCTTTAATTGCTTATGTTTCTGTTCTTCTCTTTTTTGGTGTTACTCCAAAGAAAATACTGGATCAAGTTTGAGGTTATTTTCCTCTTCCTCATGTGCTGATGAGGTATGATGGGAGATGCATCTTAAAGGAGGCTGCCACACTGCAACCGAGTCCCAGCTTTGGGCAATACATGCATTTTACAGTCCCTGTCCTTTCAGGTAAGAGTCTCTGATATTGTCCAAATCGATGAAGACAGTGAACAGGGGAAGGCCAAATCACAGGAAGGGATGAAAAGGAAAGGAACAGATGGAAAAGGACTGATTTGATGTGCCCGTATTAAAAACACCAACAACTAATAAATAAGCTGGTCAAATGCTGAGCTCAGATATACAAAGTCAGTTGTATAACCTTCATAACTCATGCTATTTTTAAAAAAATGTTTAGCTCAGACCGCTGAGCCTTATCTAACAAAATGGTTTTCATTTTATATCATTTTCTCAGGTTCTCCTGGAAGGTTGCAGTAAGTTTATTTATCAAAAAATTGGGACAGCTCCTCTGGGAATAAAACAAGTCATAGTCCTATCATCTACTGAAACTTCAGACTGTGCACATACTCTCTTGCATCTCCATTGAACTAAAAAGCCTGGCTGTCTGCACAGTTTGCTGAAGCCTTGGATCCCAAGTTCCAGTCCAGAGAAAATTTTTACAGCTGAGTTGCATAATATCCTGACAAACTGTTTATAATGGAAGCACTGACAGATCCTTAACTGTATGGTTACAAGTCCTTTTTTTCTTCTCATTTCTGTTTAAATACTAATATGAATGAATGGCTTGGGGAAGAGGGTGATGCAATAAAATGGAATATAACTGCATTTTTCTGGGGGTTTCATAAATACTTTTAACACAAAAATCAAGATATAGCAAAGAGAATCTAAAGATACTCTCTAAGATTTTGGCTTGTAATTTAAAAAAATATATGTATTTTTAAACAAGAAACAAAGGTGTTATAACAGGAATAATCTAAAGAAAAGAAAACCAGAAGGGAGTGGTTTATATAGAGCGTGACTTGCTGAGGAATTAATTTAGCATTATATTATGTTTTCATAAAAAAGGCATTCCAAACCATAACAGCAGCTGCTAATACAGTTCATTTATCGCATAAATGATGTCATCCACTGGGTTTTACAAAAAATCTTTCCAAGTAGCGACATCTTCCTCTCCCCCTCAGTCACTGCATCCAAAGCTCAGGGAAGCCAGACTTTTCAGCAGACTTCAAAGGACTTGCGAGTTCAGATTCACTATGAGCACACTGTGACCTCAACAGACCGATAGCTGAGACCTGGAGCAGGTCCAGCATGGTGGCTGAGGGGTAGGAGCTATCTGAGCTCTTGCCACCTCACACCTTCCCTCCACAGTTCCTCATGACTCCCTTGACTCTCATCAAGCCAGCAAATCCACCTCTGCAAATCTGCCCTTCTCTCTTCACAGCCCCTCTCTGCCATCGTGTTGGCTCTCTCTAGCTGGCACTCAACTCCCATAGCCATCCTTTCCCTTGAGGCTGCCACAGCGGCCTTAGCTTGGCTGTCATCTCCAGGACCTCACTGCTCTCTGCACCCCTTGCACAAGGGAGAGCCAGTCAGCGTCACAACAACATCACTGTTGTACAAACACAACACCCCTGACCTCACAAAAGTCATAGGCGAGTGGAAATTTCCCCATTTTTGGCTCTGCCACAAAAACTTGCCAAGAAGCACAGGGCAATCTGCAGATACTTCCATGACTTGCCTGAGGACAGGGTTTGATGGTCACAGAGCTGCCATGCAGGACACACCAGCCCTGGCCCTTGCCTCCTCCCCTCACGCTGCTCAGCAGCCTTATTTGCATTCAAGAGTTTGCCCCACATCTTAGCAGACTTCAGGTCCTCAAAATAGGTTCTTCTCTTGTTCCCCTTGACTTTAAGGGAAACATCCCCAACTGCATACAAACACACACGAACACACATGAACATATGGGTACATGCAGCACCTGCTCTCACCTTTCCTGGTGCACACATGGTCCCGTCCAGCGGAGGCCCTTTCTTTGTTTTGCAGAAGTAGGGGTTCTCAGGGTGGCTACACCACAGCTGCTTGCAGGGATCAAATGTACGGAACTGAAACAAGAAAAATCAGAGTGGACGATGCTTCAAGAGAGCTCCCACTGGCAACTGCAAGAGAAGCTGCAGCATGGTGGGGTTCTTCCTTTCCTAGCTGTAAAATGCCAGCTGTTATCACTGATTCCTGAGGAATACCACGGTGTCTGTGGATTGAGCATATCTGAGCTTTCATGCAAAATCATCAATGACTCTGAAGCGAGAACCTACCTATATTCAACACACTAAAGTCAGGCAGAAATAGTTTTACACTAGCGACCAAAGGCAGGCTGAGCAAGGGGGAAACCAGTTCCCCTGGACAGTAAGACACACACTGCCTTTTCTTACAGTTTCTCCAAAATGCCGCTGCTTCATTCAGCAAACAAAAAATCCTTGAGTACTCATGGGAGAAGGAAACAAGCTGCTCAGACTGTAGCTCAGCTGTTGCAGTCACCTTCTTAGGGGGATGGAAATTTGAGCTCAGGACCCTGATCTAATGAATAAATCGGCATTTTACCTACAATGCAAGATCTTGTATAAGAAAGGATGAGAACCACGCTCCACACAATATAGTAAAACATGATGTCTGGACATGCTTTTGGCTATTCTGAACAAAGAAGAAAAGAAAGCCTCCATCTCCCAGGCTCTGGAGAATGGCTGTAAGAAAAGACCCTCTTTAGCTGGGACATTCCTCCAAGGCAGCATCAGTGGGAATTGTGTCAACACACAATACTACAGCTGATGCTTTAAAGGTTCTCCTCCATTATCTAGAGACACCGCTCGGCACACATATTCCTGCAGATGGGAATGAAAGCAGAAAAGTTATGACTTAGGAGCTGCCACACCAGCTGAAAACGTTTCTTTCCATTTAATATTTTGTCCTACTTGAGGAGCTGGAGGTGAGAGGCACAGCCCTGCTGCAGAAGACTCTGCTTTCTGAGGCCAGTCCACTGAGAATTGCACTAATCTTGCCTTGCTTTAAATTTAGACTTTGTCTCTTGTTTTCCTGGTACAAAAGAGCCAACCATGTCATCAAGAGCCCTTGCAAGTTGTTCTACTCACTGTCATGCTTATTTTCACATGCTAGGCATCAAAATGCAGCACGCTTTCCATAAAACCGGATCATAAAAGCATACTGTCTACTAAAGTAGACACTAAAAGCACTACAAGATGTGCCACCAAATCCATCTCCTTCACATCTGGGTAGGAGTTTTGTAGCAAAATAACAAGCTCCCAGCAACAGGAGGTTCAATAGTGCAGCAAGCTTGTTTGCTTGAAGTCTACAGCTATTTGTGAAACTACAGAATAATTATTTCTGTAACTCCAGTTTAAACAAAAAAAGACAGAGATACTTAACATATTTGTCAGCATTCAGTTCTTATTCTTTGCTTACAGCTAAGTGGGCACAACATCGTTCCCTGTGGGCTTCACTACACTGTCCCTATTAAGGACATTTCAGAGACACTTACAACACTCCTGGATGAGAAATAGCAGAAGCTAAACTTAAGTACTCACAGCTGTGCACATCATGTAGCCCAAACCAAAATCAAAACGGCACTGCTCATTCATGGAGTAGTGAATTCCTGGCAGCTGTGGAAGGGAAGGCCAGTCATGTTCGAAGGGATCATCACGCAGACAATCATAGGAACTGCAACAGGCAAAAATTACAGTAACAGATGGGGCTGTGAGACTTGCACAGTGTTTGTGGCTTCATTGCCTTTTTGTTCCAAACAAAACAGAGCCTACAATTTCTCAGACGCTGGTTGTGAAAAGCAGCTAATATTGCAATTACACTCACATTAACTTTATCGTGTTGTATCCACCTTTAATGGATTATATATATTTTTTTTCCAGAAGCTCTTCCATTGTAATTTCCATTTAGCTTGCAGGTAAATTGCTATCAGTCTCCAGGGTCCTTATGTGAAAGGAATCAAAGGAATAATCCACATGAGACCAAGAACAAAAGAAAGTTTAATTAATTTTCCATTTCTGGAATTTCTTGCTGCCTGCAACTGTCTTTCAAGTGAAGTTTTAGAAACAGAGGCCAGGGTAACCATCCGAGATTACCACTAAGCTTGCCGTCTTCTGTGTCCTTGCTGGCAAGCAGCGACTCATTTACAAATGTGTCCTTTCCTGCCTGCATTAAATGCTCAAGTTTGTTCCCTCTCTCTTTCTCCTGATAGCTCGCAGCTCGGTCCATAGTTTGTACAAAGTTTCTTTCCTGTGTGATGAATATGGGAGTTTCTCCTCTCCTCCTAAATAGTGAGGACAGCCTTTAACGTACTAGAATACATCTAAGTCGTGTGGACAACAGAGGATTGATGCTAGTATCACTGAATGGTTAACATAGTATAGTCATTGGTTAATTCACAAGACCAACATAGTCGACAGTATCTCTTAAATGTCTCTGAGTTACTTAACAGACATGAGGACACCATACACCAGTCTATTCTGGCAATCATTCAGGTTGCCTTGAAGATACCAATAGCTGGAAGCAGAACTTTGAGGTTAGATTTACTTCAAAGCAAACCATTGTTCTGCTTTGTTATGAGATATTTAAAAATAGCTGTATTTAAAAGAATGTAAAGCAGCCCTCTAGGCCAGATGACTTTTATTTAATGGCTAAAGCTCTAAAGGATCTTGCTAATTGAAACAATCACACTTCCCTCACAATATTTTTATTCCTTATTGCCATACCCGAGATATTTAAGATAATAAAAATATTGACAAAAAGACTGGCTCATGTTTACTTCATGCATTTTGCTTCATTTTTTCCCAGTCATTTTCAGTTTTTGCTAGTTATCCTAGCAGTTTGTCCGTATTTTTCCATATAACTTGCACATAACAAGGGGAAGATTTTCTTCTATAAGGAGCAAAACCATGGTCATAAACATCAGAGTTTGTCAGGAAACTCCAGTGCAGGTCTAGTGCCCAAAGTGTCAGTTTCAAAGAGAAGGCAAGGGACATGGATGAAGCTGTTTAAACAGCTTTTGCATTTAGGGTACTTAAAGGAAAAGTAACAACTGAAGAATTAAATTTAGAACCACATTCTTTCTTTAGATATCTATTAAAGTCAAGAAAAGCCCTGAGCACTTAAAAGGGCAGAATTTCCTCTTTAGGCAGCACCATCTTATCATTGACAGGTATCATAAGCAACAAATGGCTCTTGAAGCCAAATTTGGTATCTGTAAGATAGACACCATGCTGCTGGGTAGCATAGGCACTCCTCCAGCTAGAGGTTATGTTAGCGAGGGAGGAAAGTTAGCAATGAGATTTGTAATAGAGCCTTCTCATAGCCCCCGAGAGGACAGCGTATATACTATCAATGTCCAGAAAATGAATAGATGTTACTGAAATGAAAACAGTTTTAAATGGACTGAAATCAAACTAATGAGAACTTGCATTATTATTTGCAATTGACGGGAAAGCATCTCAATTCCCAACAGGACAGGGGGGATTCTTTGTTTTATTCAATCCCATTTTAGTAACTAACAAAAGGATAAAGCACAAATGCTAGATGCAGAATTGTTCTTACATGCTTCCTAATCAAAGGAGAGAGGCTGCTTAACAGCTACTCACTGGAGATATCGATTCAGCTCTTGCTGGCTGCAACGAGACCAGTGGAAGCGATGAAACGCAGCTTGCACAAGGGGGGCCATGATGCTCCCCAGGCGGACTTCGTCCCCACATCTGTTCCCTTGGCCGTCATGCTCCATGCCTAAACTGCCCCACAAAGGAGAGAGCCAGCACAGTTACATCGCAGGTGAACTGAGCACCCGAGTGTTCCACATCCCAAACGTCACCAGTGGTTGACTGCAACAAGGTTCCTAAGTCCCATGACCCTTGTCCACATGAGCAAAGTCATGAGAAATAAGACAGGGCGAGACTGAAGCTAAAGAGCTAGTCTGTAGTAGCTCCTACATAGAAGCACTGACCCTTGAGAATACTTTCATGTGATTAACTTAATCCACTTTCAGAATAGACTAAAAATGCCTTCTTTGGACTTCTGTGCACATCCACATTTGTGAATTACTACGGCTAAATGAATCCATTTCTGGATTAAGGATCTAGTCCACCCTCCACGAGTATTAACAGAAATTTATTCATACTCTAATCTGGAGCTATTCAGGGTTTATCTAACTTTTTAAAAATCACACTGTAGCTTAATTTGAAGCAATTTGCAATTGTAGACAAGTCCCTTGCATGGAAAAAAAGTTTAGACTAGCTGCTGCTGTTGCCTAGTAGCAATCCCACATTGTTTAAATGTGAAACAGCCTGGAAAGCGTTGGGTGCTTTCTAGGAAATTACCCCAAGTTATAGATACTTTACAATTTCTTTTTGGCTTTATTATGAATATGTTTACTACTTTCCTTTGTTAGGATCTTATATTGCATTTTTTTATGAGCACTATTTGACTAACATGGGCAATATGTGTCCATAATCTAAACCAAATTAACAGATTGGGACTGAATGTGATTCGAGAGATTACAAACATTCTTCAGTGGTATCTCTTTTAAAGCTCATTGTGTATTCTTTTTAATCCTAATTCAAAAATTCTGGAATCAAATACCATCTGGGTATCAATTCTATGTCCCTTTCTAATTAAGATACGTTTACAGTCATTTCAATAAACTTTGGCAATTTTTCATTTAAAGCCCTTAATAATTCTGATACAACAAAGAGAAAACGGCCTGCAGGCTTTCTTAGGGAAAACAGAATAGATTGAAACTGTTCAGAAGAAGCCTTCTGGGAACTGTTGTTGTACCAAAGAGAAAACGGGAAATCAGTGGGTGCTCTCTGCAAACAGGGAAACTAAAACGCTCTGGGAGAAACCAAAGCTCTGACAACTGCTGCCCAGTCATTGGTTCCAATCACATCAGTAAGGAAAATGATTGCATTTTTTAATATGAAATATATAGAGCAGTTGTAACCTCAGTGCTCGGCACCTTGTATCCTTTACCAGCAGTAACATAGACAGATGATACGCTTATTTAATATGGATTGTTTTCAAGAATCATGTATTCCACTGACTCAATGAATTCCTATTTCATCATGATGAGTACTTTACATTTCCACCAGGAGACTATAATACATCTCACAGCAGCCCTGGAAGATATTTTGGTATTAGTTCCTTTTTCCACTTGAAAATACCAAAATATAAAGCTTACTTAAGATCATAAAGAAAGCTTTGAGAGAGATGAGACCTGAAGACAGAGCTAACTCTGAATATTGTTTCTTAACATAAATTTCATCTTTCCAATGTCATTGGTGTTTGTCAGTACCAAAGACATTTTAAGGTAGGACATAGGACATCCATAGTTATACTCACACATGTCCAGTTTCATGAGCCACCACAAATGCAGATGAAAAACCATCTTCATGGTTGAGAGTGCAGCTTCGAACAGGATGACACATTCCAGTGACTGGAGCGTAGCCTGTAAGAAATAGCAAGTGTTCCAGAAAATGAACAAGTGTGGAAAGGCAATGTGGTGAGAAGCTCTAGGACAAACATCTGTCTTCTGTTGTGACACAAATATAGTTGAAGTGGTCCTCTCAAGAGACCTCTGCCCCCAAACATTTAATAACGTGCTCCCTCATCTATGGAACAGATGAAACCAGCCTCTTGAAGAAATTAAAACTATATTCCTGCCTTACCAAGAAAACAGTTATTGCCTCTAGAACCATACTGCAATTGCCTTCTCCAAGTGTATGACGCAACAGGGGAAAAGGACACCGCATACTGCTGTTACAGCTCACGAGGAGCTCGGTGCAGTTCCGTGCGAGCAAAGCCTCAGCCCTGTGCTGACAGCAGATCCAGCCAACCCAAAAGGAACAGGAAAGCTCTGAGGTTTATCCCCTCCAGTGAACAAACCTGATCTCACAGGAGGCAGAGCCCTGAAAAAAAGGAAAAAGTGGACAGCACTCGGCCATCCTGTTCCAGACCTCTCCATAACAACATTTCTTGGCGATCCTGCTGGAACACAGCAACAGCTTTGGAGACTTTTTAAACACAAAATCTCTTCTTTAATCTTTGGGCATTTTCAGAACTGTTTACATACAGATCCCATTTTCTTGGCTTCAGCAAGAGCAAAGAAATGATTCAGTAAATAATCCCACCAGTAAGAAAGGGCAATATAATAAGTGAAGTAGTTACAACTGAAAATGGCCCTATGCAGAGCTCTTGGGGAATGAAAACGGTGACCAAAACTAAGCAAAAGATACACAATTAAACTTTGCGTGACTAGCCTTGCTAAGTGACAAGCTCAAATGCAAAACAAAATCTGATACACATCTTACCTTGCATGCCAGATGGACCAAAATCCTGCCTTGTGAGAAAGATCGCATGGTCGTGATATTCTGCGTGCCCAGTGTCAGGTTTCTGTTGCAAGTAGGCCCAGCGACACACATTCTCCAGACTTTGTGAAGGGTTCCCAATCTCTATCAGACTCATAGACTGCACATGCGCAGGAAGAAAAGACACCAATAGTTATTTATTAAAAGCTTGGGCATTTTTTCTCCAACTTGTTCAGGCACTTGACTAAACATCCCATTTCCATTAGAAGTCTGTTCTTAATAAAGAGACAATTACACTTCAGAAACAAATTTTACTGGATCAAGAAAGTAAGAAAACAGCTAAAGTTCATGGTTAGATTAAATATGATTTCCGCATTTAATGAGGTCTAAGATATAACAAAAGAAAAATAAAAAGATGTAACAGAAGAAAAATTAAAAGATGGGTATTTTAATGACAAAACTGATATTGTATTGTGCCCTGTGTGTTATTATTTCTATACCACCCTGGCACCAGCTTGCACCATTGCTTCCAGCCTGGATACACAGTTTCTGATGGAGCCTGTGCCCCTGTTGGAACTGCAGCGGCTCTTGGCCAGCAGAGACTAACCCAGCGTGGGAAAGGGTGATGCTTAATGGCCAAGGGAAGCAAATGGCAGTAACGGCAGACACCCAGCCCCCAGCCCTGGTTCATCAGCCGCTTTTGTCCTGAAACCGAGCTGTTGGGGCTGTTTCGTCAGACCTTTGAACACTACTGGATGCTCTCTAAGTGTAAAAACTAAGTGTACTTTTTTCAGCTGTACTTGAATCATTACTTTCAGAAACAGACTTTCCCAATGACTGTCTTATAAGGCGCATTTTCTTTTTCCTATTCCATATCTGCAGATCGTTCCGAAGCTAGCACACATAACTTCCCGCTGTGGTACGCCATTCCCCCTATAAACTGCACGTTACATGGGTGGTGCGCAGACACGGCTTAACTGACTCAAATGAGCTAACATGTGTTAGCTGCAGTGCAAAGGACAATTCTCTTGAACAAGAAAGAGAAAGGTATTTTAAAATCCAACTACTACATTTGCCTTTCGTCGAAATAGTACTATCTTAAGAAGTCCCAGCTAATTCTACTTAATACTGTGCATTGCTAAGACTTCAGAAAGCTTATTGTATGTATGTGGGATGCTATAAAATGTATGACTAATTGACCCATCCCAGGCCTTCCAGGATTTGTAAGAACTACATACGTGAACCCTGGCTTTTCATTTGCAAAAATTGTATTACCATGACAACACTGTAATCATAACACAAACCACTACAATTTAGATGCTATACTGTACTGTAAGCATTTGTCATTCCAAAATACTTAATGGAGAGCAAAACCTAGCCTGGGCCAAAAATAAGAGAGAAGTAATACAGTTCGTGTTTAAATACAGATGTATTTGACATGTCCTGTAATTGAGTGCACGATAGAGTAGAGAGTATTGACTACATGAAAAAGAAAATCCTCAAAGGGTTGTGGAAGAACAACTGGAATTGATAAAAGTCTGCCAGACTGAGGTCTGATTTTGGCAAAACTGGGATATTACAACTCTGCAAATGTTCAGAAAAACAAATTAATAAACCAAATAGAGGCACAGTTTGGATTCTGATATCACTGTGGAATGAGAAAGTTGTAATATAATCCCACGCTGGATCATACTGCTTCCAGCCATAATTCCCTTGGAAATTGAGCTAATAACCATATTTAAATGGTGGGACAGTTGTGGTGCCTTTATTGCATCTTCGTATATTTACAAGAACAGAATTAAACAAACTTTCAGTGACTACTACGGGGTAAAATCCGACCTCTTCAAGCAAAAATCCTATTCAGTTAAACAAGGTTTGACCATTGTTGAGGTCTTCAATAACATCCATCAGTGGTAAAACAAAAACAAACAAGCAAACAAACAAAAAAACCTATCTACATCATCTGCACCTTGTTCTCATTTCTCCAAAGCTTCACAAAAGGAATCAATCCCTTCAAGGAGCTCAGTGAGAAATCTTACTGCAAGATTCGAAAAGCAAAGAATGCTGTAAAATGAAGTTGAGAAATCTCAAGTCACGTGAATCATTTGCTAATAGTTCTTTGTCTCATAATGATCTCCTTCTGCACATTCTACCAAATGAAAATCATCACATCTTGTAAGATGCATCAATCAGAAGACAAAAAATACACGCTATCAACATATGCTTTGTTTAAGGGTATCCAAATACTTGCAAAGATATCTCTGCATGATCAGCAAATGGGCATAGAATATAAAAAAGTCAATAATTTCCAAATAACCACTGTTTTATAGCTTTCCTCTGTCATATGCCACCTTTTCCCTGCCTGCTAAACTGAAACGTTGCCAGTGGAGTCCAGCACAAAAGCAAAAATTGGTCTCTGAATGAACAAGCACAGCAGCTTGCAGCACTTTTCTGATGAATGTCTGGTCTGCCAGAGACCAGATCAGTCTGCCGCAGCGTACCCAGCAGCTCCCACGGTTCAGGCACTGCGTTGGCATCTGGCATGAGTCGACAACTGTTTTCACTGTATACTTAAGTCCACTCTGAGAGCAAAACCACTGGTTCAGTCCAAGAGCATCTCAATGCTTATTTATCAAAACAGTGATTTTAGAGTTTGTCTGCAAGCAAATGAAAGGAGGACCAGTTGGTTAATGTGGAGCATTGTGGGGTTCTTTCCATCCAACGCAATGGGGTAAATGAAGAAAATCCCTTTGGCGTAAGAGGGAAAACTGAGAACACACAAGTCTGTAAAACACATTTCAGCTGATGACCTGACTTCTTTGCCAATGACACAATTTTAACATAATTTCTGATGTGGCACATGTAAAATTAAGCCTTAATGTTCTTTACGTTGGGAAACGAGGCATCCAGTAGGAAGTCAATTATTTTAAGTGTCCATGGGCTACAGATATAAATAGCAAGTCAAGGTCCTGTGTCACTGAGGAGGACTTCCTAAGAGTAAGAGGAAAAACAGTCTACCTGCTGAGTACTCAAAGTCCACTGAGCACTCAAATCATCTGGCCGCTAGTCCCTTGTCTTTCTTCACTGTAATGTAGCAGCCTGAAAAGAGAAACCCACTTGATTCCTAGTAAATTTTCACCCAAATTCCCACTTTCTGCAATTTGTCAAGGACTTCCAAATCAGAAAGGCTCCAACACTACTAACAGTGAATACTGCATGGCCAGGGAACTGCCTATCTGGGGTCTGAGTCAACCTCGCTGTGCTATGCAATTGCACTGGTTCAGACCAAAGAACTACGTGAGCCACAGTCCTTTCCTGATAGTAGGCAATGGGATGCCCAGGGATGGAATGAGAGAAGCGCAAGTATAGAGTAGTATTTCCCTCCAAATAACCTCCCCGGCTCCGGTGGTCTTTGGATCAGAGATTTCTGGAGCCAGACATGTCTTTATATTGCATTTTTATTCACTTTTCCAGCTGCCTCACCTTTACAGAACTGTCCTGCAAGAAAGCAGCTTAGGAAATCATGGGACCAGGCACAGCTTGTTACTAGACAGGGCAGATGCAAAATGTTTTGGAAGGATGTTGTTCAAAAATTTACTCTTGTTGAGATATCAGATAACACTTGATAATATTTTCTGCTGGAAGTCAATAAGGAGTTTTCATCAGACTCAGAAAAGCGCAGCCCCTTATTAAATGAACAAAGTGAAAGTAGAAAGAGGAAAAGAGATGAAGTGTGCACAGTAATAAGGACTGTAAGTAAAGGTAAAATCCCTCTTTGTCAGACTGCAAACAGAGAAACTTTGGGGGCTAGCAGGCTGCATATGGAGAATAGGTGTAGGTGTTACTGTTGGCCGGCAAAGGGCCCACACTGCCAGGAACATGCAGGTCCTGCAGCTGGCTGGGTGTTCAGACCTGGCTGGGAAGGACCTCTTTCCAAACAGGACAGCAAGCCTGTGGAGAGCATTACTCAGCTGATCAGCAGGAAAACTGCCAATGGAAAGAGAAACTTTCCTTTTCACAGCAAGAAAAGCAAAAGATCTGTGGGCATTTCAGAGAACTGCTGATGGAAACAGATGGAGATGTTGGCCAAGAAGTGGAAAGGCCTCAGCTGGGAGAACATCCCCCATGCGAGGAGATACCACAGAGGGTTACGAGGACAGTCTGCCCTATAGAACCAGCAGAGATAGTTGCTCTGGGAAACTCAGCAGCTACTAATGCCTTTCATTTTCCTTCTTTTTTGATTCTGCCTTTATTTCTTCTCTACTCCCTTCCTCCTTAGATGGAAGCAGCAGAAAAAACTAAAAACAGAAGGCACTTGAGTTGCAACTACCATTCGTACAAAGAGGCAAAGCAGGACAGTAAGAAATGGTTGAAAGTCATTGCTATATAGATCCAGAGGCCTTCGAGACTTCTTTGCTACCTGTCTTGTCTTTTGGGAAGTTATCAGTGTGACAGTTCTCTGTTACAAAGACACTGAAGAACAAGTCATTTATGAAGCTGACTGGAAGGTCCTTCAAATCCTTGTGGAGACTGTTTGGAAAGTAAGAAATATGTCAAACTTTTTTTCTTTAACAATTTCAAATACAAAGTTACCTTAGAAGAAAACTGCAAGTCTAGTCTATATTCTACCCAAACTTTTCAAGAACGTTCACATTGCCAGTACATGTGAAAGACACACTGGTATCACACATAGAATGGCAGCTTTCCTTAACCAAAGGTTTTATTTATCTGCCATTTGGCATAACTGGGTACAATTTTGCAATGGTGTTGATGAGCCGGTACTTGATGATAAGAATATTAGAAATTTAGGCTGGTCAGAAGCTTGCCAGCAAAGGACCTTTCCTGACTCATCCATTAGGTGGTGCTCCAAGAGTACCAACGGAGAAGGCTTTGCTGCTCTTCAGCAGCTCCAGAAGGAGCAGAAATACACTTAACTTGATAGGCTTCAAACTATGGTAGCAAAAGTTGGACCATAGCAGTGCACACATTCGGGAAACTATTTAACATATGACTTTCCCTTCTTAACTGTGTGAAGTCTCTGCAAAACACACTGTTTACATTGCTTCTATTGGCACTTCTATTGTTCATTGTATATTAGATTAGATCTTCTGTATTCTTCTCTCATCCTGAACAAGACAAGCAAAAAATAAACAAACACAACTATTGAGTGTCCATGGTAACTGAACTAACAAAAATAGCTCATTCAGCAAACTGTCATTTTGCATTCAAAGGATTTGTAAAACTTTCTTATGGCAGCAGTTTGTAAACATCTTTCAGTCTCTAATTCTGTACAAATGTAAGCAGATCAGGAATACAAAGTACTGTTTATGCTATCAGCCACCTCTACACTCTTCAAGGTCCCAACAAAACACACTGGGAAATTATAAGCTATGAGTCTAATATATAAATAAGGCAATTCAACAATTTACCCAGATAAAAAACAAGAGGGACAGTATGTCCTCTCATCTTTATCTCCACCCTAAACATATGAAAACAGTGCAAAAACATGAACAGTAGCCAAAATGCTATATAGTATGTAGGTTCTGGCCTTGCAACTCAGCCTGTGCAAAACTTGTTACTGGAGATGGCCAAAGGCTGGGGTCAAGAACACCATCTTCAGGCACGTTTGTATAGCACATGGCAAGATCAGGGCTGGATTCCTGCTGATTCTTTCAGGTCTTCTGCATGTACCAATGTCAGTGGAAAACTAAGATACTCAGCTCACGTTAGTGACCTTCTAATACAAAGAGAAGCTGGAGAAGAGGAGGCTCAGGGGGATCTCATCAATGTATATAAATACCTATTGGGAGGGGAGTAAAGACAACTGAGCCAGAGTCTTCTCAGTGGTATCCAGAGAAAGGACAAGAGGCAATGGGCACAAACTGGAATGTAAGAAATCCCATTTAAATGCAAGAAAAAAAACTGTAAGAGCGTTACTGCAGTTTTACTGTAAGAGTGGCCAAACATTGGGAAAGTTTGCCCTGAGAGGTTGTGGAGTCTCTGTCTTTGGAGACATTCAAAACCCAGCTGGACAAGGTCCCGAGCAACCTGCTTTAGGTGTCCTTGCTTTGAGCAGGGGAGTTGGACCAGCTGATGCCCAGAGGTCCCTTCCAAGCACAGCTATTATGTGACTCTAATGCACAGCTAACCACCTCCTTGCATTGCCAGGCACAACTACTCTCAGCCAGAGTCTTTGCATCTTCCCGAGAGAAGCAGAGATAAGGGGAGCACTCATGCCTTTCCCTCCAGCCATGGTCAACAGCAAAAGGATAAGGAAGAACACCAGATTTAAGGGATAAGCTTGGCTTGTTCTTCCATCTCAGCTGTGTCACCTGTGCCACACTCTGGGAAACAAAGAAAAGAACCTGGCTCAGACCGAACCACGGCTTTCCATCCTGGCTGAGCGGAGAACATCTTCCCTGCTTGCATCAAGCTTAGACATGAAAAGGTCAGATGGCAGAGATAAAGAGAGCACCATCTTATGAAAAGATCGAAGGTAAAATCTTGTCCCAAATGAAGGCAGCAGGTGCTCTGCTGATATCTCAGACATACACAACTGAAAAATCCTTCTCAGTTGAACAGTGCTGTCTTACAAGATCCATCCCATACTACCTTCTTCCTGAACTGTCATCTTAAAGCCATTTGGTTTTTTTCCCTTCCCCTAATCTTTTTGGAAGGCTCTCTGCCTTGGCAGTCAGGTTCCTCTTTCAATTTGACCACGTTAACACATGGCCAGAGTACAACCACTTGTTCTGGGACCAACATAGCTGACATGGGTTTTCTCTCCCTACCGGCTGCCACCCCAGATGCGTACGGAGCAGACACAGCATCCCTCAGCCTATCCCACCCTCTTCAAGTCTGAATGTGGGTGACTCGAGCTGTGCATGTTGCTCCAAAGGAGAGTTCAGGGGTGTCCTTTGCTGCCATGTTCACATTTCCCCAAGAAATAACCTCATAAATCCTCAGGTGGCTGCATTTACTGAAACCCCTACAGTTCCTGCAAAAGTATTTTTGACTTTTTTTCTTTAATAGCTGTCTTAATTACACCCATCCCAGCTAATGTGTGTGCTTTTCTCTGCTGCTGTGCAAGGGCAGCTCATCTGCACACAAAGTCACCATTGTCGATGGACAGAGTGTGGGGCTGGAGCCAGGAATTTATGAGGTCTTATCCCCAGCCTGCCAGTGGCCTTCCGTGTGGCCTTGGAAAATAACACTTAACGTCTTTGGTTTTTTTAGCTGTAAAATGGGAATAATTATTTTTATTCATCCACCTCAAAGAGGTGATGAGAGGATTTTATGCAGTGCTCAGGATTTAAATGTTTCCAAACAAATTTTATAATAACCAGTCAGGGTTTTTAAATCCATTCTCAGCTCATCTCTTGCCACCTCCTCTGCACTTGGTGATAGTGGTTGCTTTGCTTATTCCCCTGGGTATTCTAGAGCTAGCTGGATTACAGAGCCGTTACAACCAAAATAGGTCTAAATGGAATAATTTGCCCAAACGTTGAATTATATTCATCTCAAATGTATCCGCAGTTTCCAAAATTTGGAACCAATCTTCCTACTGCTGAAGTCAAAAAGGCAGAAGCGAGCCAGCTCATCTTTTTCCCATTTGAAGAAAAATGCACCGCACGTACCCTGTTAACTTATTTGCAGTATCCCGTCACATCAAAAAAGCCTGTGACTTTGGGACTCAATGTGAAGGAAAAGCAGAGAAGTGCATGGTAGCTTCTGAAGCCACCGCAGATATGGAGCAGCCTTTGCAGGACACATTTTTCTGTCCTATTTATGGAACTGGTAAATGAGCGGGCAGCAGCCAGGCATAGCTGAAGCCTTCACATCAGCCCCTCTGGTATGTCAGATAGTGTTGTTCATTTGTTTGAAGTACTAAGAGAAAAGCGGGGAGTCAAAGAAGGGCTGGTAGCTTCAGCACACCTATCCCAGACACAGCACAGCTGCACACTGCCCTCTCCTCAAACACACCACCCAGCCAGCATCCAAGCCTGGTGCTCCTTGGCAGGTCTCAACCTGCCATACCCTCAGTCCAAGTCCAGAGGTGATAACTTACACAAAGTGTTAATTCAGTAAAACCATGTCAGATCTTTTGAATTTGCCCCTGAAGTAATTTCAACATGTCATCACCAAGAAACATCTTCCATTTTTTCATCTTACCAGGGCAATTAATGCAATTACTGAAATTACTGAAACTTTTGAATGTACAGTTGTCTGTGTTTCAAAATACTAAAAAATAAGTACATTTCAAGGAGTGGAGTACCTTCAAGCAAGAACGCTGAAAAGCCTGTTGCTATGCAACTCAAGTATTGTCCATATTATTCTTATCAACAGATGACATATTGTATAAAATAATATAATCCTCTTTAAAAAAATCCCACAATACAGTAGAAGGCTGTTCAGGGGTGGAGAACTGGCAATAGCTCAGAGCGCTGTCGTAAACCTGACGTTGATGGTACATACTTCATCAGCTATAGAACCATAATGTGGTTATTATGATTATTTAAATGGCACCCTTGATAATATATATAAATTGCCTACAATGAAGCAAATGAATCTGAAGGTATCAGCTACATGCTTTCAAAAGAAATGCTTACTCAAACAAGACTGGGATAATATTTTCATATTGTGAAGCCAACCACGCTGCTTCACTCATGCACTGCCTTAACTTGTACACGCGCCCTTCCTTTTATTATGTACTTGGAAAATACATTCCTAAAAATTGTTAGTGCTGGTGTGTGAGATAGTAAAATATCAAAGGCTTTGTTCTAATTCCTCAGAACAGGTTCAGATAGTAAGAACTACACACCTTTTCTCTCCGCTTTTCCACTGCTAAATAATCTCAAGCCTCCAAAGAGAAACCTCCTCACCTTCTACTCCCTGATACTAGCCCTGTGATTAGGAGCTTTAAAAACATGAACATAAAAAAAAGTATTCTTACACAGTCAGGGCATGCTGGCCCACACACCATCAGGTGGAAAGCTCTGAAATTATACCTTCTACATTCATTTCACTTTTTTTAGAAAGCCACGAATTCCCTTTCATGTAAATAAGAATCAGATACAGAAATGCAAGAAAAATTATCTTCATGGTTATTTAGGGCAAGCTTGTGATACTACAATTATTCCATTTTAAGCCCTGCTGAAACCAGCAGGATGACTCAGGAACTAAAACATAGTCCACTGCAGATTTCGCATCTAGAATCCAGAAGTAGACTATCCACAAGCAGATTACATAGTGCTACCTGCAATGGCTATTTTTGTGATGTGGCCAAAGACCCACCAAGAAGTGAAGGTTTCTGTGCTTCACCCTACTCTCCTCTCTAAAGAAGATTAATAGGAAATCAATAACTTTCAAATTATCAATGGACAACACTTTATTCTTCAGAAGAAAATAAAGATTCTTAAGGTGAAATGAGGTCTACTGTAGCTATTGTCTGCCATCAGAAAAATGGCAGAAGTTATCAGAGTTCAGACTGGTGCAGATCTATAGAGCTAAAGATGGACATGCATAACAATTATGAAATACTTATGAAATAAGGACAGCAGAGAAGTGACTAGCCCATGTGCTAATTCTGCTGGTTTCTACCAACACTGCAATATCAGATTTTTATGAGAATTATGAGTCAATGTGCAATCCCTCAAATTGCTGCCATTACAGCAATCACAAGAGTATTTCATTTATTTTGTAATTTAATGTTAACTACACACACCATGAACTTTCGATCACAAAATGGCAAGTGTGACCCTTTTTACCTTTTATTTTAGGACACACAGCTGATTAAGCTTATCCAAAACACGTAACTACATCATCACCTACATCACTGCAGGAAGAGCAGAGATGGATTAGTGCATTTAGTTCTCAGATGGTGAAGCTCCAACAGAACAATTTATCCCAAATCCAGGTAACCGGACTCCAGCAGAGTCCAGACTAAAACTCAGAGCTCCCTCATTTGCACCAGGGAGGAAAATTCTTAGCTGGTATTGAGCAGGGTAAACCGGTGAATGTCCGTGGAGCTTCACCACTGACACCATCTGCGCTGGCTTTTCACTGACAGCGTTTCAGCAACTTGCATGAACATACACAGAGTCTTCCAGAACCCAGGTTTATTACATGAACATGCAAATGCCAGCAACTGCAGTCACAGAAAGGTACATTAGATTTTAACGCTCTGATTTGAGCAGCTCGGCACGCTGCTGTAGAAGAGAGCACTAAAATCGCATGTCCTTAACCAAAGCATTTATCAACATACTTGAAATGCCCTGTTCCTGTTTCCATGGAATTTGTTGTTGATTTGGCAAAAACAGGACACAGGTACTGAACAGTTCAATACTTTCGAAAACTATTTAGCATTGCATTCGTCTTTACCTGAGTTTTGCCTGTAGAGTAACCTCTTCCTTAGAAACAGTGACAGAAAAAACACTTGGTATTCTTAATTACAGATTTGATCTGCAGAGCTCTTGCCTTCTAGCCCCTATCCCACAGAACTCACATTTAACTTTAAGCACATGTGTAGTCCCACTAACATTACGCACAAGTTTAAATGAGTTCTTGGAATGAGGCTGTAGCCCTCAGCATCTTGCAGAACTGATCTTGTGTTTATTGTTACTTACATAGTTCTACCATAAGACCTCATGTTTTCTTTAGGAGCCAAAATGTTCACTACGTTTCATGGATTATTCCAAACAAATTTGGGAAGATAGACTGCCAGAGCTAAGCAACAACTTAAAATGACACAGGGAAAACCCAGAAGAAATTGAAATTATTTGAAATGTGAAGTTCAAATGATAAACAAATATATATAAACATAAAACTTCCTTATATTCATAGACTGGTAAGGATAATGTATGAATTAAAATACAAAACCGATACGTGTCACCAGTAACTACATTGTTCATAAAAGAATGAAGTTTGGAGATATTGATATCCTCCATTTAAATTAACCTTTACTTACCTTGCCGTAGCTCAGCAGGATTATCCTCACCAAGACGACGTTAATGTGAGCACCCAGGGACTCATCATGATAAATTTCATTAACCTGCAAAAGAGTTCAGCACTTTAACCACAGCACTGGCAACAAGTAACTACGAAAGCAATGATACAGCAGTACCTTATATGCAGTCATTAAGCCCAAGATCACTTTGTGATCATATATAAAAACGGGGAAAATTCCACCAATGCAAGAGGGAATGTTTTCTTTTCTAAACTCTATTGTAGCCTCCCAACAGGCCATAATTCGGTAAATCATTTAAAATCAACACATCATCAGAGATTTCATATTAACAGCTATTTAAGTGCCAGCCTAAACAGACTTATACGTGTCATGGTGCAACCACATGATGCAGCTGAGCTGATCTAACACCGTTGCTAAGAAGGAAGATTCCCAGCTCCTCCCTGCCTCATCCCAGCTGTGTATGCCCACTGGATCCCAGAGCACAGTAATCCAAGCAAAATCCTGAATAGCTCTCTGCTGGGCAATGCATGGGGAAGGGGACAAGTGAGCAGCAGTACAGGACCTCTCTCCTTGAGAGCCATTTGCTGGATCAGCTCATCTGCACCCTGTAACTCTTCCACCTGGACCCATCACATCACACTCTGACAATGGATATTCCTCCCTCAAAAAGCACGGTTGGCCACATGGGCTGGCTTTATTGTGTGTCAAAACTAATCAATGTTAAACTTTGCAAGCAGAACAAAAGCTACAAAATACCAGCAAATTAAAAACTGTCGTCTTTTTTTATACTAGAGCTACATAACTGAATATGCACTACATAACTGAATATGCTATATGAGAAATCACCCTAGGAACACTGAAAAGAAAACTGTAAATATTTAGAGTAGAGAATGAAATGTGGATGTATAAAGATTCCTTAGGAAACACTGCTACAAGCAAGCTAGGTAAATATTAACTGTTAGAGAGGCTGATTTAGGTATTCAGTGATGAAGACTGCATGAGGCTCAGCCAAATGGCAGGGGTTTAGCTTTACAAATTAGAAGAGGCAGATGAGATTCCCTGCAAGGCAAGTGTCTTCCCTAAAACCTCCTTCCCTTGGTAAAGGCTGCACCAAACTGGACTGCTTTGCTGGCTGGACCTAAATTTTATTTATTCCTGCAAAACAGATTCATTACTACAAGCTAATAAGTAACTTTCAGAAAACCTTTCCTTAGAAACATAGTAAATAATGACCTGTTTCTTCAATCAGCCCTAGTTTTATCAGTATTTTTGAATATAAGAGCCTAGTTGTATGCCTGATAGAAGTCCAAATTTTCGAAAGTCCTGAGCGTCCTGCGCTGACACTTAGGAGACAGCGTGGCTGAACCGCGGCTCCAGGAGCAGACTCACACCCTGCAGGGCATCTGCCCGGGCACCCAGAGAACGTGCTGAGGGATGCCTGGGATCCAGGCTTATTACCGGTTGATGAGCAGATCCTTGGCTGGAAGACGGTGGGTGAGGAGCCTGTGGCTATGACTGGCTTCAGGGGCCGCTATTTTCACTGCGCTGTACAAGTAGCTGATCTGTTCAGATCTGCTTTGTAAACAATACCTCTGGAAATTAGAACATTTATTTACATGTCTAAATAAGACTTTAGAAGACTAACTTTCCATTCCTGTATTTAAACCAATCTTTTACTTTGAGGACCATTACTGAACACAGATTATAAAGAGGTAAGACATAAACTGCATTTTGCTTTACAAAAATTCTTTCACCCAGGAAAAAGACCCTTGTGTGTTGTCAAGGGAGGCAAGGATATTCATTTGCCTCACTCTTTGTGTAGCAGGAAGAGAGCACACGCATCAAGGATATGAGGCTGAAATAAGCTGTAAATTACCTATACATGAAATGAGTACTGAACAAAAACTCTGTGTAGAGAGGACAGTAAACACAGCATGTAAATAAGTATTTAATTAGTTCATAAAGCATAATCCAAATTGCTGCACACCGCTCTCTCATTAACTTCCAGAATTTAACCTAAGCGTCTTTTAACAATAGTTGAGTAACAGAACAACCGTATCGCTGTTGCGTGCCAAAATGAAACTTGGCTTGAAAACGCTGATGGAACAGAATTGAAACACTGTTTGACTGTTCATGCAAATGACCTCTAACAAACAAACTGTGAATGAACAGAAAAGCACAAGCACTCTAAAAAGCTGCCCAGTTCTCCTGGGATACTGGATTTTCTGCAAGACAGTGGGTTAATTCAAAGCTCTGGGTCTTGGTTTCATTAATAAGGATGAGTCCAACCCCTCTTCACACAGCAGCTGAATTGAACCCTCTGCGCCTTCCTCTAAGCTAAACTATGGCTTTACTAGTAGTGTCTCACTGCACAGACAGTATGCTGAAGATGTCTGGGGTTTTTTTCAGCATGGCCTAAATTGCACCTATTTCTTTCAGGAAGTTATTAAAGATATGAGATCTAAGCAACTGAATGTTGTGCTCTCAAACATTCATGGAAAGTGCACACACCAAAAGGGCCTCCACAATCCCTAGCTCAGATTCTCCAAATTTCCACCTGTTACTTCATCAGGAAAGCAGAGTTAAGCTAATGCAGTTCATTGTATAGAGCACAGAATGACCAACCAACCTGTGGTATCGGAAAGCTCCAGGCTCTCATCCAGCACAAATGCTGAAATGTTTGTTTCAAAGCAGACGTAATCAGACAATGCATATATATGTTCAGATGTCTGTGTAATAAATACACATAGGTATGAAAAGAATTACATTACTGCATCTCCATGTACTTCAGTAGGACATCCTGGTTCATATCAACACAAGAAAAATCAGTCGATCTCCTGTTGTTAGGTCAGTAAGTCTAAAATTATGTTGCTGCATAGGAAAAGAAAGTATACAGAGACCAGCCCAAAATTACAGCTCCTGAACTGAAGGCAGTGAATGCATTAAATCTTGTTAGATGTCCTATGGTGATTCACCATTTATAGAGTGTGATGAAGAAGGCTGGGTAAATCTCAAGGAATTCAAAGCATGGTGGAATACTGTAAAGAGACTTTCATCAGGCTATAGTAGTTCACAAACTATTCTGGAATAACTTTGGTTTATTCTTCTGGGATACTTCAATCAAAGCAAAACATGCATTTCTATTTAAAGTTTCTGTTTAGAAATCAGGCTGGCACAGATTGGTGCTACATAAGAAAAACAAAGTCTTTATTCTTCTGTCCCTCTATGCTTATAATTCTTCTGCCCTGAGCGAGTTTCAAGTCAGCACAGTAAGCATGTAGAATACATCAAAAAAACCCAACTAAAGACAAGCTAAGCATCTGTGAGAAGCATCATATGCTTTGTAAAAGAAGCCCTCCCAAGTTTTTATTGAGCAAAGTGGGGCCCAATCCTAAAAGGGAATTTTGAAAAGCTGTAACACAGCCTGCAGTTTTGCTAGTCTTGGTGCAGAGCGGGTTACCTGCTGATATAGCTGGCAGGATTTTGAGGGAAAGCCAGGTGGTTCCCTGAATCTCTAATTAAACCAATGCGCAACAGGAGAAAGAATAATCTGCATATTTTGGCAAGTCATTGGCAAACTCATTCATGCAGTTTGAAGGAGTTCCCAGCCTTGCAAAGTTTGTTAGTATCTGCTATGCAAAAGACAGCCCACTTCATCAGAACATGGCTCCATCCCACTGAACCGTAAATCATCACAGTCGAGTTCATCCCGAGGCGCACCCTCTGCGGCTCCACGCATTGCACCGTACGGTTGGGTAAGCACTGCTTCCGCAGGCTCCCTGAGCACACCCCTGACGGATGTCTAATAGTTTCAACCTCTGGCTACCATCAACCTCAAACAGATCTGACCCAGCTACTGCGGCCATCAGAGGGCTTATCTAACCATTTGGAGAGGACACAATACAAGATGCAGTTTATGCATCTGGCTTTTCAGCCACCATAAATTGTTGATCCATCCAACCCAATGAGACTGCTCTTTGATCACCCAACAACCTTACGTAACTACTGTTGCAGAAACTACCGATGGCTACATGCTCTTGGGCAGAGCGGGAACCATGGGTGGATCTCTGCCAGAGCGATAGCGGAGGAGCTGGAGAGCATCAGCGCCTTCCCCATGGGATGGCAGAGCTCCTGGCAAGCCATTGTTTGAGCCCAGCCCAAGATGCAGCTCATTCATCAGATCGTAATTATCTGCAGCAAAGTCTCCGTGCCTGGTGGGCATCCAGTGATTGTCTATTTCTGTAAGGAACGGCTGGTTTGAATTACAGAATAGGAACCAGAAATGTCATGGTGGATACTGAGCACAAACTTTTGTAATCTGACCCTCCCAAAAGCGTTCCCCTCTCACTTTATTTTTCTGTGTTCCCACTTCAAACACCACTATCCTCTTCAATTTTCATCACCTTCTTTATGCTTTTGAAGATCCCAAACTAACATTTCTAACATTCCCAAAGCTTCATCTTAATCCCACAGGAATAACATTACATCAATTCCTCGGGTGGATAAACTATGGTCACACAGAAAGTCATCAGGCAAAATCCAGGGCTCCCAGTCTCCCTTTCTAGTCCTTACAAGGCATTTCCTCATTTCCTCAGAGAGGAACTCTTTTTTTCTGAAATCTTTGCTGAGTGTCACAAGGAAAAAAGAATAATGAAAGCACACAACACACATGAAACTTAAAGGTCAAACTGTGATCTCAGATTTGGAAAACATCTATCATACTGCTCAAAACCACAGGAAACAGGCAGTTTTAGGAGAGCCTGGCAATGTACATTTCGAAATGGAGATAAGAATCTGGCATTTTGTATGCAAATGTGAGTCCGAGTTCTGATTTACCTTCCCTGGTGTGAGAGTCAGTAGATGGTACCAAGTCCAAGTTAGCTGCTTCTGATCAAAATGAAAAACATTCCCCAGAGCAGATGTGTTGGCAAGGCACTAGGTAGCTTCATGTTATGGGTCTCTATCTCATCTTCAACTGTAATATTGGCTTTAGAAAGGTCATAGACTTTGTTTTCTGGCTTAATGACTAATTTATTTTTCTTAGTTCCTCCCTCAGGCTCTTGGAACTCCTCATTCTTGCCCACAAACCACTGCTCTGAGAAGTTTCTCTGAACACTGTAAACTACCTTTGCACCAAAAGACTCAGTATTTGTTTGAACTACTGTCTCAAGATCACTTTAATAAAATCAACTACAGTATCATAAAATAATTAAGCAAATTCATTTATGATATTACTACAAGGGATAGGGTGTGGTGTCAATGCAATAAATATGCTGACCTCTTCAAATTTAAGTGGTTTGGTTAAGAAAAGCATCCAAAATTTGAAAGCTGATACTAATTACCCATACTCCATCACACAAACCACACTGTCACAACTCAAAAGTCCCTGACTGCAACCTTTACAGCTAAAGTTCATGTTGGTATTTGGAGTAAAGGAAAAATCTGTCTTTCAACAGTAACTACCCTCTACCTCAAGGATGGTACCAAAACCTGTGTGATGCTGTGTGCTGTGTCCAACAGGGCAGCAAGGCACATTCCAGTTAATAATAACGAGCAATACTCACCTAACTGACACTGGAAATAATACCCCTGTGAAAATGAATAAAACCTGTAAGAGTTCAGAGAGGGTATTTCCTGGGGGACCTCCTGAATGCCCAATCCCAAGTACAACTTCCACTGTAGTGCAGCAATCAAGATAAAGAATAAAAATAATCTCCTGAGGCCTCATCAGAAACTGTTCTTCTCACTAGTCACAGCTACTGGTTTATGATCAACAGTCTAAATGTGGAGTCAACTCACATACATATATTTAAGTTTTCAAACAAGTTATAATTCAGCTACTGACAGCTGAAGTCCCTCAGATGAATAGAGCTGGACTTGCATTTGTTACTTGTGGAACTTCTTATAGTTCAGATATGAAGTGTACATACTGAAAAAAACTGATTTGAAATAATGAGTATTGGTGCTCATAAATAATTAAATTTTTAAAAATCCTGTCAATTCTATACTACTGAAATATCCTTCCTGTCTAAAAAAATGCTTTTTAGTTTAAAAAGGATGATTCTGAATACAAGGTGCACCATTATTTCGAAGTATTCAATCATCACTTTCTTTATAACAGCTTGAATTAGGCATGCTTTCAGGTTTTCATCCAACTGCCAGTTAGAAACTGATGGCATTTCTGCCCTTTCCTCTCATTAGGGACTTGCTGTTCTGTACCTGCAAATCTTCATCCCTCATCAGCCAGAGATACGAAAGCAGACATCTCATCTATAATAGTAGTATCATGTACATCCTATTAAAAAGGACAGATAACATATTCAAAAGTGCTTCAGGGCCACAATTTCAAAGACGTGTAGTGGTGAAAGATGCAGGTGAAAGACTCTGGGGACTTTTCAAAGCCCCCAGCTGCGTAACTCCCACTGATTTCAGTTATTCAAATGAAAAGTTGTTTAATGTAATTGATCTAGAGCTGAAGTTTCACTTTAAGTCTGGGAGAGACATAATCCCATGGGCTAATTTTTAAAACTGATTCTCACTGATTTGAAAGGCAGGTAAATGACTAAATACTCAGATAAATCTAGCCCAGAGTGTGGCATAAACCCTATTCAGGGTCTATCTCCCTTTGAAATAACGGCAGTTAGGCAGCTATCTACTTTGAAGAGATGGGGTTTAGCATCACAAACATTTTGGCCATATATCCGTTACACAGATGTAACAGAGGCTACCCCCTAAATATTGCAATATCACATCTGTTACAGTAAAGAAATGGAAAGGAAATTAGATTTTTTTTGCCCCTGGAAATTGTCCAAAAATCAAAAAATGTACATACTCTGTAGACAAATTCTTCCAAAAATATACATTAACATTAGAAAATGAGGTAGTTGAGGAACTGAGGAATATTGTGGAGAAAGAAAGACAAAGATACAAGAAAAAGCTAAAACAGGGCTTCACTGGGAAATAAACCACAATTTGAAGAGGGGCATGAAAGTTGAAGATTTGAAGTCAAGACAGGTGGAGCCAAGACATTCAAAACCATTTTCAGTTCAGCTCATTTCATGAGACTTTGCTATCTGGAATGGCTGAAATACTGTCAGATCACATATTCTACCTCTGCCTCTTTAGGAAGTCTGTTTTGAAGATATCCATCCTGGATGTGACCCTAAACAAAGGACTGTAGAGGCTGATGCCCTAATCAATACTGCAGGTCCAGCCAGGTAAATGTACTGACTCTCAGGTTAGCTGCTCTTCCACAGCAGGCAGCAAAAGGCCTGCTTAATCCTGAAAACTATTTTAAAGAGGGTTATGAAATGATCAGAGAATTTCAGCCCCAGGGCTGCCTACCACCAATACCCGCTTTAGCTCAATAACGCACATTCAGCACCCTGCTCCTCCTTCCAGAGCATCCTGCAGTGAAATCCTTTAGTTTCCCACGGAACAAGATCATTCTCCGGCACCGCTTCTAGCCTTGCGCTTTTCTAATATCTCCAAACACTTGTACGAGCAGATAAAATTCCTGGGAATTTTAGCCACCTTCTTGCTGAAATTAAATTGCCTTCTATGTTCTTGAGTAAACTACAGAGCTGCAAGATACCACCCAAATATCTCTCCTCTATTGCAATGCTCCTGCATGCTATAAATACAAAGTTAATTTGTGCAATGTGTGGGCTCACGCTTGGAAATGCAGAGGACTGTGCAAGCTAATATCCTCCCCAGGAGAAAACACAGCATGATGTACGAAAGAAAATGGTGCAAGCAAGAGGCAGCCGAGGGTCTCTAAAGCGAAAACAATAGTGTATATTTCAAAGATGGACTGAATGTCCTCATGGTGCCGAGCAGAGAAAAGAGAGGATGTCAAGAGAAACCAGAGTTTCTGTATAAGGAAATGACTGGAGAATGAAAAGGGGGTGGCAAGAGGCCGAGCTCACTGCGGTGAAACGGCTGGCGTACAGTCAGGCGATACGTGGCTGCAGCCCAAAGCGTTAAAAATCCTCTGGCGTCTATCAGCATTCGTTTGAGAGTGACTTCACTTCCAAACTTTGGGATAAATATTAGCACAGCTATTCAAGATAGCCAGGACACCCGGCCTCTGTTTTTTCTTGCTTTATGGCTTTTAGGTGTGGACTGCAACACGTCACTTAAGCAGCACAAAACAGATTTACTGAATAAGTCATTGCACCGGGCTTGAAAAAAATATTGTTTTGATTGGGTTGGTGGCAGGGTTCCACCCACGATCCCTGGGAAAAGTTAATTAAGGACAACTGCTCACACACAGTGAAATCAAGCAAAATGGGGAGAAGCAGCTATGCTGGGAGTTGCTTCTGGGAAAGAGATGTCATGCCTCCAGGAGTCTGGGCATAAGGGAGGATTCACCTGGGATTTATTTCAGTTTTGGAACCACAGAAACTCAACTATTTCATCACCCTTTTATCTCCACTAAATACTTCCACTATTATTTTATTTACTTACTATGCATTCTTTGATTTTATGCTTACTACCTTGTTACAGTATGAAGTTAATTGATTTTATGCTTAATGGCTTGTTACTGTATGAAGCTAATTGATTACATCCATAAAACCAGCAGGTTACACACAACCTGATGGTTATGGTAGGATCTTCCACCAGATTTAAAAAGACAGCTGTTTTGTAGCTGTCTCCTCTTTGTCAGCTACCCTTGGACCTAGGCATCTCATTAGAAACATACTGCATACGTGTAACCCCTAATAGCTAGAGACCCCAAGGCTTTTTGTATTGGGCCCATTTTCTACGAAAAAAGCCCCAACTACTCAAAGAGGTGGAAGAGAGGACAATGGGGGAGTCACTGTGCAGATTTCAGCAAAGGAGACCAAAGCAAGGGTCTATGGAGAAATACGCCTTGCATCCATCTAGCCATGAGGGCAAGAGCTGGAGGATCTGCCAGCTGGAGTTACACTGCTGAAGGGAAGGAGAAGTTCTGCGTTGTGATGTCCCTTGACACAATACAGGTCCCCAGCATCACCTGGTATCCGCAATAACAAACCCCTCTTGCCTCCCTACACTGGAGCAACGCTTGGACAGCTGGAAACAGAACTGGTTACCATCACCCATCCCACTGCTAAAATACAGACTCTAGAAACCAGCTGAGTTTTGAAGAAGTAAAGAACAGGACAACACTGATGACTGCCAAAGACTATCCAGAGCCTCCTCAAGAGGCCTTGTAGATTTCAAACAGCTCCTCGTATTTGGACACAAGGCAAGGGACACATCCCCAGTCCCCCAAAGACATGTTTCGACCTCAGATCTCCCAAGAGAACAACCACTGCCTATGCCAAGAGCTGCTACAGCCCTGTGGGTACGGTTACACAGGCGGCACTTTCTAAACCACTTGCAGAGACAGCATGTTTAAGAGTTGTTATTTCTTACAATTTGTGTGTTGGATGGTTTGCTAAAATTAGGAAAAAGTATATTCCAGAGCTGGAACATTTATGGCTTCTTTACCATGACTGTTTATTTTAATTCTTAAAAATAGATTTAAGTGACATGATAAGTAAAGAGTCCTGCTTAATGTGTTTCAGCCTGTTTGCCACATTCCTGGTTTGGCCTGTTTGGCTTGTTAATTTAGAGATGTATAAAACCATCTGTTTTACTGTAGACTTTGTTTTAAGTCTCAGAGGAAACAAACCACACAAATAAATGAAATTCACTATGTCATTTCTGTTAGAATATACGTATTTACGGCCATCAGAGCAGACACTAAGTACCCTATAACTCTAATGTTAGTGCAGGTTTTTAACTATTTACAATACTGTTATAAAAAGTCAGTGCAACTGAACTTCTATCACACAAGGGATTTTCTTAAATTGTATTCCACCTCTCATTTAAAGTGAAAAACAGTGACATTCTACCCATAGTTAAAAGAATGTAATAAAGAAAGAAAAAAACCTAAGCTTCACAATTAAAAAAATGTATCTTGATAAAAATACATCCCAGGCAAACATACCTAATAGCCTGGATTTCTGTCCGTATATCTGCCTCTATGGTTTGTAATGCCAAGAAGTCACCTACAGACGCTCACCCTCTTGACATGACTGTAAACTTCAGCAGTCATACTGTATTTGTCAAAAACAGAGCAGACCTACAATTTTTTACTCCACAATATTTCACTAAGAACACACATTCACTGAACCTGAAGTTTTTACAGAAGTGTGTTCTGTTGAGAAGAGACTCCTGTTCCAGATGAGTATGAGAAGGAAGAAAGTCATCCCCAAATGAGTTGCCTATGAAGGGCTACCACTCAATTCCATTTTTTGGCCAGAAGAATAAAACATTTTTTGATTTTGATTAATAGAGATGATTTTTCAAAACTTGATTCTTTTCCCACAAAACAGAATCCTTGCTTACTGACCAGGGTACTAGAGGGCTGCTGCACCAATATTTAGACAGAAGAAATGGTTCTTTCAAATATAAAATTCTTGAGTGTCTCCTTTTATCACTACTACACTATGTAGTCTGTTGCACAGACTATGGTTCTGAAGGTTAAATATTTGACTAAGGAAACCTAAAGATGTCAGTCACGGAGTAAATACAAAATAAATTTAAGAAAATTCAGTGATATACTGCATAAAATTTTACTGCAGGGTGAACAAGGAGTACGTAGGTGGCCTGGGACCTAAAGTGGTTGTTGAGGAATCAAAGTATTTAACTGAGTAGTTTTAAAAACATATAAGCCAACCAAAGTTTCTAATAGAACCTTACTTGCAGGCAGTTCTCCAAACCATGTTTTTCAGCAGGGAGCTTAGGTTAGGGGAATATACAGCTAAAACATAATGACTTCCAAGAACCTGAGCCCCTGACCCTGTGCCCCCATCCACCAAAGCACATAAGCAGGACTTTGAACATTTTAAGAGTCCCACAGTCAGCTTCTTCCTTGGCGCCTTTTTATTCTTTTCCTTCTCCCCTTTCAACTTTTCTGAAAGCGGCCTCGATTTTCCTCCTAGAGTTATTTTATCTCCTGCCACGAAAAAAATCTCTTATGTCTTATTCAAATGGCTAACCAACCTACATTCACTGTCCTTCAGTGCCTTCCCACAGTGCAGTTAGCGGGGTTGTACTCACAATATTCATCAGGGTCAGTAGGTACTTCTGAACATGTTCTTTCCCATGGAATTGAACAACTGAGTCATCAACCCCCAGAAGGACTTCAATGTTGTAATCATCCTCCGTTGCATGCCTTCGATAGCGCTGCCTCGATCTATGTACCCGGTCTTCAATAAAGCTCAACACGCTGTCGAGACTATCCAAATTAGTGAGGTTAGCCGCTGCAATCAAACAGACAAATGAGTTATCAACCAAGAGAGGTTCAGGCTCAGGTCTCAGCTAAACTGGTATAAATTTGAAGTACAGCATTTGTTATGTTCTCTGTGTTATAAAACAGCATTCGTTTTACTTAATGTCAATTAAAAATTACTTAAATGAGAGAGAAATCTGACCCAAAAGATTTTTACTTTGCAAAGTAAAAGCAATACTTTCTACAAAGAAATACAGCATAATAAAGACAAGGCCAAAAGGAGAGCAAGTCATAGCAACGTCTTGACGAGAACGGAGCTGTTTGCAGTAAAATACTTGTTGCTTAAAAGTACTTATACCAAAAATACACTGTTCAGGGGTCCTGTGCTACCAAGGATATCATCCATTTCAGAACAATTAAAGATAGACACCATACTTCAAAATCTGATCTTACTGCCCACAGAATCCTATTTCAAGACGAGTGCAGTTGCCAATATAGCCTTTTTCTATCCAGGCAGGTAGTTACAAGCCAATCCCTCCTGCTTCAACACAATAGCTCCTTTCCTAGATACACACATACAATTCAACAATAGCGACATGGATCCTCTTTATCGTTACAACTCAGGAACACATTTTTAGATACGAAATTAATTAATTTATAGCTACGTTCACAATTTTTTCAACAGATTTTCATCCGTCATTACCAATTTGCCATGTCATTTTGCATTATTGTATGCCAAAGAACAATCCATCAGGCACAATAGTAGCCAACTTTATAACGAACAATTTCTAATAGTCCTCATGATATGAAAGTATGTCCTCTGATAGGACGGATACAGTTAATGTGGCACCTACCTGCTAAAAATTAGCATGAAAATATAGAATCTTGACATTTCACCCTATAGAATAATTATTAGCATTAATATAATTATTATCATTTGCATTACAAGAGCCCTGGAAGCCCCACTGAGAACCTCTTGATTTCAGAGAGTGTCAGGAAAAGACTGGCTCAGAGAGGCGAAGAAAGGCGGCAAGAGCGCTGTGGACTGATTAAAGGCTCCCAGTGCTTAGTTCAGAGAAACGTAATAGGAAGCAAAGGGAGGAAGCTAACACCATCACCTTCAAAGCAGAAATAAGAAACAACTCTTGGAAATGTTACAAAAGTGGATTCTCCATCTTCATTTATTGAAGTTTTCACATCGAAACTGGCTGCTTGGGAAGGGATGAATGAGTCACCAGATCACTGGGCTCATTACAAGAACATCTGTGCTCTTGCCTTAACACCGCTGCCTTGGGCTGCCGTTTCAGCAGGTCCTGGGCAATGTGCAGCCTGAGCAGATTCCCCCTGCAACTCCCGGCTGTGGTGACAACAACGTACCGACCTGTACTGCCTCTGGCTGCCTGGAGGGATGCACACCTGGCCTCCCCGGTCCCCACTGCAGTGTTTCTTAGTGCCCTGTGCTTCAGGCTCTGCCTTGTATAGTGAGATGCTTGTCTCTGTGCCTCCTGGAAGAGACCTCCAGTCAAAGGACAGTCCCCAAAAGACACATTTGCCTGGGCAGCTTCTTACCATTTCTCCACCAAGCTTCAAGGACATGCTTGTCATGAGACCCACAGCTCTAGGCCACCACACTGCACTGGCAGAGCTCCCCTTGCTCACCAGACAGACAGAAGGCCCCACACGGTGGTCCTACATCCCCCCATGGAGCCACAATGTTATTCTCTTGGGAGGGCAGCATTTAATGCAGCTAATAAGCACAACCACCATGTTCTCATTGCCAGTCTCAAGGCTCCCAGCAGCTTCTGCTCCTGGGGCCACAAGTTTTTAAAATTAGTCTGGTCAGAATCCATGATTCAGCATGAAAATTCACTCTTCACGCAGAGCCCAGCTGTCACTCCAAGGTTTACCATGGAGGGGGAACGGGTCTGGCCTTGCAGCAATGGGGACAGCTCTCTATCAGGGCTCAAAACCTGCCAAGCAGCCAGCTCCAGCCCCACTCATGGTTTGCTCCACCAGGAAAGCTTCAGTGTTAATCCTTGCTAGCACCCAGAAGTAATTACCTAGCTATCACAGCGGTCTCAGGGGATTTGCTATGGGATTGTGGGGCAATCATACATTCATGATCTATAAGACAAATCACAGTTACTGTAAAATTTGACCATAAATCTTAAAAGCTCTCCACAAAAGTAAGACTAGATTGGCAGGGGCTGCAGGTCATGCCCTCTCTCTGCTGCTCACAAAAAACCTACAGTAATCAGCAGCAAGGCCAAAGCTATCAGACCTGCTATTGCAGAACAGCAGTGCTGGGCAGGGGGGAGAGCCTGAGCCCTGTGCTGCGGCTGCAGATGGGCAGCTCTGCTGCCTGGGGGTGCTGTTACTTTGGTGGATGGTTGGCTGTCAAGGTATCTGGAGCTTCTGTGCTTTCATTTCTTTCCCTTACGTGTCAAAGTCAAACTAACTCCTAGCGCGGTATCTTTATTCCTGCTGTGAGTAAATCAGCCAGAGGCAAAATGTGATCCTACCATCCTGCATTTACCACCCTGCAGTGAAAACTGCCTATCCTCCCTCTTTGCTCCTCACTTCATCACTGTCACGCTATAGTCCTTACAGTCCTGCTGACTCCTGAGAAAAGTTATCAGGAGGTTACCTGGGAGTCATCTCACTGCCAGTGGGTGCCAACCACTTTAAATGTTGCTTAAAGCACAAAAATTCCCCACACCCACATTTACCTTCACCCCTTGAGTGTTACCTCCTCAAGATAACATGCCCAGCGGGCAATGGTACCTCCAAGGCACCGACCCGATGTGCTTCCCAGCAGAGAGCGAGCCACACTGGCTCCAGCTAGCGCTGGAAACAACCCAAGACCAGCAGCACAGCTCAAAACATTTACAACTGTAGCTGCAAGACTTTTGATTCATATCCCAGCTTCCCACCAAGTGTCCTTTCCCGGGAGGCTCTCATGGGACAGCCAGGGATGCCTCCACACACGGCCTGACCACACATCACACGGACTCCTCCTCTGGCGCTGCTCTGCCTCTCCGTCTCTTGGATGATGAATTGTTGGATTTGTTGGCCCGTGCTGTGTTATAACCATGTTGTATTTGCTCCTAAATGACAGTTACATCCAAATCAAATTAATACCTGTAACCTTTTGGCAGAGGAAGTGAAACAAAGTTGCATGTATAGTAAATGAGAAATCTGTCACATTTTGGCATTTCAACTTTCCTTAGTTAAGATCAGTAACTTTGTTGTATCATTGTACTGCTAACAATATGCTAGAAAAGCTCAAGAGAAAAACTCTTAAGAACTAGGTAAGACATCAAACTCCTTCACATTTTTCACATTACCTTCCTTCTGATCACCCCTGCACTTTGCACAATAACATCCCAAAAGACATCTCACACTGCATTATGTTTTACTAAATCACACCAAGACCTCTCCATCAGATGTTCATTTTCAGCAACTTTTGCCAATCAGTGCATCAGCCACTAATTATTGGTGCCAACTTTGTTCTCCATCTCCCAAGAGCAGACACTTGGCATTTGCAGGGGCTAACAATAGCCTGTGTTGAAGCCTTCTTGCTCCTGCTAGGAAAAATTCACATTTGTGAAAATTAACCACCGAGAGACAAGGTTGTATTTTTCACATGTGCTGCTCATCCAGAATAAATAAGGATAGCAGCACTGTAACAGTTCACCCCAAAATCCCTCAAAACTCTTTTTTCTAAAGTCAGCTGAAAACTCATTGATATTTCAGTGACTTTCTCTTAACACTGCAGACCGCCTTCCAGTGAAGGAATAAAAAGTGCCCAAGCTGTCAATAGAAGGGAAACCTGTGCTTCTGTCTTAAGCATAAAATCAGGAGCCAGGCAGCCTGGCTTGTGCTCCTGCCTCTGACACAGACTTTCCCCACGGTGCTGGGAGATGCAGAAGGCAGCCAAGAGCTGGGCAGCAAAACCGCTGAGGGAAAAGCGTGTGCACAATCCCGATTGATGCTGCAGCCTGGGGTTTTTTTCGGTGTCCTCCATTTTTGCTTGCAGTTAATGCAGGCAAGTGGTCCTAACTGCTTCTAGGCAGCAAAGTCCTAGTTGTTTGCTGACTCAAGAACCAGACAATGTCCCCAGCTGTGACAGCCTCAATGATGCATTAATGTATGTAGAGTACATCAAAACCTGAAGAGGACAGGTCTTTATACCGTGCAGGTGCAAACTGCTTACAGCACTACACATCATACAAGATCCCTCTCCTCTGCTCCCTTCTCCTGAGCAATGTGCGATATCCCAGTCTCTTACCTAATCTGTTCCACCTTTCAATCTGGTATTTTACTTTTTGTATCTGGTCTCTACCTGAGCTTCCATGTTCGCTGGAACACCCCGTACCACGGCAGCATCATGCAGCCTGGCTCCTATCTCCAGGACAGGAAAATTCACATTGACACAAACATCAGTTTTGCCTTTCCGGGTCTTTGGAAGAATTCTCCATCTGTGACAGTTTTGGATGTCTGACAACACCTTATTTTCTGGGAATTTTTGCCTTGCTCATTAAACTTTGATATCATGTGCTTTACAGAAACCTAATTACATGACATCTCCTGACTCTGCCTTACCCATCATGGCAGGCAAAGCTCAAACAGATGCTGTGAATTACTGAAGCATGAACACACTGCCTGCCACAAAAACTGCCTCTCCCTGTGTTTTCTGTCACTCCCTTTAGGACATTCACCAAAAGCACAGTTGCTAGTTTGTGATCTTGTTTTGTTTTTTCATGACCCCTTTCAAAAAGGCTCAGGGAAATACGGCTGCACCTAACATTTCTTAAAGAGTCCCTTACAAAGCTACTGCATTTAATAGTGCAGCTTTAGGGTTTCCCAATCTCACAGCAGCATTTTTGTCCTAATAAAGCAGTTTCTAATGTTTTACCTCCTCTTTCTGGCAGTGGAAAGGGGACTTTCAGGCAAGCCCAGAGCAGAGACCAGGACAGGAAGCTGGGAGACTGAACTGCATGTCATGTTCACAGCCATCATCTGTGGCTTGTCAACGCAGCAACTCACTGGAATTTCTTTTCAAATGTGAGTGTGCAGCATTCAGACGGGCCAGCCATCATTTCAAATGCAGCTTGTTTGCGTTTGCGGACACTTCATCTGTCACGGCAGGAGGAGACAAACACCTGAGCTGACTGCTGAGCACCTTCTCTGCAGCCTCACGAGGATCAGCACTTCTGATGCGCTGTTTTGCCGCTCATCTCCATTCCTGGGACACACTCCTGAAGGGACTCCTGGCTTCTCATTCCTTCATGTGGCTTGCTGCAAACTGCCAGCTTTTTTGTTGTTTTGGGTTTTTTTTTTCCTTTTAACCCAGTGACTCAGACTGAACACCAGTGAAGCTCAGCTGGAGTCCACTCTGTTGCAGTGGCAAGCATATCTGTGTGTGCAGCGCTGCGACGGCGCAGAAGCACCGGGCACCCACCCCGGCTCAGCTGCACTACAGCTGGTGGCAATGCCACTCCAAGCCTGGGACTTGCGATCACAGCGTAGGCATGAGGCCATCCATCACTTGGTGCTGCAAACGCAGGAGAAACAGGCTGTGCGGTAAGGAAGCAGAAGGAGGCAGGGTGGACTTGCTTTAGCTCTCAGCTTCCCACTTGCTCAAGTACATCTGCACCTCTGGAAAAGTACCAAACGCCCTCGACAGCTTGACAAAGAACTGCTCTTTTGGGAACTGCACTTTAAATCACAAGTCATCTTTCTGTAATGCTCCCTGCCACTCATATGCTGTAGGCTTCTGTTGTGTCTGTCCTCTGATCAACTGACTCCCCAATTAGCCCCCAATTAGCCCGTTCATGTATTCTACCAAAATCCTCATTTGTCTTCCATGGTAAATGGAAGCCCAGCCTGTGGAGGTTGGAGGCAACAATGAACAGTCAACAAATCTTGCTTTTTAACCCCTGGGAATTTTTTCTCCCATTTTTAATTCCTCAGTTTGGAGTTTTATTTTTCATTCCAGTTGCACACAATTGTGATGTGTTTTGTTCATTTGCTAATAAATAGTTTTTCTGATTTTTTATTTTTTTTAAAACTTATTTCTCCTGGTTTTACAGCCCTGCTCACCTTCCTCTTTGCTTTCTGTTTTGTTTTCCAAATGTCCTCTATTTGTCTTTCTTATCCCCCTTAACCATCCTGCTCAGCTACATTGGTCTTTCATAATTTATAAATCCCTTTCCCATACTACAGCCTGCATTTGGACCCTTCTGCTATAGATCATTCATAAGAAAACTGGGTAAATCCAGCAAGGTGAATTAAAATGGAAGAGAGCTCCTGTGAGGTGAAAGCAAATCGAAAATGGTCTAAACGAGAGAAGCAAATCACACACAGTGCACTGGGTACAGGATACAAAGTTAGCCCTGTTCAAAAAGTGATCCCAGGAGGACACAGCCCCAACACAATTTTAACTTGGAGCTCAATTTTCATAGGATTCTTGTGATTTCTTGAATCACAGATTGACACAGTGGTTACTACTTGGTAAATCCTTAACCAAGAGCAATTATTGTAGCAGAACTCTCTTTGGGTGTGTGTTCAAATTCCTCCTCTTCCACTTTTTTATATAAACCAAAAGCAAGACTACACTAGTAGTCTAAAGACCGGGCATGCAAGAGGCATCCTCACCGATGTTACGAATCCCTGTACTGCCCTTATCAGCAAAGCAGCAGTAATTTAAAAGGAAACTTTTAGGCTGCATGCCTTGCTAACCATATGATCTCATTACGAGCTCCCCGCCTCTTAATTTACAGTAATGCCTTTTCTAGTCAAATCACATTTTAACACAGAGCCTGCTCCACCTTTCATCTGTCTGGGGGAAATTTGCCACAGGTGTTGGGGTAAGCTGGGTTGGGGTCTCAAAAATAGGTCTCAGACTCCAGCTGCAAGAAGGCCAGCAGATATGGCAGCTAAACTCCTGCTAGAATGATCTGGTCATGGCATCTGAAAGCAGGAGGAGTTCAAAGTATTTAACAGCATTTCAAATACCGTATATCTGGGCCTTTACAGGGCAATTCTTGTGAACTTCTTGGGGCAGAACAATTCTCCTATATTTGCAGAATGAATGCACATTCTTGCAAACGCACAGGCACAATCACCGTTGCCTTTCTTTCTTGTCACCTATGCAACAGCACAGTGACTTTAAATCTCAGGACATGCTCAAGTGCCTGCTTGAATCAGAGTTATAAAGAATAACGAAGCTGAAACCTACGGAAGTGGCAAAATAGAGGAGAACTTTCAAAACTGAAAAAAAAAAAAATTGTCTTTTCCAAAGGATAAACCAATTAGCGCAGTGACAATGGTCAGGTGGATGCTGTGGCAAACGGCCAGGCAAGAGGCACCAAGAATAACCACAGCTAGATGTTGCCAAGGAGATATTTTCTGCCATGTCACAACAAAGAGAAAAGGTATTACAATACTAAAAAGAAAAGTTGAAAACTAAATTGATCTCATCGGGGCCACAGTCACACAATGAATAACATAAAAATGAGAGATAATTGCACTGTTAAAAGATTAAATGAGAGCAAGGTAATAGAATACCCTGGGGTAAAACTTTTTTTTTTTTTTTTTTGCAAAACGGTGGAACATATTGTGTTACAACTTTAACTTTCATATTACAACATAATAGTCAAAAAGGAAAAAAGAATAGAATGGCAAACCAGCCAGGCTAACCAGTCCATGTGACCTGGTTGAAATGGAGCTCTTTGAGAAAGGAACATAAATTTTTTCCAACAGCAAAACTTATCCTTTGGAAAATTTTCAGCTATCAACCTTACCAATGCAAACACAGGTTTCACAGTTTAGCACCAAATAATGAATGAGCAAGATGTTTCTAACTCAGTGTTTAAAAAGTAAGCTAAAAAAGGGGCAAAAAAAGCTACTCTGTAGAAAATTAATTTATGGGCCAACTTCTGAGTTTCACTGACTTAATTGATTGCATCTGGGAAATGCTTATCTTGCAAATATTTCGGCAAGTCATTGTAAACTGGCCTGTATTGCAGAGCCTGTAACTTGCAAAACGCGTTGCCTGATTTACCGCATCCCACCCATTCAGAGAGCCCACAGCTGCCCCCGGAAAAGGGCTCCGTCCCTCGCGAGCCCTCAACCGCCCGTGTGCACCTGTGCAAAGGGGGCTTTGTTTTACATGACTCACGCAGAGCTACAAAGGGAGCTCAACACTCTCAAATTCATTTGCAGCTAATGCATAATTAATTAAACTGCGGAGTTCAGCCACATCTCCACGCAGGCGATCGGTGCAGAGCCATGGCTCCATGAAGCTGTACGGGCCCCAGAGATCCCACCTTAAGTCCCAAACGCAAAGCCTTCTCGCTTCCCTTTGAGCAAAGGATCAAGATCTGACCCGCAACTTACGTTCCCCAACCAGGCTTTAAGAAAGTCTTTATGGGCTATTTGAGTCCAAGTCTGCCACCGAGATACTCGAACATCCAATCCATATTCCAAGCATGATTAAATTACAGCAAATTAGCACATTAAGAAGCTGCCCAGCTGACCCCCTGGCTTTGTAGGTGACATGTCTAACAATCCCACTTGCATTTTTAACAGAATGAAATGTCAAACCATGGTACAGAACGTGAATAACAACAGGTTACCAGGGATGGCAGTTGTCTTTCCATTAGCCAACTATTCTGCAAGAAGGGGAAATTAAGTTTAATTACAGTTTAACAAACAGACATTAAAAACCACACAGGTAAAAAAAAAAAAAAGTCAAATTCCTAGCCTGGGGAGGGTGGTGGGGTGGTGGGTGGCGAGTGAGAAGAGGGAGTAAAGACAAAGAAATACAGAAAATAACCATAAATCATTGGAAACACAACTGAAAAATAATGTCTGAAGTAAATATGCATCTTTCCAATGCTTTTTAGCCATAACTACAGAAGAACGAGTCTTGCCTTTTGGTAATGTTTGGAATTATTCCATCCTTTTAAAAGGGGAGCTCTTTTGTCAGGTATAAAGTCTCACAAAGTTGTAAATGATATAATTAAATGTTTTCAATGTCAAGTATAACAAACATAGTATAAATCTCATCAGTGTAAATAATGTATCATACAAATGACAATGCAAACAGCTCCTTTTCTTCTATATAATCATAATGATCTGTTAATTAGACAAAGTAAACAGTCTGCTTGTTTCACCTTGTAAAGAAAAGCATAGGAAGAAAGTTTTCCCAATTCTAAGGTGAAAAATATGTGCAAATCGAACTACCTTTAAGTTCAACCAACTTCTTGTACACCTCTGCATATTATGCCAGAAATCAGCAGTCAGTTAGGAAAAAAAGGTTAATTTGAGTTTCACAAGTGGAAAACATCATCCGGGCAGTCTGAGCAATGGCAATGCGATGTACGATGCCTTGGCTACTTATACTGGCAGGATTTGAATCAGAGTAAGAAGGAGTTACAATTTTACCTATGTTTTGAAAATATTCTTGTTGCTAAATCTGCTCCGACTTTTTGCAATAACAAAACCAGCTGCAACTGATTAGAGACTGTAAGAAAGACAAAGCTAACTTGGAGGACGCAGGAATTTCTTACACTTCAAAATGACAGTAAAAAGCCCTGAAAGAGAGATCCAGTCTCTGCTCCAGTGCAAGAGCACGAGGTTTATTCCCGAGGCGTTTCAAAATCAAAGGCAAAGGCTTCTTTTGTCATTTGTACAAAAGCTCTGAATCTGTCAGGCCCTACAAAAGGCAAACTGCTGAACGCTGCCCTTCCTGTTGTGGTGTGTGGGTGGGAGACGGGTCCCAACGACAATGACTAAGAGATGCTTCCGAAATGCAGCACTTTTCATGAACATGTACCAGGGACGGGGAGAGGGGGGAGGAAGGGAGGGAGGAAAGAAGCTGGATGGATGCATGGATACCAAAACTCCCTAGGGAAAAGGCAGATCAAGAGGCAGGGGTTGGAACTGCTGCAGTTGCCCACTGCCCCTAGGAAGGCGAAGCCAGGGCTTGTTCCCACCTCCGGCTCCCCAGCCCTGAGGGCTGCAGCCTCTGAACAGCCTCTGAGCTTCAGGGAGCGCAGGGATGAGAGCCTAGGTTTGCAAGGCAATCCATCTCCCCAGCACACGCGGGCAGGGCTTTAATGTTTCTTTTTCAAGATAAATTTAGCATTAATATCTGCAGGCTTTAGAATGATTACAGGCAGGTCAACGTGCAGTTGTTTAGTTTTCTGGCAGGTCCAAGATATTTTTAATTCCTTTTGGGTCAAATGGACTTGAATGCTGTATTTTCTTTAAAGTGAAGAAACAAATCATTTCAGTTCCTCTGAAATCACATTTTATTCATGTGATATGAAATCAACTGCTTCAAGTCTCAGTTCAGAGAATCATTTAAAAATACAAGATATTTCAAGGAAAAGAAGGGTAATGGTTTGTTTCAAACCCACTGCCATGAAATCCTTCAACATTTTCAGGGTTTTTCTTTCTTTCTCTGTGTGAAGTTCAGTGAAAATTCAGTATCTTTTGTCACCAATAAAAAATTTCACCCAACTCAATGGCAAGTGCCAGGACTAAAAAGAGTTTCCATTTGCCTCTTTCCACCATCTATCCCCCTTCCCCCAAAGGAATGATCATCATTTCAGGACCTCTGTATTTCTGTCGAGTTATTCACGTATTATTGATAAGCAAGCTGTACTCAGTGCTGTGTGACTTGTCCTTCAGATTGGCTTGCAGCCTAATCAAACTGAGGTCGTTCGTCTACTAAATGCAGTGTAGCTGGTAGGATGTAATGCTCCTTGGCAGGCAATAGAGAACTCTCTCCTATAGGGACAAATCAGACCCACTGCATCTCAAAATAAGAGCCTTTCAAGAATTATGTAGCAAGGAATTTATCTCCTGAATTAAAGACAGTATGATCTTTGTCTGTGTAAATAAGGCTTAAAGTGGTCAGAAATTGCATTGCTATTCACTTTGCACAGTGTAATAAAATTGCTTTAGTATTAATGACTACTCTGCTCTTACTACAGAGAATGAAATCAGACCTTGGAAAGTGAATGCACAACGTCCAGTAAGACGGGCTGGGAAGCCTTTTACATATATAGATGTACACACATATATAGGTACACATATATATACGAACACACATGTAATAATTGTTAAAATGAAAGAACTCTGTATTTTAACACGGTATAACAGTGGTTGGAGGGTTGGTAGACAAGTCATTTGTTAGCTAACATTTCTACTAGAAATGTTTTAAAAAGGGGTCAAACATACTGGAAAACTATCATCAGAAAAAACAGCAAATTGAGATACTTAGTTTTTAAAAATTCAGTTAAATTCTCTTTAAATGGTGTTAACCCACACTGATGCTAAAAAGGCTGGACAAGTCAATGGCTGTTAAGAGAAACAGTAGAAGTTGTTAAGGGTAAAACCAGACAGTTGCTCCAAAGCTTCAGGTAGTTTCTGCCTCCTGGACTGTAACAGTATATAAAGACCATTTAGCCTCTAACCTGTTATTTTTGCAGAGTAACTAGGAAATGTTAGAGCCAACACCAAAAAAACATTTCAAATTGCCTTACAAAGCAGTTGCTAGAGTAATCAAGAAGTTAACTGAGAGCTCTGCTGACATAAGTAGTAAAGGCTACCAGTAATTAACACATTCTGTCTAAAAATGGTAAAATCTGAGCAACTCAAGATCCGAGTTTCTGCAATGAGTTACGGGTTTTACCCAAACACTGGACTTGGATTAGTTGAATTCTATCATCTGTTTCTACCTAGTTAAGAATTGGATAACCAAGCCACTCCTAGTTTACTTGATTCTAAAAATGCCTGTAATCAGTTAAACAATGACCACAGGAAGAAATGGAACAAATACAAAAACCTTCCACAAATCATCAGCTGTTAACACCATAGTTTAAGTTTCATTTCAGGAACCAAAAGGTAAAAAGCTGTCCACGAGTCTATCCATCTTCTTTAATCTTCCAAAAAACCTAAATGTTTAGATAAAAATACTGGCCATACAAACACTGAAAATATTAACACATACTGTGCTAACAGAAGTAGTAACATGGTCCCCTCATCTCAAGTCAGAACAGACTGTATCGTCTTTCAGTTCTTGCTGAGCAAGACAATATTACTCCTTCAGTTGTTCAACAGAGACATTCTTTATATTTTCCCATTACCTCAAAAAGAAGAGAAGTCTATGAAGCTAAACAGCAAAGCTAAACACTAGCTGAACTTACTTCAAAGACATCAAGTGACATCTTGTAGCATGGGGGAAGCAAGGCTGCAGGGAAAAGTAGTGTCTTTTGGTAGATGAAGAAGGCACACTTTGGGTGTCAGGGTCTCTTCAACAGATTATTGTACTCTAAGAGCATAGCTTCCTATCTGTCTCCTCAGCAACATGAGTACCATAAATACTGTCTCCCTCAGCACACCTATAGTATCTGTTCACGCAGATCTGAGACCATAAATCAGTGCTGAAAAGTAATGTTTTTGAAAGTCGGACAAAACAGCGTTTACTTGTCCAACAACAGTGCTATTCAATTAAGCAATAAGAAAAAGACGTGGAAGTACCACAGTCAATAAAGACTCTGCTTGGCTTTGGTGCCCTGGAAGCCCCCACGAGTCCCCAACAATTATTTTGGACTTGCAGGACTCTGCATGATCTTTTGCAGTGTGGGAGCTGGACATATATTTATTGAAGCTAACACTAATCAATACCCTTCACTTTCTCACTGGTTTCAACTTTATTAGAAAAATGATATCAACAGCTGCTACTGTCCCACTGAGCTTCAAAAGCAAGCAGAGGGTTGATGGTATCTAGGTGCCTGGTTCTCCAGCTTATCTTCATCTGAGCTCCAGGCTGCCTTCAGTGCAAAGTTTTCCATTTGACCTTTCCTATACTTCTCTTAGGATCAGAGAATTTTAATTTACTACTTTTTAACTCTTTCCAATCTATTTCTGGCTAATCTTCTCTAAAACTTCTGAAGCATTCAGAAAGGTTTCTTACATTCTGGTTTTAGTCCAAGGTGCCTTAGTCTGAAATACTGCAGTGCAGCTGGGCAGCTCTTAACATTTTGCTGAATAACTGGTTCACCAAAACCAAGTTTTGATTGTTTTGAAATGATTTTCAAACTGAAACACAGGCTTTTTGAGGGGTAAAAAAAAAAATAATAATAATGGAGCAAGGACTCATGTTCCATTTCAGTGAACATATATTCCACAATATGAAAGTGTCCAACCAGCTCAGGCTACAGCAGAGAGGAAGAGAGGAGGACATGCAACCATGCAACACCTGGGCGTGGTTTTATATGCCAATGACAGAAGCCAGCTCTAGCTTGTGAAGCTGCAAATGTTGCAAAGTCAGTCCATGCCTTAGTTCTCTGAAGTATAACGTGCATTAAATGAGTAAGTTCACAGAAAGAGCCAAAGGGCTGCACCTTGCCAAAGGACTGGAATCTGTGGGAGTTCCGACACAACCAGGCAATATGAGGGAGATCCTCAACCCTCCAGCCCAGGAGCTTGTTTTTTGCAGGGACTGTCTAGCTTTAAGCTATTACCTACTTCTTGACCCAAAAGGCCATTTGAATGGGAGATTGTTATCCGAGTCTTTAGCAACATTTCTCAGCCTAGCTAAAAATCAGGAAATACTGATTCTGAGCAGCCAGCTGGGGGGGGTGGAACCCACACCAAAAAAAACCCCACCACAAAGAAACAAAATTACAATACGAAAAGAAGCGAAACAAAGCAGCTAGCAAAGGGAAAAACCTTTTAAAGGTGAAACCACAAAGTGGGAGTGTCAAACTGCAGTATGAAATTAGTGCAGCAACCATTACACATTGCATGAGTTTCAGCCACCTCTTCTGACCGAGTCGTAACTGTGGGCTCCGCACTGGGGTTTTTATGTTGGGGGGGATAAATATTTTCAGACAATTCCACTAAAATTATGTTTAAAGAACTCTTTTTATGTTTGGGGGGATAAATATTTTCAGACAATTCCACTAAAATTATGTTTAAAGAACTCATCTGGAAAGCCAAGTAATGCTCTGGGAGACAAAAGAGAGCGTCAGTATTTGGATCATCTAAAGTACCAGGAAAGTCAGGGAAGAACAAAATGTCTGCAGCATTAACCTGCCAGGATTATTTCTTAACGTCACAAATTTCAGATCCATTTGAAGTCTCACAACAGAGAAACTAAGGCAACCGATTGAACTTCCTTGTGAAAAGATTAAAAAAAAAATCCTATAGAGTACAGCGTGTGGTCTTGCAGCTATGTCCTGAATTCACTCAGGGAGACTGACGCCTGTCGCAGAAACCCTCTGTTGCCATTAGTCCAGGCGAAGAGAGGGTAAAAAATGTACTTTCTCATCCAGCTGCAAATGCAGCTCCTATCACTTTGTTTCCCGGTTTTCCAGGCCTGGATCTAGCTGAATCCAGACATTACCCACAGCTACTGATCTCATCAAGGCCCCACAACCATGCCCAGTGGCCTGTGAGCAGTATCCTGCCCCACTGGTATCAGTGGCTTAACTTCAACAGAGCCGTGTTTCCACCTTCTACTTGCAACTCAGAATAACCTCCAGAAAACCAACACCCTTCCCCAAAGACAAGTCATGGCAAAACCCCAACAGGTTCTGTAGATAACCATCTGGGCAAGGAAAGGGTTTACGCCAAAATGTGTGTGTGAGGGGGAAGAAGGGTTGTTTGGGTTTGGGGAGAACAGTCACGCTGTTTCACAGGTACACGTAGAGTATGACGATGGAGCCAGAGAGCTTTGGGAAGGGATATTCAAGGTGCTTTCAAGTACTGGACCACTGATGGAAACGCCAGTGAAGAACTGCAAGAAAAGAGCCAAAAAGAGGCACTGATGGCAGAAAAGTGTAGGGGTCTGAAAACACATATTTGGGAGGAACAGGGGACTGAAGAGAGAGAAAGAAGCAAGTGCCAAAGCAGCAACGCCCAGCTCCAAGAGCGAGGGCTGCTGACCACTGGTGGTTCCACACTCTCCTGCACAAGTAGCTTGTCTTTTGCAGGCTCTGGGTAATGCAGGGTAGAGCCGACTGAAATCTGCTAGGGATGAAAATTTCCTCTAAGAAACCTAAGCAGCCGGTGGATTGGCAGATAATTGTAGAGGAAGGAGCAGCACTAAACCTCTGCCCCTGAAGCAGGTGCCCAGGGCCGCAGGCTCTGGCACTGGCTGAAGCCTCACTGCTTCTCCGGTCAGGGGGTGAGCACAGCGGGAGCACCTCTGCAAAGGGCCAGGATCGCAGGCGGTGACACACACGTCTTGGAAGCCTGACAAAAAATACTGAGGAAAGAGAGAACACCACAACAGACAAGCATGGTGGCAAGGATCAGGCCAATAGGGCCAAACGGAGCCATTTTGTGAATACAGGAATATCACAGCTTGGCTGGCACCAGCACAGCCTTCTTCCTACCCCTGCTTTCCTGACACACATTATCTTGGAATAATGTGCATGTAAGTAATACCAACTCTCAGTTACGGAGTTTCCCCAGATTTACTGCTCCCTGGGAGAGCAGGGGTCCAATACAGGAGTGTGAGATCCCAGCTAGCATCCTCCACTTCCCAGCTCTTCCCCTTGGCACCCTGGGAGGAAAGGGAAAGAGGCCAGGAAGAGCCAGGCAGGGACTGAGCTTGTACCAGGGCAGCTAATGCAGGGCTGGAGCCAGCCAGTGCCTGCACCAGGGTCTGCACTGCTGCTTCACTGCATCATGACATGTGGCTGCTGCTAAAGCTCATGCCAGATCTGCTCAGACTGTAAATTCTGCAGGGCAGGCAGTGTCCGCCACTCGGTGCTGGCACTATGTTATCATGAGGCATTTCCAGTCCAAGTTGGGCGTTAGGTATAACCATCATGTAAGTAGCTGATAGCAACAAGCCTTTTTTTCCCTGGAGCCAACTGCTTCCTCAAACTTCTGTAAATCTCTGCCTCCTAACATGAAGTTAGCACGGCTCCATAATTATGGATGTAGCATAAGGAGCAGACAAGCTGAATTAGGCTTCCGATTGTGTGTCTAATTTATGTACAACTGCAGCAATCACAGATGCAAATTAAATAACTGTGTAGAAAATGGGTTTTATTAGCCATAACTAAAACCCAATAAAACTCAGTAGCTCATGCACATCTCTACACTGAATGTGCCTCTTTAGAATGTCAATTAGAAATGTGAGAAATGACCAGGATTTTCTATTTCCTAATCTGAAAAAAAAAAAAAAAGATAAGCCATCAAGAGCACATGTCTGTCTTCCACAACAAAATGAACAGGAGCTCTAATTGGCAATTTCAGAGCAACACATTGTTTTACAGACAGCAGTTCCATGAAGCTTTTAAACACATTATTTATACTCAGTCTTCCATGCCTGACATGGCTGAGAAAAGTCTCATCTAATAAAACCATATGCTAAATGTAATTCAGCTTCAGAAGAGGCCCACTCTGACTGCCTGGCAGGTGGGATTTAAAAGTTTAAACACAAAGCTGAGGAACACTGTGCTTAACTTTACAGCCCTTCTGAGATTTGGGAAGCTGGGGGCCTCTTAGCATCATGTCAACTGGGTCCAGGGCTGTGAAAAGCCTCTTGGGATGTTTTAATGCTGAAACCACTCAAATCTTCTGTCATTCAGACTTAGCATGAGTGCAGCCATGTCTAAGGAGCCAGCGCTAACCTGTCAATTTGTTTAAAAGCAACAAAAAAAATTGTTCCCATTAAATCAAGGTTAATCCTCCTGCATAGTTCTTACACAATTCCCTGCTATGTGTGATTAAACCTACTCCATATATACGTAGCACAAACACCTGGATAAAAAGTTTATATATACCACTGTGTGTCTACACTGCCTGTTTGCTTCCTTCCTTGTTTTGCAAGGGAGAGGGGATTTTCCTGGCTGACTGCATTACACACATGTGAGTTAATCGCTCTGGCTCTGACCGGGGTAACCGCTGGCTCTCATCATGGGAACCCTGGCGTGTTCCTGTATAGACACCTATACACAGCAGGTCAGAGCATACCACCAGTGCACAGCATACAGACAAGCCAGGATTTCCAGCTACAGTACCAATAATTCCCACTATATATCACACATCCTTCCTTCCCCACCCGGCTGCAGGCAGAGGCTTAGGAAGGGCTCCGTTCCTCCTGGGCCACCTGTGTACATCCCAGGCAGGGCGGGATTGCCCGGGTCCCTTCCTCAGGGCGCTCTGGCAGCTGCTGAGTAGGGGCAGCCCCTGGACACCAGGATGAGACAGAAACACCCAGCTTCTTTCATGGGGCAGGCAGCAGACACCAGAAGGGGGCACGCAGCATGCCACGGTTAGTGGGTCCCCTTGTCTCTAGGCTCCCTCGAACATGGCTTCCACTGGTGTCCTCTCCTCCCACTGATTTCCACAGATGCTCTCCGCTTCCTCATCTGTCCCACTTCACGATGCATTACTTCCAATACAGCATCTTCCCCAACGCACACAGTAATACAGCTGAGACTTAGCACATAAGATTAGCAGGATCATTGCTATTACTACGCTGCTTCCCAATGGACCTGGTCCTGAATGCGGTGCCCTTCCTGCCGCTGCCCTGAGCTTCTCTTGCCAAGACACAGCGTGGACACTCATTCTGGATGCAGAAACCTCCTTCGAAATTTAAATATACCACATCCTCTGACTTCCCCTTATCTCTTGTGGCAGTTATACCCTCAGACAACTCCAGCAAATTACTTAAGCATGACCTCCCTTGCCTGAATGTCTGCCAGGTAGTCTTAATTAAACTGTGCATTCCCATATACACTCTCCACAACACCCTGAGGAGAGGTTTCCAAGATTTCCTCATTTTGTGTGTTCCCTTGGATCATCTATCATTAAACAGCAATAATGATAAGCAAAATGAACAAGACAAGAATAGTTTTGTATCTGCAGAAAGACAACACACAAAAAATAAATAACCAGAAATCAGTTATTAGACTGGCCACCGTGCCTCTCCCCAAACAGAGATCCTGAGATGCTGGGCACATCACTATAGCTACTGAGGTAAAAGATTTTCAAACACTGTGGTGATGAACATAGAGTAAAATCCAAAGAAGATGTGTTCAGAACAGGTCTTATCATAAAAAGGATAATCTAAGTTGCTAAAAGAGAAGAAGGACCAGAAATATTGATTCTGCTTATGATTTAAATAATAGGAACATTTACATGGAATAATTTCCAGCTTTCGTAACTAAGAGACTCATATCAAAGGCATTATCATTTTACAACTAATTTTTTATGTTGCAGTTCTAGATTCAGATGTTCCAGATTCCATAAAAAGCATTAAAAAAAACAACTCTCAATGAGCCCACTCCCCTTCCCAAACTGGTCCCCTCCTCTCAAATCAATATTTGATCTACTGCCAGTCTGAGCAGGTGCAGGAGCATCCTGCAGCCACCAACTGCACCCAGTTTGGCAAAAGCAGCGGGGCAGGCAGAGCTCACCACAGACTGCCTCGGCACTGGAAGGAATCACCTTCTCTTAGAGGTGAACTGCTCTGGAAATGGTGATTTTTGTAACACTGGAAACAGCCAAAGGACAGTGACCGAACCACAATCTCCAAAATTCCAGCTGACAGTCACATCAGTAGGGCTGTAACACAACACCAGCAGCATCCTTGGCCCCAGCAGCCTGCCACAGAGCATATAACATCCAAAGAAGGTGAGCAAGGTAATGTAAGGCACAGGTTTATTAATCCTGTCAAAAAACAGTTTAAGGAGATTTAGGATTTACACTTATCCCATGCCTGATTTAAAAAGATATTTTAAGTCATGCCTTTGTTTCTAGCTGTATTTTGTAGCTGACCTATTTCTGTTAATAATTAACACTGGGGTTTTGTTTACTCCAGGATCAAGATACGTACAGAAAAATTCTTAGTTGTATTTGGACTGATGCAACAAGATTGTTACCTAAATTCTGAGTACAAGATGAGTTCTTGATGAGTGAGCAGAAGAGAAATCAACTTGATTTTGTGATTCTAGCTTGACTTTACATAGCTCAGCACTCAAAGAAATGCTCTATTTCTAACCGCGCAATGAAATCTGGCAGCGTTTCCACAGCAATGCATATGGAAGTCCACAATGTCATCTCTGCAAAGTCATTTTTCAGAAGAGAAGCACACCCACAACTGAACTATGCCATCAAAAAATTCCTCCACTGCAACCTAGCCCAGGGAATGGCAGGCAAATAAAAAGCCGGCTGGTCACACCACAGCTATCCCATTTATGTAACACAGGAGTAGCTGGAGAGAAAAAAAATGCTTTTAATTAAAACTGATGTTTTAATAATTCAAGAAACTACCTGCTCTTACGCCTGCTGCTGGCGGTTGGTTGGCTGAGGACACCAATGTGGGGCAGAGGGTTAGGATGCTGGGGAAGGAGACGAGAGGCAAATGACAGAAAAATGGGAGGAGGAGAGTTATACACATGGCCAAACTCTGTCTCCTTAAAATAGATGAAAAAATAAGGGGATACTATTTTATGGAGCAATGGATCGAGCAAGAGCATAGTTATAGTCATTCACAGTGGTCTAGAGAACAGGAAACTCTATGTGAGATAAATGAATTACACCACAGTAAACGCATGGGTACATCCCTTTTGGATTTGGACCTTGTACGTGCAACTGGTGTGAAACCACAGACAAGACTTGGTATTGACATCCGTGGTTTGTGGGCAGCACTTCCATTACACAGCCAGGATGCAGACTTACTGCAGCCAGAAGACCTACTGAGATAGTCTAGCTAGAAAATATAGTTTTCTTACATTGCATACAGTGCATCTGTGTTAAAAATTAATGAAGACTCAGGTACAGCTATCAATAAAGATGGACAAAAGTGAATACCATGTGCAAGAGGTTTCTGTGTACCCAAGGAAAAGAGTCACTTTGTCTTCCAAGCAGAATACCACACATGGTTACTTTGCCAGTGCAGCATCCCCAAAAATCAGTGCATCACCAGATGCAATCGATCCGTGCCAGGTTATGCAAGGTCTAGAGCACACCTCCTATGGAAACTTGCCAAAACAGAAATCCTTTTAGTACTTAACTTGAGATTTTGTTAAGATTCACTTAATCTGCCTTCTTGAAGTACATTTACAAAAGCAAAAATGATTAATAACTCCACCATTAAATTGCGCTACTTTGCATAAGTAATTTGGGACAATACATTAAGTAAATGCATGAATAATCCTTGAAATCTACGTACAGTAGGACAACAGCTTTAACAGCAGATCTCTGCTGAAGGAAAACCAGCACTTCAGGCGACTCACTCAGTCTATGAGGCAACCTATGAAAACCAGAAAACCATCAGTTTCATACTGGAAGCAAGTGGATTAACTTTAAAAGACACTAGCGTAGCAATTTATAGCTATTACAATTTTTTTGACAACATAAATTTCCAATTTCAGCAGCCAGAGTAGGTGAAGCTTTAAGCACAAAGAGCTCATTGATTCAGTATGTCTGTACAGTTTAATTCTGAAAAATCAATCATTGTGCATTTCCTCCAACACTTTTTATTTTGTAGCATCCTCCTAAACAATTTATTATTATTGCTTATCGCTAAAATAGAAACGGTGATTCCACCACTCTCAGCCCTACTAAATCATTATTTAATGCTGCATGGCTGCCTTCCTTATATAAAGAGATAGCTTGGTTTATTATGAAGAACAGTATTATTAAATATTTCTTAGTTGTGTTTATAGTTGGTGGCTATTATTTTAAGAATTCTCTGTTTTCTTTGAATAGGTTTCCTTTGCCCCTCCTATGTCGTGTCGAGCTCTTGGAATCACCTTTAAGGGAAAGGGTCACTTTTGGCTTATGAAGTATCCCCAGGCAAAAGCCAGAAGCTATAAACATGAATTTTTCATTACATTAATTGTCCTAGTTTAACTATGCAACATGACTTTTCAAGATAACCAATACAGAATTTTAATTGTGTGTGAAATATTCAGTCTTTATAAGCCCCCTTCCTAACCTTTTTTGTACTGGAGGGAGCTTCTGCCAACAAACACTGCTTCTTAGCTAATGTTCAACTTTCTTTATAATTCACTTTCCTGACCTTTTATTTTGACATTTTCACCTCATATATTAATTTCTCCCTGCACTGAATACTGCAGCATTATAATTACTTACATATAAACCTTTCATCACATCTTTCTTTGGACTTTGTTAGAAGATGCTGTATATCAAATCACAGCAAATTTCACATTAATCAGCTGGCCTTTCAGAAGAACAGGCTGCCAGCAGCTGGGAGATGATCACACCTAGAGCCTCTGTGCTGCCAAGCATGGGGCAGAGGAGCCTTCTGCTTTGAGGGAGCAACCCAGGGCACCAGAAAGAGAGAAACCAGTCTTCCCAGACCTCCCACGGCACCTGTGGATGTGTCTCCAGCCTTGCCCTCACTAGCTGTAGGGCAGCAATAAATTAAATAGGACACTGAGCACCCTCCCTGCACATCCCAGGAGCCCCACCACCCCAACAAGCCTTCAGACTGGCTTAAGAGTTACCTTTCTCACCCTGCTCTCTGCATTAATGGATATTACAGGTAATTTAAAGTTTATTACACATATCAAGAAAAAACCCACATAAATCATGCAGGTTTTATAGTATATTTTTATCTATGGCATATTCATACGCAGTCTATTACAAACAGGTAAGATGCAGTGACACACCAAAGCAGTCACACTCAATAAATGTTTTTCTCACCTGGTTTCCACGCTAGAAACAAGGAACAGAAACTGCACAAGGCTTAATTCATGTGGTCAGCTCTAGTAACATGGTGTCCATTGGACCTGACACCTCCTAAACCAGACCAGCGATCCACCTGAGGGTCTGCCACAGTAAGGTGCCATACAGCAAACAGTGCTTTGTGCATCCCTGTATGCACCTAACTGCCATGCGAGAGTCTGACCTGCCTCACCGAATAAAAGGAGACCTGTCCGGTTCGTAACAAGCACCCGGTTCAGCACCTGCTCTCCATGGTATTTCTGATTCTTCAGGATAGAGATGAAAGACTCCAAACTGGCCAGGTGACTGCAATATCCCGCGGTGACTTCCATACACCAGCGTGGATTTCAGCCCTCCTCTATCTTGCTGGCTCCTCTTCCCACAGCACACCAGTGTTTCAAGTAGCATCTTTCCAGGGACAGGCAGGTGTTGGGATGACAACCCATGGCAAGTAAGACAGAGATTTAACTTGTCCTAACTCCCAGCCTAACTTCGTTCTAGTCCTGTTCCACAAGATACGATAAAGAGCATTTACATTTTTTGCACAGCAGCTGCCTTCAGAAACTCTCTTGGATGCGACTGCTTTAAATACAATTCTAGCCTTTTCGGGTTTTTTATCTTTTAGTTACACTGAAGGAACTGTAGGACCTTCACAGCTGTCACAAATTTTTGATACTTAGGCAGAAGAGATTTTCAAATAACGTGTGCAAGCAGCACAGATGTTCTTGCATTGTTCTTCCAGCCTCCATTCGGCCAAGGCCCATAGTTCTGTTATTTACCATGGAGACCAGTGAAAAACCAATCCAAATATGTGGGTGAATTGAAGTAACCTTGTCAATAGTTCTGAGAAGTGGGTATGTGCTCAGCAGAGCAAGAGAGACAGAAAAACACACCAAAGCCGTTTCAAACATCATACAGTGTGAGCTGCAGTCACACTGAAACTATGCGTCAGTGGAAAATATCTACAATTCAGTTATCCATCCTTTTATTTTACTAGCTAATAAAGATATAACTCAATTGTTTGCAGGCAGGCACAGCTGAGTATTCTTCATGCAGAGATCCAAGTCATCTTCTAGTATCCTGAACATTAAACAGACTGAGATTCTGGAGCGATGCTTGACATGCAGGATAAAATTGCACAAGAGAGAAAAAGAAAGATGCAACAGTTGATTATGTACATGCTGCCATATATTAAATACATTTTCTGGAGTAGAAAAGTATATAGGGACAACATCACAGAGATGTTCACAGGTTGCTCAGCCCTTCTGGTTCCCATAAGTCATTTCATATTTCTCTTCCTTCCTCTTGTCAAGGTCCTGTCTTGCGCCCAGTTTAGTGCTAGTCCTTAAACAAAATCTCCGCTCCAAAATTTACAAGCACATTTTCAACTCCTGACGCTAATAAGAGATTTTTCCACTAACTTAGAGAGCCACAGTTTCATCCTAATCTTTGCAAAATAACCAAAATGCAACTAAGAACATAAGCGTTACTAAGCAGACATCATCTGTGCCAGAGATAATCCTGTCGCTGAGAGGACTGAGATATTTATCCCCCATTTTTGCTTTCCAAGACCACCAGAACAGTGTTTTGTTAGTACACTCAAGAGAGATCATTAGCTCAACCAACATGCTATTTTATTGGTCTCAAATTCAAAAGACCAGTCAGCTGAAAAACTCCAACCACGATCTTTGCTTCTAACTTGCTAGGAAGAAGCAGAGAGCTCACAATCAATGTCCCACTATTTTTTAAATACCATTTCAAATCTCTCTGAGCTCTGAGATTATGTCAAAGCTTGATTCCAGCTCACCACAGAGCGATGCTTTTGTGGAACTCCTGGTAATGGGAAAAGAGCAAGCAACACAATAGCTATTTATCAGAGCACATTGTAGGAGAGAACTTTGTGCCCATAAAAGCACAGCTGGGCCCCTTGGGTCTGTCCAGACACCAGCACTGCTATTTAATCGCGGGAAGCTGGAGGAACATTCAGAATCCTGGAATGCAAGTCAATAAATTAAACAAGTGAAGCTTTTCTCTTCTTTAACCGTTACAAGGAATTTTCAGCAAAATTCTGAAACCCAGGCAATATGGATGCTTCATTCCCAGCACAAGGAAATGGTAAGAAACTTTCCCAGGCTTGGCAAAGGATGAATGAATTAATTGCTTTGGGGTTTGCTGTGTGCGTTCAGTGTGTACCTACACAGTCTGGGGGACGTTTCAGAAGTCACAGCTGCAATTCCACATGTTAGGCTGAGCCAAGTCTGGAACTCAGAGTGGAGCTCCAGCCACCTTCCTATGAAGGATACAGTATGTCATGCCCAAAGTTACAGAACTTAAATCTCTAAGAATAGCATCCTGCCCTGAGGCTGTAGAAGCAAATCTATTTTTTAATTCACAGTTTTAAATTAATCAAAAAATTGGCCCTCCAAGATCCTTGGCACTGAATATCGCACCAGTTATTTGTTCTTTCTCACTAAACAATTGAGCTGTTCTCTTCAGCCTTCCCACTTACACAGAACTCACCTCTTAAGCCATTTTTTATTATTTTGTTTACTGAATATGAAGGGACATTTTCCTCTGTTATTCTTCAAAGACGAAAGTCTCCTCATAGAAGAACTAAAGCAAACACTTCTAATCACATTGATTTTCTTTATACAGCAGTTAGACATAGACTGATTAGCAGCACTATGGATATCATCACTGCCGCTACTGCTGCTGCAGGTAATTCCAAGACAAACTCACATCCTTAGGAACAGTTGCATTCCCCTTCAGCATGGAAATTTCTGACATACCCCTGGCTGTACAGGACAGGTCATCAAGTGCCACCAGCTCAACACTTTGCCACTGTCCAGGACAAAGTCCTCGGCATAACGAGCCACCTTCAGATACCTGGAAAGCAGATGCTCAGCAGGACGCCAGGCTTGCTTTGCAGAACCATCCCCATCTCGTTGCTTGTGGTGAGAATTGGAGCAGCAGTTCCAAGGAAAGAGGCAGGTGGCACCTCACAACAGAAATCTTTGCTGTCTTTTCCAAGTGCTGTTCCAAGGGAAAACACAAGTTTTATGCCTCCTTTACATTTCTGTGTCTTCACTTGCTAGGATTTCTCCGAGTATAATCTCAATACTGGATATACCTCATTTTTGTTACTCCTAATTTAGGGATAATTGCATCACCCCTAAAATATATTATGTTTTTAGATTAGTCCCAACCCTAATTTCAATATAACAAGTCATTTTTGGCAATATGCTATTACCAATCAAAAATTACTCTGATTCTTTTCTACCAGAGTTGGGAGTAACTGAAGTCAGTTAAATTGGTGGTAGGGAAGACCAAGGGTAAACTTATCTAACTTGAAATGCAGAAAGATGATGTCTGCATGGCTAATGAGGCACTATTTAAAACCAGGAATATATCCTGTGCTATCCCAACCCCGTATATTAACTAAAAGTTGACTCAGTAATAGCATAAGTGTTTTGTTTTGTTTTGTTTAGTGTAGGAATGGTCTACAGTTAAGAGCAGTAACAGAGTTTCTATTCTGTGCAGAGGGTAATGAGCCCTGGGAGAGGCATACACACAGCCATTGCCATAAAGCAAAACTGTCTGTGCGAAAGTTTGTTAATCTCTGCTATGAGACATTTCCATTAAAACATGTTTCATAAAGCCACAGGTTCGTTCTGCCAAAACCAGGCAGCTAAACCGACTCGTCAGCATGCAGAGCCGTGGAAGACCTCAGTCTCTGTTTAACGACCATTTCAACAAAACCTGCATTTACCCAAAACCAGCAGCAATTCATGTTCTGCACCGTTTCCCAAGCCAGATACCTGAATCCGAACCTATGTGCCCACAAACTTTACTTCATTTTGCCATAGAAGGAGATAAATTCTTCTAAGGCCTGAATACTCGTGTATCAGTTAGAAAGAGCTCTCCAAAAGCAACTGATTTTTATATTCATCATAATGTTCAACAAGATCCTTAACACTGACTTTACAGTAGGAGATAGTATAAATTTAAGAGAGTGAATTAAGATAAGAATAAACAAGACAGAAGAGAAGGCCAAAGCCATTTATTACAAAAACACACACACACAAAAAAATCACTACAACTTCTAGAAATGATAGATTACTTTTTTTTTCAACAGGCCCCGAAGGTCAGTCGATTTGAATGACTTTGGAAAAAAGGAACACGTTAAGTCTGAAGCTGAAAATCCACCGCGGAGAACGTCTAGACAGCAAGTCTTAAATCTCACTCCTAAATCAACTGAGCTGCAGCTCAGCCATCCCTGCCATGTTGTCATGCCGGGTGAGAGACAAGTCTCGACGAGGAGGAGTCCCAAAACAACATCGCAGAGATGAGCTCTGAGCACCTGGGGCACTGCCCCGAGGGCAGGCGACAGCCTGTCTCAGCCTGTATCAGAGATGCTCTGTGTAAACAGTACTGTATTGGGGCTTTTTTTTTTTTTCCCAAGAAGTCAGTAGTGTTCTGCCTGAGATTCCAGGTGGATTTAACAAGCACATCTGCAGCAGCACCGAAAGCAGAAGCAGCAGCCAACTTTTAAATCTACGTATCTCAAAATACTTACACAAGAGACTTTTTTTGTTACACCATGGTATATAGAGAGAAAATGCAGCCCTGGGGTGGGAGGAGAGGTGACCAAATGGACAGCAGATGTCCCAGCCCACTGCCACCACATCTCCACCTCCATCACTGCACGTTCTCTGAAGGTGCCCACTAGCTATTCTCCACCTTTAATAACAGCAGATCTTCCAGCTCTTACTCATTTCAGGTATACTCTGAGTGCAGCCATAAGAAAACTCAACATCATCAAAAGTTTAGCATCTGTTTTTCTCCACAGAAAAGAACATGAAATGCCTTTTACTGATTTCTAATTCCACTGGCTTTGTGGACCTGCTTCAAATACTCGGATACAACGTTGTGTTGTTTTTCATACACCAGAGGGTAAAAGCTGTAAATTGTATCACTTTGGGTGCTGTCTTCTTCAAACATGATTTATCAGACCCAGCTCACCGTGAGGAATATTATGCAGGGGAAGAAGAGTGATAAATGCCATTAATGACTGGCCTGAGAACATGCAGGACAAACCAGCAGGATAATGAATACTGTGGGACTCCTACCTCTTGGTCATGGCTGTAGACGATTAGACAAAGATACTGGTTTATGCTACAACAGGTTCAGACACACTCTGTTCGTATGTTTAATCCATGCAAAACAGATTTAGCAGAGAAACAGACAGGCAGTAACTCAAAAATAACATAGAAGCTTTTCCTTTTTTCCTCCTTTTTCTTTTTTTTTTTTTAATTTCTCCCTTTCATTCATTCCTGTGCTTGTTCCTCCTCCTCTCCCCCCCCCAAATATATCCTTTATTTGTTGTTGGGTTTTTCCCCCCAGATAAAGACAGAAAGAAGTTATACCATCATTAGTGAGCCTTAATCTCTGCCAGTCCTTGGTTTGACTCTCTCTAATCTCAGAAAAGATCCCACAGCTAATAAACAATTAAACCACAGAGGAAAGCCACCTGGAAGATGTATTGCAGAAGAATTAAACAGTGGATTTTTTATTATTTTTTTTTGGCTAAGCAGCCAGGAAATGCAAAAATATTCTGAGCAGTCTGATGGCTTTGGGATTCATGGGGTGAGACTCATGAATGTGGTAGCAATTGCATGCAAATGTCAATAATTCTATATAGCTGTTCCTGTGAGGAGAAAAATAGATAAATAATAAAATAAAATCTTAAAGAATAAATGGGGAGGGAAAGAAACTAAGGGGTGATGCAGAAGTTGAAATGTCAGAGAATGTCGCAGGCAGAGGGTAGGTATGGGAATAACAGATCCAGAGCAAATCTGCTGGAGATGTTAAGAGCTGGCAAAAGATCAAAGCGATAAGAAGCAGGAATGGAAATAACCTTTAATTTTGTGCCTATAAGAGGACATTAAAAAAACGTTACAGCAAAGGCCAGCCAAGGTAACATGGAAAGGGGCCTAGTCATGCACTGGGAGCTCTGCTCGTCTCCATCCAAACCTAAGGCTTTTGTCCTACTTTAAAAAGCACTCTGCTAAAAACAACACAGAAAAGCTCAGAAACAAAACTGCAATACTTTGGGTTTTTTTAAGTAAACCAAGGTTTTAATTGCAGTTTTCTAACTCTTCAGACATCCCAGCTCTGTGAAGACATGTTTTCACTCCTCTTCCAGATACGGAGGCAAGCCTTTTCCACTGTCCATAAGGAGTTCTATTTATGGCACCATGTTTAATTAGGTGACCCAGCACAGAGACAAATGACCAAATCCTGCCTTTCCCCCCAGCACCCTGTTCCATCTCTGGAGACATTCAGAAAGCAGTTACTTATCAGACACCAGATACTCACTGTTACTGAGAAGCTGTACACTGCCCTGACTGACCACTGTTTCCTTACTAAAAAGACAAGCAATGAGTAAATTGTCTTGTCATTTGAAATCTGGTCGTTATTGCTTTGCCACAGAGCAGGTACAAACCTGCCCAGGTGCTCTACCACTGCAGGTCCTACAGCCCAAGTCCTCTTCTTGGAGCACACACAAGTTCAGCCAAACCCTTATCTACATGTCGTCTAAGTGGATGAATGCAGCTTTGCTGGAGCACAGGCCAACGCTGGTCTTCTCTAAACTTGAGCTAAGATTTTCCTGAATTCAGAAGAGTGTATGGAGCTGACATAGAATATAATCTCTGATGCAAACATGTTTCTGTCTTTGAAATACCTGTTTCTACCATCTTCATCCCCATCCCAAAGTGGAAAAACATTGCCAGGGAACGGTTGAGGATTTTACAGTTTGTCCCCAATCTAGAAATCCCAGAAAAATCTTAACTTTACTAGAGTAACAAACCCAGTTTTGCAAAACTCAAGATGCTTCAAAAAACTTAGCTAAAACCTGGAGAATCGCTGATCTTTGGAGCAGTATCCGAGCTGAACCACAGGGAAAAACTGAGGTTCGTTCATCACTAATTAAGGGCTTAACTGACATTACCAATGCTTAGCATATATTCTTCCCTATTAGCTTCCAAGAACAACAACAGGCCCGCAAGATTATTTTGAGCTTGAGTTGAAATAAGGTGAACCATACCTTAGGCCAAGAAAGTTTTCCAGGAGGAACAAACATTTTGTTTACTCTGAAGTCAATTCTAAGACACAAAGTGTTTACCCAGCTTCAGCACACACAGCCACTGATCGGCCACATTTCCAGAAAACTAAATTCAGCTTTATTCTTACTTCTTCACTTCAGCAATTGCAATTTGCTCATATAAATCTGAACAGTGACAAAAGGTATTATAATAATGCCCATTCTAATAAATGAGCACGTTCTTTGAATTGCAAAGTTTTTCCGCAAGATAGTTGTACAGTATTCTGCTGGTTATAATAGGGCTGATATCCTGTGTACCTGCATGATGTTTTCTCTAATGCACACAGATGCAATATACAATATATATGCAATATATATATTTGTGATGGGAACTACCTACACCAACCCCTACCAAAGACCTCAAAAAGGCTAAAATGAGGCTCTGTGGAGCACAGAACTTGCTCCACAGGAAAAATTCAATCCAAAAGTGGATTTCTTGCCATATTATGGTCTAAAACTACACAATGCTCACTAACGTCCTTATCTGTAGGCACATATGGAGTTCCAGAGAACTTGTTATGATGCTTTTACATTTAAAGGTTTATACGGTCAGAGGCTCAGATGTCATTCATGAGCAAATAAAATTTCAGAACTGCAAGGCACTACGGAAAATGTCAAATGCAGTTCATCTCATTTTCACATAAGTTTTTATCATCATCATTTCATCAACATCATTTAATGTTATTGTTTGTTATACACGGAAAAAAAATATCACTCCTGTTTTTAAAATGGAACACTCAGTTAATGAAACAGCATATTTATTTATTAGGTTTTAAAAATCAGTCTGGTTCTTACTAAAGCCGGCACAGAATTTCATTGATTCCAATGGGAAATACGTCAGGCCTTCAAATACACGCCAAAAAGTAAGGTTTCCTACAAATGAAGAATAGGTATACTGCTGAAAGGCCTAAAGCCACCAGGTGCCAGCTCTCCTGCAAATACTGGGTGGTGGGACGGGGTGGGACAGGAGGTCTCTCCCCTGTCTGGTTCAGGATCAGCCAACTCCAGTGCAAGGGGAAGGGCTCAGACGCTTCTGTAATGCAGCCCGGATTTGGTATGTGCACCCAAACTGAAAGGAAGTGAAAACCTTGTAATTTTCTTCAGGGATCAAAAATTTCATCCTTGAAAGGTGATGCTATTTATTTGTGTAATGTCCTGCCACATACCAGTGTAAAACACTTACAGCTGAAATCCTGCCAGCTCTCCCCACCTACCACCTCTGGTATCTTTTGCTAGAAAACCAGTATTGCTGCCATAAATAAATGGTTGGCACCAGGCAGACTTCCATCCACTGTGAAAAGGTCAGACACATCCCAGGCTACTTTTAGTGTGTATTTAGGGTCCATTCAGGCTTGATTTATGCCTCCTTTTAATTCAGAGAGTTGAGAATAGTATAAAATTACAGTACTTTAAAACTCGTTTAGGAAACATCTAAATGGAAAACCTAATGACCTTCCAGTTGACCCAAGATGTATTTAAGCGTGATTAGTAACAGAAATGAAAATTCATTTTCTTGTGATAAAGGACAGTCAGCTTCATCATTATGATGTTATAATTTAGTCTTAAACCAATGATATTTATAGCCTTGCTGGTATCTTACGCCATGTCTGGTGAAATAGTTTTATCTATCAAAATCCAAACACAAGCTCAGTAGCTAGGATCTTCTAAGGCAACAAGTGCTTTTTTTGTGCCTGCAATGTCTTCAATAAGCCTGACTTCTCAAGCAAGCATGGCTCAGCAGTTTTTGAAAACGAGACCTTTGCAAAAGTATTAAAAATTGTAACTTAGCAGTTACCTTCAAAAATGTAGGCCACCTGTTGCATGCAGTGGAAAAATAATCAGGATGCTTGTTCTCAAATCTTCAAGAAAGCCAAACTGGCTATGAAATATGATTTCCCTCCAAGCCATTCTATGATTCTATGATTCCACAGGTTGCCAAAGTCAACTGTCTGGTGTAAGAGATGCTCAGTTGTGAAGTTGCTTCTGTGAGTAAAGACTATGCGCTAAGAACAGCTTAAGAGTCAACCGCAAGTACATCCCAGGACACAGTCCTTCACGAGAGACAAAGATGCGCTGCAAAGTTGCTTTGCCTGAATTCAGATTTGAAGAGGCATTCAGCATTATTTCAGGGGCTGAAGGGAGAAAGAGGGGAAAAAAAAGTTAAGTGGTGCAGCTTGGCATTTTGTGGCAGCAGATGAAATGGAAAACACAGGATCAGTGTATACACCGATAAAGCTTTGAGACACTATAATGAAATCCTGACCACTAAAGTCAAAATCATGGCTGTCCACCCCAGTGCTCGCAGTCTGAGCAAGACTTAGGAGCCTTGTACTCTAGAGCTGTCCTGTAGCAGCACGGGGGAATGCTGGTTATCCTACTGGAAGCCTGTGTTTGCAGCTTGGCTCATGTTTTATGTATAGGAGATGTAGGATGTCAAGCTGAAAAGCAGTGTGCACAGCCAAAAAAAGTCCTGCAGTTCATCAGTGCCTGAAAGATCAACTAGGAAATCTCTCTTTCTATGGAGGCATAAGAAAGTTTCGATTCCCATGAAACACACTTCAAAGTGATTCTACTGTAGAACAGGAAAAAAAAAATCTCAGTTGTTGTACTCCATAGTGGGGAAGGTTGGGAAAGATTAGAATTCTGATTTAGTCCTTAAATGGCAACTATCACACTAAAAAGTTAGCAGTCACAAGTGGCCATAATGAAAGGAGCCAGAGCAGTCATTTCTCTCTTCTCCTGATAAACAATTTGTGCACTTATCTCTCTCTGAAGACGTTATTTTTATTTTTATATATATATATATATATATATGTCCAGGAAAGAGTCTTTCACCCATCCAGAGTGACAAATGCCAACAACCTAAAAATCTGCCACTGGGGACTCTACCTGTCTCCCAGAAACTGTAATTGCTTTCTTGGTATCACTAATGAACTGAAACTCTGTAACCTACATTCAAGCTGTCAAGTCTTGCAGCCTACTAATATTCACAAAACCCAACATAGCTCTTTTCTCTGCATACAACATACACTATTTTCACTAATTAACCTATAGAAAACAGAGGCATTTTAACTGTATTTTTGTTTCTTAGGCACATGTTGCTTTACCTGAAGAAAATATTTTTTATCTGGAAAAACTAGATTAACTTTAGAAAAACAACCACGACAACAGGTTTGCAAGTTTATACGATGGAATATAGATGAGACCTTCATTAAAAATGGCATTTCTAGCAATGAACCAAAAAATGTTTAACATTAAATTTTGTTTTCCCATATCCACAGGAAAAGTAGCTGTACTGCCCTCCCATACTGCCAAACGTCCTCCTGCCACTTGCATCACATAAGTCAAAATACTTCACTGAAATTTATGGCAAAACAAGTCAGCAGAACATTACTGTTTATTTGGAAGCCTGAACGGACTTGGGCTATTGTTTCACTGAGTTCGTCCACACACGGAAGGATTCTGATGATAAAACATGTACTCCCCTTTCCAAACTAGTGGCCTGATCGCCTTAGAAATCCACTGCATCTCCCAAAGCAGAGGTTAAGTAGAGAGAAAAATAAAGCCAATGAAATTAATTTCTGGCAAAATGAAATGGAAGGTAAGGGCTTAGTTGGCTCCTGCCATTCGTCAACTGGTTGTTTCACCAGGAAGCGCACAAGAGAACAGATCTGTAAAATTAATTGGGCAGCATCGCAGGTGAGCTATGCTTTGAGTAGGTCTTTAAAAGCAACCTGGTGCCAGGCTAAGGAGCCTCCTCACTTCCATACACTTTCAACTCATGGTTGCACATTGCGTAAGTAGATACACAAGAGATACTCACCAGTTGCCATTTAATAGCTCCTTATAGGTAAATACGACAAGCATTTAGGAAGCTACCTTCTTGGCTACATAAGCTTTCATAATTCAGCAATGTTAGCTGTGTGGAATAAGAAAGAGAAGCTGCAGGTTTTTAACTTCGAAAATGAGATGGGGTGGTTTTCCTTTACTCCTTTCTGGAGACTAGTAATTTCTGCTTGACTTCTCTGTCTTTTCAGTAATACTCCATCAACAGTCTTTGCTCAATAGTTCCAGGAAACTGGCCTTTGGGTTGAAATCCTGCACAAACTTCATGCACCCACCCCAGTGAGAAACCCTTTAAATACTTCTGTGTTTGCCTATTTGTTGCGCAACCCATCCTTAAGAACCATCCACCCAGTACATCCAGTAGGATGGTCAAGTCAGTTGTGTACAATCTATGAAACTTTAGCTTTCATGGGCTCCTTTCCATCCTGGAATCTGTTGTATGAAAGGTTTGTCCTATAAAATTCTACATAAATGGAGTAGTATTTCCCTGAAGCGCCCAGCTGCATGGCTGTTGTTATCCTTACAACACTCCCTTACGTGTCTCACACACTTTCCCCTGCAGACAACCAAACTAGGTCACTATCCATGGAGTGAGTCATCGTGCCCAACTTCAGCATCTGATGCAGCGAGCTGTTTAGGAATCTACTCACCTTAGACCCTATAAATAGTCAGCAAAGGAAAAAAGGTATCTCCAGATGGTGATTCGGAAAAAGACACCAAACTAGATGCTCCAAGTCCTTTTCCAGAGGAATTTCTCTGTGTCTGCTGATTGTGTAAGATGGAAGCCAAGGGACACAGGGTGAGTGTCTGCGTATCAGAGCTGGGTGCTACGCAGGATGATTTCATATTATAGTGATTGCAAAACCTGATATTAACCTCCATTTTAAACTCTTGGGGACAGGCACAGAAGGACTATTCTCCTGTAAAACAAAACTCAGAGTCTATACATAATAACTGTGCTCACATGGTTGCACTTCTTCCAGGATCCACACCTCTGGCCGATGCTGCCCCCCGCTCCCCGACTGCTCCAGGAGCTGGGGCTGCGCTGGAACCTCGCCCCAGGCACCGCTTTGGGCAAAACAGACTCCCACCATCCCCTACTACAGCCTCAACAGCTTCCCACACACAAGAGAAGTTCCTCCAAGGCCCTCTCCTACACCCAAAGGTTTACTTATTGGCATTATTTTCTTAATGAACAACTAAGCCCGCTTCTGCGTAAGCACTAGACCACCTAATGGTTGCCCAGTTTTTACAAGCAACAAAACAGGAGGCAGAAGCAAATAAAGCTAAACGGACAATCTCTGTACAGCCCATGTTTGCTTTCACTGGATGGACATCAGTACTTTGCAATTGTTTTCATTCACAAGTGTGACTGGGGGCCATAACTGGTGTGTTTGGTTGTACCATGTTGCATTATGAAAGCAAAATTTGCCCTTTTCAACAAGCTAAGACATTTAAGTATATTTTCAAAAAACAGAATATTCAGAAAGATTCAATTATCACTTCTTTTCAACCAGTATCCATATTTTTGCTCAGTGATGTTACCATAATCTCAACTCCAGCAAATTTCAACTGATTGAAACTACTGGTTAGCTAGTAATGTGCCATTTAGCTAACAACTGTATGCTAACATGGCTCACTCTGTCCAGCATAGCAGATATGGTTTTTTCTGCACATTTTCATCACACCACTCAAAATACAGGCTGTGGAGAGAAAGTTGTGTCTTATGGAAAATTCTAGTCTATGTTAAAATCATGGAAATTTCATGTAAATTGGTATAATTCAAACCTCAGAAGACAGATATCTGCCCCACCCTAGGACTGCAGCAGCGATTGTCATCAAAATTTCTAGAAACTTATCACGGCAAAGAAAAACCTCAATGACTAAATATTTTCCTGCATAGTCTCTTGATACTGCCTTTTAAAGAACAGTCTTTCTTGAAGTAAGGAAAATCAGTCAAAGAAGCCTAGATTGGCATTTATTAAATACCACTTATCTGTAGCATAGATATAGATTATTTAGGCCTTCTCCAGCAATCTGGTGCTAGAGAATACCAATTATTTCACTAAGCTTTGGATTAGCTCCCACTGGAGGTATTTCAGGAATCAATCACTGCCCAAGTATCCATCAGAAAACACTGTGGATCATAGCAAGTCCAGTAGGAAACAGCAATAAGTACAGATTGTCCTTTTTTTAAATGTCCCACATTTAAATAGCATTTCTAAAGCAGCAGTGTCAAAGGTTGTCTCAGCTACAAAGGTTGCTTACTGGAAATGCCTTAATTAAGGCTTGTGTAACCTTAACCCTGGTCCCCAGTGCTTATGTATTATGATTCAGATTTTAATGAGATGCTCACATACTCTTTTTTCCACTGAACCCCTGACCACACAAACTATAAGCATGTGTAGACATGAATCAGAAGAGGGTAGTGAATAATTTTCTGTGGAATTTCTTTCATCACATGTTGCCAAAGATGAGAAGTGTGTTGAAAAGTGTCTAAGGAAGGAATACAAAGTGATGTGCTGGAGAACTGAACTCCGCTCTATCGCATGCACCACAAAGATTTTCCTTTGCAGGTACCACTAAGTATGTGCTCTTCATTTAGTAGCCATCTGGCTTGAAACATCAGCCTTTGGTTTTCAAAAGCCTCAAGTTCTTCTACCTGCAACTGGGCGTTACAGTTGCTCAGTGTGTTTTGAATGTTTCAATCACTTAAAAAAAGGTGCCTCAAATGGGCCAGCCAGAATAAGAGGAAAGTTTAAGCTCTAACCACTGGTTACTCAGTTCCCTCCTCTGTAAGATGTGGCAAAACCACTCTCTTCTTGCAGATGGCTACGAAAACAGATGCATTAATGCCTGTGAAACGTTCAGGCAGAGCACTGATTAGCATCAGGGAAAAACCCTGGAGGAAGTTCAGTCATCAGAGTCAGGTCTGAAAAGTGATCAGGATCAAAGGCATGCAGGGACACCCTAGACAGCAAAAAGAAAACAAAATCCTGAGCAGATGCTCCCCTGGAGAGCCTTGTTTACCCTGTTCATCAAGCACCTGAATAGCATTGCCAAAAGCCACTCCACTGTACCTTGACCGGCAGATACCTGACACAAAAAACTTCAGCCTGAACCAGTAAAGTCTGGCAACTTTTTAGCAAAATTAAATCAGAGTTCAATAATAGGAAGCATCATGTAAACTCAATGATAGCTGATACTACCCATCCTGCTTACAACTCTGCCATCTCTCAAGATAAACCACCAGCCTCAAACTGCTCACACAGAGATTCACTGAGATGCCCGGAGGAAAGTACCGCGTTCCTTTGTTCAGGGAAAAGCGTGAAATTTATCATAACTTTTTTTTTTTTTTGCTTTCCCTTTTCCCCTTACTTCAGATTGACAAGTGCAAATTAAAATTTCACACCCAGCCTCAAGCAGGGGGAATGAAATTCTGATTTGGGGGATTTAGGTAGATTTCTCCAGGATTACACACGTAGCAGCTGCCCAAGTCAGCACCACTGAGCCTGCCCCAGCCAGCCTGCCTTGCCCTTGGGCAAAAACTTCTTGGTGCAAACGTTTAACGGGGAGGAAACGCAGATGTAGCACTGTCCAATAGCATTATTGCACATTCATATTTCTATTTTTTATTATTGATAATAATAAAAAAATATTTATACTGGAAAGAACCCTCAGATCAATCAAATTGAGGCCATAGACACTACACAAATGAACAGCTGGTTCTCAGTTGTCAGTGCAATAGAGCCACTTACAGGGTAGTCAAAGATAACGAGAAGGTACTTACATCAAAACATGTAAAACTTAATACATGATTAGTAGTGAACACAGATTTTACTGTGCCCTTTCTAGAAACAAGAAAGGATTTATTACTTTGAACCATTTTTTAGATATTCCCTGTCCTTAGAAGCCTATTGCTATTTTCTTTCTCTGTGGAGGCCCCATTAATCAACTCCATGTTCTGGGAATGGCTGAGGACAGCAGAACTATTGCTGAGATGCTGACCTTGATCTCTTGCGCATGGTTATTCCACGCCAACCTCAAGAACACTTCTGGCATTGCTGAAGATGAGCCATACAAAAGAGTAATAGGAGACAGAAACAAAAAAGATTGAGACATTTTGGTACTGTGAGGTACCGAGCATCTTCATTTCCTTTGTTACCGTCTGCCCCTGTTCCCTCAGCCCTCGGAGACCTCTGGAAATGCACAGTGAACACCACCTCCCTGCGTACCTCGTATTTCCTTCACAATTTTGTTGGACAATTCACTACTCCTTAAGAAGTCCCATCCCTTGTTGCAACCCAGTGTCACTTCAGTACCAACAAAGAGCAGTAAATAAGGGAATAGCTTAGCAAAATTCACTTTTACATGCCAAAAGCATGCCATAACACTCTACCAAATGGGATTCTCTGGGAAAGTTCTCAGTAAACTCAGAGGAGCCACAGCTTCACCCAGGTTTGATTGTCCCAAATTCACTAATATCTGTTGGGTAGAAGCCTGTGTTTGGCACTACAGCATTTCTGATTGTCAATTTTTGACTTTCCAATTATTTTATTAAGCAAAAAAAGTGATTTCCAAAGCACTTGGGTGAATAACATTAATGCTTTGAACTTCACATAGATTCAGTCTTTTATCCCTGTTGCCAAACTGCTGCAACATGGCAGTGCTGGATAAGAGAACATGTATGGATGTTAGCAAGTGCCACTTGCTTCTGGATTTTTCGTTACCTTGAACGGTGGAGTTCCATTTTTATAATGCTGAATTCCCACCAATTCCCGCCGACATTCACAATTTAACTGGCAAGGACTGCAGTGAACTGCTGAGCAATCCATTTAAAGAAAGAGGCTGGATATATTAGCTAGGAATTTTCTGGCACCAGTTCCAGTTTGGTTAGTATATACAGCAGCACAAACACTCAATGAACTGTTTTCCTCTTTGCAGAGAACAACAGTCTCCCCATGTTTGGAAACCACCTAGCACATGGAAAATAAGGAAGTGGGACAAGAGTCAACTCATAGCTCTGCTGGTAGATATTTATGGTAATCTCAATGAAGTCAATGGCTTTGAAGAGTTTTGGACCATCACCGGTGTAGCCGAGAGAAGTTATTGACTCAGTAACTTGAAAAGCCCTGTATGAAACAGATCTAGGAATTCAACATCTGTGTTGTTAACGTTTTTGTTTGTGATTAGATTTTATTATCTTTGAAACCTTTTTTAATTCAAAGTCAGGATGGAACATTATTCCAACACCGCACAGCCACAACACTTCTCAAAAAGTATCCCTTAAAGAAAATAACTACACTTAATGTCAGGACAGCACTGCAGGATTATCAGTGTCCTCCATATGTGAATATTGCTTTGTCCCAATTCTGAATCTCTAAAAACCAGCCTTGCCCAGTCAGGGTGTTTTAATCACTGAGACTTATTCGGTAATATGAACGTATGAATAAGTCATTCGTCCTTCCAAACACCACCAAACCACAGCAGAACATGAACTCTGCTCAAGGACACACATTTACTCAGCTAATGACTATGTTGCTAAGCTGCCTACCCATTTGCTTTATTTTTCTTTTTTAAGGGCGTGGAAATCTTTGTTCACTTAAAGGCATCCTTCTGGTTTACTGTCGTAGATCACTTACCTTCTGAGTGATGATTATCAGTACAAACAACAGTGTGGGTACTGGGATAAAGGTGCCTTATCCCAAGCAGAATTTGTCTTCCCACAGAACTAAGTTACACAACAACACAAGCAAGGTTGCATCATTTTAACTACAGGAGGTTACATTAGTACGATTGTTGTATTTACATAAAGATGAAGAAAAAAAAATAATCATCTACAGGAACTAAAAAGTACATCTTGATTGAAAGATGGCTGAGACAACCTGATAACAGCTTATGTGTCTAGAAAACACTGGCACATGGAAGGGAAGGAATTTTTTTTTAAGAAGAAAGTGGGGGAGGGTTAGCTACAAAGGATAGATTGTGAAAAACTATTAAACCTAGACCCAAGAAAACATTTTTACGCAGTGAGATCACTTAGACTACAATGTAGGCTCCAAGTGCAAATTGTTGAATTTCTTTCTCTGGAATTCTTTTAAATAAGTCTGAACAATGCACAGGAGGGAGTGGTGGTACACAGGCTTGGGATGCACTGAAGGACCAGAGATTGTTTCCATAGTAGACAGAGGATACCAATATCGCTATACAAGTGACCTCAAAGATCTGGAGTATTTGGCTTCTGAATCATAAAGAACGATAAACATCTCACATTCTAACCACATTTCTAAGCTATTGCTTACACTGAAAAATCATACATCAGATGGTACACAGAGTGGCGCGAGGCAGAGAGACACACGCGAAGAGAGAGGAATCATTTGTAACCATTGCAAAGCATCCCTCCATGGGGAATCCTGCATTTCTCTGGGTTACACAGAAATTATTAAGAACATTTCCTGCCCATTTGGTCAGAGGCTGTGACTATGCAGAATGGAAAGTAACAGCCTCTCAAGACGAGTAAAATTTGAGAATACCAACAGTCAAGAAACAGATTGGAAATATCAAGTCAAAACAGGACTTTCATTTTAATTCAGCCAACCATTATCAAACACTCAAAGCTAGGAGAAAAATACAGCCAAAACCAACTAATAGCAAGGAAAATGCCTTCAACCAAATGGCCTGACTGAATGCTTCTCCACGCTTATGTAGAGAAAGGTTGGTATGTATGAGTCTGTCTGATCAAGAACTTAGAGCCTTGGTGATAAATCATTTGCACCAAATTTTCAACTTAATCCCCCCCCCCCCCCTTTAGCTAATTATACATTACTTGGAAAATTCAAATGACATTTCACTCCTGCTTTGATAAGGATGCTTATAAAATCAAAACAGGCTCTGATTTCGGCCAAAATGTATTGTATTTTTCCAGAGGGGGAAAAAAAACAAAACTAAAAGGAGAAAAAAAAGAAGATATACCTTTGTGGGTGGCCTCCTGAAAAACTGGCAAAAGAAACCCACTGCTTTCCAGTTTCACTTCTATATTCAGACATGTTTGCATAACTTTTGCATTTGGAAAGGATCTTTCATATTTCAGGGGAAGATGGTTCTAGTAAGAAAAAATTCTTTACCCAATAACAAGTTCCTTTTGTATTCTTCATTTTCAGTTTAGCAAAGAAAGCTTCATCTTGTTCAACAACACAATCCAAAAACCACTGAAACTTGATTCTTATCAAACACAATCCTAACAAAGCTCTTGAGAGCAGTACATCCTTGAGACTAAGGTTTTGACATTACTTTGTTCATCCAGGTTTCCTCCTACTTCTGCTCTTACCTTCCCAGAAATTTTGCCCAGGTGGAATTAGAGAACACTGGCTGTTTGTCTCACATTTCTAGATGTCCAGATGTCTGACCAAACTATTGGTGTTTTGGACCACTCCTCCATGGAAGAGCACTGGTCATGAGGTAACCAACTCTGTAAGTGCAATAAAACTAGTGCAGCTGCAATGTACTGGAACAAATGAGCCACACACATGCCCAGTAAATCCGAGATGTCCTTCAGCGCTGTCTCACATGTGCACAGCATGCTCTACAATTTCCCGAGCACACGCAGCAAGCAGGATACAACTGGTATGTACTGGATTTACAGTGTGTACATGGACCAGTGGTGCAGGACATGCATACAGAGTCCCACACATCTTGCATATTAAGTCCCACACAACTTGGACACTACAGATTCACTCTGGCCAAAGAGCACACACAGCCCTGTTTGGAAAATTCTGGACAGAATGATGACACCCACGGCCTAACAGATTTGTCCAAGTCCTATTAAAATGCGTCAAAAATCAGGTGACACCAAAATTCTTCATGAAACTCGATCATTTAGCCATAAGGATATAGACTTCTTGCAAGACTCAGCTAAATCAGCAAAGAACAACACTTCAGATTGGAAGGCAGATTGGAAGAATCGAGTATCTTGACACCCCTTAATTAAGCTATGCTGCTTTTCACACCAGGACTGCCAGCAGAAGGCAAAACATATTGCAAGCATACAGTTCTCTCTACAACCAGACACTAAACGGCACTCCTTCTTTGCTTCCTCACTCTGCTACGTGCCATTCCACCTTGCCTACCAACCATCCTGGCAGGGAACCACTGTGCACTGAGCGCGCACCAGAGCTGCTCTTCCCCAGGAACAAGGTGAGTTGTGCTGCTGTCCTCACCCAGTCTGCCCAGGAGCCACTGGAGCCCCTCACCCGGCAGGGACAGGGCACTACCTGTCTATACTCTAAGCAGGAAAGTTTTCTTCTGGCAAAGGGCAAGAGCACCGAGCACTGAAAACATCTGCAGCAGTGGTGTGTGTCTTTAGACCCCTCTGCAAAGAGAGAGAAGATCCCAGCCCGGATTTGCATGGCAGCCCCCTCTTCCAGCTCGAGCTCAGCACTTCCAAGGGAAGGAAATTCATCCTGAGCTCTTGGCAGCGTTTCTGAAACAACCTGTTAATCACTTTGCAGTTTTTAAGAGCAAAAAGTGAAATGAAATGAAGTCTAAGGGCCTACCCTGACTTCGTCATTAAGATGATTGTGAGGGGGAGAAACAAAAGGAGAGCAGCTAATGGGTATACAGAGGTCAGACCAAGAGCTTCAAAGTGTGTAGGTGCCTTGTTGATTGCCCCTTCACATCCTGAAACCAATAAAATCACCTTCTTGAGATGCTTTCTATAGAGGCTGAAGGCAGTAATTTCTCCTGGGTATCTAAAGAACTTGAAATTTGTTTTGAAAAACTTGAACTATTTACATTTATTATAAAGGAAGTGAGAAAGGTATCTGCATGTGACAATGACTTCTGGAAGAATGGGGAAAGACCAATACTGCAAGACGCTTTTGGTGTTAGTGCACAGGGAAGTGTGTTTCTATCCTTTTCAGCTCTAGCAGAACTGAGAGGTGCTTTGCTTGGGTTTAATGGTTTTTTTAGGATTTGGAGAGCAAGGACTGCCTTTTGGGTTTGTGTTTCAAGACAAATCTGCCCATGAATGAGAAATTCTCCTAACTGCTAACACAAGGATATCAAATTCTTCCAACAACTTCACTATAAATGGGAAGAAAAGAAAATGAGAGCAGCAAAGGCCTCATGCAACATGACATCTTGGTATACAGTGGTCAAAATACTGAGGGGGTATGACTGGTTTCTTAAGAAAACGTGGATGAGAAGCCTGAAAGATACTAGGATATCTGGGAAAGATGGAAATCACCAAGACATCACTTGGAGACCTAAATTAGATGAATTAACTGCTGTTAAAAAAAAAACAAACAAAAGAACCGGCTCAGCTGGATGAGAGAAAACGAGAGGAACTGGAAGAACAAACCAGTAACAACAGAGCCGAGGAGTAAAAATTTTAGACTTCTTACACTTACACTGTAGAGTTGAAATAGTTTTGGTGAACTAAAGAAACACACAGAAGAACAGCCCAATGCTAATTCAATCAATTATTGAAACCAGTTGAGCAGTTTTCATAAAACTGGAGCAGAGGGATGAGAAAAAAGTACTGCTACATGAACACAGCAGTGATTTTTGGAAGGTACTATGGGAAAGGAAGGCATTATGTATGTCCTGCAAATTGGATTAAAAACAAAGTATGAATGGAATAATGAGATTAAGCACAGTGAAGTGCACATCCCAAAAGAGGGCTGTAAAAGAAAATTCAGAAAATCATTCAATCAGAAAGCACCAGAAGGAATGGAGGCGTGATTGTTACTGACAGAGCTTAACAAAATTACATCCCAGCTCTGAATGCATCTGTAACAAACACTGGAGGAAGGCGTACCTGACCAGGTGATAGGAAGAAAGACTGTGCTCATTAAAAAGAGAAAGGAGAAGCTTGCACTGAAATCCCAAGACATGTAACTTGATCACTTATGATCTGGAAGCTTCTTATCAGATTTGTTAACGACAAATTGGTTGAACTGGTTGAAACTAATGGTGTGTTTCTTGACATGAGGAAGGGTATTGACAAAGCCTAAGTGGGGCGAAAAAAAAAATCATCTCATGGTGTCCAAGCTGCTGAAGTCAGAAAAAGACTCTGCCTGAATTCTGAGCAAATTACATTAATGTGTATGGCATTGTCACAAGCCTGTGTGCAATGTGGTGAAAGCACATCTGTTGCAACTGTAGAACAGCACATAAAAGGATACAATCTATGCAAGCAATACAGTGGAAAAACAGTAAAAAAAAAATGACTGTTTTTCCAGGGGGCTCTGATAATTTTTCATGAACTATGAAAGATGTTGCTGTCTCTCAACAGACATAAAAGGGGTGAGAGAGAGAGAGGAACCATGTGGTATGGCTTCATTAGGAATACCTGGGTCCATTCCATCACATACATAGATACATTCCATCATTAGGAATACACAGGTCATATTCTCAATGCTCAGTTCTTAACGTAACTTCAAGTTACAGATTAGTTTCAATGTGCTCAAATGAATCTCAAAGTAAATCATGAAACCCAGAAGGTACAAAATTAATCAAAACAGAAGCAGACAAAGACACTGTGCAATTCAGGCAAATTCAGCCACCCAGTTTCCCACAGCCTTGCATTGGGTCTGCTCTCACTAAACTCACTGGGAACTTTTCCATTAAAATCAGTGTGAACAGGATCAAGTGCATGGCTTGGCTGAACCCTATCCACTTGCCAATGAGTAATTTATTATTACAAAGGCAGTTCCCAGAAAATGCATTCATATAAGGTCTGTGAGAATTAGCTATCACATAACATGCATTGCCTATGGCAATTTTGAAAGAGACACTGTAATTTATTTGGTGGGAGTACAGTTCCATCTCACATTGCAAAGACTCTAAGCTCTCCTTTAAAAACTTAAAAAAATTGAAAAGAAATAAACTTAAGGAAGAAATGTAGCCTTTTAGCTAAGGGAGTCATTCTCCCAGAGATTCTTGGAAATGCCCCCACCATCACTTCAGAAACAATCAGGCTTTCCAGTTGTCTAACCTGAGACCCGTAAGGACTGTAAATCCTACTAGTGCAATCAATCTCACCTGCTGCAAATCTTCAGAGCTTAGACGCACCAGTTCTCTCGCAAGGAACACTGTGCCTTTTGCCCGTGCTTTCCACCAGGGTTTCAGCAGCACAGAAGACCATTTAATTCTCTTTAGGGCCTCTGAGAAGAGGGTCCCAAATGGAACAGCAGGCAATCGATTATTATGGACCAGTAAACACCTCCAACGTAGATCTAAGTCTTAACTAATTCAGGCCATGAGCCCTTCCCACTCACATCCCACCATCATCGCCAACAGCCAGTGCAACAGTAGCGTGAAGGCAGCCAGGTGAGGCTCTCTTGAAGTCTGTTAGCACCTCTAATAAAAGCGTAATAGAAGTTGCTACAACATTTTTACAATCATCCCACCTCTGTCACACATCCAGCCACAAATACAAACCAGATCCACAGCCAAAAAATGGCAGAAACTAACCCCTTGGGGCTGTCACTTGATGTTACTCACATCAGTGGAGTCTTAAACAAAACTTCCACTTAACTTTCAGCCCAGACTTTATTCTGAAGCTTGTGTTTTCTCATCTGCATTTTGTTGCTATGCTGTTGCCCATACATTTTGCAGCAAACTGATAGATTCTGCCAGTCTTCCAAAAATATTCTGTTTCAGTAATTTATGATCTGCAGGTCAATATCTGAAATGGGTTGCCATGGAAATGTCAATACTATCCATTTCTCTGCACATATGTAATTGGGATATCCAAGAAAAATACCTGGAAATTTAGAAATTATATTCAAGTCATCTTATGGTGACTCAAATTCAGATTTTCCCCCTTTGTTATATTTTACGCTGGAGATGATTGAGCAGCATTTTAGGGCTGTCTAGGACATTTAATACCCTTAGCTAGAGCCTCTGGGCTGCCTTTTTCTAAGCATTTCATAGTTTAACAAGTCTCCAGAGGCTCTGCTTAAAGAAAAACAAAGCAAAAAATACTTCAGCTTGCAAGTAGAATATAAAGTTAAAACGTATGATTTTCAGCATGCTCTTTAGTCAGCACTTTCTTAAGAAAGATTGGGAAAAGGCTAAGTCAAACTGGCAGGAAGAATGGCTGGAGAGCCTGTGAACAAGGATTCAAGCCCAGATTTAATCTATGGCTTTAGATAATACATCATTTTAAGCTCAGATCCCTGAAAGAACTGATTCCCCAATCCTCATGAAATCAATTTTTTGATGTATTGAAAAAAAAAAACTGCTTTAAAAGCCACCTAACAAATATACTCAAGCCTCAAATATCTAGGGTTTGGCATACCCAGCTTCAATGTGAATAAATGTGTATGAGAGCACTGAGACGCAGATAAGTTCTCTGAAAAATGGGAACCAAACGTCTGCCCTACTGCCCAGGGAGAAAGACATGCACGACTGCGATGTGTTCATTACTATATATAACAGTGTCTCTCTAAAAAAAGAAAACCCTAGAAAGAAAGAAACCCAGTAGGATGAATGAACTCTGAACACTGTGATATAGTGAAGCTCAATTAGACAAACAGGATTGCTGCCCACTCAGCAACAACAGAACAGCTCTTAAGGTGCAATTCTCAGTGCCTGTTAATTTCCTATATATTAAGTCAGTCAAGGGCAATTTCTCATGTCGCTCTTTAGTTACTATTGCTACCAGTCATACCAGATGCTTTCCCATGAAGTGACTTGGGTTTGCTGACCTATGGAAGAATGATGTTTCCAAAATGTCACCACTTCCCACATCCAAAAACCCATTCAAAACCCCATGTCCCTTAAACCACACTGCCAATTTATTCTGAAGATACTTCACAAAAAAAGAGATCTGACAGAGAGACCAAACAATGGTTCATATTTCTTTAAAAGTTCAAAAAAAAAATCCCTACGCCTCCAAGGAAAACTTTCTCTGCTGACTTCCCTGCTAAGCGTGCGAGGTGGCTTTTGAAGGGAGACACAGGGACGGGCGTTTCAGAGACAGCTGCTTCAGGCATAAAACATTTCTCAGTGTCTCTCACCATTCACACTCAGCAAGCACCTTCAACAACTGTGATACGCCTCCACATGTACAACAGGAGAAAAGATCTCCTTGACAGGCAAACAGATGTGGTCACAAAGTGCACAGATACCTGACAAGATTATAAGTTTAAAAAATTCCCACACATGGCAGTTCATAGAAACCACTATTAGGCTTTTCTTTTCAGGTTACTTTTAGGACTCAGCATGTCTTATGGGCTACTTGTTCTTTGGATAAAAGAATCCTTCCTGAAATGTTCCGTAAATAATCTCTCCAATTTTTAAAAAGCTACGATTGTTGAAGCAATGTTAAAACATTAGGGTTACCGGCAAAAAAAAAAAAACAGACCATCCACGTCTCTTTTAAAATTGACAGTCTGTAGCGGCCAAACTCTGCAAAATGGAGCAAAGCCCAGGGAAATGAATTTTGTTCCAAGGACAACTGTCTGAAGCCCAGCAGTGCTAAAGAAAGCGATCCTTAGCACCGTGAGGCTCCTGCAGCATGACAGCCTCCGAGCGGGCCAGCAGCAAGGGACTGTGGCAGCTGAGCCGCCGAGGACCACTGCTCCTAACTCCTCCCTTCCACCTGGTCCTTAGGGATTTCTGGCCGCCTTTCCTCACACACCCATCAGACAATACTGCAAAGGGCTGCTGAGAAACCTGCTCTGAAGAACTACCTACCTGTGGAACTGTCAGCTCTGAAGTTGAAATAAAACCAATCCCTAACCCCCCTCACCATCCAGATTAAGTTTAGTAATTTTTCCCCTTGAAAGCACTACACATTGACGGGTAGGCGAGCTGTGCCAGATGGTCCGAGCACACACAGAGAGCTGGAACAAGTAAGTGACTGCACAAAAACTCACAGACAAAAGGAAGAGCAAAGATGCATACCAAGCTTTTAACCAAAGAACCTGCTGAAAAATAAAGTACATGGTATTTAACCCATTAACAAACACTGCAATTCCAAGAGCCATGAAACATCACACAGTAAAAGAGGAACCTCTTGGTCTACAAGAGACTTCACCCTTTGCACAGGGATGGAACAAGTGGACAGCGGAACCGGGTGCCACTCTGTGAGGGTCTCTTTCAAGATACACAGCCAGTGGAGAGCAGGGTCTCCATGGGCACTGAGAAAAGCAATGCAGTGATTCAGTTGCCTGCCTTGGCATTGTTGGACCATCCAATAGCCTCCAGCTGGTGACCGCATCCTTTTCAGCGATGCCGCTCAGATAGCAACAGCTGGCAGACGGACGGTGTGGCTGGCGAGAGAGAGGACTAGTCTGTCATTAGTACAGTGTTAGATTGGTTTAAACCAATTACCAAACCATGTCTTTGTTCTGATTACGACAGCAGAGTTTCAGCAATAAAGTAGCAGGATGCAGGCAGTGTTGCAGGGTTCGAACTAGGCAAGAGCATCGCACCACGTCTGGGATGTGATGGTACGTCAGTGAAGCAGCTAGTGGCTACTGCTCACGTGTGGGCCTTTAACAGAAATGGTTCAAATCCAAGAAGGCACTGCTGTATTAATAAAATAATCATTGTTTGTCTTAAGAGGACATCATGGTCCAAGTCAGTCCTGCAGACAGAACATTTTAATTTTTAATATGCAAATGTCAGGTACCACGACTCTGAGGTTTATATTCAAATGAGCAAAGACAATTAAATTCAAACTATTACCAGCAAACATGCATGTGGGACTTTCTGCCATACACAGTGTGGGATGAAATATTTTGAAAAGCAATTATAAATGATTTGTAACATGATCATTTAGAAAAATCAGAGTTTGTGCTCCGGGTTGCAGTAACATAATTTCTGCTACGGCTTTATCCCACTTATCCCACTGTTTCAAAACAGGTTTCTGCTCTATAGAAAAGCATTTTCAAGAAGAAATTAATTTACTACTGTACCAAAGTGCAGATTCTAAGCAACTGAAATCAGAAATTTTACTCATTTTTCCTGGGCTAAGATCCTCTTGCCTTTTATAATTTCAGGAAAGCACAGGGGAAAGGAGACTTGCACTAGCTGAAATGAAAGTTAGCACTGCTGTTGGTGACTTTTCAACTGAAAGTTATTTTTCCCTAAAAAGTCCAGGCAGTCCCAAGCATTGTTTAGGGAATTAAAAACACAGAGAACACAAATAAATAAGCAAGAGTTACAAAAGGGCTACAGAAAGTTATTACCCAACACAGGCTCTATCTATAAAACAAAGCTCTGTAGACCAGGCACCTAATCATACCAACCACCGGGTTACCGCAGGTGTACTCCCCAGCCTCCCGCAGGGCATAACACATGCTTTGCTAAAGCATAAGCATCAAAGCAGCACGTGCTTCCCTGCTCATCACTGCACCTGCCCACACCAGGGGAAGAATCAGGCCCAAAGACCTGTATCCCCCTCTCATCTACAAAAGGCAGGTGAAATGCTCTCTATCCTCTCCCCTTGGCCAGTTCAACCAGCAGGTAGCAGTGGCAAGCAGTAGTTGTCTGTACTGCTCAGCTCCCCCAGCACTGCTGCATCTCACAGAGCCGCATGGGACCTGGGATTGCGACAGGGAAGGGGGGCAGGACAAGCTGTCGTGGCTATACTGGGAGATGGGTTTAGGGCACTGGAAAGAACAGCCTTTAAAAGGCAACAATGCCTTTAATAACACAGTGATTAAATGCATTATATCATCACCTATGATATACAAAGACAGCTAAAGAAAACCGTCCTTTAGCTCAGGGATTACCTACCTGGGCTTTCGCTTTCAACGTGCCCAGTGATGACCACCTACACAGCACCAGCTCCGAGGCACTGAAGTATTCTCCCTTTAACCAGCACTGAGCTCAACAAGCAACACTGTGTTTGCTTGTAGGGATGTGTTTGGTGTAGACTAGCCACCATGAATTAAACAGTGCAAAGAAAGACCAAGCAATGTGTTTCTCGTTCTCCAGCTGGGTCTTGCACTGCTATAAACAGTGACCCTTTCAGTGCCCCTTCTGCAAGCACCAAGATACCAGCAGCACACAGACTTTTCCAGTGGCTGGCCACCAAGAAGCAGATTTCACATAGCTGAGAACAGTCAGAACCAGCTGGAATACCTTTTTAATCCTTGGACCACTGCACAAGGCCTCACATGTGGCTCTTCTGTTGCAAGAAATGACAGAAATGTAGATGTTTGAATGATATCCATCTCCCTTGCAACTCTGGGCTTGCCCATTGCTTTCATTTGATGATGCCTGGAGCTTTTAGCCTGATCAAACCACTTTATCACCATTACGGACAGCAGACAAGCTTTATGCCACTTTTAGACAGAAAACATTTTAAACCGAAAATGTTTATTGGCATTTTCTACTAGAGCTTATTTTAGTGATGCATACCAGATGCTATTTTGCGTATTGTTATTAAACACAGAGTTTGAATCCCATGGTACAAAACAGCAAACACTACATGCTACCCATATTTTTGAATTTTTAGTTCCAGAATCCATTTCCTAAACGGATATATGGGTTGCAGAACACTTTCAGTTTGTCAGGACAGAATATTAAGGTCTTTCTATGAAGAAGTTTCTCCCTCTTTGTGCCTGGCAGAGACATCAGAACTGACTGGATCACTGCCATCTTCTGTCTTTCTCAGCAGGTTGGACAACATGAACACAGCTTGTAAATAAACAAACCTCAATAGGATGACACTTCATGGAAAAACTCAACAGTAAATGTGAAATTTCAAAAACCATGTGGGTGTGCACATACATTTTAATAAGAAAAAACTCCTCATGTGCCTGTGGGCGGCTGCACACACACACATGCAAGCACTTGCATGGGCTCTGAAGGCAAGGTTTGACTTATGAACTGCTGCTCTGATGAACTCTGCTCTTACACTGGGCTATTACCAGCAAGAAACAGGATCGGCTTTCAGTAAAAACAAGGTTTATATTACTCTTGTCCAAAAGGCAAATATTTTGTTCCCTCTTTCCTCCCAGGAGACAGGGAGGCTAAATTCATTAAGGACTGTGAGATCAATGGATATTATAAGGAAGAATAAAAACAAACCTTAATGAAACCTGTTGTAAAACGTTTTGTCTCTATAAATGTATCTATAAACAAACAAGTGTTGACTAAATGTAAACATAAACAAACAAGTGATTAATCAAGCTTAGTTTCACACACCCCTAGTGCTGAATTAATTGACAGAAGAATGTGAAAAATAAAATGAGCACTTCCCTCATGCTTTCATCATAGCTTCTCACAAAAATTTTGCAGGGGTATTTGTATGAGAACTGGAAAATGTTGTTTTATAGACCAATATCAGCTTTATTATCATTTTGTTATATTTAGCAACATTTGGTAATATTCAACTCCAGCTGTAAGCTGTTCACTACAATCACTTAGGAGAGCCTTATCATAGTGTTTGAATTTAGTAGAGAGGCTAAAATGAACTCATCAGTTAAGGATGAAATTAATTTTATTTTTACATTAGCTAATGATACAAGCAAATCAGTGACATTTAAATAAGCACAAATCATTTAGTTGTTCACCTTTAATTCATGTATATCTGAATGGAAGTAACTTGCTCCAGTAACTTGCCTCATCACCAAAACAGGAACCCACCTCCATCCAGAATAAAAAACATTTAGCCTAAGGTACGTATCTGAATCTCACTGAAATCAATTTGACTTAAGTACCTGCTCAAAATTAAGCATGCACTTAAGTGTCTCCTTCAAGTCTATGTGGATCTCAAACTACCTAATGAGAAAGTTGGGGACAAATATAGAAACTGAGCTTCTTAACATACCGTTACTATGTTCTTGTATTCCACATTTAGCAACAGTTTATTAGAGGAATGACTGAAGTTTTGTGGAGTGCATGGGAGAGGGAGATGACAGCTCAGCACCAGGAATCCGTAGTGGAGCCGGCCCATGCGGCAGCTCTCCGCTCCAGCCTCTCCCTGCTCCCCATCCCAGCCGCAGCATCACCACGCAGCACAGCGCTCTGCATCGCTTCACGCCACCCCACCGGTTTTTACTTATATACAAGAGAATTTATGTTACTGCTGAAACAAAACAGTGCTGCAGTGACTACAGATTTGATGTCATTAAGAAATAATAATGAGAAAGTATTTAATGAACATTCAATTGTTCTGAAAGCGATTTTAGCATCTGGAAAAAGGAGATGTTTAATTAAAAGCAAAAATCCTTTGAAGATGCAATACACTTTCCAAAGCACTCGACAATTCCAAAAAGCCCACTGTAAAAATAGCCCACATAACTTTACTGTGGTTCTGATACACATGCGCATCACCACACATCTTCAGTTACATTATGTAATGGGTTTACGTGGCAAGGTTTTGGTAGCGGGGGGCCACAGGGGCGGCTTCTTTAAAAGTTGCTAGAAGTTTCCCCTGTGTTCGATACAGCCAATGCCAGCTGGCTTTAAGACGAACTCGCCGCTGGCCAAGGCCGAGCCAATCAGTGACGGTGGTAGCGCCTCTGTGATAACAGATTTGAGAAGAAC